>LR738714.1:185942407-186215941 GCA_902687465.1 Secale cereale
GGGGGGGAGCGGCGACGCTGGCCTCGACATGCGTGACGGCGAGCTCACGGTGTCGGCGCTTTGGAGCAGGGGAAAGACACGGTGCGACTGCGAGGAGCAGGTGGGCGTGAGGGTTGAGAGACCGACATGTCGGGTCAGGCGCGCGGGAGGGAGACGACGCGACTGCTGCGGCCTGCTGGCTGGGCCTACGGGCGAGAGGAGTTGGGCCACTGGGGTTGCTGCGGCTGCGCGTGCTGGAGCTGGGCCGAGGGGAGAGGAGAAAGAGGAGGAGCCCCAGGCCACTGTGCTAGCTGTTGTTTCTTTCTTTTTCCATTTATCCTCAGACAGAAAGAAAAATAAAAGCACAAACTAAAGGGAAAAGAGTTAGGGGAAAAGAAAAATATCCCCATGCTCAGAGATTTAAGCCCTATTTAATAAAATTGACTTGGACATTTTTAGAGGCAGAAAATAAAAGGAGTTTGAATATGTTCAAACTCTTGTCATTTTAAAACCCAACCAAATCATTTACAAATGGGGTGATTTTTGGCAGAGAGGGTGTAGTCAAGGTGCAAGGTTTTTAGGAAAAGAAAGAACAATAAAGCACTTGGCTAGGTGGCTTGCACAATGGAGTAAACAAAAGGACAGAAAAGAAAAAGAAAGAAAGAAGAAGAAGAGTGAAACAAGGAGGGGGTTAGGGTTTAACAAGCATGGCTAAGAACCACACACACAACACAAGGCCTCTCACACACTCACAACAAAAGTAAACTAAGATGCCATGATGCCATGATGATGAAGCAATGCAAGGATGCAAAATAAATAAATGACATGGCAATGCAAAAATTAAAATGAGCTCAAATGACAAGAACCCCAAGGATAAGGACAAGGATCAAATTGAGAAAGCTTTATTAATATTATTGGAAAGTGTTACATATGGGGTGTTACAAACTCTCCTACACTACAAAAAGATCTCGTCCCGAGATCTAGGACTGGAAGAAGGAAGGATACTCGGAATGAAGGGGATCTTCTCGTTCCCACGTAGCTTCTCGGTCGGTATGGTGTGACCACTTTACTTTCAAGAACTTGATGGACTTGTTGCGGGTTTTTCGCTCAGTTTCCTCAAGAATAGCAACAGGGTGCTCACGATAAGACAATTCTTGTTGAACATCAATCACCTGGAACAGAATGGTGCGTTCAGGGGTCTTGAAGCACTTGCCGAGTTGAGACACGTAAAACACATCATGAACATTTGCAAAGTTAGAGGGAAGCTCGAGTTGGTAGGCTAGATCGCCTCTTTTGCCAAGAATCTTGAAAGGAACCACGTATGTCGGAGCAAGCTTTCCTTTGATACCAAATCTTTGGGTTCCTTTCATAGGAGAAACACAGAGATATACATGATCTCCAATGCCGAAAGCCAAATCATGATGCTTGCTGATAACTCAAAAGTGTAGGGGATCGCAACAGTTTTCGAGGGTAAAGTATTAAACCCAAATTTGTTGATTCGACACGAGGGGAGCCAAAGAATACTCTTAAGTATTAGTAACTGAGTTGTCAATTCAGCCACACCTGGAAACTTAGTATCTGCAGCAAGATAGTTTAGTAGCACATTAATATGATAGTGGTGGTAGCAGCGGTAAAAGTAAAGATAGTGTTTTTTGTAGTTTTTGTGATATAAGCAACGATAAAGTAAATAAGTGATAAGCAATATAGGTAAAGCTCGTAGGCATTGGATTGGTGATGGGAAATTACGTTGGATGCAATTCATCATGTAGAAGTTATAACATAGGGTGACATAGAACTAGCTCCAGTTCATCAATGCAATGTAGGCATGTATTCTGAATATAGTCACACGTGCTTACGGAAAAGAACTTGAATGACATCTTTTGTCCTACCCTCCCGTGGCAGCGGGGTCCTATTGGAAACTAAGGGATATTAAGGCCTCCTTTTAATAGAGTACCAGACCAAAGCATTAACACATAGTGAATACATGAACTCCTCAAACTATGGTCATCACCGGGAGTGGTCCCGATTATTGTCACTTCGGGGTTGCCGGATCATAACACATAGTAGGTGACTATAGACTTGCAAGATAGGATCAAGAACACACATATATTCATGAAAACATAATAGGTTCAGATCTAAAATCATGGCACTCGGGCCCTAGTGACAAGCATTAAGCATAACAAAGTCATAGCAACATCAATCTCAGAACATAGTGGATACTAGGGATCAAACCCTAACAAAACTAACTCGATTACATGATAGATCCCATCCAACCCATCACCGTCTAGCAAGCCTACGATAGAATTACTCACACACGGCGGTGAGCATCATGGAATTTGTGATGGAGGAAGGTTGATGATGACGATGGCGACGATCTCCGCTCTCCGAAGCCCTGAACGGACTCCAGATCAGCCCTCCCGAGAGAGATTAGGGCTTGGTGGCGGCTCCGTCTCGTAAAACACGATAATTCTTTCTCCTTGATTTTTTTCTCCACGAAACGGAATATATAGGACCTGGGGGTACGTCGGTGGGGCACCGGGCTGCCCTCGAGGCAGGGGGGCGCGCCCTGGGAAGGGGGGCGCGCCCCACCCTCGAGGACGGCCCGTGGGCCCCCAGGTGTGGATCTCGTTGCCAGTATTTTTTATATTTTTTGAAATAAATCTCCATTGATTTTCAGGCGATTCCGAGAACTTTTTATTTCTGCACAAAAACAACACCATGGCAGTTCTGTTGAAAACAACGTCAGTCCGGGTTAGTTCCATTCAAATCATGCAAGTTAGAGTCCAAAACAAGGGCAAATGTCTTTGGAAAAGTAGATACGTTGGAGATGTATCAACTCCCCCAAGCTTAAACCTTTGCTTGTCCTCAAGCAATTCAGTTGATAAACTGAAAGTGATAAAAAAATATTTGACAAACTCTGTTTGCTCTTGTTGTTGTAAATATGTAAGCTAGCATTCAGATTTTCAACAAGATCATGAACTAACCACATTCACAATAGCTTTCAGGTCTCAAGACTACTTACATCAATAGCATAATCAACTAGTGAGCAATAATAATAAACCTCGGATGACAACACTTCTCAAAACAATCATTATATGATATAACATGATGGTATCTCGCTAGCCCTTTCTGAGACCGCAAAACATAAATGCAGAGCACCTTTAAAGATCAAGGACCGACTAGACATTGTAATTCATGGTAAAAGAGATCCAGTCATGATCATACTCAATGCAAATTAATAGTAATACATGCAACGACAGAGGTGCTCTCCTACTGGTGCTCTTTGATAAGAGGATGATGACTCTTGTAGGATCGAAAGTATGTCTAGAGGGGGGGGGGGTGATTAGACTACTTGTAAATATAAAAATTCTGCCTTTTGATCATGAACAGTTTTTGGCAGATTCACAATTATGATCAATTCAAGCATCACCCTACACATGCAATTCTAGAGTATAAGCAGCGGAAAGTAAATTGCACATGTAGTAAAGAGAGGTGGAGAAGAGCAAACGCAATTTGGAGACGCGGTGATTTTTCTCGTGGTTCCGATAGGTGGTGCTATCGTACATCCACGTTGATGGAGACTTCAACCCATGGAGGGTAACGGCTGCGCGAGTCCACGGAGGGCTCCACCCACGAAGGGTCCACGAAGAAGCAACCTTGTCTATTCCATCATGGCCTATGCCCACGGAGGGCTAGCCTTACTCGGGGTAGATCTTCACGAAGTAGGCGATCTCCTTGCCCTTACAAACTTCTTGGTTCAACTCCACATCTCGATGACGGAGGCTCCCAAGCGGCACCTAACCAATCTAGGAGGCACCACCCTCCAAAAGGTAATAGATGTTGTAGATGATGATGAACTCCTTGCTCTTGTGCTTCAAATGATAATCTCCCCAACACTCAACTCTCCTCACTGATATGGCTGTGGTGGAAGAAAGGATTGAGTGGAAAGCAACTTGGGAAGGTTAGAAATCAAGTTTCATATGGTAGGAATGGAGCAACTTGATCTCAACACAAGGGTAGGTAGTTCTCTTCTCAGAAAGTGTAAGGTAGGAGTGGTAGTTCTTTCTGATGGCTCTCCTCACGAATGAAGAGGGGGTGGAGGGGTATATATAGCCTCCACACAAAATCCAACCGTTACACACATAATTGAGCAATCTCGGTGAGACCGAAGTTGCAACTCGGTCAGACCGAAAGTTCAAATATAGTGAACGTTGGGGTTTTCGGTGGGACCGAAAATACCATCTCGGTTTGTCCGATTTGAGTAAAGATAGGAACTTGCCAGTTTCGGTGAGACCGAAATCATCAACTCGGTTATTCCGAAATGATGTCAAACGGTTACAGAAGCTTGGCAGCCCGTATTTCGGTGAGACCGATCTCAAACTCGGATTGACCGATTTTTCTAGGGTTTGGCTTATGGCTGAGGTGGTTCATCTCAGTGGGACTGAGTTTGGAAAATCGGTTGGTCCAAGATTACTTATGAGTGTGTATTGTAGTGAAAGTTGCTGATAGTTGAAGGAGATATATCACTAAGCACTTGAGCAACCAGATCATCAACACAACCTCATCCCCTTTTAATAGTATTGGCTTTTCCTATGGACTCAATGTGATCTTGGATCACTAAACCAAAAATGGAGTCTTGAGCTTTTGCCAATGCTTGCCTTAGCATTTTGAGGGGTCCACTTCTTCAGTCATTTCTATACCCATATCACTGAACTTCTCTGAAATGATTCTCAAGTAGCTATTAGTTCAATGATATATATGTTGTTATTAATTGCCAAAACCACCCGGGGATTAGTTGCACTTTCAATCTCCCCCTTTTTGGTAATTGATGACAACATATAGATCAAAGCTTCGACAAAGGATATAATCAATGAATAATATCGTCGCTTTGAGAAGTATGTGATAAGCAAGAGCTCTCCCTAAATTTGTGCATTATTTAAAATTTGCGTTTGAATGCAAATGCACAATCAATTAGGATCATGGGTCACTCTTCCATGTCACATACATCTTGGTGGAGCGCACAGAATGATAAGAATGAATAACATGCACCCAAACACCAAGACATGAGTAAATAGCCATACAAGATAGGAATAGCGTATGATAAGCATTAAGCACACATTAAAGCATAGTATGACCAAGCACTCATTAAGGTAGCATCAAACGTAGTATCAAGCACACTGAAAGTTTCAAGAACCAAAAGTACCAAAAGTATCTCGAAGAAACCGCAAAAGAACGAAAGAGCACTCTCTCTCTCGAAGCCCTATGATCTATACAATTTCTCCCCCTTTGGCAACAAGTTACCAAAAAGTTTGAAAAAGCATAGAGCTAAACGTCACTGTGGGCTCTGCTGGCGGCTCCTGTCTGGGTAGATGTCGGAGTAGATATGACGGCATCGGCGAAAACTTCAGCTGATGTCTGCACTGGAGGAGTGGATACTGGAGCTGTGGCTGGAGTGACTGCTGGAGCTGTAGGAGGTGCTGAAGTGGTAGTCCTGGAGTCAGTCACTAGAATAGCAGCTGATCGGGATCCTCTGGGAACCGGAGCAGTCTGGCGATGAGAGTCCTGGACTAGGTCATCCTGCATGAGCTCTGCTCTGTCCTGCCTAGCTTCCTCCATGTCTGCCTCAAGCTTGTTGACGGTCACCTGAATCTCAGTCAGCTTCATGTCCAGAGCGTGGATCTTGTCGTCAACAATCCTCTCTAGGCTCTCCTGAGATTGTTCAATGCTGGCCAGGCGTTGTTCAATCCTCTGGGTAGCTTCAAGAATCTGCTCTCCGAAGCTCTTTGGTTTAGCTGCTGCTGCTGCTGCCTCTTTATCAGCTTTGGCTTTCCTAGCAGCTTCAATCTTGGCTTGACCTTCAACCGAAGTTGGATCCTCCTCGTCCATCACAACAACATTGTCTTCATGCTCTGGCTGCAGTGGCAAGTGCTTCCTATCCAACATGAATTTGCCCGTGCCAAACTTGGCATTGATAAGCATCTGAATCTGTGGGGCAAATCCACATGACCTCTTCTGGTCAGCTGCAGTCCTCTTAATGGTCTCTACCATTAAGTCCATCACCTTGAAAGGTGCCTTCTCATCAAGTATGTGCAGCATGTTGATAGAATAGCCTCTAATCATGCTATGATCTCCAGACTTGGGCATCAAGGTATGCCTCAAAATAGTGTTAGTGGTAGGTAGACCTGCCTGGAGATAGTACACTGAGCCAAGCTTCCACACTTCCAAATCTCTTGCCGGGATCTCCTTGTACATGTTCTTCATGGAATCATGGTTCTTCTTAGGAATCCCATAGACATCAATGTCATCCTCTCTTTGCACTGGAGCATTCAGAAGTTCTGCCCATTCTTCAACAGACGAAGAAAACCTTTGACCTTCAGTCATCCAGGTGATCTTCCCATCAGGATAGAAATGAGCTGTGGCATAGAACTGCATAATCATCTCGTCGTTCCAGTCTGTCAGCTTCTGACCCACAAACTCAGCAACTCCACATGCAGTGAAGCTCTCATGCACATGGGGAAAGAAGTCTCGGTGCTCTTCACTGTCAATGTACTTCCAGTCAACGTACCTGGTATCTGCAACTATAGGCTTCTTGTCCATCAGCACAGTCTCATAGAAGTCCTGCTGCTCTCTCGTGTGGAATCTGGGGTCCACAGCAGTCCTTCTCCTCATGGCATATGGATCAGACTGTCTCCATAGCCTGAGACCTCTATCTTTCCTTGCCTTCATATCCTCGGCTTGAGGATGAGCATCATTGTGGAGTGGCAGTTTTGGACGGAGTTTCAGCAACACATGTTGTTCTTCAGACTCAGACGGTGGCACATCACCCTTGTTCTTCTCAGACGCTGGAATGTTCCTGGTTGTCCTCTTGGGCTTGGTAGAAGGCTTTGCTGGAGCTGCCTTGGCTTGAGCAGGCTTCTTGGGCTTTGAAGTGGCTCCAGCCCTAATAGCATCACCCATGAGCTTAGCCTTCTGAGAAGGAGGCTGGGGTGCTTCTTCTTCTTCAACTGCTGCATCTGCATGAGGTTCAGCATACACTACCCTCTTCCTCTTGGAAGTTTTCTTCACTTTACTTGGAGCTGGCTCTTCCAAGTTCAGCTTCTTGGCAACAGCTGATTGCTTGACCTTGCTGGTGCCTTTCTTTGACTAATGCCCTTGGTGCTCTTTGGCAACAACTTTTCTCTTAGGCTTGGAGGATACTTCTTCCTCAGCTACAAAATCAGAATCCTCATCATCTGAGTTCCTCTCCTTTCTGGTTCTGGTGGCTGCAGGAGGCAAGCCACTAGGTGTACTCCTCTCACCATCATCAACTGGACTACTAGCCTCAGGACTAGTATCTGCCTCAGGAATCTCTGCAAAAGGTGACTCTGACCTGTTCTGGCTGTCACTAGCATCTGACATGGCTGACAACCTGTGAATAGATAAGGTATAGGCAGAGTAGAAGAGTTATCACAAACTGCAGAGGTTTTTGCAAAAAAAAATGAGTTCAAATCTTAGTTTTAAGTTTTCACAGAATGCATTTCGGTCAAACCGATTTTCAGTTTCGGTGAATCCGAAGTGTATACAGAGGCTTAACACACCACTTTCGGTCAGACCGAAATGGGTTTCGGTCCTGCCGATAAACTAGGGTTTCACTAAAACTTGTACTTCGGTCACACCGATTTGCACGACTCAGTTAGACCGAAAGTGCAGTGCAATGGCCAGAGGCCAAATCGGTCATTCCGAAAATTTAAATTCGGTTTCACCGAGATGTGTTCCGTGGAAACCTAACCCTAAGAATTTTACTTGAAACAAGAACGATCTGATGGAAAGGAAGTTTTTCAATCATGGCTAGATACAGGGCAAACCAAACGTGCAATGAATCGGATGGGGAGCACGAGAGGGATTGAGACTCACCCTAACTTGGTGGAGTCCCTCTACGGCGGCAATGGCGCGGAGGAGAAAACCGTTGACGGCGGCGGAGACCTGCGGCGAGGGCGCACAAGCGACGACGGCGACGATCCGGAGATCAGGGCGACGGCAGCAGGGGACGTGGGAGCGAAAACGTTTGAAGGATTAATCAACGCGCGCTGCCCTCGGTATTTATATCCCCTTGCTGTCGGTGGGACCGAGTTGAAAAACTCGGTGACACCGAGATGGATAACTGCTATGCAGTTACGCATATCGGTCACGCCGAGATTTAGAACTCGGTTTCACCGAGATGAAACCTAGATCAGTCTAAGTGATTTCGGTTTGACCGAGTGAGAGAAGTTGGTCTGACCGAAATTTACTTAGAAGGTTTTGGAAGTCAGCCTTAGACGGATCGGTGGCTCCGAGTGCTCCTCACTCGGAGGGTCCGAAAATGACTTGTTCAAAGTTTGTGATATAAGCATGAATAGAATTTGAGACAAGAAAGAATAGATAGCTAGGGGAGGTACTTAGGCATTCTTGTCCATCCATTTGGCCAGAAAATTCAAAACAACCAGAACAACAAATGGATGTCCTCGAATGGATAAAATCATGCATTCAACATGCTCACACAATAAGATAGCAAATGAAATATGTGTCAAACATGCACAACCAAAACTCTAGCTACTAGCACACAATTTGTCGATGACTAGGTCATCTTTATATGAGTATTTTGACTTAGGAGCCAAATGAGAACATTTGATCATAGGCCATACTCATCGTTTAAGCACAAGTGGGGTTACCACTTTTACATAAAGCATTGATGTGTTCACATCATTTGGAGATGCTTTAGCTTAATTTTTAGAGCAAAGCTCCCCCTAGATGTGAGAACCCCTTTTAAAGGGTCAAACTAACCTTGGGTTGTCGTAGAAGACTTCATGTAGATGTTGAAGATGTGGATGCTCAATGTTGATGTAGATCATCAAGAGTTGGGAGCTATCCTTTGGATTAGGGCACTTTCAATACCTACATGGGTTAGTCCCACAAGGAACAAACAAGGATATCCATAGACATAGATTGAAGTTCACAAAAGATGATGTCCATGAGAGCAATGATTACCTTGTCCCTTGACTTACCAACAAGAGGGTTTGTGACTCCATGAACTAGTGCATGATGTGGAAGTTGATTGCACAAGTTGCCAAAATGAATATGAGTGAAGTATGTTGGAGGAGTCACCCTCAAGAACTTTCTAGTTCTTCTTCTTCGGGATCCACATCATCTTGATGGGAATCCTTGGGGTTGTAGTTGAGCTTGACGAAGTAGAACTTGACGTGTCCTTGGGAACCCACTTGACCATGGCTTGAGGTGCTTCAATGAATGCATCAATCTCCTCTTGAAGCTTGTCCTTGGCTTTTAGCTTGTGGTCTTGTGGTGGAAGGTCATCTTGAGCTTGTTCCACATTGGAAGAAGTAGGATCATACTTCTCCTTTTGAGAAACAAACTGTGGAGTAGGGTATTGACCTTCTTCCCACTCAACACCTTCGGCGTTGAACTTTCGCTCAAAACCAATTCCTTGATTCTTCCGGTGCCTTCCTTGTTTGCGCACAATTTCCTCAAAGTTCTTGCTTCCGGCAAGACTCTTGTAGACACCTTTCTCTATGATTTCCTTCAATAAGCTATTCTCTTGCTCAAGTGTAACTTGGCTTGAAACATTGTTAGTGGAATCAAGAGAACTACTAGAAGCAACAACATTAGATTTAACATGGTTATTGTTACTACTAGAGGAAGAATTTTTCTTATGCTTGTCATGCTTAGTCTTAATAGGTGGCAAGAAATTAGACAAGAGAAGTCGTTTGGCAAGATATGAAGAACTCTTCTTTCGAAGATCGTCATTGATCGCTTTTAGAAACTCATGTTCTTGCTCTAGAGTGAGCTTCTCGAAGCGTAGCTTCTCATGAGATCTTAGGAGCTCTCTATGATCTTCTTGAGTTGTTTCATGAGCTAACTTAAGAGTTTTTAGTTCTTTAGTTAGACGCTCAATCTCCTTCATAGCATTGTCATTCGACTCTTCTCGACTATAAAGACTACTAGCATTTTCATCGTTACTAAGCTCACTAGATTTATCATGCAAGAGCTCATCTTCACCAAGCAAGTCATCCTCATCACTATTGAAGTCAATGAATTCAGGGTGTGTTACCTTGGGGCCTTTAGCCATGAAGCATCTTCCAATTCCCTCATTTGGTGAATCAAATAAGTCGTAGGAGTTGGAGTTGGAGGATACGAGAGCAAGACCGGCAACACCTTCATCTTGACTGTAGTCGGAGTCGGAGTGATAGCTTCCATCGGATTGATTGTCGGAGTCGGAGCCGGAGACCCATTCACCTACATGAGCTTGATGTCTTCTTCTTGTGTAGCTCCTTGATGACTTGTCTTTCCTCTCCGAATCCTTGCTTCTCCGAGAGGGTCTTCGTTCATAACGATCATCTCTACTCCTTCTCTCTCTCCGAGGTGACTCATCTCTTGATCTTCTTCTTGGAGATTCTTCTCTTCTCTTGTGGGGAGCCGTACACTAATTTGAGAAGTGTCCGGGTCTTCCACAATTGTAGCAGTTTCGATCACGACTAGAAGATCTCTTTTCATCATATGATCTAGACTTTGAGCTTCTCTCTTTGCCTCTATTCTTGTAGAATTTGTTGAAGTTCTTAACCATTAGGCTTATCTCTTCATTGGAAATTAACTTGTCACTTGAGGTTGTGGGAGCATCACTTGTAGCTTTGTAAGCACCACTTGACTTGTTGTGAAGCTCTTCCTTATCCTTAAGTGTCATCTCATGAGCAACAATTCTTCCAATGACTTCTGTTGGCTTGAGAGTCTTGTAGTTTGGCATCATTTGGATCAAAGTGCACACGGTGTCGTACTTTCCATCCAAAGCTCTTAGAATCTTCTTAATGATGAATCGGTCGGTCATTTCTTCGCTTCCTAAGCCGGCAATCTCATTTGTGATGAGAGCAAGCCTAGAGTACATTTCAGCGACTCCTTCACCATCCTTCATCTTGAACTTGTCAAGTTGACCTTGAAGAATATCTAGCTTTGATTCCTTCACAGACTCGGTACCTTCGTGCATTTCAACCAAAGTATCCCAAATCTCTTTAGCATTCTCAAGACGGCTGATTTTGTTGAACTCCTCGGGACACAAGGCATTGAAGAGAATGCCACAAGCTTGAGCATTGTTTTGCAACATCCGCAATTCTTCAGGTGTGGCTTCGCGATCCGGAACTTTTCCTTCCTCGAAGAATTCACCTTGCATACCAACACAAATAATGCCCCATGCGGCTGGGTTATGACCAAGAATATGCATTTTCATTTTATGCTTCCAACTAGCAAAATTTGTACCATCAAAGTAAGGACCTCTACGATAATTACCCTCACTAGACGCCATACTCTCCTAGGTTGTGAAACCAAGCTTATGGAGTCCAATGCAATGGAAACCAAAACAATGGAGACCAAAGCTCTGATACCACTTGTAGGATCGAAAGTATGTTTAGAGGGGGGGTGATTAGACTACTTGTAAATATAAAAATTCTGCCTTTTGATCATGAACAGTTTTTGGCAGATTCACAATTATGATCAATTCAAGCATCACCCTACACATGCAATTCTAGAGTATAAGCAGCGGAAAGTAAATTGCACATGTAGTAAAGAGAGGTGGAGAAGAGCAAACGCAATTTGGAGACGCAGTGATTTTTCTCGTGGTTCCGATAGGTGGTGCTATCGTACATCCACGTTGATGGAGACTTCAACCCACGGAGGGTAACGACTGCGCGAGTCCACGGAGGGCTCCACCCACGAAGGGTCCACGAAGAAGCAACCTTGTCTATTCCATCATGGCCTATGCCCACGGAGGGCTAGCCTTACTCGGGGTAGATCTTCACGAAGTAGGCGATCTCCTTGCCCTTACAAACTTCTTGGTTCAACTCCACATCTCGATGACGGAGGCTCCCAAGCGACACCTAACCAATCTAGGAGGCACCACCCTCCAAAAGGTAATAGATGTTGTAGATGATGATGAACTCCTTGCTCTTGTGCTTCAAATGATAATCTCCCCAACACTCAACTCTCCTCACTGATATGGCTGTGGTGGAAGAAAGGATTGAGTGGAAAGCAACTTGGGAAGGTTAGAAATCAAGTTTCATATGGTAGGAATGGAGCAACTTGATCTCAACACAAGGGTAGGTAGTTCTCTTCTCAGAAAGTGTAAGGTAGGAGTGGTAGTTCTTTCTGATGGCTCTCCTCACGAATGAAGAGGGGGTGGAGGGGTATATATAGCCTCCACACAAAATCCAACCGTTACACACATAATTGAGCAATCTCGGTGAGACCGAAGTTGACAACTCGGTCAGACCGAAAGTTCAAATATAGTGAACGTTGGGGTTTTCGGTGGGACCGAAAATACCATCTCAGTTTGTCCGATTTGAGTAAAGATAGGAACTTGCCAGTTTCGGTGAGACCGAAATCATCAACTCGGTTATTCCGAAATGATGTCAAACGGTTACAGAAGCTTGGCAGCCCGTATTTCGGTGAGACCGATCTCAAACTCGGATTGACCGATTTTTCTAGGGTTTGGCTTATGGCTGAGGTGGTTCATCTCGGTGGGACTGAGTTTGGAAAATCGGTTGGTCCGAGATTACTTATGAGTGTGTATTGTAGTGAAAGTTGCTGATAGTTGAAGGAGATATATCACTAAGCACTTGAGCAACCAGATCATCAACACAACCTCATCCCCTTTTAATAGTATTGGCTTTTCCTATGGACTCAATGTGATCTTGGATCACTAAACCAAAAATGGAGTCTTGAGCTTTTGCCAATGCTTGCCTTAGCATTTTGAGGGGTCCACTTCTTCAGTCATTTCCATACCCATATCACTGAACTTCTCTGAAATGATTCTCAAGTAGCTATTAGTTCAATGATATATATGTTGTTATTAATTGCCAAAACCACCCGGGGATTAGTTGCACTTTCAACTCTGCATACAAGTAAATAGATAGGCCCTTCGCAGAGGGAAGCAGGGATTTGTAGAGGTGCTAGAGCTCGATTTTGAAATAGAGATTGAGTAACATTTTGAGCGGTATACTTTCATTGTCAACATAACAACCAAGAATCTCAACATCTTCGATGCTACACACATTATAGGTGGTTCCCAAACAGAATGGTAAAAGTTTATACTCCCCCAACCACCAACAAGCACACTCCACAGCCAGCCGAATCCACGGGTTACCGTCCAAACAAGCAACAACCCTGGGGGAGTTTTGTTTAATTATTATGATTTAGAGCATGGGACTGGGCATCCCAATTACCAGCCATTTTCTCGTGAATGATGAGCGGAGTCCACTCATCGTGAGAATAACCCACCTAGCATGGAAGATATAGACAACCCTAGTTGATACATGAGCTGTTCGAGCATACAAAACAGAATTTTATTTGAAGGTTTAGAGTTTGGCACATACAAATTTACTTGGAACGGCAGGTAAATACCTCATATAGGAAGGTATGGTGGACTCATATGGAATAACTTTGGGGTTTATGGAAGTGGATGCACAAGAAGTATTCCCGCTTAGTACAGGTGAAGGCTAGAAAGAGACTCGGAAGCGACCAGCTAGAGAGCAACAACGGTCATGAACATGCATTAAAATTAATCAACAATGAATGCAAGCATGAGTAGGATATACATCACTATGAACATAAATATCGTGAAGGCTATGTTGATTTGTTTCAACTACATGCGTGAACATGTGCCAAGTCAAGTCACTTAAATCGTTCAGAGGAGGATACCACCCATCATACCACATCACAACCATTTTAATATCATGTTGGCACGCAAGATAAACCATTATAAACTCTCAGCTAATTAAGCATGGCATAAGCAGCTATGATCTCTAATTGTCATTGCAAACATGTTTCATTCATAACAAGCTGAATCAAGAACGATGAGCTATCATATTTACAAAAACAAGAGAGGTCGAGTTCATACCAGCTTTTCTCATCTCAATTAGTTCATCATATATCATCCTTATTGCCTTTCACTCGCACGACCGGACGATGTGGAAAATAATAATAGTGCACGTGCATTGGACTAAGCTGGAACCTGCAGACATTTAATACAAGAGAGAAGACAAGGTAATATGGCTCAAGGTTAAATCAACAACAAAGCATATGAGAGCCAACAAGCATTTTAATCATGGTCTTCTACTCTTAACCCCTAAAGAAAAGAAAAGAAACTATTTACACGGGAAAGCTCCCAACAAGCAAAAGAAGAACGAGAAATCTTTTTGGGTTTCATTTTTAATTACTACTACAAGCAAAGAAAGTAAACTAGCTGGAAGCTACAAATAATATTTTTTTGTTTTTCTAGGGTTTTTCTAGGACACAAGAAAAAGACTAAGAAAAAGAAATTTAAACTAAGCATGGATGGTACAGTGAAAGAGTGTGAGCACCGACAACTAGAATAAGTGTGTGAACATGAATGCAAGTCGGTGAGAAACACGTACTCCCCCAAGCTTAGGCTTTTGGCATAAGTTGGTCTATGGCCAGTACTGGCATGACGGATATCCAAAGTTGTAGTTGGGGTCATACTGAGATGCAGCAGTTGCTGCCTGCTGAGCTGCAGTTCGAAGGCGGTTTGCCTCCGTCATGTTATAATAGGCATTTGCCTCTTCCATAGTTATAGTGTGTCTTCCTTTTTCCTGAAAGTTAAACAAAGTAGGGGCAGGAAGAACAATAGGGATGGCATGCTGCCGGTTAAAGATTAGTCGATATTTGAGAGTTTGATTATCCCACTCTATAAACCGGTGACTAGCCATAGCATTATAGTCTAAATAAACAGTAGGTAAGGGGTTATCATAAGGGTGCACATACACACCAAGGTAGCGGGCTATGCGAGTAGCATAGATCCCACCAAATAAATCTCCATTAGAACCATTATGGTGTAGCCTACGTGCAATAATAGCTCCCAGATTATATTGCCTATCACCTAGTACAACACTCCTGAGAACGCTAAGATCAGGGACACACATGTGACAAGCCTCATCTTTACCATTTATGCATCTACCGATAAAGAAAGCAAAGTAATGAATAGCAGGAAAATGTATGCTCCCAGTGGTGGCTTGTGTGATGTCCCTGGATTCCCCCACTGTAATTCTAGCAATAAATTCTCTAAATTCAGATTTACGAGGATCACTCATACTGCCCCACTATGGGAGCTTGCAGGCTTCAATAAATCATCTAAGTCCATGGTATAAGATTTATCATATAGATCAAACAAGACAGTGTGAGAATTACGTGAAGATGAAAATTTAAACCTTCTCACAAAGCTATCAGTCAAGCCACGATATTGGATGCACTTATCTTGCATGAAGTCCTCGAGGTCAGCGTTATGCACATATGCGTAGAATTCGTCTTTGATGCCTGCTTGACTCATAAATTCATCCGACGGCCATTCACAAGGCCGTACATCAGCATCCCTTGGTGGTTCATCATCCAGCTCATGAAACGCGAGCCTTGGTCCTTGCTTCCTTGAAGTACCACCTTGGAAGTTTTTCCTAGACATTTTTCTAAATTTTTCTGAATTTTTTTAGTAACTCACAAATAAAAGTTAACCAAACTCAACAAGAATGATAGTAACAACTCCTATAAGAGCATCTCTAGTAGAACCCTCAAATCCTTAAATGTAAAACCAGTTTTGAGGGTTGAGAATTGCCCAATTTTGACACTTTTAAGGGTTGAAAAACAGGGGCAAATTGTAGAACCCTCAAACCCAACCCTTATAACGGAATATTGCGTTATAAGGGTTGGGTTTGAGGGTTCTACTCTTTGCCCCAACCCCAACCCTTAAAATTGTCATTTGGCATTGCATAATTTTCACTATAAAAACATAATAAACCTCCAAACAAACACGGAAATAAAGATCATTGATGCATGGTTTAATAGTTTTTACATCACACAATCATCATCTTCCCCATCTACTCGGCACCATCACCAAAAAATTACACTTGGCGCCATTTCCTAGACCACTTCCACGTCCATCAAGCACCTCCATCAGTGGTGGAGTATTCCACACCGCCATCGCCACCACAACTCATCGGAGTGTCACCTCGAAGAGTAGAGGACGCACCACGGAATATCCTCTTCCTCTCCGCGATGTCCTCCTTGTAGTCCTTCCACCATTGCAATTGTTCTTGATCCATGTCCTTCTTGGACATCATCATGTGCTCCTTCTCTTCCACCATGAGTTCTTTCCATACCTTTGCCTCTTTCACCTTGATCATCCTCTCCTCCAAGTCGGCCTTGCGCTTTGCTTCTTCACGCTTTGCTTCCACTTGTGCAAGCTTGACCTCTTTCTTCTTCTCGGTGATAAGAAGCTTCGTCTCCAATGTCTTCTTTGTCAATTCCTCTCTTGCCTTCATCATTTGCTCCATCTTCTCCCTTAGGCTTGACGCCTCTTCTTCCATCTTCACCCTTACCTTGCCCTTCTTGGTTCCCTCGGGCTTGCCCAAGTTCCTCTCCCCTCCTCATCTTCACTATCATCCATCCTAAGCATTGCCGACCTCTTGGGTGCGGTCTCTTGATCCCTCAACTTCCACTTGTCAAAGGTTTGAAGAATTGCCCAAGCATGTTTAAATGGGAATGGCTTGCCCTTGGAAGCGGCCATCTCTTTGTACCTCATGCCGGCAATTGTCTCCTATCAACCACACATAATCACATAAGAACAATAGCCACACATAATCACATAATCAAAATAGTGAAGATATGTACTCACATAGTCACTCTCCAGGTTCCACTAGGTGGTGCTTCCCTCACTTGGTCCATGGTCGCACTCCAACGAGCACAAGCGAGCTTCATCAACTCCCACCGGCCTTGAAGCGACCGGTAAGTGCGAGAGATGAACCCACTATTCTTCGGCTTGATCCTACAATAGGTGTCCTCGATCCTTTGCCAATAACGTTTACCGGTTTGGTCGGTGCCGGTGGTTGCATCCATCCCCACAGCTGCCCAAGCACGAACCAAGAGGATATCTTCCGCCTCGGTGTAGTTTGTCGACCGCACGTGTGGGCGGGAAGCGGCGGTGAATGCCTCCTCCCCTATCTCGGCCACCTCCTCCTCGTCATCCCCTTCATCCTCCTCATCTTCCTCCAAGTCATCACCAACCCTAAAGGGTTCTAGAGGCGGAGCCCCGAGGTCCACCTCCGCGTCTTGGAGGAGGTTCATGAACGAGGATGGGGTTGCCATTTCCTCGAACACCTCGTGCGCGACGGGAGGAGGTTCCGCGGGCGTGGCAGCGGGCTTCTTCCGCGTCACGGTCTTTTTCCGCGGCTTGGCCACGGCGGAGGACTCGCCGGCGGCCTTGGAGGCAGCCCCTCGCGGCCCACGGGAGGCCGCCTTCGGCCGGCTCTTCTTGAGGGCCGGAGCGGCGTCCGGGGCGGTGGCCGGGGCGGGAGCGGCGGCCGGCGCTGGCGCGGACGGAGGAGGTGGCATGCCTGCCCGCCGCCGCTTCGCCCCGAGGGTGGCCGTGGCGGGGACGGGGGCGGCCGGGGCGGGCGCGGCAGCCGGCGGAGGCGCGGCGGCCGGGGCGGGCGCGGGGGCGGGGGCGGCCGGGGCGAGCGCGGCGGCCGGGGCGGGGGAGGCCGGGGCGGGCGCGGGGGCGGCCGGGGCGGGCGCGGCGGCCGGGGCGGGCGCGGCGGCCGGCGCGGCGGCGGGCGGAGGCGCGGCGGCGGCGAGGAAGTCCATGGCGCGGGCGGTTGAGCGGGCTCCCGATGCGCGCGCTGGCTCGGAAGCGGAGTGCGGGTTGGGAGGAGTTTCTCCTCCCAACCCTCACTTCTACAGGCTCAAAACGAGTTTGAGGGTTGGACCTCTAATTTTTTTTACAGGTTTAAGGGTTTAAGGGTTCTAGTCTATGTGGTTTTTCGGACGAAACCTGTAAAAAAGCGGTTATTTTTAAGGGTTTGGGGGTTTGAGGGCTCTACTAGACTTGCTCTAAGTGCCTAGAAGCTATATCATGCATTAGAACTACTTGGGACCAAGAAAATTTGACATGCAAGTTCAAGAACAAGGTCACCACAGCAGCACAAATTGGCAACAAATAAAACACTAGAACAAAAACTAATTGGACCAATGGAGGAGTCACATACGAAGAAACAATCTCCCCAAACAGTTTGGTGAATGGTGCTTTGAGCAAGGAGATCGAAAATTGCAGCAAAATGAGCTAGAACTCGGGTTTGAGCTGGTTGGGGATTTTTTTGGGAGGAAGAAGAAGAGCATGGGTGAAAGGATAAGTGGAGGGGGCCACGTGGGGCCCTCGAGGCAGGGGGCGCGCCCTGTGAAGGGGGGCGCGCCCTGTGCCCTCGAGGCCACATGCTGGCTCCCCTCGCTGTGTGTTCAGTGCCATATTTTCTTAAATATTCTAGAAAAAAATCATATTTCATTTTCATGGCATTTGGAGAACTTTTATTTTCGGGATAAATTTTATTGCAAGGATAAGTCTGGAAACAGACAGATAATGCTTATTTTCTTTTATTTAGCCTAATCAACATAAAGTAAAAGGAGGGTACAGAAGGTTTGTGCTATCTAGATTCACCTATCCCATGTTCATCAAAAGGAATCCATTAACAAGGTTGATCAGGTCTTGTTAATAAACTCTTTCCGAGTAACATGAAACCGGAGAATTTTCGAATAACACTATGTTACCTCAATGGGGATATGTATGTCCCCAACAATAAGTATGTCATATGCCTTCTTGATAGTAGGAATAGGAAACTCAAAACCTCCAATAGTAATAGTTGAAGTTTTTCCAATATAATTGATACTATGGACCTGGGGTTGTTTCCTCGGGAAGTGTACCGTATGCTCATTACCATTGACATGAAAAGTGACATTGCCTTTGTTGCAATCAATGACATCCCCTGCAATATTCAAAAAAGGTCTTCCAAGAATAATAGACATGCTATCATCCTCGGGAATATCAAGTATAACAAAGTCCATTAGAATAGTAACATTTGCAACTATGACAGTCACATCCTCACAGATACCGACAGGTATAGCAGTTGATTTATCAGCCATTTGCAGGGATATTTCAGTGGGTGTCAACTTACTCAACTCAAGTCTACGATATAAAGAGAGAGGCATAACACTAACAACGGCTCCAAGATCACACAAAGCAGTTTTAACATAGTTTCTCTTAATGGAGCAAGGTATATTAGGTACTCCTGGATCTCCTAATTTCTTAGGCATTCCACCCTCAAAAGTGTAATTGGCAAGCATGGTGGAAATTTCTACTTCATGTATCTTTATTTGTTGGTAATAATGTCTTTCATATACTTAGCATAAGGATTTGTTTTATGCACATCAGTCAAACGCATGCACAAAAAGATAGGTCTAATCATTTCAGCGAAGCATTCAAAATCTTCATCATCCTTTTCCTTGGATGGTTTCAGAGGAAAAGGCATGGGTTTCTGAACCCATGGTTCTCTTTCCCTTCTGTGTTTCCTAGCAACAAAGTCTCTCTTATCATAACGTTGATTCTTTGATTGTGGGTTATCAAGATCAACAGCAGGTTCAATCTCTACATCATTATCATTGCTAGGATGAGCATCAATATGAGCATCATAATTAACATTATCACTAGATTCATGTTCATTACCAGATTGTGTCTCAGCATCAGAAACAGATATATCATTGGGATTCTCAGGTGGGTGAGCTACAGGTTCACTAGAAGCATGCAAATTTCTATCACTTTCCTTTTTCTTCTTCTTAGAAGAACTAGGTGCATCTATATTAGCTCTCTGAGAATCTTGCTCAATTCTCTTAAGGTGGCCTTCATGATATAAAGGTTCCCGAGTCATTTTACCGCCTCTAGTTGCAACTCTAACAGCATAGTCATTGTTCTTACTATTCAATTCATTGAGCAAATCATTCTGAGCCTTAAGTACTTGTTCTACTTGAGTGGTGACCATGGAAGCATGTATACTAATAAGTTTCAGTTCATCTTTAGCACTAGACAGATAATCACTCAAGCGTTCAATCATATGAGCATTGTGTTGTAATTGTCTACCAACATAAGCATTGAAGTTTTCTTGTTTCACAATAAAATTGTCAAACTCATCTAAGCATTGGCTAGCAGACTTATAATGAGGAATATCACTTTCATCAAATCTATAAAGAGAATTTACCTTTACAACCTGTGTCGGGTTATGAAGACCATGTATTTCTTCAATAGGCGGTAAATTCTTAACATCTTTAGCTTTAATACCTTTTTCTTTCATAGATTTCTTTGCCTCTTGCATATCTTCAGGACTAAGAAATAGAACACCTCTTTTCTTCGGAGTTGGCTTAGGGGTTGGTTCAGGAAGTGTCCAATTATTTTCATTGGCCAGCATATTATTTAATAATAGTTCAGCTTGTTCAACTGTTCTTTCCCTGAAAACACAACCAGCACAACTATCGAGGTGGTCTCTAGAAGCATCGGTTAGTCCATTATAAAAGAGATCAAGTATATCATGCATCTCAAGAGGATGATCAGGCAAATCATTAAGTAACTGGAGAAGCCTCCCCCAAGCTTGTGGGAGACTCTCTTCTTCAGTTTGAGCAAAGTTATATATTTCCCGTAAGGCAGCTTGTTTCTTATGAGCAGGAAAATATTTAGCAGAAAAGTAATACATCATATCCTGGGGACTATGCACACAACCATGATCAAGAGAATTAAACCAAGTCTTAGCATCACCCTTTAACAAGAACGGAAATAGCTTAAGGATATAGTAATAGCGAATCTTTTCATCATTGGTAAACAGGGTGGCTATATCATTCAACTTGGTAAGATGTGCCACAACAGTTTTAGACTCATAGCCATGGAAAGGATCAGATTCAACCAAAGTAATTAACTCAGGATCAACATAGAATTCATAATCCTTATCAGTGACACATATAGGTGAAGTAGCAAAAGCAGGGTCATGTTTCATTCTAGCATTCAAGGACTTTTCTTTCAACTTAGCTAATAACTTCTTAAGATCATATCTATCATTGCAAGCAAGAAAGTCTCTAGCAGTTTCCTCATCCATAACATAACCCTCAGGCACAACACGTAATTCATATCTATTGGGAGTAGTTTCATCATCACTTTCATAAATATCATCAACATTTGCACTCTCCCTAACCTTAGCAATTTGTTCATATAGAAATTCACTTAGTGGCACATTATCAGACATAGAGGTAGTTTCATCATACATAGCAGAAGTAGCATCATCAAGAACATACGACATATCAGATTCAATAGCAGGAGTAGGTGTCGCAAGTTTACTCATAACAGAAGGAGAATCTAGTGCAGAGCTAGATGGCAATTCCTTACCTCCCCTCGTAGTTGAGGGTAAGATCTTGGTTTTTGAGTCCTTCATATTCTTCATAGTGATAAGCAGATATAAATCCCAAGTGACTTAAAGAATAGAGCTATGCTCCCCGGCAACGGCACCAGAAAATAGTCTTGATAACCCACAAGTGTAGGGGATCGCAATAGTTTTCGAGGGTAAAGTATTAAACCCAAATTTGTTGATTCGACACAAGGGGAGCCAAAGAATACTCTTAAGTATTAGCAACTGAGTTGTCAATTCAGACACACCTGGAAACTTAGTATCTGCAGCAAGATAGTTTAGTAGCACAGTAATATGATAGTGGTGGTAGCAGCGGTAAAAGTAAAGATAGTGTTTTTGTAGTTTTTGTGATATAAGCAACGGGAAAGTAAATAAGCGACAAGCAATATAGGTAAAGCTCGTAGTCATTGGATCGGTGGTGGAAAATTACGTTGGATGCAATTCATCATGTAGAAGTTATAACCTAGGGTGACACATAACTAGCTCCAGATCATCAATGCAATGTAGGCATGTATTCCGAATATAGTCATACGTGCTTATGGAAAAGAACTTGCATGACATCTTTTGTCCTACCCTCCCGTGGCAGCGGGGTCCTATCGGGAACTAAGGGATATTAAGGCCTCCTTTTAATAGAGTACCAGACCAAAGCATTAACACATAGTGAATACATGAACTCCTCAAACTATGGTCATCATCGGGAGTGGTCCCGATTATTGTCACTTCGGGGTTGCCGGATCATAACACATAGTAGGTGACTATAGACTTGCAAGATAGGATCAAGAACACACATGTATTCATGAAAACATAATAGGTTCAGATCTGAAATCATGGCACTCGGGCCCTAGTGACAAGCATTAAGCATAGCAAAGTCATAGCAACATCAATCTCAGAACATAGTGGATACTAGGGATCAAAACCTAACAAAACTAACTCGATTACATGATTGATCCCATCCAACCCATCACCGTTCAGCAAGCCTACGATGGAATTACTCACACACGGTGGTGAGCATCATGGAATTGGTGATGGAGGAAGGTTGATGATGACGATGGCGACGATCTCCGCTCTCTGGAGCCCCGAACGGACTTCATATCAGCCCCCCCGAGAGAGATTAGAGCTTGGAGGCGGCTCCGTCTCGTAAAACGTGATAATTCTTTCTCCTTGATTTTTCTCTCCATGAAACGAAATATATAGGACCTGGGGGTACGTCGGTGGGGCACCGGGCTGCCCTCGAGGCTGGGGGGTGCGCCCTGAGAAGGGGGGCGCCCCCCCACCCTCGAGGACGGCCCGTGGGCCCCCAGGTGTGGATCTCCTTGCTAGTATTTTTTATATTTTCTGAAATAAATCTCCGTTGATTTTCAGGCGATTCCGAGAACTTTTTATTTTTGCACAAAACAACACCATGGCAGTTCTGCTGAAAACATCGTCAGTCCGGGTTAGTTCCATTCAAATCATGCAAGTTAGAGTCCAAAACAAGGGCAAAAGTGTTTGGAAAAGTAGATACGTTGGAGACGTATCACTTGCCGTCATAGTAACTCTTTTGACGCGATTGAGCGGCTTTGAGATTCTCACGTATGACTTTGCACATTTCTTCGGCTTCTGGGATCAAGTCATTGCCAAGAAGTTGACCTTCACCAGTCTCGGACCAGTTGAGCGGGGTACGACACTTTCTGCCATAGAGGATTTCAAAAAGAGCTTTGCCGACACTTGCTTGGAACTGCTGTTGTATGAGAGTTCGGCAAACTGGAGACGATCTTCCCACTTCATACCGAAAGAGATAACACAAGCTCTCAGCATGTCTTCGAGGATCTGGTTCACTCTTTCAACTTGACCACTAGTCTGAGGGTGAAACGCAGTGCTGAAGCGAATTTTCGTGCCCATGGCTGACTGAAAGGAGTCCCAGAACTTGGATGTGAACAAACTTCCACGGTCTGAGGAGATGACTTGAGGAATGCCATGCAACGAAACAATTCTGGAAGTGTACAGCTCTGCCAGCTCAGCTGCGTTGATGGATTCTTTGATGGGAAGGAAGTGAGCTACTTTAGTTAGCTTGTCAATCACTACAAAGATAGCATCATTCCCCTTCTTGGACTTAGGGAACCCAGTGACGAAATCCATTTCAATGTGATCGAATTTCCACTCGGGAATAGGTAGAGGTTCAAGGAGACCGGCTGGACGTTGATGCTCTGCATTCACTCTTCTGCAGACATCACATTCATTCACGAATTGGGCAATCTCCCTTTTCATGCGAGTCCACCAGTACGATTTCTTGAGGTCTTGGTACATCTTAGAACTTCCGGGATGAATCGAGAGGAGGGAGTCATGTGCTTCGTTCATTATGAGCTTCCTGAGATCACCCTTGGGAACCACAGTTCTGTCCTGAAAGAACAAGGTGTCTTTCTCATCAACGCGATAGCACTTGTATTTGGGAGTACCCTTAGCAATACCATGTTTCACTTTTTGCACCATAGCATCACTGAGTTGGGCCTCACGGATATGATCTTCCAAGGTAGGAGCAACTTGAAGGTTTGCAAGAACGCCTTGCGGAACAACTTGGAGGTTGAGCTTCCTGAATGATTCACAAAGTTTAGGCTGGAACGGTTTGAGAAGGAGACTGTTGCAATATGCCTTTCTGCTCAAGGCATCTGCAATGACATTGGCCTTGCCATGTGTGTACTCAATGCTTGGATCATACTCCTGGATCATCTCAACCCAATGAGTCTGGCGAAGGTTAAGGTTTGGCTGTGTGAAGATGTACTTCAAGCTCTTGTGATCGGTGAAGATGTCCACTTTTCTGCCCAACAGAAGGTGTATCCACGTGATCAAGGCATGTACAACTGCTGCTAGCTCGAGATCATGTGTGGAGTAATTCCTCTCATTTGGTTTCAACTTACGAGGAGTGTATGCCACAATCTTCTTGTCTTGCATGAGGACGCCACCAAGTCCTTGCAAAGAAGCATCACAAAAGACTTCATAGGGCTTGGACTCATCTGGAGGAGTAAGAACCGGAGCAGAAATGAGCTTCTCTTTGAGTGTTTTGAATGCCGCATCACACTCAAGAGTCCAGGAGTACTTGACATTCTTCTGCAACGGGTTGGAAAGAGGCTTGGCAATCTTGGAGAAGTTCTCAACGAACCTTCTGCAATAGCTTGCAAGACCAAGGAAGCTTCGAAGTTGCTTGACATTTTGTGGGGGTTCCCAGTTGACAATAGCTTCAACTTTCTCCCGAACTACCTCCCCAGTACTGGGTGATGTCGGGGTTATCTTACCACTAACCGCATAGAAGAGTTTTTGATGTCGGCCGTCTTAAGTATTCTAGAATCGCTTCGATAGATTTGTGACGACAACACCTCGGAGCTCAACTCCCCGGGACACTGCCACAACGCCTAAATGAGAGGAGGCATCGAGAACAATGTTCTTGTCACAAAGATATCGGAACAATCGAAACAATACTCGCGTGATCCTAAAAAAAATAGTGAATTTTTGAGAGTAGAAGAGATAGAACAATCGTCAGCAGTCCTCACTAGAGTGATAAAGGGATGAGGAGTAAAAGAAATCCTACTCTCCGATAAGGACTCGAAACATTTCATGTGTGTGCCTAGACTCAACCGTCAACGATTCGATCAATCAGGGGGGCTTCTATGTTGGAGAAGGCTCTAATTACCAACTTGTAATGCCCAGTATGAGACTATACCTCCCACGTGTCGAGGCACGACTTAAAGGTATAATCACATACTAGAATGATCTCAAGTATGGTATCTTTGCACAACTCATGTAAAAGAGGAGATGAAAATGTAAAAGAGTAGTTGGCTTACACTTGCCACATCACACAAAGTAATACATTAACATACATCATCCAATAACATCAGAGTCCGACTACGGACGAAGATCCAAATGAAAGATACCATAAATAAAGCAACACAAGGTCCCGATCATCCTAGTAAGAGCTCTACTGATCCTCGGGATAGGACACGTAGTATCGCCCACGCTCTTCATCGAACTCCCAATACAACTCTGAACCACCAGCTATGTAATTCTCAACGATAACTGCATCTGGTGTTGTGTAGAAACTGTGAGCCACGGAGGACTCAGCAATCCCGTTCCCGGGTAGCAATACTATCAAAGCCTTAGGTGTGGAAGAGGCTTAAAATAAGGTTGCAGCAGCACTAGCACTAGCTTACGTGTTTAGAGCGAGAAGAGAAAGTGCCAACGATCGTCAAAGTGATCACGAAGTGATCCTAATTAAGCACGTCAAACATAACCCCACCGTGTTCATTTCCCGAACCCCTTCGAAAAGAGACCGTCACGGTTACTCACGCTGGTAGTGTATTAAGATCATAGTGTCAAGTTATCTACAACCGGATATTAACAAATTCCCATCTGCCCCATAACTGCGGGCACGGCTTTCAAAAGATCAAACCCTGCAGGGGTGTCCCAACTTAGTGTAGTCGACCCTACCCAAATGGATCGAAGTCTTTGTGCTTAAGTGTCATCCCTGGATCGGTATGCTAACACATAGTACTCGAGGAATTATAACAGAGTTCAATCACACACTTTATTACGTCGAGGTCCTCAAAAGAGTATTTGTTACAATAATATGGCCAAAGGCCATCTAGATAAAAGTAACTGCGGAAGCATCGAAGGTAAATGAGTCCATCCAACTCCACGGCAAACTGAGTGCAGAACAACGACCTATCGCACCTTTTATCCTCGTCGGAAAACTCTGCAACATTAGACGTTGCAGCCGTGAAGGTCAGCACATGGAATATGCTGGCAATTTCACACCATAGAATAATAATAATGAAAAAGACTATCTCTATATGCAAATTTAGCTGGTGGAGGCTCTAAATTTAATTTTTGCATAAAGCCAATTTTACCCTAGAACAAAGGAATGATTTTTTTATTTACTACAAAATTAAAATGCCATTATTGAGAAGGTTCCTCCAACTCAATCCAAAATTCCCAAATTATTAGTAACCCAATAAATTTCATTAAATAGAGTGATGAGATCAACCAATAATTCAATTCTAGTCACTCAAGTTGTCCATAACCGGGGACAAGGCTAATCATGATTAGTTTATACACTCTGCAGAGGTTTGCACACTTTTCCCCACAAGACTCGACCACCTCCATGATCGGAAGATCGAGACATAGTCTTTCTGAAGTATTTCCTCCAAACCCTGGGTAGACCGGTACACCTACTTTCCCCTACATCAGCTAGTCTACCACGGAAAGAGGTCACACAACTTACTCAACTATGCCAGAGCCCATAATGGCTTGTGGCTACACATGGAAGTTTCTAGGCATGAAATATCTTATGATCCCTTTGAGCCTAGGTGGCGGACCTAGGGTAATCACACAGGTACTCCGGGATTCCCCTTGGGAAAGCACTGGTATCTCCAGGTGCCCCAAACAATCCACCCAGATGTGTATTACAGTTGCCACCTTATGTTGTCCCGAAATTATTATCTCTCGTAACTTGCATGGATCATACATACCAATCCCCGTCTACGAGCATGGCTAAGCAATATGACATAACGAATATTCCCGGGGTGATCAAAGGTCATAGGTTCCTACCACATGAACTACATAGCATAACCACATGTTCCCAATCCTACTCATGCAATCTTTGAGGGTGAAACTAATGCATAGCAAAACTGGGTATTGAAAATTATGATCAAAGTGTGAACTTGCCTTGCTGACGTTCGTTGAACTCTAAAGATTCGTAGTAGCAAGCTTCGCACTCCGGATGATCTAGCGTAAGCAAGTAATGACATACATAAGCATACAAGCAAATAATCAAAAAGAAAACGAATAAAAGACTTCGGAAAACTCCAAAAACACCCAAATAAAGTTTCTGTACAGAACGTAATTTTTACAACAACAAAAATAAATGGTTTTGTTTTCACAGAAGGTACATGTCACAATCTTTGATTTGCAAAAAGAATCACCCAAAACAGAGTTACGAAACTCAAGTTATAGCCTCACGAAGTTTGAGTTCAGATATGTTTGAATTCAAATTTTAAACTTTTCAAAAAAATATTTCGTTTGGTTCTTGGATAGAGGATATTTTTATGAAACCGTAGGAAAAAGAATCAACTAAATCGGATCAATAGACTAAAAGATATACTAGAAACAAGATTTGGTATAGAATCTGAGATTACAAAAATACTGGAAAAAGAACAAAAATTCGGCCAGAGACAAGTGGCGCTCTCTGGTTGGCTGGCTGGGTTCTCACCGGACTTGTCGCCGGCGACGAGGAAGAAGGTGGCTCCGGTGTGCTTCGGCGAAGGACGCGTGCGTAACGATGTAGTGGACGATGAGGCGGATCCGAGGAACAGTACCGCGGGGTCGGTATCGCCTCCTGGCGTGGTGGAGAAGCCGCCGGAATCCACGAACTCTGGCGAGCAATTGGCGAGGTTAGGGAGGGAGATAGCTTTTGCAAACAGGGGGCTTCGGACGAGGGGAACTGGGGCAACACTCTGGGCTTTTATAGAGGGTCAGGGGAAGCCAGAGGAGAGAGGGGCGTTGCCGGAATTGATGTGTTTAATGGCTGCAGTATGAAGTGTTCGTGGTGTCCATTATGGCTGTCTAGGAGGCGTACTAGGGGATGGGAGGGGTCGAGGGAGGCGAGGGGAACCGATTCACAGCGATTTTGGAGTGAGGGAGAGAAGGGGAGGGGGTGGGGCGCGAGGTGGTAAGTGGCCATGGATGCCTATGTGTGTTGTGTATGTGCACGAGGAGGAAGAAGAAGATAGCGCTGGGCATGGGCCTTAGTGAAAAGAAAAAAAAACGAGGCCCAATAAAAGAAAGACAGAAAAAAATTATAAAGATATAAAATATTTTTATATAGGACATATATATATCAAAACATTCAGAAAAATAAATCCTACAAGATGAACTATTTTTCAGAGGCTAAATAAAAACTTTATAAAAAACATTTTTGTAAAAAAACAAATCCAAATGACACTTAAATTTGAATTCAAAACTTTTGGCATTGATTTCTTCTGACTTTTTGGAGTGTCATGTTAGCTCCTCTCACACTTCTGAACAAGTGCTTGTTAGGGATTTTTGAAATAAATTTCAGATGCCAAGTTGAATCCAAAGTCAGATAAAACTCAAATGCGTCTGAAATTTCCAAATGACACTCAATAAAAAAAATGCATAGATGCTTAGCTAATAATTGTAAAACATTCCAAATTGAAAAATTTGGGATGTTACAAACCTACCTCCCTTAAGATGAATCTCGCCCTCGAGATTCGGGTTGGCTAGCAAAAATGTGTTGGTGTTCCTGTCGAAGATCTTCTTCGCGTTCCCAGGTGGCTTCTTCCTCAGTATGATGACTCCACTGAACCTTGCAAAATTTTAGGACCTTGCTATGGGTAACTCTGTTGGCAAACTCGAGAATCTTGACAGGCTTCTCCTCATAGGTCAGATCACTATCCAACTGTATGGCTTCTAGTGGCACTGTATCTCTCAAAGGAATATCAGCCATCTCTGCATGGCACTTCTTCAACTCGGAAACGTGGAAGACATCATGAACTCCTGATAAGGCTTCGGGTAATTCCAACTTGTAGGCAACTTCACCCATGCGTTCCAAAATTGTAATGCCCAGGATGGGACTATACCTCCTACGTGTCGAGGCACGACTTAAAGGTATAAGCCCATTCTGGAATGATCGCAAGTTCAGTATCTTTGCACATCTCATGTAAAAATAGGGATGAAAGGGAAAAAGATAGTTGGCTTACACTCGCCACGTCACACAATTCATTACATAGCAAAACATCATTCAAATAACATCACAACCCGTCTACGGGTGAAGATCCAAATGAAAGATACCAAACATACATAAAGCCACAGGTCTGAAACGCCCCTAGTAGAAACCTTTACTGATCGTCGGGATAGTGCACATAGTAACGGCTACGTTCCTCATCGTACTCCCAGTATAGCTCGGAGCCGTCACCTGAATAGATCACCTGAGTACCTGCATCTGGTGTGGTGTAGAATCTGTGAGCCACAGACGACTCAGCAATCCCGTTCCCGGGTAACAGAACTATCTAAGCCTTGGGTGTGGAACAAGGCTGAAGAAAGAACAAGAGGTTGCAGCAGCACTAGCACTAGCTTACGTAAAAGAGAGCGGGAAGAGAAGTGCCTCGGACGATAAAGTGATCACGAAGTGATCCTAACTAAAACACGGCAATCATAACCCTACCGTGTTCACTTCCCGAACCCTTTTCGGAGAATGACCGTCACGGTACTCACGCTGGTAGTGTGTTCTGAACATGGTGTCAAGTTTTCTACAACCGGATATTAACAAATTCCCATCTGCCACATAACCGCGGGCACGGCTTTCGAAAGTTCAAATCCCTGCAGGGGTGTTCCAACTTGGCCCATGACAAGCCCACGATCCGCGAAGTCGCAACTCCAAGGTGGGAAGGCCTGAGTATCCTCGGAATCCCGTGCTCAAGATACTCCGACTAAGGTAAGGCTAATCCAGCAAATCCTCCCGGCGTGCCGACACCCTGACAGTAGCCGCGCGTATCTAGTCTCAGGCCACGACTGGATGGGCGAAGCTACGGGTTTTTACCAGACCTCGGGTTTCCCCAAGGTGGCCCCGCAGGCTCCCCGTTTCGGACCAACACTCATGTGGAGCACTGGCCCGGGGTTGTTGATTAAGAAGAGGGTTAATTACTCCCTATGCAAGTTTTTAGTTGTTTAGGCAAATAGTACCAATGTTGGGACTTGCTGGAAAAGACTTAGCGCTAAGCGGTTTATCGAGGGGGTCCCATAACCCCAACCGTGTGAGGAACGCAAAATCAAGGAACATAACACCGGTTTATACGATTCCTAGGGCGGCATGAGTGGAACAAATCACCAAGCAAGAGGCTTAGCCTTCCACCCATTACCAATATATAGATGATTTCATTTAAGAATTTATATAGTGTGATATCCCAACAAGCTTCAACATGAAGCAAGAATCTTCAATCTTCTCCTACAACTAGCAATGCTATAAGAGGGGCTGAGCGAAGCTTACTTACCCAATCAAAGGTTTGCATAGGTAGGGTGGTTAGACAGATTCATGGTTACAGTAGGAGGCTGACAGGAAAACATGGGCATCGAGGCAATAAGCTAAAGAGCGAGACTTCTAGCAATAGGCAAATATAGTAATGATATCTGGGTCAGGTCATCTTGCCTGTCGAGTCGTCGATGGGATTGTAAGAGGGCTCCTCGTTCTCAACCTCGGTAGTAACCTCGTTCTCGTACTCGGTCTCGGCTTCCGGCTCTACTCAACACAAAACACACGAGGCACGGAATCAAACAAGATGCAATGCGCAAACCACAGGATGCATGGCTGATGCACTAAGGAAGCACTGCAGATGCATTTAGGATGCACAGAAAGTTAACATAGGAAACACAGAGATACAGCACAAGGAACATGACAATATGCATCAAGCAAGAAACTTCAAAACATGATAACAAGAGGATACTATGAATCTACATGCAAAACCACACAAGTTTCATATAGGACTTGCTCAAAACGGAGCAACGGGCTAAAAGATACACCCGAAACAAGAAACAATGCAAAGCTGAAAATAACAACCACATAGCAACTTCGGAGCAAGAAATATATACTCTACAGCACTCAAGCATCATGACAAGAAGCATGGACATGAAGTAGACATATCCTACAGCAAACAATTCCATTGGAGCATCTCCATAGGAGGCATGGATCAATAGCAACAAGCTACAACATTTTGAACATGACAATAAAAACCTGACATCAGTATTTTATAGCAACTTGGGAGCAAAAGTTAAATATGCTACAGCCACCCAAAAGAGCATGTGAGGACATGAATGGATAGCCAACAACATATACAACAAGGAATCAACAAAAGTCACCCCAAAACTATCATGGATTTGCCTAGAACAACAAGCAAACATAGCGTCCGGATATTACAGATTCCAGACTTAGTGAAATTTCACTAAGTGTTAAAACAGCAGTATTATCATGGCATGTTTGTGAGCAAGTTTAAGTCACCTCAAAGCATAACATGGCAAGTGGTTTGCACCACAGCAAAGTACACATGATGGGGAATCCAAAACATATAAGCATGCAACATGGGGACAACCACATCAATAGCAACGAGCTCCTCAACTAGGCATCTCGTAACAAGTTTAACAAACTAACAGCCACAAGCACTTTTGCAAAGGAGATAAACATGGCAATATGAATTCTATCATGCATCCTATAGCAACCAACATGTAGAGCATCTCATGATGAACATGTGGACATATCATTTGCTTCATTTGGATAAACATGCACCAAGTTATCAAATTTCAAACATGGCATGAAAACAACTAATAGCAGCAGTTTATAACAAGTAGCACTCTTCTCATGAAGATTAAGAGATCTAGATGGACTCAAACATGCATGACACAATGGAACAAAACATAGTACATGTCACCACGATCATTTTGACATATCATATGCACAAATCGGACAAGCATAGTAAAAGATATTGCTATCACAAGAATGCATCAGACACTGAAAAACTAGAGGACTTAGACAAAAAAAACGAGGTCAACCTGCTGGATCGGTCAAACGGGTGCGGATCTGGTCAAACGGGCGGCCGGGTCACGGATCGGGCACCGGCCTGTTAGGGTTTCCAGCAAGGGATCGGCCCGATCTGGCTCGATCTCTGGATCGGGGCGGGGTCTTCGATCCCGGCCGGCGGGAAGCTCGCGGTGGCCGGCGGGACGGTGGCCGGCGGCGAGGGGTGGCCGGAGGAGGTGGCCGGCGACTGGCCGGCAGGAGGCCCTGCGACGAGGGGCCCGGCGGCGCTGGGATCTTGAAGGGCGGCGGGGAGGTCGGGCTCTTGCGCAGACGGCGAGGAGCTCGATGGGCGGCGGACCTCCGGTGGAAGGGTGCTGCGGCGGCGGGAGGTCGGGCGGCGGCGGCGCCGAGCCGGAGGCTGGGACGAAGGCGCGGGCGCAGGAGGCTGGCGGCGGGGCGATGCGGGAGTCGGCCGGGCCGGTGGGCTGGCTTCGGGCCCCGCGGGCCCGCGCGGTGGGAGCGGCGGCTGTGGAAGCACTGTGCGGCGGCGGTGGAAGCACGGTGCGGCGGTGGTGGAAACACTAGGGTTTTGGACGCAAAATTGAAGGGGGTGGACATTTATATAGGCACAAGGAGCTAGGAGAGTCCAAATGAGGAGCGGTTTTCAGCCACGAGATCACAATTGAACGGCCGAGATGATGGGAAGAGTTTGAGCTGGGTTGGTGGGCTGTTGGAGGGGGGTCTTGGGCCTCAAAGAGGAGGTACTTTTAGCCCACGAGGATAATTGTTGGAGTACCAAACGAACTCCAAACGCGACAAAACTTGACAGGTGGGTTACACATATCAAAACAACATCGCACGACAAGTCTCACGCCATTCCGGAAACGTTACACGGTCAACACAAAAGAAGGACTCCGAGAAGCCACGGGCACGTGTGAGAGCGTCGGAACTCGAAACGGACAACGGGAAGGAACGAGTGGGGCCGGATGCAAAAGACAACACAAATGCAATGCAATGCACATGACAACATGACATGGATGAATGCACACACGCACACGACAAAACGACGAAAACCCGAAAAGACGAAGAACCCGGAATGGAACTGATGAAGCCAAAGTTATATATATACAAAAGGGAAAAGTGTTACATCCGGGGCATTACAAAAATTCTGTATGGCCCCACAAATCGTGGTGCTAGCTTTCCTTTAACTCCAAACCGTTTAAATCCTCGAAGTGGAGACACACGAAGATATGCTCTATCTCCGACTTCGTAAATTACTTCCTTGTGTTTAGTATCGGCATAATTCTTTTGTCTGGATTGGGCTACCTTGAGTCTGTCACGGATCATCTTGACTTTCTCCTTTGAATCTTTAATTAAATCTAGTCCGAATAATTTATGGTCTCCAACTTCATCCCACATCAATGGTGTCCTACACCTCCTTCCATACAAAGCTTCGAAAGGGGCCATCTTCAAACTAGATTGATAGCTGTAGTTATATGAGAATTCTGTGTATGGCAAATTATCATCCCAACTAGATCCATAATCTAGCGCACAAGCTCTCAACATGTCCTCTAGAATCTGATTGAATCTCTCGGTTTGCCCATCTGTCTGCGGATGAAAGCTGTACTGAACTCTAGCCTGGTACCCAAAGTTTCGTGTAACTGATGCCAAAACTTTGAGGTAAATTGTGTTCCTCTATCTGATATGATGGTCCTTGGAACTCCATGCAGACATACTATCTTGGTCATGTATATCTTGGCCAACTTAGCACTTGTATATGTGGTTTTCACGGGGATGAAGTGAGCTACCTTGGTCAAGCGATCAACTACTACCCAAATAGAATCATAGCCTGATCGTGTCCTCGGTAATCCTGTAATGAAGTCCATGCCAAGCTTGTCCCACTTCCAATCCGGTGCCGGCAAAGGTTCAAGTAATCATGCTAGTTTCTGGTGCCCTGCCTTAACCCTTTGACATACGTCGCATACTGCTACATACTCGGCAATGTCCTTCTTCATACCTGTCCACCAGAAACTTTCCTTCAAGTCCAAATACATCTTGGTGTTGCCTGGGTGTATCGAGTAAGGCGAATCATGAGCCTCCTGAAGAATCAAATTCCTGATCTCTGTGTCATTGGGCACGTAAATACGCTGCTCAAACCATATGGTTCCATGTTCATCCTCACGAAATCCTTCTGCCTTTCCTTGATTCATCCTTTCCTTTATTACCGCAATACCTTTGTCTAACTTCTGGGCTTCTCGGATCTTTCCCAACAAGGTGGATTGAATTTCCATTGCGGCAACAAAACCTCGTGGTACTATCTCCAATCGAAGATCTCTGAGATCATCAATTAACTCCTGAGGTAATCCTCCTGCTGTGAGGGTATTGACATAACTCTTGCGGCTCAATGCATCTGCCACAAAATTGGCCTTTCCTGGGTGATAGTGCAATTTCATGTCATAATCATTTATGAGCTCCAACCATCTTCTCCGCCTGAGGTTCAACTCCTTCTGCGTGAAGATGTATTTCAAACTCTTGTGATCCGTGTAAACATCACAATGATTTCCAATAAGAAAGTGCCTCCAGGTCTTGAGCGCATGCACTACGGCTGCTAACTCCAAATCATGCGTGGCATAATTCCGCTCATGAGGTCAAAGCTGACGTGAGGCATATGAAACAACTCTTCCTTCTTGCATAAGAACACCTCCAAGTCCCTGACGAGAAGCGTCGCAATATACCTGAAAATCCTTGCGTATATTTGGAAGAATTAGTACTGGGGTTGTGACCAAACGTTTCTTCAACTCCTGAAAACTGGCCTCACATTCCTCGATCCAATTAAACTTGGTATCTTTCTTCAATAACTCTGTCATGGGCTTTGCAATCTTGGAGAAATTCTCAATAAATCTTCGGTAATATCCTGCAAGTCCAAGGAAACTGCAAATCTCTCCGACTGAGGTGGGTGCCTTCCATTCGGTGACAGCTTCAACTTTCAAAGGATCCACTGCTATTCCTTCCCCTGATATAACATGTCTGAGAAATGCAACTTCCTTCAACCAGAATTCACACTTGCTGAACTTTGCATATAACTGATGTTCCCCAAGCTTCTCAAGAACCAAGCGCAAATGTTCCTTGTGTTTTTCTTCATTCTTCGAGTAAATCAATATGTCATCAATGAATACCACAACAAACTTATCCAAGAACTCCATGAATACCTTATTCCTCATACTCATAAAATAGGCAGGGGCATTAATCAAACCAAAAGACATGACCGTATACTCATAAAGCCCATATCTCGTGGTAAAGGTTGTCTTGGGTATATCCTGTTCTCGAATCTTCACCTGGTGATATCCACATCGAAGATCGATCTTTGAGAAAACTTTTGCTCCTTGTAGCTGGTCAAACAAATCATTGATCATCGGCAGAGGGTACTTGTTCTTGATCGTCACCTCATTCAATGCACGGTAATCCACAACCATTCTCAAGGATCCATCCTTCTTCTCAACTAGAAGCACTGGGGTTCCCCAAGGTGATGAACTCGGTCGAATATAACCTTTCTCCAATAATTCCTTAATCTGCTTCTTAATTTCCTCCAGATCATTTGCGGGCATCCGGTACGGTCTCTTGGATATTAGTCTGGTGCCTAGTAACAATTCAATCAAAAACTCTATGTCCCGATCCGGTGGCATGCCGGGCAATTCCTCGGGGAATACATCGGGATAATCCTTCACAATGTGTTCTTCCTCCTAAACAACTCCCGAAAGCGAATTCACTTGAGTCCTCTTTGGCGTATGCCTCGACACATACTTGATCTGTTTCCCCTCTGGTGGGGCGAGAAGAATCGACTTACTGGCACAATCAATATTCCCTTCATACTTGGATAGCCAGTCCATGCCTAGAATTACGTCCAATCCTTGTGATTCTAGGATGATGATGTCTGTGGGGAAAACGTGTCTCCCTATGGTCAATGGCAACTGAAAACATCCGCGACTAGCCATATTCTCTGCTCCTGGGGAACTCACTAACATTGGTGTTTTAAGGGCTACGGTCGGCAACTTAAACTTATCCACAAACCCCCTTGATATGAATGAATGCGATGCACCAATGTAAAAAAGAACAAGGGATGTAAATGAATTAATCAAGAACTTACCAACAATGGCATCAGGCTGTTCATAAACTTCCTCCACATTGACATGGTTCACCTGACCTCTGGTAAAAGGATTTGGCTTCTTTCCAGAGCTTCCATTGCCATTCCCGTTCTTCGCCTCGGGACATTCAGTGGCGTAGTGTCCGGTCTTCCCGCACTTGAAACAGGTAATGTGGCTCAGATCCTTCTTTGCCGGTGACCCGTGGTTGGAGTGATGCTGATTGTTGTTTCCTCCGTTTCCATTGCCATTCCTATGGCCATTATGGTTGTGTCCATTCCCTCCATGATGTGAATGTCCTCCATGGTTATGGTGAGTGTGTCCACCATACTTGCCGGATCCTGATCCATTATTTCCCGAGTACGGGGTATAGCGGGGCTTCTGCTGAACTCCAGAGTTGTACTTTCCCTGTCCGTACTTCCTCTTGCGGTTTTCCACCTGCTGCTGCTTGCCTTCCAGAATAAGAGCCTTGTCAACCAACTCTTGATAATTGTTAAAGGTAGCTACGGTCAACTGAAGTCCCAGATCATCGTTTAGTCCCTCCAGAAATTTCTCCTGCTTAGCGGCATCATCAGGCACGTCTCCGGGAGCATACCTGGATAACTTGCTGAATTCCTCCACATAATCACCAACAAAACGATTTCCTTGGCGTAAGTTGCGGAACTAACGCTTCTTCAGACTCATAGCTCCGGCTGAAACATGTGCGGTACGGAACGCCTGCTGGAATTGATCCCAAGTCACATTTGCTATGGGGAATGTGGTGGTGTTATTCTCCCACCATGAAGCTGCTGGTCCATCCAGTTGATGTGCGGCAAATCGCACCTTCTTAGCGTCAGTACATCCTGCGGTGGTCAGCTCCCTTCCGGTCTTGCGAAGCCAGTCATCTGTGACGATCGGCTCCGTGCTGCTAGAGAACACGGGTGAGTTCAACCTCAGGAAACGGATAAGGTTGCCGACCGGGGGTGGTGGCGGTGGGTTGTTGTTGTTGTTGTTGTTCTGGTTCTGATTCTGGATGAGTAGCTGCATGAGGGCATTCTAGTTCTGGATCAACTGGGTAAGTTCTGACGGACATTCCGAGTCACGTCTCGGAGGCATCTGTTCGGTTTAGAGTAGATGATAAATTAGAATAGAATAAGGGCCTAATGAGAGGAATCACTACCCATATGCTTATGATAGCAATAAAACTTCAAATCAAGCAATTCACACAAATCACACCACACAAGCAAAACCTACAGGTAAGGTCATATCCACAAAAGATATGATCTCATCATACTACCGCAATCATTCGTTGGACTCCATTTGATAGTGGTGGTCTGAACTAAATCTTCTCAAATCAAAGTCAATTCTAGCTTCTTCTTCTTCGTCAATGATGTCTTCATGGGTCTTGGTCTCATCAGCTGATCAACTTGGTCATGGGGTTCAACAACTATTGAGTCGAAGTAGAGAAGAGGTAGAAATGAATAGAGAAGAGTACAGATCAACGGATATATAAGGAAGTGGTAAAATAGAGTTTTCTTCCTATGGTTTTCCATTTCCTAGTGGTCGCATCCTACAGTCAACGTGTGCTCTGATACCATCTTGTAGCGACCCGACCCAAATGGATCGAAGTCTCTGTGCTTAAGTGTCATCCCTGGATCGGTATGCTGACACACACAGTACTCGAGGAATTATAACAGATTTCAATCACACACTTTATTACATCGAGGTCCTCAAAAGAGTATTTATTACAATAATATGGCCAAAGGCCATCTAGATAAAAGTAACTGCGGAAGCATCGAAGGTAAATGAGTCCATCCAACTCCATGGCAAACTGAGTGCAGAACAACGACCTATCGCACCTTTAATCCTCGTCGGAAAACTCTGCAACATGAGACGTTCCAGCTGTGTAGGTCAGCACATGGAATATGCTAGCAATTTCACACCATAGAATAATAATAATGAAAAAGACTATCTCTATATGCAAATTTAGCTGGTGGAGGCTCTAAGTTTAATTTTTGCATAAAGCCAATTTTACCCTACAACAAACGATTTCTTTTTAATTACTACAAAATTAAAATACCATTATTGAGAAGGTTCCTCCAACTCAATCCAAAAGTCCCAAGTTATTAGTAACCCAATAATTTCATTAAATAGAGTGACGAGATCAATCAATAATTCACTTCTAGTCACTCAAGCTGTCCGTAACCGGGGACACGACTAATCATGATTAGTTTATACACTCTGCAGAGATTTGCGCACTTTTCCCCACAAGACTTGACCACCTCCATGATCGGAAGATCGAGACATAGTCTTTCTGAAGTATTTCCTCCAAACCCTGGGTAGACCGATACACCTACTTTCCCCTACATCAGCTAGTCTACCACGGAAATAGGTCACACAACTTACTCAACTATGCCAGAGCCCATAATGGCTTGTGGCTGCACACGGAAGTTTCTAGGCATGAAATATCTTATGATCCCTTTGAGCCTGGGTGGCGGACCTAGGGTAATCACACGGGTACTCTGGGATTCCCCTTGGGCAAGCACTGGTTTCTCCAGGTGCCCCAAACAATCCACCTAGATGTGTATTAAAATTGCCACCTTATGTTGTCCCAAAATTATTATCTCTCGCAACTTGCATGGATCACACATACCAATCCCCGTCTACGAGCATGGCTAAGCAATATGACATAACGAATATTCCCGGGGTGATCAAAGGTCATAGGCTCCTACCACATGAACTACATAGCATAACCACATGTCCCCAATCCTACTCATGCAATCTTTGAGGGTGAAACTAATGCATAGTAAAAACTGGGTATTGAAAATTATGATCAAAGTGTGAGCTTGCCTTGCTGACGTTCGTTGAACTCTACATATTTGTAGTAGCAAGCTTCGCACTCCGGATGATCTAGCGTAAGCAAGTAATGACATACATAAGCATACAAGCAAAGAATCAAAAAGAAAACGAATAAAAGACTTCGGAAAACTCCAAAAACACCCAAATAAACTTTTTGTACAGAACGTAATTTTTATAGCAACAAAAATAAATGGTTTTGGTTTTAACAGAAGGTACATGTCACAAGCTTTGATTTGCAAAAAGAATCACCCAAACGGAGTTACGAAACTCAAGTTATGGCCTAACGAAGTTTGAATTCAGATATGTTTGAATTCAAATTTTAAACTTTTCAAAAATATATTTCGTTTGGTTCTCTGGATAGAGGATATTTTTATGAAACTGTAGGAAAAAGAATCAACTAAATCGGATCTATAGACTAAAAGATATACTAGAAACAAGATTTGGTATAGAATCTGAGATTACAAAAATACTGGAAAAAGAACAAAAATTCGGCCAGAGACAAGTGTCGCTCTCTGGTTGGCTGGCTGGGTGCTCACCGGACTTGTCGCCGGCGACAAGGAAGAAGGTGGCTCCGGTGTGCTTCGGCGAAGGACGCGTGCGTAACGATGTAGTGGACGATGAGGCGGATCCGAGGAACAGTACCACGGGGTCGGTATCGCCTCCTGGCGTGGTGGAGAAGCCCCCGGCATTCACGAACTCCGGAGAGAAATTGGCGAGGTTAGGGAGGGAGATAGCTTTTGCAAACAGGGGGCTTCGGACGAGGGGAACTGGGGCAACACTCTGGGCTTTTATAGAGGGTCAGGGGAAGCTAGAGGAGAGCGGGGCGTTGCCGGAATTGATGTGTTTAATGGCTGCAGTATGAAGCATTCGTGGTGTCCATTATGGCTGTCTAGGAGGCGCACTATGGGATGGGAGGGGTCGAGGGAGGCGAGGGGAACCGATTCAGAGCGATTTTGGAGCGAGGGAGAGAAGGGGAGGGGGTGGGGCGCGAGGTGGCAAGTGGCCATGGATGCCTCTGTGTGTTGTGTACGTGCACGAGGAGGAAGAAGAAGATATCGCTGGGCATGGGCCTTAGTGAAAAGAAAAGAAAAACGAGTCCCAATAAAAGAAGGAGAGAAACAAAATTTATAAAGATAGAAAATATTTTTATATAGGACATATATATATCAAAACATTCAGAAAAATAAATCCTACAAGATGAACTATTTTTTAGAGGCTAAATAAAAACTTTATAAAAAACATTTTTCTATAAAAATAAATCCAAATGACACTTAAATTTGAATTCAAAACTTTTGGCATTGATTTCTTCTGACTTTTTGGAGTGTCATGTTATCTCCTCTCACACTTTTGAACAAGTGCTTGTTAGGGATTTTTGAAATAAATTTCAGATGCCAAGTTGAATCCAAAGTCAGATAAAACTCAAATGCCTCTGAAATTTCCAAATGACACTCAATAAAAAAAATGCATAGATGCTTAGCTAATAATTGTAAAACATTCCAAATTGAAAAATTTGGGATGTTACGCTTAGCCCATCACAAGCTCACGATATGCGGAGTCGCAACTCCAAGGTGGGAAGACCCGAGTATTCTCGGAATCCCGTGCTCAAGGTATACCGACATAGGTAAAACTAATCCAGCAAGACCTCCCGGCGTGCCGACACCCTGATAGTAGCCGCGCGTATCTCTTCTCAGGCCACGACCGGATGAGCACTACGTACAGATACCGAAGATCCCAGCGAGCTGGGTGGCACCGCAAGTGGCTCTAGTTTGGACCAACACTCATGAGGAGCACTGGCCCGGGGTTGTTAATTAAGTCCTCGAGGTAGCTAGTCCCAATGCACGTTTTAGTTATTAGGCAAATGTAAAACCAATGTCGGGCCTTGCTGGAAAAGCTTTAGCGCTAAGCGGGTTATCGAGGGGGGCCCATAAACCCCAACCGTGTTAGGGACGCAAAAGCAAGGAACATAACTCCGGTTTAACGGTTCCTAGGGTGGCATGAGTGGAACAAAACACCAAGCAAGAGGCCTAGCCTTCCACCCATTACCAATATATAGATGATTTAGTTTAACAGATTATATATTGTGATATCCCAACAATAACTTCATCATGAAGCAAGAATCTTCAAATCTTCTCCTGCAACTAACAACGCTATAAGAGGGGCTGAGCGATGCTTACGTAGCCAAACAACGGTTTGCTAGGTGGGTGGTTAGAGAGTTTCATGGCAACAATAAGAGGCTGACAATCAAACATAGGCATCGAGGCAATAACCTAAAGAGCGAAACATCTAGCATATGCAAAGACAGTAGTGATATCTGGGTAAGGTCATCTTGCCTGTTGATTCCTCGGAGGGAACGTAACCTTGCTCCTCAAACTCAACCTCGGTAGGAACTTCGTAATCCATATCGTCATCGGGCTCTAACCAAACACAACAATGCAACAACGGAACAAAATCAATCCACATGCAATGCTCAACCACATGACGCATGAACATGATGAACAAGGACAAGAGTAGATATGATGCATGGCCTAGGGGTCACAAGAGTGCAACAACATCACAACCAAACAAGATCACTCACATGAAAGGAACAAGCAAAGGAACAACTAACAAGTTTATGTAGTTTGTTCAAACAAGCATCCAACAAGTTTTAAAGGAGTTGGTTAACATGGCAAGGGTGCAACTAACATCACGGCAACATGCTAGCACATTTAAATGGGCTGGAAATAAATACCAACAATTTCCAGAAACTCCCATATTAATTTATTTGCATTTGGGACAGATCTGAAAAACTTCTGTGATAGAGTTGCCAAACATGCTAAACAATAGCACCAAAATATTCTACACATTTTTCCACCCCAAATGCATATAAAGTTTGTTAAATTTGGAGTTGTAGATATTTAGTTATGATTTTTACAAGTTTAAGCATTTTTAAAACAAGAATAAATACAAACAGCGTTTTAAATGTTTTTAAACATGGCAACAAACAACATATTCATAATATACATAAAATTCTAAGCACTTTTCATATAGGACTTATTTTCATCAGAAGTATATTACCACATATATTAAATAAACAAGAAAAAGGCAGCAAAAAGAAAAGAAAAAGAAAAACAGAAAAATAAAACAAAACGCAGGGGCCAGAGTGACCCAGGGCTGCGCTAGCCCAAGTCACCGACGAGGGGGCCCGGCTGGCTGAGCTGGCGCCAGTGGGTGTGCGCGGGTGCTGGAGAAGCAGCTGTGTGGCTGACATATGGGGCCTACCTGTCAGCCACACGCGAAAATTAAAAAGGGGGCGAAATCACCTGCCCCGCAAGGAATCGAACACGCGACCTCCTGCTAACTGACGGGGAAACAAACCACTGCGCTATCGATCGTTTCTCGACAGATAACAGGCGCTATGACTGAAGAAGTATCTACAGATGCTGAAAACAGGGGAAGCGCAGGGCTCGTCGGAGCTGCTCCGGCGACCAAACAAGGCGGCGGAGGTGTGCGCGGTGCTCCTGGAGGAGTTCCGCATCTGCTCGAGGCATACACAGCGCCTAGCATCCACTACGGCGACGGCGGCGAGCACGTGGCAGATCTGCGGCGGCGGAGCTCTATGCGATGCAAGGCCTAGGCGGGGACGGCGATGAGCGGCAGGCATGCAGATAGGTGCGGCGGAGCTGCTGCGACTAACCGCGGAACCAGAGCGGCGAAGCTACGGCCTACACAACTATCTGATGCGCGCGACACCAACATATGTAGAGAGATGGGGTGCACCGAGAGCACGACAATGGCGTGGCTACGGCGACGCGCTGCGTGGACTAACGGCGACGAGAAGACAACAAGGAGGAGCAGGGAGTACCTGCTTACCCTTGGACAGGAAGAGGTCGACGGAGGCGGGCTGGAGACGACGACGGCGAGCTCTGCACCTTGGCGCGTCTCTGTCCCGTGAAGAAGAGGAAGAAGAGGACAACGCTGCGACAGCGAGTTGGCGCCCGATCCGTGCTGTAGGGGAAGAAGACGACGACGAGGAAGGAGCAGGACAAGACGCCAGCAGCTGGACCTGACTGGAGGATCGCCGGCGACGACGAGTGCTCTCAGCTGCGCTCGGTGATCCGCGGGGACGAGGAAGGAGAGAAGGGGAAGGCTCTCTGGGAGGAGGCGGTGAAGGAGGAACCCTAGAGGGGCCTGGAGGCTAATATATGGGGGGGGGAAGCGGCAACGCTGGCCTCGGCGTGCGTGACGGCGAGCTCACGACGTCGGCGCTCTGGAGCAAGGGAAAGACACGGCGCGACTGCGAGGAGCAGGTGGGCGTGAGGGTTGAGAGACTGACAGGTGGGGCCAGGCGCGCGGGAGGGAGACGACGCGACTGCTGCGGCCTGCTGGCTGGGCCTGCGGGCGAGAGGAGTTGGGCCACTGGGGCTGCTACGGCTGCGCGTGCTGGAGCTGGGCCGAGGGGAGAGGAGAAAGAGGAGGCCCAGGCCACTGTGCTAGCTGCTGTTTCTTTCTTTTTCCATTTATCCCCAGACAGAAAGAAAAAGAAAAGCACAAACTAAAGGGAAAAGAGTTAGGGGAAAAGAAAAATATCGCCATGCTCAGAGATTTAATCCCTATTTAATAAAATTGACTTGGACATTTTTAGAGGCAGAAAAATAAAAGGAGTTTGAATATGGTTCAAACTCTTGTCATTTTAAAACCCAACCAAATCATTTACAAATGGGGTGATATTTGGCAGAGAGGGTGTAGTCAAGGTGCAAGGTTTTTAGGAAAAGAAAGAACAATAAAGCACTTGGCTAGGTGGCTTGCACAATGGAGTAAAGAAAAGGATAAGAAGGAAAAAGAAAGAAGAAGAAGAAGAAGAGTGAAACAAGGAGGGGGGTTAGGGTTTAACAAGCATGGCTAAGAACAACACACACAACACAAGGCCTCTCACACACTCACAACAAAAGTAAACTAAGATGTCATGATGCCATGATGATGAAGCAATGCAAGGATGCAAAATAAATAAATGACATGGCAATGTAAAAATTAAAATGAGCTCAAATGACAAGGACCCCCAAGGATAAGGACAAGGATCAAATTGAGAAAGCTTTATTGACATTATTGGAAAGTGTTACATATGGGGTGTTACAAACTCTCCTACACTACAAAAAGATCTCGTCCCGAGATCTAGGACTGGAAGAAGGAAGGATACTCAGAACGAAGGTGATCTTCTCGTTCCCACGTAGCTTCTCGGTCGGTATGGTGTGACCACTTTACTTTCAAGAACTTGATGGACTTGTTGTGGGTTTTTCGCTCAGTTTCCTCAAGAATAGCAATAGGGTGCTCACGATAAGACAAGTCTTGTTGAAGATCAATCACCTCGAATGGAATGGTGCGTTCAGGTGTCTTGAAGCACTTGCGGAGTTGAGACAATTGAAACACATCATGAACATTTGCAAAGTTGGAGGGAAGCTCGAGTTGGTAGGCTAGATCGCCTATTTTGCCAAGAATCTTGAAAGGGCCCACGTATCTCTGAGCAAGCTTTCCTTTGATACCAAATCTTTGGGTTCCTTTCATAGGAGAAACACGGAGATAGACATGATCTCCAATGTCGAAAGCCAAATCACGATGCTTGCTGATAGTCCACAAGTTTAGGGGATCGCAACAGTTTTTGAGGGTAAAGTATTAAACCCAAATTTGTTGATTCGACACAAGGGGAGCCAAAGAATACTCTTAAGTATTAGCAACTGAGTTGTCAATTCAGCCACACCTGGAAACTTAGTATCTGCATCAACATAGTTTAGTAGCACAGTAATATGATAGTGGTGGTAGCAGCGGTAAAAGTAAAGATAGTGTTTTTGTAGTTTTTGTGATATAAGCAACGGGAAAGTAAATAAGCGACATGCAATATAGGTAAAGCTCGTAGGCATTGGATCGGTGATGGGAAATTACGTTGGATGCAATTCATCATGTAGAAGTTATAACCTAGGGTGGCACAGAACTAGCTCCAGTTCATCAATGCAATGTAGGCATGTATTCCGAATATAGTCATACGTGCTTATGGAAAAGAACTTGCATGACATATTTTGTCCTACCCTCCCGTGACAGCGGGGTCCTATTGGAAACTAAGGGATATTAAGGCCTCCTTTCAATAGAGTACCGGACCAAAGCATTAACACATAGTGAATACATGAACTCCTCAAACTATGGTCATCACCGGGAGTGGTCCCGATTATTATCACTTCGGGGTTGCCGGATCATAACACATAGTAGGTGACTATAGACTTGCAAGATAGGATCAAGAACACACATATATTCATGAAAACATAATAGGTTCAGATCTGAAATCATGGCACTCGGGCCCTAGCGACAAGCATTAAGCATAGCAAAGTTATAGCAACATCAATCTCAGAACATAGTGGATACTTGGGATCAAACCCTAACAAAACTAACTCGATTACATGATAGATCCCATCCAACCCATCACCGTCCAGCAAGCCTACGACGGAATTACTCACACACGGCGGTGCGCATCATGGAATTGGTGATGGAGGAAGGTTGATGATGACGATGGAGACGATCTCCGCTCTCCGGAGCCCCGAACGGACTCCAGATCAGCCCTCCCGAGAGAGATTAGGGCTTGGCGGCGGCTCCGTCTCGTAAAACGCAATAATTCTTTCTCCTTGATTTTTTTCTTCACGAAACGGAATATATAGGACCTAGGGGTACGTCAGTGGGGCACCGGGCTGCCCTCGAGGCAGGGGGCGCGCCCCCACCCTCAAGGACGGCCCGTGGGCCCCCAGGTGTGGATCTCCTTGCCAGTATTTTTTATATTTTCTGAAATAAATATCCATTGATTTTCAGGCGATTCCGAGAACTTTTTATTTCTACACAAAAACAACACCATGGTAGTTCTGCTGAAAACAGCGTCAGTCCGGGTTAGTTCCATTCAAATCATGCAAGTTAGAGTCCAAAACAAGGTCAAAAGTGTTTGGAAAAGTAGATACGTTGGAGACGTATCAACTCCCCCAAGCTTAAACCTTTGCTTGTCCTCAAGCAATTCACTTGATAAACTAAAAGTGATAAAAAAAACTTTGAGCGGGATAGAATCGCATCTTGCTAAGCGCCCGAAATGCGGTTGTGCTCCAATCTCGAGTTCACCACGTGAGCGGGATAGAATCGCATCTTGGACGTGACACAACATGATCACAAATGTAATGGTGGTAAACCGCGACATTTTTAGTTCGAGAATGTTGCACAGGATTATGTGCAATCTTAATAGCACTCTCATTGTCACATAGTAGTGGCACATGTTTCACATGTATCCCATAGTCTTTGTGAGTTTGTGTCATCCATAGTAATTGAGCACAACATGATCCCGCGATGATGTATTCTACTTTGGCGGTGGATATGGATACCGAGTTTAGTTTCTTGAGGACCAAGACAGAAGAGATCTACCAAGAAATTGACATGTACTCGGAGAGGATTTTCTGTCAACCTTGTCACCGGCATAGTCCGAGTTGAAATAGCCAACAAGTTTAAAAGAAGATACTTTGGGGTACCAAATGCCAAAGTTTGGTGTATGTATAAGGTATCTCACAATCCTCTTCATAGCCTTAAGACGACACTCTTCTGGTGCTACTTGATATCATGCACACATGCACACACTTAGTATAATGCCAGGACGAGAGGCGCATAGATATAGCAACGACCCAATCATGGATCGATAAACCTTTTGATCAACAAGTTTGTCATCCTTAGTCAAGTCAAAATGGTTGGTGGTAGGCATGGGCTTCTTCATACCTTTGCTTTCTTGCATGTTGAACTTTTGAATAGTTCTTTGGTATACTTTGTTTCTGAGACAAAGGTACCATCCTGAGTTTTCTTGATTTGAAAACCAAGGAAGAACTTCAGTTCACACATCATAGACATCTCAAACTTCTCCGACATCAACCTTCCAAACTTTTCACTAAAGAGAGGGTTAGTAGATACAAAGATAATATCATTAACATATATTTGGCACACTAATAATTCACTATTTACTCTTTTAGTGAATAGGGTTGAGTTAATTTTCCCAATTTCAAATACTTGCTCAATAAGAAACTTTGTTAAGCATTTGCACCAAGCTTTAGGAGCTTGTTTGAGACTATAGAGAGCTTTATGAAGTTTGTAAACATGGTTTGGTTTCTTTTGATTAAAAAAGCCGGAAGGTTGGTTTACATAAACTTCCTCCTTAATTTCACCATTTAGAAAAGCACTTTTAATATCCATTTGATAGAGGGTATGATGTCGCTTGAAGCTACGTTGATATTTCCCCAAAGAGGAAGGGATGATGCAGCACATCTACAGTAGGTATTTCCCGCAGTGATGAGACCAAGGTTATCGAACCAGTAGGAGAACCACGCAACACTATGTAAACGGTACCTGCACACAAATAACAAATACTTGCAACCCCACGTGTAAGAGGGGTTGTCAACCCTCCCGAGTAATAGATTGGTAAATAGGTAGATTGATAGATGCAAATGGAAGAACGGCAAATAAAACGCAGCAAGGTATTTTGTGTTTTTGATAATATAGATCTGAAAATAAAAGTTACAAATAGAGGAAAAAGCAAATAGCAATATAGATCTGAAAGTATATGATAGGAAAATAGACCCGGGGGTCTTACATTTCACTAGTGGCTTCTCTCGAAAAATAGCAACGGTGGGTAGACAAATTAGTATTGGGCACTTGATAGAAAAGAAAATAATTATGACGACATCCAAGACGATGATCATGTATATATGCATCACGTCCAAGATTAGTAAACCGACCCCTGCCTGCATCTACTACTATTACTCCACACATCGACCGCTATCCATCAGGCATCTAGTGTATTAAGTTCATGGAAAAACAGAGTAATACAATAAAAAAAAACAGAGTAATGCAAAAAGAACGACGACATGATGTAGACAAGATCTATTCATGTAGGAATATACCCCATCTTTTTATCCTTAATAGCAACGATACATGCTTGCCTTATTGCCTGTTCTGTCACTCGGAAAGGACACCGCAAGATCGAACCCATTACAAAGCACCTCTTCCCATTGCATGATAAATAGATCAAGTTAGCTAAACAAAACCCAAATATCAGAGAGGAAATACGAGGCTATAATAATCAAGAATGGATATTAAATCAAGGCAAATCTGATCATAAACTCACAATTCATTGGATCCCAACAAACACACCGGACACAATCATTACATCAAATAGATCTCCAAGAGACCATTGTATTGAGATACAAAGAGAGAAGAAGCCATCTAGCTACTGCCTGCGGACCCGTAGGCCTGTGGTAAAGTACTCACGCATCATCGGAGAGGCACCAATGAGGATGATGTGTTGGGAAACGTAGCATACAATTTAAAAAAAAACTACGCTCACTCAAGATCTATCTAGGAGATGCATAGCAACAAGAGGAGGAGAGTGTGTCTACGTACCCTCTTAGACCGAAAGCGGAAGCGTTTGACAACGTGGTTGATGTAGTCGAACTTCTTATAGCTCCGACCGATCAAGCACCGAACGTACAACACCTCCGAGTTCTACACACGTTCAACTCGATGACGTCCCTCGTCCTCTTGGTCCAGCAAGATGTCGAGGAAGTAGATGAGTTCTGTCAGCACGATGGCGTGATGACGGTGACGGTGATGTGATCCGCGCAGGGCTTCGCCTAAGCACTACAAAGATATGACCGGGGGTGTAATCTGTGGAGGGGAGCGCCGCACACGGCTAACAGTTGATGTTGTGTGTTCTAGGCGCCCCCTCCCCACATATATATAGGTTGGAGGGGAACAGGCAGCCAAGGGGCGCCCCAAGTAGGCAGAATCCTACTTGGGGTCTTCCCCAATTCGCCCCCTTACCATATTTTGAATGGAGAAGAAGGAGGAGGAAATAAAGGAAGGGGGGCCGAACCCCCCTTGTTCCTTCTCCAATTCGGCCACATGCCAAAGGGGGGCGCGCCACCCCATGTGGGCTGGTTTGCTTCTCTCTTTTGGCCCATATGGCCCATATACCTCCCCCGGGGGTTCCGGTAACCACCCCGATACTCCAATAATTACCCTATACACTTCGGAACACTTCCGGTGTCTGAATACTATCACCCTATATATCAATCTTTATATCTCGACCATTTCGAGACTCCTTGTCATGTGTGTGATCTCATCCACGACTCCGAACAACATTCGGTCACCAAATCAGATAACTCATATAATACAATATCGTCATTGAACGTTAAGCGTGCGGACCCTACGGGTTCGAGAACTATGTAGAGATGACCGAGACACTTCTTCGGTAAATAACCAATAGCGGAACCTGGATGCTCATATTGGCTCCTACATATTCTATTGAGATCTTTATCGGTCAAACCGTTATGACCACATACGTTATTCCCTTTGTCCATCGGTATGTAACTTGCCCGAGATTCGATCATTGGTATCTTCCTACCTAGTTCAATCTCATTACCGGTAAGTCTCTTTACTTGTTCTATATTACATCATCCCGAGACTAACTCATTAGTCATTTGCTTGCAAGGCTTATTATGATGTGTATTACCGAGAGGGCCCAGAGATACCTCTCTGATACTCGGAGTAACAAATCCTAATCTCGATATATGCCAACTCAACAAACACCCTCGGAGATACGTGAAGAGCATCTTTATAATCACCCAGTTACGTTGTGACGTTTGATAGCACACAAGGCATTCCTTCGGTATCCGGGAGTTGCATAATCTCATAGTCGGAGGAATATGTATTTGACATGAAGAAAGTAATATCAATAAACTTAACGATCGTTATGCTAAGCTAACGCATGGTTCTTGTCCATCACATCATTCTCCTAATGATGTGATCCCGTTATCAAATGACAACTCATGTCCATGGTTAGGAAACCTTAACCATCTTTGGTCAACGACCTAGTCAAGTAAAGGCTCACTAGGGACACAATGTTTGTCTATGTATTCACACATGTATCAAGGTTTCCGATCAATACAATTCTAGCATGAATAATAAACATTTATCATGAATAGGGAAATATAAAAGAACAAATTTTTTATTGCCTCTAGGGCATATTTCCTTCAGTCTCCCACTTGCACTAGAGTCAATAATCTAGACTACATTGTAATGATTCTAACACCCATGGAGTCTTGGTGTTGATCATGTTTTGCTCATGGAAGAGGCTTAGTCAACGGGTCTGCTACATTCAGATTCGTATGTATTTTGCAAATCTCTGTGTCTTCCTCCTTGACTTGATCACGGATGGAGTTGAACTGTCTCTTGATGTGTTTGGTTCTCTTGTGAAACCTGGATTCCTTCGCCAAGGCAATTGCTCTAGTGTTGTCACAGAAGATTTTCATTAGACCCGATGCACTAGGTATTACACCTAGATCGGATATGAACTCCTTCATCCAAACTCCTTTATTTGTTGCTTCCGAAGCATCTATGTACTCCGATTCACACGTAGATCCCGCCACGACGCTCTGCTTGGAACTGCACCAACTGACAGCTCCACCATTAAGTAAAAATACGTATCCGGTTTGTGACTTAGAGTCATCCGGATCAGTGTCAAAGATAGCATCAATGTAACCATTTATGATGAGCTCTTTGTAACCTTCATAAATGAGAAACATATCCTTGGTCCTTTTCCGGTACATCAGGGTGTTCTTGAATGTTGTCAAGTGATCCACTCCCTGATTACTTTGCTACCTCCCTGACAGACTTATGGCAAGGCACACATCATGTATGGTACACAACATAACATACATGATAAAACCTATGGCTGAGGCATAGGGAATGACTTTCATTTTCTCTCTATCTTCTGGAGTGGTCGGGGATTGAGTCTTACTCAATGTCACACCTTGTAATACAGGCAAGAACCCTTTCTTTGACTGATCCATTTTGAACTTCTTCAAAGCTTTTTCAAGGTATGTGCTTTGTGAAAGTCCTATCAAGCATATTGATCTATCTCTATAGATCTTGATGCCCAATATATAAGCAGCTTCATCGAGGTCTTTCATCAAAAAAATTCTTATTCAAATATCCTTTTATGCTATCCAGAAATTCTACATCAATTCTTATCAATATATGTCATCCACATATAATATCAGAAATTCTACAGAGCTCCCACTCACTTTCTTGTAAATCTAGGCTTCTCCGAAAGTCTGTATAAAACCATATGCTTTGATCACTTCATCAAAGTGTATATTCCAACTCCGAGAAGCTTGCACCAGTCCATAGATGGATCGCTGGAGCTTGCACACTTTGTTAGCACCTTTAGGATCGACAAAACCTTTTGGTTGCATCATATACAACTCTTCTTTAAGAAATCCATTAAGGAATGGAGTTTTGACGTCCATTTGCCGTATTTCATAATCATAAAATGCGGTGATTGCTAACATGATCCAGACAGACTTAAGCATCGCTACGGGTGAAAAAGTCTCATCATAGTCAACTCCTTGAACTTGTCGAAAACCTTTCGCGACAAGTCGAGCTTTGTAGACAGTAACATTACCATCAGCGTCAGTCTTCTTCTTAAAGATCCATTTATTCTCTGTGGCTCACCGATCATCAGGCAAGTCCACCAAAGTCCATACTTTGTTCTCATGATGAATCCTATCTCAGATTTCATGGCCTCAAGCCATTTATTGGAATCGGGGCTCATCGTAGCTTCTTCATAGTTCGTAGGTTCGTCATTGTCTAGTAACATGACTTCCAGAACAGGATTACCGTACCACTCTGGTGCAGATAGTGCTCTGGTTGACCTACGCGGTTTGATAGTAACTTGATCTGAAGTTTCATGATCATCATTATTAGTTTCCTCTCTAGTTGGTGTAGGCATGACGGGAGCAGTTTTCTATGATGAGGTACTTTCCAATTTGAGAGAAGGTACAATTACCTCATCAAGTTCTACTTTCCTCCAACTCACTTCTTTCAAAAGAAACCCCTTCTCTAGAAATGTTCCATTCTTTGCAAAAAAAAAAAATCTTGCCTTCGGATATGTGGTAGCAGGTGTACCCAATTGTTTCCTTAGGGTATCCTATGAAGACGCACTTCTCCAATTTGGGTTCGAGCTTATCAGGCTGAAGCCTTTTGACATAAGTGTCGCAGCCCCAAACTTTAAGAAATGACACCTTAGGTTTCTTCCCAAACCACAGTTCATATGGTGTCATCTCAACGGATTTAGACGGTGCTCTATTTAATGTGAATGCAGATGTCTCTAATGCATAACCCCAAAACGATAGTGGTAAATCGGTAAGAGGCATCATAGATCGTACCATATTTAATAAAGTACGGTTACGACGTTCAGACACACCATAACACTGTGGTGTTCCAGGTGGCGTTACTTGTGAAACTATTCTACATTGTTTTAAATGATGGCCAAACTCGTAACTCAAATATTCGCCTCCGCGATCAGATTGTAGAAACTTTATTTTCTTGTTACAATGATTCTCCACTTCACTCTGAAATTCTTTCAACTTTTCAAATGTTTCAGACTTATGTTTCATTAAGTAGATATACCCATATCTTCTCAAATCATCCGTGAAGGTTAGAAAATAACGATACCCGCCACAAGCCTCAACACTCATCGGACCGCATACATCAGTATGTATTATTTCCAATAAGTCACTGGTTCGCTCCATTGTTCTGAAGAACGAAGTTTTAGTCATCTTGCCCATGAGGCTTGGTTCACAAGTATCAAATGATTCATAATCAAGTGATTCCAAAAGTCCATCTACAAGGTGTTTCTTCATGCGCTTTACCAATATTACCTAAACGGTAGTGCCACAAATATGTTGCACTATAATTATCAACTTTACCTCTTTTGGCATCAGTATTATGAATATGTGTATCGTCACAATCAAGATTATCAAAAACAGACCACTTTTTCAAAGGTGCATGACCATAAAAGATATTACTCATACAAATAGAACAACCATTATTCTTTGATTTAAATGAATAATCATCTCACACTAAACAACATCCAAATATAATGTTCATGCTCAACGCAGGCACCAAATAACAATTACTCAGGTCTAAAACTAATCCCGAAGGTAGATGTAGTCATGTAGAGGTAGCGTGCTGACGACGATCACATCGACCTTGGAACCATTCCCGACGTGCATCATCACCTCGTCCTTAGCCAATCTTCGTTTAATCCGTAGCTCATGTTTCGAGTTACAAACATGAGCAACCCAACCAATACCAAATACCCAGGCGCTACTACGAGCATTAGTAAGGTACACATCTATATCATGTATATCAAATATACCTTTGTTCACTTTGCCATCCTTCTTATCCGCCAAATACTTGGGGCAGATCCGCTTCCAGTGTCCAGTCGCTTTGCAGTAGAAGCACTCAGTTTCAGGCTTGGGTCTAGCTTTGGGCTTCTTTCCGGGAGTGGCAATTTGCTTGCGATTATTTTTGAAGTTCCATTTATTTCCCTTGCCCTTTTTCTTGAAACTAGTGGTCTTGTTAACCATCAACACTTGATGCTCCTTCTTGATTTGTACCTCTGCAACTTTGAGCATTGCGAAGAGCTCAGGAATTGTCTTTTGCATCCCTTGCATATTATTGTTCATCATGAAGCCTTTGTAGCTTGGTGACAGTGATTGGAGAACACTGTCAATAACACTATCATCTAGAAGATTAACTCCCAGCTGAGTCAAGTAATTATAATATCCAGATATTCCGAGTATGTGTTCATTGACATAACTGTTCCCCTTCATCTTGCAGCTATAGAACTTGTGTGAGACTTCATATCTCTCAACTCGGGCATTTGGTTTAAATATTAACTTCAACTCTTGGAACATCTCATATGGTCCATGACGTTCAAAACGTCTTTGAAGTCCCGATTCTAAGCCATAAAGCATGGCACACTGAACTATAGAGTAGTCATCATATTGAGCTTCCGATATGTTCAAAACATCAGCATATGCTCCTGCAACAGGCCTTTCACCTAGCAGTGCATCAAGGACATAATTCTTCTGTGTAGCAATGAGGATAATCCTCAAGTTACGGACCCAGTCCGTGTAGTTGCCACCATCATCTTTCAACTTAGCTTTCTCTAGGAACACATTAAAATTCAAGGTAGCGGTAGCACGAGCCATTGATCTACAACATAGGTATGCAAATACTATTAGGACTAAGTTCATGTTAAATTAAGTTCGATTAATCAAATTACTGAAGAACTCACACTTAGATAGACATCCCTTAAGTCATCTAAATGATACGTGATCCAAATCAACTAAACCATGTCAGGTCATCACGTGAGATGGAGTAGTCATCAATGTTGAACAACTGTACGTTGATAATTTCTACTATATGATTCACGTTCGACCTTTCGGTCTCTAGTGTTCCGAGTCCATGTCTGTACATGCTAGGCTCGTCAAGTTTAACCCAAGTATTCCGCATGTGCAAAACTATCTTGCACCCGTTGTATGTGAACGTAGAGTCTATCACACTGATCATCACGTGGTGTCTCAACACAACGAACTGTAGCAACAGTGCATACTCAGGGAGAACACTTTTACCTTGAAATTTAGTTAAGGGATCATCTTATAATGCTACCGCCGTACTAAGAAAAATAAGATGCATACAAGATAAACATCACATGCAATCAAAATGTGTGACATGATATGGCCATCATCCTCTTGTGCTTTTGATCTCCATCTTCAAAGCATCGTCATGATCTCCATCGTCACCGGCTCAACACCTTGATCTCCATCGTAGCGTCGTGGTCGTCTCGCCAAGTATTGCTTCTGCAACTATCGCTAACTCATAGTGATAAAGTAAAGCAATTACATGGCGTTTGCATTTCATACAATAAAGAGACACCCATAAGGCTCCTGCCGGTTGTCAGATATCTTACAAAACATGATCATATCATACAATAACGTATAACTCATCATGTCTTGACCATATCACATCACAACATGCCCTGCAAAAACAAGTTAGACATCCTCTACTTTGTTGTTGCAAGTTTTACGTGGCTGCTACGGGCTTCTAGCAAGAACCGTTCTTACCTATGGCACAAAACCACAACGGTGTTTGGTCAAGTTTTCTATTTTAACATTCTTCAAAGACCAGCCGCGGTCAAATTTGATTCAACTAAAGTAGGAGAAACAGACACCCGACAGCCACCTTTATGCAAAATTAGTTGCATGTCTGTCGGTGGAACCGGTCTCATGAACGCGGTCATGTAAGGTTGGTCCGGGCCGCTTCATCCCAGAATATCGCTGAATCAAAATAAGACGTTGGTGGTAAGCTGTATGAGTATCACTGCCCACAACTCTTTGTGTTATACTCGTGCATATCATCTATGCATAGACCTGGCTCTTGATGCCACTGTTGCGAAATGTAGCATACTATTTCAAAAACAAAAACTACGCTCATGCAAGAGATTCATAGCAATGAGAGGGGGGGAGTGTATCTACGTACCCTCGTAGACCGAAAGCGGAAGAGTTTGACAACATGGTTGATGTAGTCGAACTTCTTTTAGCTCCGACCGATCAAGCACCGAACGTACGACACCTCCAAGTTCTGCACACGTTCAGCTCGATGACATCCCTCGTCCTCTTGATCTAGCAAGATGTCGAGGAAGTAGATGAGTTCCGTCAGCATGATGGCATGGTGACGATGACAGTGACGTGATCCGTGTAGGGCTTCGCCTAAGCATTACAAAGATATGATCGGGGGTGTAATCTATGGAGGGGGGCGCCACACACGACTAACAATTGATGTTGTGTGTTCTAGGTGCCCCTCCCCTCATATATATAGGTTGGAGGGGGGAAGAGGCAGCCAAGGGGCACCCCAAGTAGGCCGAATCCTACAAAGGGTCTTCCCCAATTCACCCCCTTACCATATTTTGCATGGAGAAGAAGGAAGGAGGAAGAGAGAAAAGAAGGGGGGCGAACCCCCCTTGTTCCTTCTCCAATTTTGCCACATGCCAAAGGGGGGGGGGTGCCACCCCTTGTGGGCTGGTGTGCTTCCCTCTTATGGCCCATATGACCCATATACCTTCCCCGGGGGTTCCGGTAACCCCCCAGTACTCCGATAATTACCCGTTACACTTCGGAACACTTCCGGTGTCCGAATATTATCATCCTATATATATCAATCTTTATCTCTCGACCATTTAGAGACTCCTCGTCATGTCTGTGATCTCATTTGGGATTCGGAACAACATTCGGTCACCAAATCGCATAACACATATAATACAATATCATCATCGAACGTTAAGCGTGTGGACCCTACGGGTTCGAGAACTATGTAGACATGACCGAGACACTTCTCTGGTCAATAACCAATAGCGGAACTTGTATGCTCAAATTGGCTCCTACATATTCCACGAAGATCTTTATCGGTCGAACCGTTATGACAACATGCGTTATTCCCTTTGTCCATTGGTACGTTACTTGCCCGAGATTCAATCACCGGTATCCTCATACCTAGTTCAATCTCGTTACTGGCAAGTCTCTTTACTCGTTCCGTAATACATCATCCCAAGACTAACTCATTTGTAATTTGCTTGCATGGCTTATTATGATGTGTATTACCGAGAGGGCCCAGAGATACCTCTCCGATACTTGTAGTGACAAATCCTAATCTCGATCTATGCCAACTCAACAAACACCCTCGGAGATACATGTAGAGCATCTTTATAATCACCCAGTTATGTTGTGACGTTTGATAGCACACAAGGCATTCCTCCAGTATCCGGGAGTTGCATAATCCATAGTCGGAGGAATTTGTATTTGACATGAAGAAAGCAATAGCAATAAACTTAACGAGCATTATGCTAAGCTAACGAATGGGTCTTGTCCATCACATCATTCTCCTAATGATGTGATCCCGTTATCAAATGACAACTCATCTCCATGGTTAGGAAACCTTAACCATCTTTGATCAACGAGCTAGTGAAATAGAGGGTCACTAGGGACACATTGTTTGTCTATGTATTCACACATGTATCAAGGTTTCTAATCAATACAATTCTAGCATGAATAATAAACATTTATCATGAATAAGGAAATATAAAATAACAACTTTATTATTGCCTCTAGGGCATATTTCCTTCATGATGAACCCCTCCATGATTGTGTTCCCCTCCGGCGAAGTGTCAAAAAAGGGCTCTAGATTGGATCTCGTGGTTCTGGAACTTGCGGTGGCTGGAATAAAATTTCTTCGACTCCCCTAGGGTTTCTGGAATATTGGGGTATTTATAGAGTGAAGAGGCGGTGCAGGAGTCCACCGAGGTGGGCATGACCCACCTGGGCGCGCTAGGGGGCCCAGGCGTACCCTGGTGGGTTGTGCTCCCCTCGGAGCCCCCTTTGGTACTTCTTCAGCCCATCCTGTGTCATCCGGCCCAGAAAAAATCTCCAAAAAGTTTTGCTGCATTTGGACTTCGTTTCGTATTGATTCTGCGATGTTAAAAAACAAGCAAAATGGAACAACTGGCACTGGGCACTATGTCAATAGGTTAGTCCCAAAAAATGATATAAAAATCATTGTAAAACATCCAAGAATGATAATATAACAACATGAAACAATCAAAATTATAGATATGTTGGAGACGTATCAGCTTCCCCAAGCTTAATTCCTTCTCGTCCTTGAGTAGGTATAGGATAAAAATGGAATTTTTGATGTGGAATGCTGCCTATCATGTTCATCACACATTCTATTCTTTGTAGCATGGACATTTGGACTTTTATATGATTCAAAGCAATAGTCTAGTTTTGACATGAAGACTTTAATACTCAAGCATACCAACAAACAATCATGTCTTTTCAAAATATCAACACTAAAGTAAGTTATCCCTAGCCCATTATGCTCAACCATTGATCCAATAAATGCAACACATCCGAATGTTAACTACATCCAATGCTCGAGTGTGATAATAGTGTTTTGTATTTGGTGCTTTATAAGAGAAGATGGAGACTCAAATAAAAATAAAAATTGCATAAAGTAAAAGATAGGCCCTTCACATAGGGAAGTAGGGAGTTGTAGAGGTGCCAGAGCTCGAAGCTTAGAAATTGAGAGATAAATATTTTTGGGAGGCATACTTTTCCCATCAACGAAAACGACTTAGAGTTCCGAACACTTTCCATGCTAGAAATATCATAGGCGGTTCCCAAACAGAAAATAATGTTTATTCCTTTTTGCACCATTCTTTCACAATCCATGGCTTATCCGTATCCACGGGTGCCTCCATACCAACACTTTCCAAGGAATTTATTATTTGACAACATAATGTAAATTTATTTTTCATTTCGGGACTGGGAATCCCTATTACCGCCATATTCTCTTGCAATGACAAGTGAATAAACACTCATCTTGAGAATAACACATCTAGCATGAAAAATATTAGTCATCCCTCGCAGCTTCATGAGCGGTACGGGCACACAAAAGAGAAACTTATTTTGAAATTAGAGTTGACACATACAAATTTGCTTATTATGGCAAGGAAATACCACATATAGGTAGGTATGGTGGAATCATTTGGCACAACTTGGGTTTTAGGATTTGGATGCACAAGTAGTATTTCTACTTAGTACAAGGTGGAGGCTAGCAATAGATTGAGAAGCGACCAACCAAGGAACGAAAACCATCATAAGAGAGCATTAAACATAACTAACATCGAATAATGCAACACAATTAGGATGTAATTTCATTGGATGACTATTGACTTTCGTGCTTGCATAGGGAAGCACAAACCTCAACATCAATATTCTTACTAAAACACAATTACTCATTAATATGGCTCACATATCACTATCATCATATCTCAAAACTTTTACAAAGAATCAAGTTTATTTTGTACAATGATCTTCATGAAAGCTTTTATTATATCCCTCTTGGATATCTATCATATTGGGAATAGTTTCATGTGTTGATCTTGATAAGCTCAAACAAATATAAGTGAAGCAGATGAGCATAATTTTTTTTCTCTCAAATTAATCTAAGTGAAGCATGAGAGCATTTCTTAAAAAATTTACTAACTCTCATATAAATCTAAGTGAAGCATGAGAGCATTTCTTCAAAAATAACCAAGCACACCGTGCTATAAAATATAAGTGAAGCACTAGAGCAATTCCATAGCTCTAAAAAAATAAGTGAAGCATAAAGAGCAATTCTAACAAATTATAGCATAATTTTGGCTCTCTCAAATGAGTGTGTGAAGCAAGGATGATTGTGACAAAATAGCAAACAAAATAAGCAAAGACTCATATCATACAAGATGCTCCAAGAAAAACTCATAATATGTGACAAATAAAAATATAGTCTCAAGTAATATACCAATGGTCGTTAGAAGAAAGAGGGGATGCCACTCGGGGGAATCCCCAAGCTTAGTTGCTTGATACATCTTGAGCATTATCTTGGGGTGCCTTGGGCATCCCCAAGCTTAGCCTTTTGCTAATCCTTATTCCTTCATCCATCGTAGTCTCACCCAAAACTTGAAAACTTCAATCACACAAAACTCAACAAAACCTCGTGAGATCTGTTAGTATAACAAAACTAATCTTTACTTTAAGTACTATAGCAAACCAATTCATATTTTGTAATTGTATTATATCTACTGTATTCTAACTTTTCCATGGAAAAAACTCTTCAAAAGAAACCATAGATCAATCAAAATAAGCACATAACAGAACGAAAACAGAATCTGTCAAAAACAGAATAGTCTATAAAGATGCGATTTTTGATCATACTTCCGTAACTCTAAAAATTCTGAAAAATTAGGATAACGTGGACATTTTGTATCCAGATAATGTGTAAACAATTCAAGAGTTTATCGCGCTCCAGTCATCGTCAGAAATTCTAACTCTGGACGCAAAAGTTTCTAAATTTCAACGCAATCAAATCAACTATTAACCAAATCATCCCAAAGGCTTTGCTCGGCACAAACATTTATTTAAAACCACAAAACACATCTAACTAGGGGTATAATTTGGTAATTAATTGTAAACAACAAGAAAACTAAAAGGCAAAAAGATACAAGTTGGGTTGCCTCCCAACGAGCGCTATCGTTTACGCCCCTAGCAAGGCATATAGATCTCAAGTGCTGTCATCCTTCTTTTCCAACTCCTCAATAACATGATCAGATTTCTTCGAAGAATTAGCAAGCAAAATAGCAAAACTTCTAGGCATAAAATTGAGGAAGTCATTCTTATCAAAAGGATATTTTGTTATTTCAACGAAATTGGGATGAATACTAATCATTTTAAGATCCCCTCTATTGCTGCTAGAAGTAGCCCCCTTTGTCTTAGTGATTTGAGTAGTCTTGCGGCCTTTTACTCGTGTTTCTTTAATAGATTTAACGGAAGAAAAGGTAGTGCTCAAGTTACTAAAAATTATTTCCAATTTATCAATTTGCGAAGGAATTTCTTGAATTCTTTCATTGATTATCGGTTCTTTCTCTATTAACAATTTAAAAACATCACCCTCTTTTGATCCGAATTTATTAGCACGATTATGCATCTTTTTATCCAATTTTTTGATATGTTCTTTAGTGAGCATTCCTTTCTCGATAGCATCTAACCTTTGCATAACATGCTCAAGAGTCAATATTGTTTCATTGATAATAATAGGAGGAGAACCCACTAAACTTCCCATGGCATTCAAAGGATCAAGAGGAGGACAACTTAAGAAATTCCCTCCGGTTATGGTATCAAGAACAAATCTAAATCAAGTGGTGATTCCCACATAAAAATTTCGAAGAAGAACAATAGTGGATTGCTTATGAATAGATCTGTTGTGGGCATTGCAAATCCTATACCAACCATCTTTTAGGCTTTCTCCTCCTCTTTGCTTAAAAGTGAGAACTTCGTTCTCGGGGTGCAAATCATGAGGGAGAACTATCCATGATGACTAGAAAGAAAGAACGCGAATAGATCTGGCGAGAAAATGGCTGACAAAAAAGAGGGCGAATAAAACGGCACATTTTTGTGAAGTGGGGGAGATGAAAACGAGAGGCAAATGGCAAATAATGTAAATTGCAAGGAGATGAGATTTGTGGTTAGGAACCTAATAGATGTTGATGATGTCTCCCCGACAACGACACCAGAAATTCGCTAGTTGACGGGAGACTATCTTGACGTGATCCTCCCCGGCAACGGTGCCAGAAATTCCTTTTGATGTCGCTTGAAGCTACGTCGGTATTTCCCTAAAGAGGAAGGGATGATGTAGCACAACTACGGTAGGTATTTTATAATACCTTGGGAACCATGCTACAGTAACACCACACTAATGATGCCAGTCATCATCATCATGCCCTTAGAGAAATAATTAAGAATACTTCAACCTCAATTTTAAATTTAAAATTAATTCGAATAAATTATTCCTCCAAACTGTAAACAGAAATGTTCTCTGGGTTGCAAATATTCAAAAACTAATGGTAATGAATGATTCAACCTCATTTGAGATAATTAATTTCCCCAGGAAATTAAAACAGTTCCAAATCAGCCTTTTTAAAATGCTTTTTCATTTGTGAAAAATCCAAATCAATTCAAACTCCTCCCAAACTTTTGTGGCAGTGCCAAAGATCTTATTGTATTTAGGTGGCCAAGTTCTATATTTTTACAAAGACCAATTGGCAGCACCAAATAGTGCAAACATATTCTGTAAAAGAAAAACAGAAAATGATTTAACAAAAAAAGAGAAGCCTAACTACCACTATGCACTTGTAGCCCATTGCTATAGGGCACAGCCCAGCCCAACAACGCCCTTGTAATGCCCCAGATGTAACACTTTCCAATTATGGCAATATATGAAACTTTGACTTCATCAATTCCATTCTGGGCTCTTCTTTCATTTCGGGTTTCTTTGTTTTGTCGTGTGCGTGTGTGCATTTCATCCATGTCATGTTATCATGTGCATTGCATTGCATTCGTGTTGTCACTTGCATCCGGTCCCACTCGCCTCTTCCCGTTGTCCGTTTCGAGTTCCGACACTCACACACGTGCCCGTGGCACCCCCGAGTCCTTCTTTCGTGTGTAGCCGTGTAACGTTCCCGGAATGAGGTGAGACTTGTTGTGTGTTGTTGTTTTGGTACGTGTAGGCCGCCTGTCAAGTTTCATCGCATTTGGAGTTCGTTTGGTACTCCAACGGTTAACCTAGTGGGCTGAAAGCACCTCTTCCTTTTGGCCCAAGACCCCCTACACACTAGCCCACTAACCCAGCACAACCCCTCCCATCATCTCGGCCGTCGGATCACGAACGTGTGGCCGAAAACCACACCCCATTTGGAGTTTCCTAGCTCCCTATGCCTATTAAAACGTCCCCCACGTCCATTTTGCGGACGAAACCCTAATCCCGAGCTCCTCCGCGCCGCCGGACACGTCCGCCGACGGTCGGACACGTCCAAATCCGCCTGCCACGTCGCCCGACCAATCCCGCGTTGACACCTCAGCACCGCCGCCACGTGTCCGCCTCCCATTGGCCCGACCCCGCACCCCGATCCACCGCCGCCACGCGGGCCGCAGAGCCCGGGGCCGGCCCGCCGGGCCAACGCCGCCGCCACTCGATCGCCTCCGCCCGACAGCCTCGCCACCCGCCGCCGGACCATCACCGCCGCCGCCTGCCGCCGGCCGGCGCACCACCGCCGCCGCCCGCCCGCGCCTCCAACCGCCGGCGGCACAGCCACCGCCCGCGCCTCCAACCGCCGGCCGGCGCACCACCGCCGCCCCCCGCCGCCAGGCCGGCCGCCCGCGCCTCCAACCGCCGGCGCCGCCGCGCCACCACCCGCCGGCGCCGCCGTGGCTCGCCATCGCCGGCCTCCGCCGCCACGGAGCATCCCGTTGACTTTTTCAGAGGGTATAAATTCGTGCTCATAGATCCGTTTTGGGCGTGTGATATATCAAAATGATCGTGGTGATGTGCTCTTCATTTTGTTCCATTATGGCATGCTTTTTTGAGGTCATCTTGGTGACCTAATCATCGTGACAAGAGTGCTACTTGTTATAAACTACTGTTACTTGTTAATTTGATGCCATATTTGAGATGTGATAACTTGGTGCATGTTTATCCAAATGGAGCATATGATATGTCAAAATGTTCATTGTGAAGTGCTCTACATGATGGTTGCTGTATCATTCATGTTAGGTGTCATATTGCCATATTAATCTCTGTTGCAAAAGTGCATGTGGTTGTTAAGTGCTGAAACTTGTTGTGAGATGCTGTTTTGACATGCTCATTGCTATTGATGTGTTTGACTCCATGCCACATGTCAATATGTTTTAGAAGCACCATCATATGGTCTTTGCTGTGGTGCAAACCACTTTCCATGATATGCCTTGAGGTGAGTTAAACAAGCTTGTAAACATGCCATGCCAATGTTACTGTTTTATACTTAGTGAAAAAACTGCTAAGTCTGTAATCTGTTTTAACCTGATGCTATGTTTGCTTGATGCCCCACTCAAATCCATGCTTGTTTTGGAGTGGCCAATGATCATTCCTTGTTGTCTATGTTTTTGTCTATCCATTAATGCCCTTACTTGCACATATGGCCTGCTGTAGCTTATATATTTCTTGCTCTCAAGTTGCTATATATTATAACTGTCAGGTTTTTATCAGCATGATCAATTTGGTGTAGCTTGTTGCTATTGATCCATGCCTCCTATGGAGTTGCTCCAATGGAGTTGTTTGCTGTAGGATATGTCTACTTCATGTCCATGCTTCTTGTCATCATGTTTGGGTGCTGTAGCGTATATATCTCTTGCTCCAAAGTTGCTATGTGGCTGTTAACTTCAGCTTTGCGTTGTATCTTGTTTCGTGTGTATGTGTTGAACCTTTGCTCCGTTTTGAGCGTGACCTATATGAAACTTGTGTGATTTTGCATGTAGAATCATTATATCTTGTTGTTTACATGTTTGGAGTGTGTTTGCTTGATGTTTGGATGCATCTTGCATCGTTGCTTTGCTTGTCGTGTTTTGCTCATATCTTGTATATCGTAGCTCCGAATTAAACAAACTTTATATGAAACTTGACTAAAATTTCGTGTAGATCATCATGGTGCATGTTAACTTGCTATTTAACAACTTTAACTTAAGGTTTGTTTAGATCTGGACCAATTTCAAAATATGCATATGAGGCTTACCAAATTTGCTATATGTTGATTCCGGCCTCATTTAAACTTGTTGTATTGTGTTGTTGTCGTGTGCTTCATCCCTTGCCATGAAATGCATCATATAGACTTGTCTTGCATCATGTTGATTGTGCATTGCACCGTGTTTGATGTTGTGCCATGTTGTGTTCTTGTGTTGAGTAGAGCCGGGAGCCGAGACCGAGTACGAGGGTCCTACCGAGGTTGAGTACGAGGAGCCGTCTTACGATCTCATCGGTGACTCAACAGGCAAGATGACCTGAGCCAGATATCATTACTATCTTTGCCTATTGCTAGATGTCTCGCTCTTTAGCTTTTTGCCTCGATGCCCATGTTTGTTTGTCAGCCTCCTAGTGTAGCCATGAATCTCTCTAACCACCCAACCTAGCAAACCTTTGATTGGCTACGTAAGCTTCGCTCAGCCCCTCTAATAGCATTGCTAGTTGCAGGAGAAGATTTGAAGATTCTTGCGTCATGCTGAAGTTATTGTTGGGATATCACACTATATAATCTGTTAAACTAAATCATCTATATACTTGGCAATGGGTGGAAGGCTAAGCCTCTTGTTTGGTGTTTTGTTCCACTCATGCCACCCTAGGAACCGTATAAACCAGTGTTATGTTCCTTGATTTTGAGTCCCTAACACGGTTGGGGTTTATGGGCCCCCCTCGATAACCCGCTTAGCGCTAAAGCTTTTCCAGCAAGGCCCAACATTTGTTTTACATTTGCCTAATAACTAAAACTTGCATAGGGCGTTGCAAACCCGAGTTCTTAATCAACAACCCGGGCCAATGCTCCTCTTGAGTGTTGGTCCAAACTGGGGGTTATGCGGGGCCACCACGAGGAAACTCGAGGATTGGTTTTACCTGTAGGATCACCCATCCGGTCGTGGCCTGAGACTAGATACGCGTGGCTACTGTCAGGGTGTCGGCACACCGGGAGGTCTTGCTGGATTAGTTTTACCTTAGTCGGAATATCTTGAGCACGGGATCCGAGAATACTCGAGTCTTCCCACCTTGGAGTTGCGACTCCGCAGATCGTGAGCTTGTGATGGGCTAAGTTGGGACACCCCTGCATGGTTTGATCTTTCGAAAGCCGTGCCCGCGGTTATGTGGCAGATGGGAATTTGTTAATATCCGGTTGTAGAAAACTTGACACCATGTTCAGAATACACTACCAGTGTGAGTAACCATGACGGTCATTTTCCGAAGGGGTTCAGGAAGTGAACACGGTGGGGTTATGTTTGACGTGCTTAGATAGGATCACTTCGTGATCACTTTGACGCTCGTGGCACTTCTCTTCTCGCTCTAAACATGTAAGCTAGTGTTAGTGCAGCTGCAACCTTTGTTCTTCAGCCTTGTTCCACACCCAAGGCTTAGATAGTTTTGCTACCCGGGAACGGGATTGTTGAGTCCTCCGTGGCTCACAGATTCTACACAACACCAGATGCAGGTACCATGGTGAACTACTCAGGTGATCGCACAGAGTTGTACTGGGAGTTCGACGAAGAACATGGGGCGATCGGACCTTGTATTATTTATTTGGTATCTTTCATTTGGATCTTCGTCCGTAGTCGGACTGTGATGTTTTGGATGATGATTTCTTATGTAATGTATTGTGTGACGTGGCGAGTGTAAGCCAACTACTCTTTTGCAATTTCATCCCTCTTTTACATGAGTCGTGCAAAGATACCATACTTGAGATCATTCTAGTATGAGCTTATACCTTTAAGTCGTGCCTCGACACGTAGGAGGTATAATCTCATACTGGGCATTACAGCCCTTTCCCCCTTCCTCCTACTAGAGGAAGCAGAGGGGATCGTGGAGGCCATCTATGGCACCCCGACCATGCGCCGGCCATCCCGCGGCCCTCCCTGGAAGTTAAGAGCATCGCCTCGCACTGCCCCGGAAACCCTAGCCCCACTTCCCTCCTTCCTCGCGTTGTTTACCTCTCTCCCACGCGCATCACCTGAAGTTCCCCGCCATGGCCGGTGTTGTTTGCACGCTTCGTCCTCCCCGCGTTGTGGGATCGAGTCTAGGAGCACCACCGTCGTCTGCTACGTCTTCCTCGCCCACTTGGTCAAGCCAGGACCCCTGCATCACCTACATCATCTTCTTCTTCAAGCTCTGGCCGCCGCTTCGATCCATTGCCGTTCGACCCGCTCTGGCTTCACCGAGTTGCTCCTCGTCACCGATGTGAGCACCACATGATTTTCCCTTTGTTCTCGCCATCAATTTCGGCGCCTAGCACTCATCCCCGCGCGCTCTGACTTTGCCGTCCGCCAAGGCCGGTGGGCTCATCGTTGTCGTGTCCTCTAGCTCCCTCTGTCAATGTGTGCATGCTCCAGGAGTTATATAGATGCCGCCTGGCCTCTCTGTTCATTGAATCCGAGACCGTGGGCTCGATCCAGTCGAGCGCCGCCGCTGCCGTCACTCGGCCGTTGACCTAGCCGTCGTTTTCGGCCACAACCGTCCATGCCAGTACTCTGGACCGATGCACCTCGCAGCCCAGCACCCACCCGTCGCCGCCTTCACCCAACCGCTGTGCTCCTTGCAACTGCTGCTGCTGCCTGGCCGCTTGCTGCTAGCCAAGCCGTCGCTGCTCCTCCCTGGCCCTACTCTCATCGACGCTCCTCACCGCCTCCCCTGGCCAGCGCCGCCGCAGCGCCTCCCGCCGACCACCGCCCGCCCGCCTCCGCCTGCCGCCTCCAACTGCAGCGCCCACCACCGCCTAGGGCCTCCGCGCGCCGCCGCTGGTGGCTGCCGGTGCCCAGCCGGTGCCCCGCGACCTCGCCCCCACCCAGGCTCCCGTTCGAGCGGGCGCCCCCGCCTGCTCTGCCCATTAGCCCATGCATGCTTGGCCCCTGTCCCTATGGCACGTGGGGCCCGTCCCTAAAAAAGAAGTTAAAAAATATATCAATAAAAACAATTAATTAATTAACCAATTAATTAATAGGTAATTAATTACTTAACTCAATTAAATCCTTTTAATTACCCTAATTAACTAGGTTAAATAATTAGATCTGTTTATTTAAGTTGTGACAATGACTACGGTCCCACCTGTCAGGTTTGACTAGTCAACGGGTCAGTTGACCTGCTGACGTCATGGTGATGTCATGCTGACATCACCTTTCACTATTCTAGATAATGTTAGTTTTAAATATATGAATAATTCTAGAAAATGCTATAAAGTTTAGAAAATCATATAAAATAAACCGTAACTCGGGTGAAAATGTTTTATATATGAAAGTTGCTTAGAACGACGAGACGAATCTGAATACGTGGTCCTTTCGTCCGCCACACATCTCTATCATATCGAACATGGAAAAATCCTCCTCCGGTTCGCCTGTCCAAAAATGCCTAACTCCAAGAAAACATTCCCGAATGTTATTCCCCTTCGCCGGTATCGTGTAGCACCGCGTTAGAGCATCCTAACACTGCATGTTGACATGTCTTGCTTCTTTGTTGCATCTGTGTGTTTTGTATTTACTGTTTCTTCCCAATCTTCTCTCCGGTAGGCACCGAGACTGATGATGCCACCGTGATCGACTACGTCACCGATGACCGTTCCTTTGCAGCAGAACTTCCAGGCAAGCCAACCACCTTGATCATTCCGATATCGCCCACTCTCTTCTCTCTTATGCTTGCATTAGAACTGCTTTTGCTTTTTCTATGATCCTATTATGATGCATAACCTGTTGTTGATACATGCTTTCATACCTTACATGCTTATACTAAACTGCTTAGTATAGGCTGGTTAGAGATCCACCAGTGACCCCAACCTTGTCCCTGTTGCCCCTGCTAGATTATCAGAAGACCCGATCAACGGGATCGAACACCAGGCCCCGGCACCGCATATTACTTTCCCCTTAGTTGCTCGACACTACTGGGTTACTATCGAGTGCCGAGGGTGAGACCTCATCAGCACTCCTGATGTTAACCTTGTAGGTTTGTTCGTCGGTTATGGTCATCGGGGGTGATTCCTCCTTCTCCACTCCCGATAATGACACTGTCGTGCAACTCCTTAAGTGTGAACCTCGAGGGTGAATCCTCCTTTGTTAGCCTTGACGATAACATTAGGTGGAATTCCATATAGGGTGATTCCTCAGGGTTCCCCCTTGGTGTTAGACACACGGTTACTCTGGTTACCGTGACTTTACAACTGTTACTTGGTAAGGCGGGTCTACCCTGAGGGGTACCCACGAGTGATGTGGAGACGGGTTGACCTGGAGGGTACCCAAGAGTTGAATATGAGGCGTGGCCGGGCACTCTTAGCCCTTGCCGCAAGTCATCGAGACGGGGCGACGGGGTCACATGATCGTGAGTCTCTGCTCGTTACCGCATTCCCAAGACACTAAATGCTTTGGATATTTGATCCAAGGGGCCTCTGGCCTGATAGCGCTAACCATCACGTGGGCATAGTATGGGCGTTCTGCATCGTATGCATCGGCCGAAGCTTAACTGATGTCATGCGACTGAGCGGCGCACGCCGGGTTGGACCGTGTAAGCACCTGCCTTTTTAAGGAGGTAGCCCAGGTCCGCTCACCGGCCGCCCACGCAACGTGCAGGAGTTCCCGGGGAGATGGCCCATGACCCTTGGGGGCACAGGTTTAGTCCGGCATGCATGACCTCTCTATTAAGCCTAGGTCAGGTTGCGGCGTATTGTTTAGCTGAGGCCGGGCATGACCTGATGGTGTGTCTGACCGGAGTTAAGCGAGCGTGGTGGGTAAGTTGGTGCACCCCTACAGGGAAGAAACCATTTATCGATAGCGTGGCTTACGGTAACATACACTTGGAGTTGTATTCCGATCGCTACAACTAGAACTGGACACTGAGACATGATTTGGATATGTGGCTTCGGGATTGCTTCCTCGCAGGGAGTCGAGGAAGGATCTTTGGGCGTTAATGCTACAACATGCTTGATAACTATAATATGTTATTATGTACTCTCTTCTACTGCTGCAAGATTGGTGGTTTCCAGAAGATGCTAGTCTTCGATAGGCCTAGCTTCTCCCCCCTCTTATTCTGGCATTCTGCAGCTTAGTCCACAGATACTACACTTTTCTTTGATACCGATGCATATGTAGTGTATATCCTTGCTTGCGAGTACTTTGGATGAGTACTCACGGTTGATTTGCTCCCCCTTTTGCCCCTTCTTTCTTCTTTCTGGTTGATGCAACCAGATGGTGGAGTCCAGGAGCTAGAAGCCACCTTTGACGACTGCTACTACCCCGACAAAGCTTACTACCTCATGGAGACAGCTGACGACCAGGAGCAGTTAGGAGGTCCCAGGTAGGAGGCCTTGCCTTTTCGATCGTTGATGTTTTGTGCTAGCCTTCTTAAGGCAAACTTGTTTAACTTATGTCTGTACTCAGATATTATTGCTTCCGCTAACTCTGTTGTATTCGAGCCCTCGAGGCCCATGGCTTGTAATATAAAGCTTTTATTATTTTATTTGTGTCTAGAGTTGTGTTGTGATATCTTCCAGTGAGTCCCTGACCTTGGACGTACACGTTTGTGTGCATGATTAGTGTACGGTCAAATCGGGGGCGTCACATATTGCCCTCAGGGAGGAGACCAAGGTTATCGAACCAGTAGGAGAACCACGCGACACTATGTAAACGGTACCTACACACAAATTACAAATACTTGCAACCCGACGTGTAAGAGGGGTTGTCAATCCCTTCCGGGTAACAGTGCCAGAAATTGTCAAGTTGATGGGATACAAATTGTAGTAGATTGAAAGATGCAAACAACGGTAAATAAAATACAACAAGGTATTTTTGTGTTTTTGATAATATAAATCTGAAAATAAAAGTTGCAAATAGAGGAAAAAGAAAATAGCAATATAGATCTGAAAGTAAATGATAGGAAAATAGACCCGAGGGCCGTAGATTTCACTAGTGGCTTCTCTCAAAAATAGCAATGGTGGGTAGACAAATTACTGTTGGGAAATTGGTAGAAAAGCAAATAATTATGACGATATCCAAGACAATGATCATGTATATAGGCATCACATCCAAGATTAGTAGACCAACTCCTGCCTGCATCTACTACTATTACTCCACACATCGACCGCTATCCAGCATGCATCTAGTGTATTAAGTTCATGGAAAAATGGAGTAATGCAATAAGAACAATGACATGATTTAGACAAGATCTATTGATGTAGGAATAGGCCCCACCTTTTTATCCTTAATAGTAACGATACATGTGTGCCTTGCTGCCCCTTTTGTCACTAGGAAAGGACACCGCAAGATCGAACCCATTACAAAGCACCTCTTCCCATTGCAAGATAAATAGATCAAGTTGGCCAAACAAAACCAAAATACTGGAGAAGAAATACGAGGCTATAATAATCAAGAATGGATATTAAATCAAGGCAAATCTAATCATAAACTCACAATTCATCGGATCCCAACAAACACACCGCACAAAGTCATTACATTAAATAGATCTCCAAGAGACCATTGTATTGAGATACAAAGAGAGAAGAAGCCATCTTACTAGTGCCTACAGACCCGTAGGTCTGTGGTAAACTACTCACGCATCATCGAAGAGGCACCAATGAGGATGATGAACCCCTCTGTGACTGTGTTCCCCTTCGGTGGAGTGCCGGAAAAGGGCTTTAGATTGGATCTCGTGGTTTTGGAACTTGCGGCGGATGGAATAAAATTTCGTCGACTCCCCTAGGGTTTTTGGAATATTGGGGGTATTTATAGATGGAAGAGGCGGTGCGGGAGGCCACCGAGGTGGGAACAATCCACCTGGGCGCGTCAGGGGGCCCAGGCGCGCCCCTGGTGGGTTGTGCTCCCCTTAGAGCCCCCCTCTGGTACTTCTTCAACCCATCATGTGTCTTTTGGCCTAGAAAAAATCTCCAAAAAGTTTCGCTGCATTTGGACTTTGTTTGGTATTGATTTTCAGTGATGTAAAAAACAAGCAAAAACAGCAACTGGCACTGGGCACTATGTCAATAGGTTAGTCGCGAAAAAATGATATAAAATGATTGTAAAACATCCTAGAATGATAATATAACAACATGGAACAATAAAAAATTATAGATATGTTGGAGACTTATCAGGGTACTATCATGATGATTGGCATATCCAAGTAAGATGTGAATAGACTCAAGTCTAGTAACAGGGGCCTATGTGTCAGTCAATCTAAAAGAGAGCATTTTGACTGCTACGGTCCGTCCCAGGGGTGACGGTAGGGTTAGGTTGCGCGCCTGGTTTTGGCGAGCTAGATCTCGGCCGCCTCCGCCGCCGTGGTCCTGCCTCCCCCGACTGGTCCGCCCCTTGCGAGCCCGGTGGTGCCCCCCGGCCCCCTCTTCTTCCACCCATCCGAAGCATTCCGGGAGTGTGTTGGGCTCCCTGGTTTTTCTCCACCCCCACCCCACCCCCACCCACACCCACACACACACACACAACAAATCCCTGGTTTGTGGTTGGGGATCTGCAGCCATTGATCGCGTGGAGGGCCTGATGAAGGACATGAAGTTGACGGAATCAGAGAGAAGAGGAAGGAAGATCTTATGGAGCGGAGGAGGGAAGGTTGGGGTGGTGGAGCCACAGGCAATTGCAAAGCTGCTGTCAGACAAGCCGGCGGTCGCAGAAGCCTTAGCGGGCGCACTGGTCAGGGTGTGGAGCCCGTTGAAGGGCTTGGACTGCAAAGATCTTGGGGACAACATCTTCCTTTTCACCTTTCACCAAGCATCCGGGAAGAGGAAGGTGATTGAGGATGGCCCGTGGGAGTTTGGGAAGGCCTTGCTGGTTGTGGAGGACTACGTGCTAACCAAAACTGTTAAAGACTATGAGTTCAGATCCATTCCAGTTTGGGTGAGATTTTTCGATCTTCCACTTGGAATGATGTGCCGAGAAGGGGGAGAGGCAATCAGTGATATTATTGGACAGTTCATAGAAGTGGATGTGGGCAACAATGGTATAGCAGCGGGCATGTTTTTGCGAGTGAAAGTCCGAATTGATATAAGAGAGCCGCTTATGCAACGTTTTATGAGGGAGGAGGACGAAGAGGGGCAAGGGACTGGTAGAAAGGAAACGGAGGGAAGGAAGAAGGAGGAGGACTTGTGGTGCAGATTTGAATACGAATTCTTACCTGATTTTTGTTACACGTGCGGCTTGCTGGACCATATTGACAAGGACTGTGGGATTAGATTAAAGAAGGGAGAGGTACGACAGTTTGGTCCCTGGCTGAAGGCATACATACCAAGAAAAGGAAGTGAACCAGGTAGGAACATTTGGAAGGAGGGAAGGCATAGCGGGGACGGGAGAGTCGGCTATGGCGGTCGCTTCTATAATGGAGGCAGTGGTGGTCGGAGCAGGACAGACAGTGATAGTGGGAGCTGCAGGAAGGTGAGCCAAATCGAACAGGATGGGGGCAAAGGGAGGAAGGGTACAAAGGAGGAAGTGACAAGTCCTTTGAAACAGGTCCAGGAGGCAAGGCAAGGAGGAGGACAAAATACGGACAAAAACAACATCAAAAAACTGAGCTTTGAGGAGCAGACCTATGTAGATGGTGGTGCAGGGGATGGGAGTGTTGGGAGGGGGACGGGGGGAGGTACAGACCAACATATGGAGGACCTGCCGCATGATGCCTCATCAGTAATCACCGAAAGGGAAGACGGGGGAGTTCTGGTGCGAAAGAATGGAGAAAGGGCAGGAGAGGAGAAGCAAGAGAAGGGAAAAAAGGGGGGAGTACTTTTGTGAGGAAGAAGAGGCAAGGGGGGAAGGGCGACCAAGTACCACTTGGTATCCAGGTGGGCTCAAAGAGGGAGGGTGAAGCGATGGAGGTAGACGAGGAGGTGGCTGAGTTGGCAAAGAATGCAAAGGTTGAAGGTACTAACAACATAGTAAAGGAGGCGGGGCTGTCGAAATAGCCCTATGGTCAGCAATGAAGCTTGTGGCATGGAACTGTCGGGGGCTTGGGAACCCGGTGGCAGTTCGGAGCCTCCTAGCGCTCCAGGAGGCAGAAGAGCCTGATATCCTCTTTCTGTCAGAAACCAAAGCGACTGAGAGAGAGATGGAGACTTGGGATGCCGAATATGGTGGTGCAGGATGCGATTGGACGTAATGGTGGGCTCGCACTCTTTTGGCGGCGGGGGGGTGAATGTTCAGCTGAGATGGAAGGATAAAACTACATTGATGCAGAGGTCTTGGAGGAAAATGGGGTGCGGTGGAGGCTGACTGGTCTGTATGGGGAATCGAAGTGGGGAGAGAAGGAGAACACGTGGCGGGCGTTACACGATCTCCATGCTCGGGCAGACATGCCTTGGTTTTGTTTTGGCGATTTTAATGAGATCTTGTTCGCTACTGAAAAAGAAGGAGGGCCTGCTCGGGCCCAACTGGGCATGGATGCTTTTAGGAGCACTTTGGAGGGCTGTGGTCTGGAGGATTTGGGGTTTGTGGGTGACCCCTTCACGTGGAGTAATAACTGGCATATGGTGGATGGATACACCCGCGAAAGGCTGGATAGGGCGGTCGCAAATGTGCGGTGGCAGGAGCTATACCCGCTGTACAAGATAATTAATGGAGACCCCCATCATTCGGACCACCGCCCAATTATTGCAGAGTTGAGTGGTCTGTCAAAGTGGAAGCAGGAGGGGGGGATCAAATGTCTTTTGTTTTGAGGCCCGATGGCTGCAGGAGGAGCAGTGTGGTCAAATCTTGGAGGAGGCGTGGAATGGTGCATTTGGGAAGGGGGCTCAGACGGTGATGGAAGGCATCAGGAGGGTAGGCGGTGAGCTGAAGTGGTAGGACAGGGAAGTCCTAGGGGAGTTAAGGGGGCGGATACGCCGAGCAAGGAAGGAGCTGGAGGTGTGTCGGTGAAGCCAACTGAGCCAGAGCCAAGTAAACCGGGAACATCTCCTCAGGTACAAACTAAGTAGGCTGGAGGAGCAATATAATATGTATTGGCGTCAGCGGGCACATGCTAATTGGTTGAAGGATAGTGACCGGAATACACAATTCTTTCATGCCCATGCTTCGGAAAGGAGGAGGAGGAATGTAATCAGGAGGTTGAAAAGGGAGGATGGGAGTGTTGTGGAAGGAGAAGGGGAGTTGAAGAAATTTATTGCTAACCACTACAGAAATCTGTTTATGTCTTCTGCAGGTATTACAAATGATGAGATCTTATCCTGTGTCACTCCATCTGTTACCCATGAGATGAATGCAAGGCTGACACGGCAATATACGGGAGAAGAAGTTAAAAAAGCTCTTGATTCTATTGGAGACTTAAAGGCGCCGGGGCCGAAAGGCATGCCGGCTGTGTTTTACAAGAGATTTTGGGAGGTGGTTGGGAATAGGGTCCAGGAAGAGGTGTTGGGTGCGCTCAATGGTAACCCAATGCTGACAGCATGGAATGAGACCACTATAGTCCTGATCCCCAAAAATAAGAGCCCGGAGAAAGTAACTGAGTATCGCCCTATTAGCTTGTGCAATGTGCTGTATAAGATAATCTCGAAGGTGGTGGCGAATAGGCTGAAGGAGATCTTGCCGGAAATAATATCGCCAAATCAGTCAGCTTTCGTTCCTGGGAGGATGATTACGGACAATTTTCTCTTGGCATATGAGATAACACATTTGATGCACAATATGAAAGGCGGGCGTGATGGTCTGGTTGCCGTCAAGCTGGACATGAGCAAAGCTTATGACCGGGTAGAGTGGGGTTTTCTGGAGGTTATGATGAGAAGGATGGGTTTTGCGGAGCAGTGGATAACCACAATCATGAAATGTGTGAAAACGGTTAAGTACAGGGTGAAAGTAAACGGGAACCTAACGAAGATTATTATCCCAGAGAGGGGGCTGCGACAGGGTGATCCGCTCTCTCCATACCTCTTTATCCTGTGTGCAGAGGGTTTCTCGGCTATGCTTCAACGAGTTGGAACTAAAGGATCTATGCAAGGCGTTCGGATTTGTGACGGTGCTCCGAGGATAAACCACCTGTTTTTGCAGATGATTCACTCATAGTTATGAAGGCAAATGCCCAGGGGGCGGCAAAGCTGCAATCTATCCTTGCTCTGTATGAGGAGCAATCGGGGAAAATTACTAATAAAGCAAAATCGTCGGCCAAATTCAGCAAAGGTACTAGTGCAGAAACAAAATCTGTAGTGTTGCAAGTTCTGGGGATTCCAAACGAGTCACAGGGCCACCGCTACCTCGGTCTCCCTGTTTTTGTTGGGCTCTCAAGAAGTAAGCAGTTTGAATATATTAAACAACTCATTTGGCAAAGGATGCAGGGGTGGGTGGAGAAATTGTTATCCAAACCGGGCAAAGAAATCTTGATTAAGGCGGTGGCCCAAGCGATTCCTACCTATGCCATGTCTTGCTTCGACCTTACTAAGAAGTTGCGTGAGGAAATTGGTACACTCATAAACCGGTATTGGTGGAGCCAGCAAGACAAGTGGGATCGATGTCATTGGATTGGCTGGGAGAGATTGACAAGATCGAAGAAAGAGGGCGGGTTGGGCTTCCGGGATCTCCATATATTCAATATGGCAATGTTGGCAAGGCAGGGGTGGCGCCTCCTGCAAGCTCCTGACACTTTGTGTGCACAGGTTCTAAAAGCAAAGTACTTTCCGAACTGCTCGGTTCTAGAGGCAAGCATGGAGGGTGACATGTCCTACTCGTGGCGAAGTATCCTCAAAGGAATAGAGTTGCTAAAAGAAGGAGTTGTCTGGAGGATTGGTTCTGGAGAAAATGTGAGTATTTGGACAGACCCTTGGATCCCACGAGGTGACACTCGCAGACCTAGCACTCGCCGAGGTAGTATCCTGATTGATAAGGTTTCTGACCTCATGGACCCCGTAACTGAATCTTGGGACAATGAGTTGGTCAGGGAGCTGTTCTGTGCAGAAGATGCGAGGGAGATCTTAGCTATTCCTATGAGGAGCGGAATGGAGGATCAGGTGGCGTGGCACTTTGATGCGAAAGGAAGATTTTCAGTTAAATCAGCCTATCATCTCGGAGTCAAGCTGAGGGACACAAAGCGCCATAGGGATGCGAGCATTTCTGTCCCAGCACCGGATATGTCAAGTAAGTGGAACAGGTTCTGGAGTCTAAAGCTTCCACCAAAGATTAGAATGTTCTTATGGAGACTGTCACATAATAGCCTGCCGCTACGAATGAATATTAAATGGAAACATGTGGAGCTGGACACGAGGTGCTCAATGTGTCTCAGGCTGGACGAAGACGGAGGGCATCTTTTCTTGAATTGCAAGCGGGTAAAACAGGTATGGCGTGAACTACAGCTTGAGGATGTTCGTTTGGCACTAATCCGGTGTGTAAATCCCTCTGAGATGTTTGATCATCTGTGGTCCTTGAAGGTTGAGAGGCAAGATCTCTCTCTAATCCTGCTGTGGGAATGGTGGAATGTGCGTAACAAGGCGAACGCGGGAGGGAAAATCAAGTCTGCGGAGGAGATATGCTTTTTTATCACGAAGCTCTACGGTGAATTTTGCGTTTCAGAGGAGGGACCACTAGCATAGGTAACACCACCTGAAACTAAATTCTGGAGCAGGCCAAGTGAGGGCTTCGTCAAAATAAACTTCGATGCTGCCTTTTACAAGGATCAGGGGAGTGGAGCCTGGGGCTGTGTTGCTCACTCGGCCCAGGGGGAGTTCATTGCTGCGTGTGCAAGAAAGATCGAGCACCTGTCCTCCCCCCTGCTTGCGGAAGCTACGGCGTGTACAAAGGCAATTGAGGCGGCAAGTGAGATGGGCATCTACAAGGTAATCCTCGAGTCAGACTCGCTGCAGCTCGTCAATGGCCTGCATTCTGGCGACTATGACCTGTCCAACATTGGCGTCCTGATAAGAGAAGCACGCAGCTTGTGTCATGCGTCTTTTGATGTCTTCATGTTTTGTTTTGCTAAACGGGAATGTAATAGGGTAGCCCATGAACTAGCAAACTTTGGCTATAAGGCGGGTGTGCCCTGTACCTGGTGGAAGCACGGTGCTCCAGGTTTTGTACTTGATTTGGTCGCCAGCGAATCGGCTGTGCGTGTTTAAGTTATGGAAAGTGCTTTCCAGCTCAAAAAAAAACAGGGGCCTATGTCTCACCATAGTCCATACCTTCAACTTGTGTGTAGCCTTATGCAATGTGACGGGCCTGGTTGCGTATGACTTGTCCATCCTCATCTTGCTTGTTTCGGAATACCCATTTGGTTCCGATGACATTTTGTTCATCCTTAGGCTTCTCAACCAATGTCCACACTTGGTTTCTCTTAAAGTTGTGTAGCTCTTTGTACATTGCATTTATCCAATCCAGATCTTTAAGGGCTTCTTCTACCTTCGTAGGTTCAATGCTAGAGATGAATAAGTAATGCTCACAAAAGTTATCCAAGCAAGTTTTAGAGCGAGCAATTCTCCCGAATTTGATGTCCCCAAGAATTTGTTCAACGGGATGATGCTTATCGATTCTTGCTCTAACTCGAGGAAGATTTTACTTGGGTTGCGGTGAAATATCCTCATCATCTTAGTCTTCTTCTTAATTGTTGTTGGTGTCCTGGTTCTCTTGTGGAGGTGGAGAAGGAGCTCGAGGTGGATCATCTTGTTGTACTTCCTCATTCCCTTCGACTTGACGTGTTCCACTTGTGGATGCCTCCCAATCAACTTGTGGTTCACCTTGATGTGAAGTTGAGGCTTCCACTTGAATGGAGGAAGTGCTCTCCTTCACCTTCGTTGGAATGATCTTGCCAATAGATAGATCTTGAGTTCCTTCTGAGGGATCTTTGTGAATGAAATATGCCCTAGAGGCAATAATAAAGTTGTTATTTATATTTCCTTATATATCATGATAAATGTCTTTTATTCATGCTCGAATTGTATTAACTGGAAACTTGATACATGTGTGAATACATAGACAAAACAGAGTGTCCCTAGTATGCCTCTACTAGACTAGCTTGTTAATCAAAGATGGTTGAGTTTCCTAAACCATAGACATGTAATATCATTTGATCAACGGGATCACATCATTAGGAGAATGATGTGATGGACAAGACCCATCCCTTAGCTTTGCACTATGATCGTTTAGTTTTATTGCTATTGCTTTCTTCATGACTTATACATGTTCCTCTGACTATGAGATTATGCAACTGGGTGATTATAAAGGTGCTCTACAATTGTCTCCGAAGGTGTTTGTTGAGTTGGCATAGATCGAGAATAGGATTTGTCACTCCGAGTGTCGGAGAGGTATCTCTGGGTCCTCTCGGTAATACACATCATAATAAGCCTTGCAAGAAAATGACTAATGAGTTAGTCACGAGATGATGTATTACGGAACGAGTAAAAAAACTTGCCGGTAACGAGATTGAACTAGGTATGAAGATGCCGATGATCGAATCTCGGGCAAGTAACATACCGATAGCAAAGGGAACAACGTATGTTGTTATGCGGTTTGACCGATAAAGATCTTTGTAGAATATGTAGGAGCCAATATGAGCATCCAGGTTCCGCTATTGGTTATTGACCAAAGATGTGTCTCGGTCATGTCTACATAGTTCTCGAACCCGTAGGGTCCGCACGCTTAACGTTCGATGATAATTTGTATTATGAATTATGTGATTTGATGGCCGGAGTTTGTTCGGAGTCAAGGATGAGGTCACGGACATGACGAGGAGTCTCAAAATGGTCGAGAGGTAAATATAGATATATTGGAAGGCTATATTCGGACATCGAAATGGTTGCGAGTGATTCGGGCATTTTTCTGAGTACGAGAGAGTTACGGGAATTCGCCGGGGGAAGTTAATGGGCCTTATTGGGCTTTAGTGGAGAGAAGGAAGAAGGGCCAGGAGGTGGCGTGTAACGCCCGGATAAGTAAGCTACAGTAATTATTTGCTAATGATGCCAAGTGATCACTGTTACTGTTGCTAATCTTGCTTAGATTCAAATCGATTCAATTTCAAATTTAAAATAAAAATCCAAAATTCAAGTTTCTCAAACATGCAAAGTAAAATGTTCAAAGTGTGGCAAATATTCCATAACTAATTATGGTGGTGACCCAACACTTTTGTAAGTGTTTAAATTCCGTTTTGTGAATATAGGAGTGGCTTAAACAATTAGTTAAATGCCTTTAAAAAATTCTAAAACGTTGAACTATTTTATTTGAGTACCAAACTTTTTGTGGCAGCCCCTCCCCACTACCCTGGCCCAAGTGGCCCAGCTGCCACCACGCATCCCACATGCGCCCCATCCTCCTCCTGTTCACAATGGGGCGTGGCGGCCATCGGCCGCTGCCAACGGCGCTGTGGCGGCCATTACCCGGCTACCCCTGCCTATAAGCCGCCCCCATCACCCTTGGCCGAACCCTAGTTTCCTAGTCCCCCCTCTCCTCTCCCCTCGATCCCTTTTCTCGATCTGGACTGGCGCCCGAGCACTGCCATGGCTGCGTCGCCGAGATTTGCGTAGCCGCTGGCCTCCTCTCACCTCGCCGTCTTGTCCACGAGCTCCGCCTGCCTTCGCTACGTCGTCCTCGACCATGAGCCCAAGCCGAGGAGCGATACATCGAGCCCCACGGTGCCTTTCCTCCTCCTTGGGTCGCCGGTGAACTCCATCGATTCCGGCCAACCTGCTGCTACTAAACTATCGCCGGCCTTCGTGAGTTACCCGGTGAGCTCCCGCTCCCTTCCCTCCCTTGTGCCGTCTTCAGTTGCCCGTAGCCATAGACGCCGCCGCCCCAACCGCCCGCGTTGTCCATCCCTCTGCATTGGTGGCACCCTGTACAAGCCTCACGCGTGCCGAGGCGCAAGTGCTCCTCGCCCCGCGCTGCACTCCTCCTCACCCCGCGCTGCAGCTATTGCTGGCGCCTCTAGCGCCCCTCTCGCCGGCGCGCCCGGCCGAGCCGCTACCGCCTACCCGGACGCACGCGCGCGCGCCCCACACCTGCCGCACAGCCAGCATCGCCACTGCCTGCATGCTGCTTGCTCTGCCACGCTCGCCGACTGCTTGCTGCTACGCGCTGCTACTGCAGTACCTTGCGCGCGAACAGTCGCGTCCGCCGCAGCTTCGGGCCGCCCGCGGTGGCCTGCTGGCGCTGCTACCTCCGGCGGCCGCCTGCTACTACCGCTACCTTGCACACCCACGTACGCACCTAGCCGTGCCGGCCCGCGCCCTTCTGCCGCTGCCAGAGCGCGCGTCCACCGCTACTTGGTTGCGGCTGCTCTACTGAAGATACATAGTTGGTGTTGATTGCCACTGTAGCACTAGCTAGCTTTTCAATTTTAGCATTAACTAACCCCCTAGAAAGTCCCTAATATGCGGTTAGACAATGGTTAACAGGACTAAAAAATATATGGGGAGGTAGTACATTTGACAAGGCTCAAATGTGTCCATTGGACCAAATTCATTTGATGCATGTATTAACTCCTGCAAAAATCACAAAATGCTATCCTGTGTTAACAAAGAACAAAAACAACCCCTAGCTTAGTGTGGTGTGTGCTAGCTGTGTATGCGTGTGTGTTCTGTGTGTCCAATCGGCCCAAATTAGCTTAGGGTCTAATATTGTTAGTTAGGCTAATTAGCATTGTAGTTGGATAGTTGCTACCCTATGACATGTGGACTCCTTTAATTAGGTTTGTTTTTATTTATTGTTTAGTTTTAGTCTAAGCCATGTGGGACCCCCCTGCACCATTTTACATTTGACTACTCAAGTTGACTTGGTCAACCCGAATTAAAATAATTTCGGAAATCATTAAAACTTTGAAAAAAAATATAAAATAAATCGTAACTCAGAAGAAAATACTTTATACATGAAAGTTTCTCAGAATTTGAGACGAATCCGAGCACGAGGCCCGTTCGTCTGCCACATGCTCCTAGCACATCGAACATGCAACTTTCCCCTCCGATTCATCTGTCCGAAAAAAGTTAGACTTCGGGAATACTTTCCCGGATGTTATCCCCCTTTGCCGAATCATGTAGCACCGCGTTAGAGCATCCTAGCAATGCGTATTGACTTGTCATGCTTCTTTGTTGCATATGTATGCTTTGTATTTATTGTTTCTTCCCCCTCTTCTCTCCGGTAGACCGTGAGATTGATGCTACCTGGATGATCGACTGCATCGACGACGACCCCTCCTTCTCGTCTGAGCAACCAGGCAAGCCAACCCCCTTTGATCATTCTGATATCGCCCATTTCCTTCTCTCTTATGCTTGCATTAGAACTGCTACTATTTTTGTATGATCATATTCTGATGCATAGCCTATTGTTGATACCTGCTTTCATACCTTACATGTTTATACTAAACTTCTCAGTATAGGCTGGTTAGAGATCCATCAGAGACCCCCACTTTGTCCCGACTGCCCTGCTAGATTATCAGAAGACCCGATCAATGGGATCAAAGACCAGGCCCCGCCACCGCACATCAGATTCCCCTTAGTTGGTCGACACTATTGGGTTACTATCGAGTGCCGAGGGTGAGACGTCATCAGCACTTCTGATGTTAACCTTGTAGGTTAGTTCATCGGTTATGGTCATCGAAGGTGATTTCCTCCTTCTCCACTCCTGATAACGACACTGTCGTGCAACTCCTCAAGAGTGGACCTCGAGGGTGACTCCTCCTTCGTTCACCTTGACGATAAACATCAGGTGGAATTCCATCGAGGGTGATCCCTCAGGGTTCCCTCTTGGTGTTAGACACACAGTTACTATGGTTACTATGACTTTACTACTGTTACTTGGAAAGGCGGGTCTACCCTGAGGGGTACCCGCGAGTGATGTGGAGACATGTTAACCTGGAGGGTACCCGAGAGTTGAAAACGAGGCGTGGCCGGGCACTCTTAGCCCTTGCCGCAAGTCCTCGAGACGGGGCGACGGGGTCAGATGATCGTGAGTCTCTGCTCGTTACCGCATTCCCAAGACACTAAACGGTTTGGATATTTGATCCAAGGGGCCTCTATCTTGATAGCGCTAACCATCACGTGGGCATAGTATGGGCGTTCTGCGTCGTATGCATTAGCCAAAGCTTAAGTGACATCATGCGACTGAGCGGCGCGCGCCGGGTTGGACTGGTTATGCACCTTCCTTTTTAAGGAGGTAGCTAGGTCTGCTCACCACCCGCCCACGCAATGTGCAGGAGTTCCCGGGGCGATGGCCCATGAACCCTGGGGGCATAGGTTTTGTCCGACGTGCATGACCTCTCTATTAAGCCTAGGTAGGATTGCAGCGTATTGTTTGGCCGAGGCCGGGCTTGACCTGATGGAGTGTCCGACCGGAGTTAAGAGAGCGTGGTGGGTAAGTTGGTGCACCCCTGCAGGGAAGAAAACATATATCGATAGCCTGTCCTACGGTAACGGACACTTGGAGTTGTATCCCGATCAATACAACTAGAATTGGATGCTGAGACATGAATGGATATGTGGCCCCGGGATTGCTTCCTTGCAGGGAGTCGAGGAAGGATCTCTAGGCGTTAATGCTACAACATGCTTGTAACTATAAAATGTTATTCTATACTCCCTTCTACTGCTACAAGATTGGTGGTTTCCAGAAGATGCTAGTCTTTGATAGGACTACCTTCTCCCCCTCTTATTCTGGCAGTCTGCACCTTAGTCCACAGATACTACCCTTTTTCATGATACCGATGCATATGTAGTGTAGATCCTTGCTTGCGAGTACTTTGGATGAGTACTCACGGTTGCTTTGCTCCCCCTTTTCCCCCTTCTTTCTTCTTTATGGTCGATGCAACCAGATGGTGGAGTCCAGGTGTGACGCCCGGATAGTTAAGCTATAGTAACCCTCTGCTAATGATGCCACATCACTTCGATTACTATTGCTAATCCCGCGTTAGTTCGAAACCATTTCAATTTCAACTTCAAAATAAAGTCGAACGATAAAAGTTTTCAAATTTTAATTGTTCTGGATGTGACAAATAAGTAATAATGGTGGGGAAATCACATTTTTATAGCATGTTTAAATGCTCAAAGGTAATTAAAACAGTTTCTTATACAATTAAATAAATGCTTTTTATAAATTGATGAAACACTAAACTATTTTATTTGGAAGTCAAACTTATTGTGACAGTGGGTTATGTTACATCACTAAATTAGGAAATTAGATTATAATTAATAAAACTAAAACAAAAGGGAAACTAAAATAAAACAGAAAAGAATAATTATAAAAATAAACAAAACAAGAACAAAAATAAAAACAAAAACAGAAAAACAAGAAGACCTTCCCCTCCCTCGGGCCTTGGCCCACTAGGCCACAAGACCAGCCCACCTCGCCCCTGCTCCCCCCTCCCATGTTCACGGGAGGGCATGGCCGCCCCGATGCCTGCCACAGCACCGGCCGTCGTTGTGGCGGCCATCCGGCGGCCCTACCCAGCGACCACCTTGCCTATAAGACCGACGCCCCCTTCCCATGGCGCCTGGAACCCTAATCCCCATTCGCCCCTCTCCCTCTCGCACGAGCCGCCGCCCGAGCTCGGCCGTCACCGTGCCATCGCCGTCGTCGTGGACAGAGTCATCTCGGAGCTGCGCAGGGATATCCATCAACTTCCCCGCGCTCGTCTTCATCCACCACGTCCACCGGATCAAGCAGAACCGCACTGAATCGCCGTAATCGGGTCGTCTTCCCCGCCACGGTCGTCGCCTCTCGACGACGATTGCGAGCATCCGGCCAGCCCCGACTTCCCTAACTACCTCCACGAGCTTGGTGGTGAGCTCCTCATTCGATCCCCCTCGCCCCCGGTTCTGATCCGTGTCGATTTCGCCATAGCTTCCCTTGGACAGTGCTCGGCTAGAGCTCCGGTCTCGCGCCCACTAGCAGCTCTTGTTGCCTGCGCCCGTGCCTGAGGACCATAGGCCGCGCCCCTCGCGCCTCCAGTGCGCGCCCTTGGCTGCCGCACACACATGCCCGCTTACTCCAATCGGCGCATCGGCCGCGCATACCGCCTGAGCCTGGCCGCGTCTCCGACTGCGCCGGCCATGTACGCCTACCGTCGTGCCCCCACTCGCCTCCTTCTGTTGCCCCTACCTGCTACTGCAGCATCACTGCTCCTGCTCAGCTTGCTGCTGTTCCGGCCTCGGCGCTCGTCGCGAGCTCCGCTGTCCCGGTCGCGCCCAGCGCTGCTCGCTATGCCCGGGGCCACTTGGTGGCCACGCCCACGGCGCTCGCGCAACCCCGCACCCTTGCCCAGCCACCCGCCTTCTATACTGCTGTTGCTAACTACTGTAGATGCAGCTAGCTTTAGCAATATTACATCGAGTAACCCCCTAGACTGCTCCTAAACAACAACTAAACAACTACTAACAGGAGCAAAAATATTATGTGAAGGTAGTATACTTGACAAACTCCATCTTATCTCACTGGACCAAATCAATTTGATGCATGGTTTAAAATCTATGAAATCAGAAAATGCTATCTTCTGTTAAACACAAAACAGATTTAACTTCTAGCATTGTGTGGTGTGCTGTGTGTGTGAGCCGTGCGTGTGGCCGGCTGGGTAGTGGCCGGCCCTTGTTAGTACTAGGTTTAGCTAGTAGTATTAATTAGAGCTAAGTTAGTCTACTAGGTTTATTTAATTGTTTAGATAAATAGTCCATGACATGTGGGTCATAACTCTCCTTTTAACTAGTTAGATCGACTTGGTCAACTCGAATTAAAAGTAACTTAGATAATATAGAAATAGTTTAAAACTTTAAAAATTAATATAAAATAAACTGTAATTTGGATGAAAATGCTTTGTACATGAAAGTTGCTCAGAATTTCGAGACGAACACGAATAAGCGGCCTGTTCGTCAGCCACACGTCCCTAGCATAGCGAACATGTAACTTTCCCCCTCCGGCCCGTCTGTCCGAAAACGTCAAACACCGGGAATACTTTCCCGGATGTTTCCCCCCTTCGCCAGTAGCACCTGGTACTGTCTTAGGTCACCCCTTACACAGCATTTTGCCATGTCATGCTTTGTGATGCTATTGTTTGCTCTGTTATTTATTTGTTTCCCCTTCGTTGCTTCTTTCCGGTAGACTCCGATACCGCGATAGACCCGAGTTCGTTGATGATTCAGTGTTCGACTACGGCTACGCTTCCGAAGATTCCTTCCGTTTGCAGAGCTTCCAGGCAAGCCCCCCCCCCCCTTGATCAACCAGATATCGCCTATTCTTCTCTCTACTGCTTGCATTAGAGTAGTGTAGCATGTTACTGCTTTTGATAATCCTATTCTGCTGCATAGCCTGTCATTGTTGCTACAACTGTTGATACCTTTACCTACAATCCTAAATGCTTAGTATAGGATGCTAGTATTCCATCAGTGGCCCTACACCCTTGTCCGTCTGCCCTGGTATTCTATCAGGGCGTGATCACTTTGGGTGTGATCACGGGTACATACTACATACATCTTATACTTGATACATGATGTGACTAAAGTCGGGTCGGCTCATTGAGTACCCGCAAGTGATTCCAATGTGGGGACTGAAAGGACAGGTGGCTCCATCCTGGTAGTGGTGGGCCTGGGTTCCCGACGGCCCCCGAGTGGATCTTTGTGGCGGAGCGACATGGCAGGTTGAGACACCCAGTCGACAGGTGGCCTGGCCCTGGTCGTTGTCCGCGGTTATTTCATAATAACACACTTAAGGAGTTTGGATATTTGATCTGAGTCTGGCCATTGGCCTATACGCACTAACCAGCTACGTGGAAATAGTTATGGGCTCTCGACGTCGTTGTATCAGCCGAACCCTTCTTGACGTCAGCGACTGAGCGGCGCGCGCCGGGTTGGACAATGTAACATAACTTCCTTAGTAATAGAGGTTGCTAGGTCTGCTCACCGGCCGCGTACGCAACGTGCAGGTGTGCGTTGGGCGATGGGCGCGGACCCCTGCGCGCTTAGGACTTAGACCGGCGTGCTGACCTCTCTGATGTGCTTAGGTAGGGCTACGACGTGTTGATCTTCCGAGGCTGGGCATGACCCAAGAAAGTCTGTCTGGCCAAATGGGATCGAGCGTGCTGGGTTATGTGGTGCACCCATGCAGGGAAGTTAATCTATTCGAATAGCCGTGTCCCTCGGTAAAAGGACGACCCGGAGTTGTATTCCGACCTCATGACAACTAGAACCGGATACTTGATAAAACACACCCAGATGAGTTCCAGATATAACTCGGTGGTTACTCTCTCACAGGGTGATGTGCGGGAGGATCGCCGAGTAGGATTATGCTATCCGTAGTTACTTGGTGAACTTACCATCTATTCTATTATACTACTGCAAGACGGAGGCTGCGAGAAGCAAGGATACTTGTTAATTTCCAGCTACTCTCATCTACTGCTACAAGATGGAGGTGGCCAGAAGCGTAGTCTTCGATTGGATTAGCTATCCCCCTCTTATTTTGGCATTCTGCAGTTTAACCCACATATATTATCATTGCATATGTAGTGTAGATCCTTGCTTGCGAGTACTTTAGATGAGTTCTCATGGTTGCTTTGCTTCCCCATTTTCCCCTTTTGTCCCTTCTTCTCGGATGACGTAACCAGATGGTGAAGTCTAGGAGCTAGAGGATCCCGAGGATGTTTCTACGTGGAGTTCGACTTCGAGGAGTAGTTAGGAGGTCCCAGGTAGGAGGCCTTGCGTTTTTTATCGTTGTTACTTTTGTGCTAGCCTTCTTAAGGCAAACTTGTTTAACTTATGTCTGTACTCAAATATTATTGCTTGCGCTGACTCTTGTGTTTTCGAGCTTTTATATTCGAGCCCTCGAGGCCCCTGGCTTGTAATATAAAGCTTGTATTATTTTAATGTGTGTCTAGAGTTGTGTTGTGATATCTTAAAGTGAGTCCCTGATCTTGGTCGTACACATTTGCGTGCATGATTAGTGTACGGTCAAATCGGGGGCGTCACAAGTTGGTATCAAAGCCGACTGCCTGTAGGAATCCTTCTTTCCAATTCCTTGGCCGAAGTTGAGTTTAGTCTTTGGAAAACAAATTTATTAACTTGTTGTGTGGCTTACGGGCCCATAACACTAGTGGGTGGTATTAGGATATTTTATTCCTCATGCTTACTCCGAGACTCTGATCTCTCTTCTATTCGGGTTAAGTGATTTTGCTAAAATCTAACTTTAGGTTCTCGAAAATACTTCTCCCGGTGAGCCCCTTCAGTCAAGATGGCCGCCTGCTTCGTCAGAAGATTCTGAGGATATCCCTCGATATTTTCCCGAGACCCTTGTGCTCATCGCCTTTGCAATTCACTGCCACCGATATATCCCGATGGATATCTGCATGTACTCGTCATTCTCATGATCATTCCTCGTCGCTCTTGTTGTTAAAATACGCCTTAAAATATTCTCCGTTATCCCGAGAATCCTTTGAGTTTACTGTCTTGCAGTTTTATTTTGCATGAAAACCCTTACGGTTATTTCCTCACATTTATCGAGGATCCGTTCTTCTCAATTGTTCATGTGTCTCACAAAATTCTTTGGAACACTTTTCGATCTTTCAAAAATCCTTTGCAGCCTGTTACTCTTAAAATTCTTGACTGCTTGCAATATGGTTAATTCCATATGATTAGTAGTCTTCGTTAACATCCCTTGTCTTAGCCATTTTGAGCATGTTGATTCAATGTGTGCCTACACACGCAGTCATTAGGTTATCCTTTTTTTTAATTATCTTTCCGGCTCAGACGTCATTCCGGACATGAGTTGGTTCTCGGTAATTCAAACCTTTATTGATTGTCCAACTAAGTGTTTTCAACTTATCCATCCTTGATCGAAGCGTCTGCTTCTGATCCTTCGTTTTGGAAACCATAATTTCTTTCTATTTAAGCATCAAACTAATAAGGGGATTCTTGAATCTGATGCCTCTTCATTCTTTCTTCCTCTGAGTGAGTACCGATACTCACATTAGCTCCGTTGTGGATCGCCCAATCCATTGTTGGATTGTTATCCGACCATGTCCTTCATATTCAATCACCTTGTGAATTCTTCCCCTGGTACGTAATTCCTTCGATAAATTGTATCCTCTGCTTGGCCAACCTTGCTCTGCTTTTGAGCTTGTGTATTTACTTTTGAAACTTGTGGTATATGTACTAAGATGCCCGATCAGTTGAACCTATGTCTTCCCCTAATCCGTGAGAACCCGAAGATTTTCACAAGTCATACTCTTCTGGTGTTCTACCAGATAAAATTCCAACACTACAATTTTATCAAAGCGAAAGGTGAATGAAATGATATGCATTAAAGAAGTGGGAGTCGACCTTGAACTTTGTGTTCATGCCCATGAAAATGGTGTAGACCGTCTCGGAAGCTTCTTGCAAAATGATTATCCAGCTGTATGATTCTTTAGTTATTCTTGAATTGATTCCTTACAGTTATGGTTCCGACCATGCTGTCCTGATCTGATATATCTATGGGAATTCATTACAGTGCCTCGTCTATTTTTGGCAAGGTTGAAGTATCTACTGTAATAGGTCAATGACCCGGTTCTACTTCTATCATGTTCTACCTTCGAGTATTACCCATCTCGAAGATGTCTTACCATTGTACCACATCTTACTAACTTTGTTGAAGTAATGTCTTTCCTTGTCGTAATCACTCTATGGGTTCTGGGTTGTTGTCAACCAAGGACGCCGACTAGTGAAATGGGAAAGAAGGAAAGGAGCGAGAGGGAGAAGGAAAGGGGGGGCCGAGCCCCCACCCCTTGTCCAATTCGGTTTGGGCACGGGGGAGACGCGCGCCATGTGACGCCCCCTATTTGACCGTACACTAATCATGCATGCAAATGTGTACGGCCAAGATCAGGGACTCACGGGAAGATATCACAACACAACTCTAGACACAAATAAAAGAATACAAGCTTTATATTACAAGACAGGGGCCTCGAGGGTTCAAATACATAAGCTCGAATACAGAAGATTCAGCGGAAGCAACAATATCTGAGTACAGACATAAGTTAAACAAGTTTGCCTTAAGAAGGCTAGCACAAAAGTAACAACGATCGAAAAGGCAAGGCCTCCTGCCTGGGACCTCCTAACTGCTCCTGGTCGTCAGCTGTCTCCATGAGGTAGTAGGCTTTGTTGGGGTATTAGCAATCGTCGAAGGTGGCTGCTGGCTCCTGGACTCCACCATCTGGTTGCATCAACCAGAAAGAAGGGGGAAAGGGGGAGCAAAGCAACCGTGAGTACTCATCCAAAGTACTCGCAAGCAAGGATCTACACTACATATGCATCGGTATCAATGAAAAGGGTAGTATATGTGGACTAAGCTGCAGACTGCCAGAATAAGAGGGGGAGAAGCTAGTCCTATAGAAGACTAGCAACTTCTGGAAACCACCAATCTTGCAGTAGTAGAAGGGAGTATAGAATAACATATTATAGTTATCAAGCATGTTGTAGCATTAACGCCCAGAGATCTTTCCTCGACTCCCTGCGAGGAAGCAATCTCGGAGCCACATATCCATTCATGTGTCAGCATCCATTTCTAGTTGTATCGATCGGGATACAACTCCAAGTGTCCGTTACAATAGGACATGCTATCGATAGATGTTTTCTCCCCTTCAGGGGTGCACTAACTTACCCACCACGCTCACTTAACTCCGGCCGGACACACCATTAGGTCATGCCCGGCCTCGGCCAAACAATACGCCGCAACCCGACCTAGGCTTAATAGAGAGGTCATGCACGCCGGACTAAACCTATGGCCCCAGGGGTCATGGGCCATCGCCCCGGGAACTCCTGCACGTTGCGTGGGCGGCCGGGGAGCAGACCTAGCTACCTCCTTAAAAAGGAAGGTGCATAACCAATCCAACCCGGCGCGCGCCACTCAGTCACACGACGTCAGTTAAGCTTCGGCTAATTCATACGACGTAGAACGCCCATACTATGCCCACGTGATGGTTAGCGCTATCAGGCCAGAGGCCCCTTGGATCAAATGTCCCAACCGTTTAGTGTCTTGGGAACGCAGTAACGAGCAGAGACTCATGATCATGTGACCCCGTCGCCCCGTCTCGAGGACTTGCGGCAAGGGCTAAGATTTCTCGACCACGCCTCGTATTCAACTCTCGGGTACCCTCTAGGTTAACCCGTCTCCACATCACTCGCGGGTACCCCTCAGGGTAGACCCGCCTTTCCAAGTAACAGTAGTAAAGTCATAGTAACCATAGTAACTGTGTGTCTAACACCAAGGGGGAACCCTGAGGGATCACCCTCGATGGAATTCCACCTAATGTTTATCGTCAAGGTGAACGAAGGAGGAGTCACCCTCGAGGTCCACTCTTGAGGAGTTGCATGACAATGTCGTTATCAGGAGTGGAGAAGGAGGAAATCACCCTCGATGACCATAACTGATGAACTAACCTACAAGGTTAACATCAAAAGTGCTGATGAGGTCTCACCCTCGGCACTCGATAGTAACCCAGTAGTGTCGAGCAACAAAGGGGAAACTGATGTGCGGTGCCGGGGCCTAGTCTTCGATCCCGTTGATCGGGTCTTCTGATAATCCAGCGGGGCAGTCGGGACAAAGTGGGGGTCTTTGATGGATCTCTAACGATCCTATACTAAGCAGTTTAGTATAAACATGTAAGGTATGAAAGCAGGTATCAACAACAGGCTATGCATCAGAATAGGTTCATACAAAAATAGTAGCAGTTCTAATACAAGCATAAGAGAGAAGGAAATGGGCGATATCGGAATGGTCAAAGGGGTTTACCTTGCCTGGTTTCTCAGACGAGAAGGAGGGGTCATCGTCGATGCAGTCGATCACCGAGGTAGCATCAATCTCACGGTCTACTGGAGAGAAGAGGGGGAAGAAACAATAAATACAAAGCATACAGATGCAACAAAGAAGCACGACAAGTCAACACGCAGTGCTAGGGTACTCTAACGCGGTGGTACACGATACCGGTGAAGGGGATAACATCCGGGAAAGCATTCTCGAAGTCTGGCTTTTTTTCGGACAAATGAATCGAAGGGGGAAAGTTGCATGTTCACTATGCTAGGACCATGTGGCAGACGAACAGGCCGCGGGTTCGGGTTCGTCTCAAAATTCTGAGAAACTTTCATGTATAAAGTATTTTCATCCGAGTTACGATTTATTTTATATTATTTTTCAAAGTTTTAATGATTTCCGAAATTATTTAATTCGGGTTGACCAAGTCAACTTGAGTAGTCAAATGTAAAATGGTGCAGGGGGGTCCCACATGGCATAGACTAAAACTAAACAATAAGTAAAAACTAACCTAATTAAAGGAGTCCACATGTCATAGGGTAGCAACTATTCAATTACAACGCTAATTAGCCTAACTAACAAAATTAGACCCTAAGCTAATTTGGGCCGATTGGACACACAGAACACACACGCATACACAGCTAGCACACACCACACTAAGCTAGGGGTTGTTTTTGTTCTTTGTTAACACAGGATAGCATTTTGTGATTTTTGCAGGAGTTAATACATGCATCAAATGAATTTCGTCCAATGGACACATTTGAGCCTTGTCAAGTGTACTACCTCCCCATTTTTTTTACCCTGTTAACCATTCTTTAACCGAAGATTAGGGACTTTCTAGGGGGTTAGTTAATGCTAAAATTGAAAAGCTAGCTAGTGCTACAGTGGCAATCAACACCAACTATGTATCTTTAGTAGAGCAGTCGCAACCAAGTAGCGGTGGACGCGCGCTCTGGCAGCGGCGCAAGGGCGCGGGCTGGCACGGCTGGGTGCGTGCATGGGTGTGCAAGGCAGCGGTAGTAGTATAGGCGGCCGCCGGAGGCAGCAACGCCAGCAGGCCAACACGGGCGGCCCGGAGCTGTGGCGGTCGCGACTGCTCATGCGCAAGGTACTGCAGTAGCAGTGCATAGCAGCAAGCGGTCGGCGAGCGAGGCAGAGCAAGCAGCAGGCAGGCAGTGGCGATGCGGGCTGTGTGGCGGGGTGCGGGGGGTGCGCGTGCATGCGGGTAGGCGGCAGCGGCACGGCCGGGCGCGCCGGTGAGCGGTGTGTTAGAGGCACCAGCAATAGTTGCAGCGTGGGGTGAGGAGGTGCGCAGCGCGGGGCGAGGAGCACTTGCGCCTGGGCGCGCACGAGGCCTGTACAGGTTGCCGCTGATGCAGAGTGATAGACGACGCATGCGGTCGGGGCGGCGGCGTCTACGGCTACGGGCAACTGAAGACGACACAAGGGAGGGAAGGGAGTGGGAGCTCACCGGGCGGCTCACGAAGGCCGGCAATAGTTTAGTAGCAGTAGGGTGGCCGGAATCGATGGAGTTCGCCGGCGACCCGAGGAGGAGGAAAGGCATCGTGGGGCTCGATGCATCGCTCCTCGGCTCGGGCTCATGGTCGAGGACAACGTAGCGAAGGCGGGCGGAGCTCGTGGACAAGACGGCGAGGTGAGAGGTGGCCAGCGGCTACGCGTATCTCGGCGACGCAGCCATGGCAGCGGTCGGGCGCCAGTCTAGATCGAGGAAAGGGGCGAGGGGAAAGGAGAGGAGGAACTGGGAAACTAGGGTTCAGCCAAGGGCGATGGGGCGGCTTATAGGAAGGGGTAGCCGGGCGATGGCGCCACAGCGCCGTTGGCAGCGGCCGATGGCCGCCACGCCCCACTGTGAACAGGAGGAGGACGGGGGCGCAGGTGGGCTGCCTGGTGGCAGCTGGGCCACTTGGCCCAGGGTAGTGGGGAGGGGCCTTTTGTTTTTCCTGTTTTTGTTTTATTAATTGTTCTATTTACAAATTTTCTGTTTTATTTAATCTCCACATTATTTATGTTTTAGTAAAATACAAAACTAGTTTCTAAATTAGTATTATTACTAATACCTCTGCCACAAAAAGTTTGGTACTCAAATACAATAGTTCAATGTTTTAGAATTTTAAAAGGCATTTAACTAATTGTTTAAGCCACTGTTATATTCACAAAACAGAATTTAAACACTTACAAAAGTGTTGGGTCACCACCATAATTAGTTATGGAATATTTGCCACACTTTGAACATTTTACTTTGCATGATTGAGAAACTTGAATTTTGGATTTTTATTTTAAATTTGAAATTGAATCGATTTGAATCTAAGCAAGATTAGCAACAGTAACAGTGATCACTTGGCATCATTAGCAAAGAATTATTGTAGCTTAATTATTCGGGCGTTAAAAATCTCCTCCACTACAAGAAATCTCGTCCCGATATTCAAGAGGAGGGTTAAGGGAAAAAGGATTGGTTACGAATTTCTAACGGATATTCTTTTCTTTCTGCTCTCATCGAACAGGTCGATCTATAACATTGATGTCTTCAATTCACTGCATCAGGGCATCATGATGAAGTCGTCAACCTTTCTTCAGAAACTCCATCGTACTTATGAATAGGGTATTAAAAAAACATAAGGACAGAAGTTTGAAAGGATTGACATCCGGTAATTATACCAAAGAATGAGATTTTAGAAGCACCCGGAAACATATCGAGAGTGCTATAAGGAGGTTCGACAGGTTTCAACCAGGCAGGCATCCAGCTGATGCCTAAACAAGTGATGAAGGAGTTTAGAGCAAATGAAGAATAATGCCACATCCGATACCAGACTAAAACATGGTGAGGAAGTTTGCTCATGAATTGCATACTAAGCTAACTGCATAGAATATTTCAGAATCAAGATTGTATAGGAGAGTCAGGTTTCGATCCTGTGGAACTGTGGGTTATGGGCCCCCATGTGGGTTAAAAGTAGGAAGGGCGATGATAGCAAGGCACGTCACAGCATAGACTGTCAGTTATGTTGGCAACAACGTTGGTACCAAGGGAGAGGGAAGAAGAGAACCATTTTCCTGCTCGTTGAAACGAGGCGGTCCAATAGGTAAATGTCGGTGTACTAAAGTAGGGGTACCTTAGTATCCCGACTTGTGCACGGGCAGTAGCAATGTCCCGTGGTCGGGCTTACCACGCGCCCGCCAAGGCCCGCTCTGGACCCTTTAGAACCATTCAAGAACAAAGTACACAAATCAGAAGAACAAGGCCCCGGCAAGAGGAGCTTGCCGGGAAGGCCGCGCCAGGCTCCAGGTTATCATTCTAGCACAAGACCCTGGCAAGAGGAGATTGCCAGGAAGGCCAAAGAACATCACCTCAGAAGATATCGCGGCGCATCCTGCGCCCCGGCAGGACCTGGAGAGCGGCGAGCTTCCGGGCCCGGCAAGATAGTGACCCCGGCAAGGTGCTTGCCGGGAGAGGCTCACACTGTGTGCCTGCGCTCCAGCTCATCTGGCCACGCGTCGCCCTGGGGCCCTTCCGGGGGCACGTGGCAGACGGCTGTGCAGCCTGGGGAACACGGTGGCAAGCCACGGTGACAAGGCCATCTTCGTGGCGAACGGAGATGCTCGGGCGGACGCTTTTGGGGTGACGGCGACGGGCATTCAATGCCCTTGTCCCCCACCGTCAAGGTTAGGTATAGACCACTGTTCATACACTGTTACAACTACCACCAATTTTACGCTTTTACCCTCCTCTGCGTTGACACCTGTCGGTGACCCCTTTAAGCTATAAAAGGAGGCCCATGCACAACGTAGAGGGGGTTCGATCCCGGAAACTAGACCATTCCCGCGCTCGGTATAGCTAGTACTGTAGATCTTGAAGCTCCCGAGCCCAAGAACTCAATACAATCAAGGCAGGAGTAGGGTTTTACGCATCCGTGCGGCCCGAACCTGGGTAAACTGCTCGCGTGTGCCCCTCGATCTGCTCTTCGTGCTCCCTCCGCTCCCTTGCCGTACCGAAAAGGGGCTCCGGTCCCATAGGTGTTCGTGGGCGATCAGTTTCCCCGACAGTAAAGTTCTCGTCCGTCGGTGGTTACAGGAATGTTATCAATAATAGTAACAGGGTCTTACTGACACAGTTGTACACCGGGTGTTTACATAAGCAGAAAATTATTACTGCTTAGATCATATGTAGATCAAAGAAAGGTTAATCAATCAAATGGAAAGGAAAATATGTTTAAACTCCATGAATAGGAGTAAATCATCCCCAAGATTAAGCAGGGCATGATATACGTGTCAGCAGATCAAAGTCATGACCATATAGATAAAAGGGGTAAGAAGAATTTATGATAGGTACCCACACAACGAGTTGTATAGTTGATCAAGAACATTTAGCATTGCACTTACAATGTTCTTGTGGATCTTCGGAGTACCACAGATATGCTTTGAGATAGCACCGACATGATCATTAGGTAAAGATCAGACTTTGTATACACAAAGGATCCATCAGGAACAAATCATAGAATAAGTCTTACATTTTCAGTAAGGAAAAGATGAGGATGTGGCCGACGGGCTCAGCAACAATTCATCGAGATTCCCATAAGCATGGATTTCTACATTCAAGTGAACAAGATGATAACATTGGACATACCACAGTATGTTAGAGGAGAACATCCATAAGTAAACATTGAATGGAACGTACACCTAGAAAATGGACTAAGTAGCACGACCAATGTTATAATGGTGATTCAATAACCAACAGACCGAGAATGAGACTATCGACCATTCACTTCAAAGCAATAGGGTTGCTAGAAGTTTTGAATTAGCACGTCATACTTCACTTGTTGGGTTTCTGGTTAGAAACAACACGAGGACCAAGGAATGAACGGATATGGCAAGAAGTATCACCTGTATCAAAAATTCTTAAGAGGTGGTGAAATTCTCACGACATTCTTGACATGAAAGATGGTAGTACTCCAAGGTAGATCATATCATAAGTCGGATAACAAGGAACTCAAGGTATAACACAAAATAAGAACAAGTTTTGTGTTGGAGGTAATGTAAGAATGTTGTCGATGTTATTACAAACCATCGAGGGGAAAGGATGGTATTTCTCATCATGAATTCGATTCACAACTTGGAAGAAGGCAAATCATTGTTGATGCTGATCACAACACATTTGTCGAGAGATTTCATTAAGATGTAGTTGATGAGCGACAACAAGTCAAAGGAATGATGAAGCGAAAGGTTATTGGAACTATGGGTGCACCACAAACTCGAAGCCAAGCTTGTTGTTCAAGGCGAAATGATATGACAAGGAAGAGCGACGTAAGCTTAGCTCATTGTCGAAAATTGTGCTCCGAGAAGAAGGACCAAGTAGCACAGTTAAAATTTTGCACGATAATGATATAGCCGATCAGGCTAGGAATGACCTAAAGGATAATTAAACGCGTAAGGAACAAAATTACCTAGAGTTATTGAATCGGAGTGCGGAATTGATTCACTTATCGGTGTTCTCAAGTGACTAACAACTAAGAATCCTGCGAAAATTGGAATCAGTGAGAAGTAATACTTGAAGAAGAACTCATAAGAAGTAATATGGTTCTGTGACATTATCGAGATACCACGGGGTAATACTCGAAGGTAGATCATAATAGAGGTTGTACAGGTGCATTGACCTGCAGAGGACAAGTGGCTTAACTTGTCCGAGAAATGGTATTTAAGGGAGAGCATGGTCGGAACCACGATTGCAAAAGGCCAGATCCCTGATATGAGATGAACTTATATCAAGGGGATAATTAATTTTAAAAGAAGCCTTAATGATAAGATCTACATCGTGTCAATGGGCATGGACAGAAAGTTCAAGGTTGACTCCCACTTCTTCAATGTATGACCTTTCATCCACTTCTTGTTTCGAAAATGGCATTAGTGTTGAATGTTTTACCTGGTGAATTAGTAGATGAGTCAGACCCGTGAATCTTTCGGGTTCACTCGGCTTTATGGGTATAGGTTCAACCCATCAGGGCATCTTAGGAACATATACCACAACTTTTAGGAGTACTTATCACAAGCTCGATAGTAGAGCATGGTTGACAAGGCAGAGGATACAATTTACCAAAGGCATTATGTATCCAAGGAAAGACTCACAAAGTTATGGAATATGAAGGACAATGTCATATAATAATTCAACAAAGGATCGAACAGTCCATAATGGAGCTGACGTGAGCATCGGCACACAACCAGAGAAAGAAACAATGCAAAGGAATTGGAGCATATAAACAACCGACTAATTCAGATCTCAATGGCGAAGGAAATATGATGTTCAATTCAAGGGATCAGTTGCATACACTCTGATTACGAATTGACAAGTTGAGTGGGCTTATTGGTGCAATCGAGGACAATTTAATTGGTCAAGAACCAGCTCATGTTCAACATGACGTCTGAGCCGGAAGGATGAATTCTAGGATCGAGGATGTGAGCATTCGCAACATGTTGAATCAACGGGCTCAAAATGATAATGACAAAGGATGTCAATAAGATTACTAGACTTATGGGGTTAACCATAATGTAAGCAAGCAAGAATTTCAAGAGCAATAGGCTTCTCAGGATTTTCCGAAGGTCGAATGATATTTCTGAGACTTGTGAAACACATTAACAACTGAGGATGAACGAATCCTCGCTAAGTGTGAGGAATTATTCATAGGGGTATTCATGCGGTAAGGACCTATGAAGCAGTGTCACAAGGGATTCTTAGAAAGTCAGAGAATAATTCAATGCATCTTGTAATAACAAGAACAACTGGAATGAATGTAAGAATGGCAAGTGTATCTAGTCATTCATAGGGGTTGACGGTAGAAGGGAATTGCAAACGCGATGACACAAGTTATCGGGATAACATCGGAGAGTATCTTCGGGTCTTCTGATGAATCAAGGCATCATCTGGAATGAAGGGGCCCTACGGGAGGAAGTATTTACGAGAACCTAATGTTAGAGTTTGCAAAATTATTTAACCGGGATAGAAGAGAGATCAGAGTCCTAGAGTAAAGACGAGGAATAAAATATCCTAATACGACCCAATGGCGACGTGGGCCTGTAAGACACACAACCATGTTAGTAAAAGTTTTGTAGTGACTAGACTCGACTTCGGCCAAGGAGTTGGAAAGGGGGGTTCCTACAGACAGTCGGCTCTGATACCAAGTTCTGACGCCCCCGATTTGACCGTACACTAATCATGCATGCAAATATGTACGACCAAGATCAGGGACTCACGGAAATATCACAACACAACTCTAGACACAAATAAAAGAATACAAGCTTTATATTACAAGCCAGGGGCCTCGAGGGCTCGAATACATAAGCTCGAATAGACAAGAGTCAGCAGAAGCAACAATATGTGAGTACAGACATAAGTTAAACAAATTTGCCTTAAGAAGGCTAGCACAAAAGTAACAACGATCGAAAAGGCAAGGCCTCCTGCCTGGGACCACCTAATTTCTCCTGGGCGTCAGCTGTCTCCATGAGGTAGTAGGCTCTGTCAGGGTAGTAGCAATCATCAAAGGTGGCTGCTGGCTCCTGGTGTCACACCCCCGATTTGACTGTACACTAATCATGCACGCTAATGTGTACGACCAAGATCAGGGACTCACTATAAGATATCACAACACAACTCTAGACACAAATTAAAATAATACAAGCTTTATATTACAAGCCAGGGGCCTCGAGGGCTCGAATACAAAAGCTCGAAAACACAAGAGTCAGCGGAAGCAATAATATCTGAGTACAGACATAAGTTAAACAAGTTTACCTTAAGAAGGCTAGCACAAAAGGAACAACGATCGAAAAGGCAAGGCCTCCTGCTTGGGACCTCCTAACTACTCCTCGAAGCCAAACTCCACGTAGAAACATCCTCGGAATCCTCTGGCTCCTAGACTTCACCATCTGGTTACATCATCCGAGAAGAAGGGACAAAAGGGGAAAAGGGGGAAGCAAAGCAATCGTGAGTACTCATCCAAAGTACTCGCAAGCAAGGATCTACACTACATATGCAATAATATCTGTGTAAAGGGGTAATATATGTGGGTTAAACTACAGAATGCTAGAATAAGAGGGGGATAGCTAATCCAATCGAAGACTACGCTTCTGGCCACCTCCATCTTGCAGCAGTAGATGAGAGTAGCTGGAAAGTAAGAAGTATCCTCGCTTCTCGCAGCTTCCGTCTTGCAGTAGTAGAATAGAATAGATGGTAAGTTCACCAAGTAACAACGGATAGCATAATCCTACTCAGCGATCCTCCCGCACATCACCCTGTGAGACAGTAACCACCGAGTTAGATCTGGAACTCATCTGGGTGTGTTTTATCAAGTATCTGGTTCTAGTTGTCATGACGTCGGAATAAAACTCTGGGTCGTCCTTTTACCGAGGGAAACGGCTATTCGAATAGGTTAACTTCCCTGCAGGGGTGCACCACATAACCCAGCATGCTCGATCCCATTTGACCGGATAGACTTTCCGGGGTCATGCCCAGCCTCGGAAGATCAACACGTCGCAGCCCTACCTAAGCACAACAGAGAGGTCAGCATGCCGGTCTAAGTCCTAAGCATGCAGGGGTCCGGGCCCATCGCCCAACGCACACCTGCATGTTGCGTACGCAGCCGGTGAGCAGACCTAGCAACCTCCATTACTAAGGAAGTTACGTTAGGTGGTCCAACCTGGCGCGCGCCGCTCTGTCACTCACGTCAAGAAGGCTTCGGCTGATACAACGACGTCGAGAGCCCATAACTATTCCCATGTAGCTGGTTAGTGCGTATAGGCCAATGGCCAGACTCAGATCAAATATCCAAACTTGTTAAGTGTGTTATTATGAAATAACCGCAGACAATGATTAGGGCCAGGCCACCTCTTGATTGGGTGTCTCAACCTGCCATGTCGCTCCGCCACAAAGATCCACTCGAGGGCCGCCGAGAACCCAGGCCCACCACTACCGGGATGGAGCCACCTGTCCTTTCAGCCCCCACATTGGAATCACTTGCGGGTACTCAACGAGCCGTCCCGACTTTAGTCACATCATGTATCAAGTATAATATGTATGTAGTATATACCCATGATCACACCCAAAGTGATCACGCCCCGATAGAATAGCACGGCAGACGGACAAGGGTGTAGGGCCACTAATGGAATACTAGCATCCTATATTAAGCATTTAGGATTGCAGGTAAAGGTATCAACAGTTGTAGAAACAATGACAGGCTATGCAGCAGAATAGGATTATCGAAAGCAGTAACATGCTACACTACTCTAATGCAAGCAGTAGAGAGAAGAATAGGCGATATCAGGTTGATCAAGGGGGGGAGCTTGCCTGGAAGGTCTGCAGACGGAAGGAATCTTCGGAAGCGTAGCCGTAGTCGAGCACCGAATCATCAATGGTCTCGGGGTTTATTGCGGTATCGGAGTCTACCAGAAAGAAGCAATGAAGGGGAAACAAATAAATAACAGAGCAAACAATAGCATCACAAAGCATGACATGGCAAAACACTGTGTAAGGGGTGACCTAATGCAATACCGGGAGCTACTGGCGAAGGGGGGAAACATCCGGGAAAGTATTCCCGGTGTTTGACGTTTTCGGACAGACGGGCCGGAGGGGGAAAGTTGCATATTCGCTATGCTAGGGACGTGTGGCTGACAAACGGGTCACGCATTCGGGTTCGTCTTGAAATTCTGAGCAACTTTCATGTACAAAGCATTTTCATCCGAATTACAGTTTATTTTATATTAATTTTTAAAGTTTTAAACTATTTCTAAATTATCTAAGTTACTTTTAATTCGAGTTGACCAAGTCAATCTGACTAGTTAAAAGGAGAGCTATGACCCACATGTCATGGATTATTTGTCTAAACAATTAAATAAACCTATTAGACTAACTTAGCTCTAATTAATACTACTAGCTAAACCTAGTACTAACAAGGGTCGGCCACTACCCAGCCGGCCACACGCACGGCTCACACACATAGCACACCACACAATGCTAGAAGTTAAATCTGTTTTGTGTTTAACAGAAGATAGCATTTTCTGATTTTCATAGCATTTAAACCATGCATCAAATTGATTTGGTCCAGTGAGATAAAATGGAGTTTGTCAAGTATACTACCTTCACATAATATTTTTGCTCCTGTTAGTAGTTGTTTAGTTGTTGTTTAGGAGCAGTCTAGGGGGTTACTCGATGTAATATTGCTAAAGGTAGCTGCATCTACAGTAGTTAGCAGTAGCAGCAGTACAGAAGGCGGGTGGCTAGGCAAGGGTGCGGGACTACGCGAGCGCCGTGGGTGTGGGTGTGGCCACCAAGTGGCCCCGGGCGTGGCGAGCAGCGTTGGGCGCGGCCGGGACAGCGGAGCTCGCGATGAGCGCGGCCAGGCGAGTGGCACGGTCGAGCGCCGTGGCCGGAAAAGCAGCAAGCTGAGCAGGAGCAGCGATGCTGCAGTAGTAGGTAGGGGCGACAGAAGGAGGCGAGCGGGGGCACGACGGTAGGCGTACATGGCCGACGCAGTCGGAGACACGGCCAGGCCCAGGCGGTATGCTCGGCGGTGCGCCGATGGGAGTAAGCGGGCACGTGCGTGCGGCGGCCAAGGGAGCGCACTGGAGGTGGTAGGGGCGCGGTCTAGGCTCCTCAGGCACGGGCGCAGGCAACAAGAGCGGCTAGTGGGCACGAGACCGGAACTCTAGCCGAGCACTGTCCAAGGGAAGCTACGGCGAAATCGACACGGATCGGAACCGGGGGCAAGGGGGATCGAATGAGGAGCTCACCACCGAGCTCGTGGAGGTAGTTAGGGAAGTCGGGGCTGGCCGGATGCTCGCAATCGTCATCGAGAGGCGGTGACCGTGGCGGGGAAGACGACCCGATTACGGCAATTCAGCGCGGTTCTGCTTGATCCAGTGGATGTGGTGGATGAAGACGAGCGTGGGGAAGTTGATGGATATCCCTGCGCAGCTCCGAGACAACTCTGGCCACGACGACGGCGATGGCACAGTGACGGCCGAGCTCGTGCTTCGGCTCGTGCGAGAGGGAGAGGGGCGAATGGGGATTAGGGTTCCAGGCGCCGTGGGAAGGGGGCGTCGGTCTTATAGGCAAGGTGGTCACTGGGGAGGGCCACCGGATGGCCGCCACGGCGACGGCCGATGCCGTGGCAGGCATCGGCGCGTCCACGCCCTCCCGTGAACAGGGGAGCGGGGAAGCATGGGCGAGGTGGGCTGGTCTGGTGGCCTAGTGGGCCAAGGCCCGGGGGAGGGGAAGGTCTTTTTGTTTTTCTATTTTTGTTTTTATTTATTTTGTTGTTTTGTTTATTTTTATAATTATCCTTTTCTGTTTTATTTTAGTTTCCCTTTTGTTTTAGTTTTATTAATTATAATATAATTTCCAAATTTAGTGATGTAACATAACCCACTGTCACAATAAGTTTGACTTCCAAATAAAATAGTTTAATGTTTTATCAATTTATAAAAAGCATTTATTTAATTGTATAAGACACTATTTAATTACCTTTGAGCATTTAAACATGCTATAAAAATGTGGTTTCCCCACCATTATTACTTATTATTTATTTGTCACATCCAGAACATTTTAGTTTTAAAATTTGAAAACTTTTACCGTTCGACTTTATTTTGAAGTTGAAATTGAATTGGTTTCGAAGTAACGCGCGATTAGCAATAGTAATCGAAGTGATGTGGCATCATTAGCAGAGGGTTACTGTAGCTTAACTATCCGGGCGTCACAATTCTCCTCCACTACAAGAAATCTCGTCCCGAGATTTAAGCGGTGGAGTAAGTGGGGAGTGCTGGTAACGAAAACCTAACGAGTCTTCTCGGTCTTGGCTGCCCTTTCGAAGAGGTTGATACCTTTCGATGATGTCTTCATTTCTCTGCTTCCAGTCATCGTGATCAAGTCGTCATCCTTTCTTTGGGATCGCCATCGTCCTACGAACGCGACCCGGGGGAAAAACTTCGGAAGAACGCATCTCCACAAAGTTGGGCATCTGACGGTGAACTCGATGGGAAATACATGAGGTGCCTGACGAGTTGTATTTCAGTGAATTCGTTGAGTGCAATATATGATGACACCAAAGTTTCAAATGGGTAGGCAATCATTCGATGCCTAGACAGAAGCTAGAATGACGGCTTGAACAACGAGAATAACATGGTGTTTGATTCCAGGATGAATAATGGTTTAGAATTTAGCTCGTGAATCACATACGAAGCCAGGTGCAAAGGATACATTAGAATCCGGTTTGTAAAGAAGAGTCAGGTTTTGATCCAGTGGACCTGTGGGTTATGCGCCCACCATGTGGGTTGAAAATAGGAAGGGTGGTTACATCATTCACAGCCGCGACAGGGAGGCATGTCAGTGGATAGCTTGTCAGCTATGTCGGCAACAATGTCGGTACCAAGGACGGGGAACGAAGAGAACCATTTCCCCGCTCGTTGAAATGAGGCGGACCAATAGGAAAAGTTCTCGTCCACCGGCAGTACTGGAATGTTATCAACAATAGAATCAAGGTCATACTGACAGAGTTGTACAACGAGATGTTTACCTAAGTAGAGAATTATTACTGCTTAGATCATATAGATCAAGAAGGTTAAACAGAACAATGGAAAGGAAAACTGTGATTACACACAATTATTAGGAGTATATCCTTCCCATGGACAAGAAGAACATGGCATACAGGGTAGGAGAGCAAGTACCTAACCATTCAGATAAAGAGGCAAGGATTAATCAAGATGTTACCCATACAACGGTGTTTGGATAACCAACCAAGAAACACATAACATTGCGCCTCCAATGTTCTTGTTGATGAGCGGGGTATCATAGTCATGCTTCAAGGTAGAAATGATATGGTGTTTCAATCAAGGGCCATACTTTGGATACACAAATGATCCATCAGGAGCAACTTATAAAATAAGTCTTACAACTTCCTTCTAGAAGAATAGTTATCCTTGCAAAAGAAATTATAATGATAGGTCCTCCAGCCAGGGGTGTTAGCCATGACATCATATTACCGGGTCATCAAAGGACCACATTATAACTCCTGGAAAGTTGTCCCAACTATCATATCTGTCCAAGATTCGGATTCGAATGGTGTCATGATACCTCAGACTCAGGATGTTCGAGAAGAAAAGGTGCAACACAATTCGACGAAATGACATTGCAAGATTCTCGAGAAATGAACTATGGGAGCAGGTTGACAAAACAATAGTTCATCATTAAACCAAGGAGAGGATGAGGAGGTGGCTGATGGGCTCAACGATAATTCATCGAGAATTCCAAACGGATGGATTTCCACAATAATGTGAACAAGAAGACGACACTTGTCAATTCAAATGATATAATGTTGTATGCCCGAGGAAAACATACACCATTAATCATTAGTTGAAACGTGTCCCTGAAATATGACCTTAGGCAGCAAGATCAATGTTAAAGTGATGATTCAATAACCAACAGTCTAAGAGCGAACTGTCGATTATTAACTTCAAAGCAATAGGGTTGCTAGTAGTACATAACTCAAGCAGAATCATTAGCATATTGGTATCCCGGTTAAAAACAACACGGGGACCAAGGAAGAATGGTGATGGTGAGAAGTATCATCATACCAAGAATTTCTAAGAGGTGGAGCAATCCCCCCAACATTCTTGACATGAAAGACAGTAATACTTCAAGGCAGAACACAACACTAGGTGGAGAGCAAGTTGTGTTCATAATATAGACAAGTTTGCGATGAAAGGAAGTCAAGGGTGTTGCCGATGATATTACAAATCATCGAGGGCAAGGAGGGTATTTCTCATCATGAACACAGTTGACATCTCAGAAGAAGTCAAAGTGTTGATGGTGATCCGACACATTTGTCGGGAGGTTTTAAGAGGATGCAATCACACAACAACGTCCACAAGCAAGGGAATGACGAAGTGGCAAGTTAGAGGATCAATATATAAGATGCAAGCTCGGAACCAAAGTTGCCTTTCAAGACAAGAAACATGATGTTGAAAGCTCGACGTAAGTCGTGCTCACACACTGAAGAATTCGTGCACCAGAGAAGGATGAGGTAGCACAGTCAAATATAGCAAGACCAGGATGTTCAGAACTTCCTAGTAAAAATACTAGGAGTATTTGATTTGTAGTGTGGAACAATTTCACTAGTCGACTACTAGGACTTGGGAGTCCTAGTATGACTCCCTACACTTGGCGCGCCCCTAGGAGGGCCGACCTCTCTCCCTCCCTCCTTTATATACGTGGGCAGGGGGCACCCCAAAGGCACAACCGACAATCTCTTAGCCGTGTGCGGTGCCCCCCTCTACAGTTACACACCTCGATCATATCGTCGTAGTGCTTAGGCGAAGCCCTGGGCCGGTAACTTCATCATCACCGTCACCACGCCGTCGTGCTGACGGAACTCTCCCTCGTCCTCAACTGGATCAAGAGCTCAAGGGACGTCATCGTACTGATTGTGTGCTGAACACGGCGGTGCCATACGTTCGGTACTTGGATCATGAAGACGTTCGACTACATCAACCGCGTTACTAAACGCTTCCGCTTTCTGTCTACGAGGGAACGTGGACACACTCTCACCGATCGTAGGATTTTTTATTGAAATACTACGTTCCCCAACAGTGGCATAATGAGCCAGGTTTATGCGTAGATGATATGCACGAGTAGAACACAAAGAGTTGTGGGCGATAATAGTCATACTACTTACCACCAACGTCATACTTTGATTCGGCGGTATTGTTGGATGAAGCGGCCCGGACCGACATTACATGACCGCGTTCGTGAGACTGGTTCTACCGACATGCTTTGCACACAGGTGGCTGGCGGGTGTCAGTTTCTCCAACTTTAGTTGAATCTAGTGTGACTACAGCCGGTCCTTGTTGAAGGTTAAAATAGCACACTTGACGAAAAATCGTTGTGGTTTTGATGCCTAGGTAAGAACGGTTCTTACTAGAAGCCCGTAGCAGCCACGTAAAACTTGCAACAACAAAGTAGAGGATGTCTAACTTGTTTTTGCAGGGCATGTTGTGATGTGATATGGTCAAGACGTGATGAGTTATATGTTATTGTATGAGATGATCATGTTTTGTAAATTATCGGCAACTGGCAGGAGCCTTATGGTTGTCTCTTTATTGTATGAATTGTGAACGCCATATAATTGCTTTACTTTATCACTGTGAGTTAGCGATAGTAGTAGAAGCAATAGTTGGCGAGACAACGATGACGCTATGATGACGATCATGGTGTCAAGCCGGTGACGATGGAGATCATGACGATGCTTTGGAGATGGAGATCAAAAGCACAAGATGATGATGGCCATACCATGTCACATATTTTGATTGCATGTGATGTTTATCTTTTTTATGCATCTTATTTTGCTTAGAACAATGGTAGCATTATAAGATGATCCCTTACCAAATTTCAAGGTACAAGTGTTCTCCCTAAGTATGCACCATTGCGATAGTTCGTCGTGCCGAGACACCACGTGATGATCGGGTGTGATAAGCTCTACGTTCACATACAACGGGTGTAAGACAGTTTTGCACATGCAGAATACTCAGGTTAAACTTGACGAGCCTAGCATGTACAGACATGGCTTTGGAACACTGGAGACCGAAAGGTCGAGCGTGAATCATATAGTAGATATGATCAACATAAGATGTTCACCATTGAAAACTACTCCATCACACGTGATGATCGGACATGGTTTAGTTGTTTTGGATCACGTGATCATTTAGATGACTTGAGGGATGTCTATCTAAGCGGGAGTTCTTTAGTAATATGATTAATTGAACTTTAATTTATCTTGAACTTAGTCCTGATAGTATTTTCAAATTATGTTCTAGATCAATAGCTCGCGTTGTAGCTCCCCTATGTTTTTATATGTTCCTAGAGAAAACTAAGTTGAAAGATGTTAGTAGCAATGATGCGGACTAGGTCCGTGATCTGAGGATTATCCTCATTGCTGCACAGAAGTATTATGTCCTTGATGCACTGGTAGGTGACAGACCTATTGCAGGAGCATATGCAAACGTTATGAACGTTTGGCAAACCTCAATATGATGTCTACTTCATAGTTTAGTGCACCATGCTTTACGACTTAGAACCGGGAGTTCAAAAATGTATTGAGCGCCACGGAGCATATGAGATGTTCCAAGAGCTGAAATTGGTATTTCAGACTCATGCCCATGTCGAGAGGTATGAGACCTCTGACAAATACTTTGCCTACAAGATGGAGGAGAATAGCTCAGCTAGTGAGCATGTGCTCAGAATGTCTAGGTACTACAATCACTTGAATCAAGTGGGAGTTAATCTTCCAGATAAGATAGTGATTGGCAGAGTTCTCTATTCACTATCACCAGGCTACTAGAACTTTTTGATGAACTATAATATGCAAGGGATGGCGAAAACAATTCCCGAGCTCTTCGCGATGCTGAAATCAGCAAAGGTAGAAATCAAGAAAGAGCATCAAGTGTTGATGGTTAACAAGACCACTAGTTTCAATAAAAAGGGCAAGAGAAAGAAAGGGAACTTCAAGAAGAATGGCAAGCAAGTTGCCACTGCCGAGAAGAAGCCCAAAGCTAGACCCAAGCCTAAAACTGAGTGCTTCTACTACAAAGGAAATGGTCACTGGAAGCAGAACTACCCCAAATATTTGGCTAATAAGAAGGATGGCAAAGTGAACAAAGGTATATTTGATATACATGTTATTGATGTGTACCTCACTAGTTCTCGTAGTAGCCCATGGGTATTAGATACATGTTCGGTTGCTAAGATAAGTAACTCGAAACAGGAGTTACAGAATAAACATAGACTAGTTGAGGGTGAGGTGACGATGTGTGTTGGAAGTAGTTCCAATATTGATATGATCATCTTCGCACACTCCCTGTACTTTAGGGATTAGTGTTAAACCTAAATAAATGTTATTTGGTGTTTGCGTTGAGCATGAACAAGATCGGATCGTGTTTGATGCAATACGATCATTCATTTAAGTCAGAGAATAATTGTTATTCTGTTTACATGAATAAAACCTTCTATGGTTATACACCCAAGGTGAATGGTTTGTTGAATCTCGATTGTAGTAATACACATATTCATAATATTGAATCCAAAAGATGCAGAGTTGATAATGATAGTGCAACATACTTGTGGCACTGCCGTTTAGGTCATATTTGTGTAAAGCGCATGAAGAAACTCCATGTTGACGGACTTTTGGAATCACTTGATTATGAATCATTTCATGCTTGCGAACCATGCCTCATGGGAAAGATGACTAAAACTCCGTTCTCCGGAACAATGGAGGGAGCCAATGACTTATTGTAAATAATACATATAGATGTATGCGGTCTGATGAGTGTTGAGGCTCGCGGCGGGTATCATTATTTTCCGACCCTCACAGATGATTTGAGCAGATATGGGTATATCTACTTGATGAAACATAAGTCTGAAATGTTTGAAAGGTTCAAAGAATTTCAGAGTGAAGTAGAGAATCATCATAACGAGAAAATAAAGTTTCTACAATCTGATCGCGAAGGCGAATAATTGAGTTACGAGTTTGGTCTTCATTTGAAACAATGTGGAATAGTTGCACAACTCATGCCACCTGGAACTCCATAGCGTAATGGTGTGTCCGAACGTCATAACCGTACTTTATTTGATATGGTGCGATCTATGATGTCTCTTACCAATTTACCACTATCGTTTTGGGGTTTTGCTTTAGAGACAGCTGCATTAACGTTAAATAGGGCACCATCTAAATCCGTTGAGATGACACCTTATGAACTGTGGTTTGGCAAGAAACTCAAGTTGTCGTTTCTTAAAGTTTGGGGCTGCGATGCTTATGTGAAAAAGCTTCAACCTAATAAGCTCGAACCCAAGTCGGAGAAATGTGTCTTCATAGGATACCCAAAAGAAACTGTTGGGTACACCTTCTATCACAGATCCGAAGGCAAGATATTCGTTGCTAAGAATGGATCCTTTCTCGAGAAAGAGTTTCTCTCGAAAGTAGTGAGTGGGAGGAAAGTAGAACTTGATGAGGTAATTGTAACTTCTCCCAAATTGGAAAGTAGTTCATCATAGAAATCTGTTCGAGTGATCACTACACCAATTAGTGAGGAAGCTAATGATGATGATCATGAAACTTCAGATCAAGTTACTACTAAACCTCGTAGGTCAACCAGAGTGCGTTCCACACCAGAGTGGTACGATAAACCCTGTTTTGGAAGTCATGTTACTAGACCATGACAAACCTACGAACTATGAGGAAGCGATGATGAGCCCAGATTCTGCAAAATGGCTTGAGGCCATGAAATTTGAGATGGGATCCATGTATGAGAACAAAGTGTGGACTTTGGTTGACTTGCCCGATGATCGACAAGTCATTGAAAATAAATGGATCTTTAAGAAGAAGACTGACGCCGATGGTAATGTTACTGATTACAAAGCTCGACTTGTTGGGAATGTTTTTTCGACAAGTTCAAGGAGTTGACTACGATGAGACCTTCTCACCCGTAGCGATGCTTAAGTCTGTCCGAATCATGTTAGCAATTGCCACATTATATGATTATGAAATCTCGCAAATGGATGTCAAAATTGCATTCCTTATTGGATATCTCAAAAGAGTTGTATATGATGCAACCAGAAGGTTTTGTCGATCCTAAAGGTGCTAACAAAGTGTGCAAGCTCCAGCAATCCATCTATGGACCTGTGGAAGCATCTCGGAGTTGGAATATACGTTTTGATGAGGTGATCAAAGCATATGGTTTTATACAGACTTTTGGAGAAGCATGTATTTACAAGAAAGAGAGTGGGAGCTATGTAGCATTTGTGATATTATATGTGGATGACATATTGTTGATTGGAAATGATGTAGTATTTCTGGATAGCATAAAATGATACTTGAATAAGAATTTTTCAATGAAAGACCTCGGTGAAGCGGCTTATATATTTGGGCATCAAGATCTATAGAGATATATCAAGACGCTTAATTGGACTTTCACAAAGCACATACCTTGATAAAGTTTTGAAGAAGTTCAAAATGGATCAGTTAAAGAAAGGGTTCTTTCCTGTGTTACTAGGTGTGAAGTTGAGTCAGACTCAATGCCCAACCACTGCAGAAGATAGAGATAAAAATGGAAGTCATTCCCTATGCTTCAGCCATAGGTTCTATCATGTATGCAATGCTGCGTACAAGACCTAATGTGTGCCTTGCTATAAGTCTAACAAGGAGGTACAATAGTGATCCAGGAGTAGATCACTTGACAGCGGTCAAAATTATCCTTAGTAACTGGAGGACTAAGGAAATGTTTCTCGATTATGGAGGTGATAAAGAGTTTGTCGTAAAGGGTTACGCCGATGCAAGCTTTGACACTAATCCAGATGACTAAGTATCAATCTTGATGCGTATTGAAAGTGGGAGCAGTTAGCTAGAGTAGCTCCATGCAGAGCATTGTAGACATAGAAATTTGAGAAATACATACATATCTGAATGTGACAAACCCGTTGACTAAACTTCTCTCACAAAGCAAAACATGATCACACCTTAGTACTATGGGTGTTAATCACATGGTGATGTGAACTAGATTATTGACTCTAGTAAACCCTTTGGGTGTTGGTCACATAACGATGTGAACTATGGGTATTAATCACATGTCGATGTGAACTATCAGTGTTAAATCACATGGCGATGTGAACTAGACTATTGACTCTAGTGCAAGTGGGAGACTGAAGGAAATATGCCCTAGAGGCAATACTAAAGTTGTTATTTATATTTCCTTATATATCATGATAAATGTCTTTTATTCATGCTAGAATTGTATTAAATGGAAACTTGATACATGTGTGAATACATAGACAAAACAGAGTGTCCCTAGTATTCCTCTACTAGACTAGCTCGTTAATTAAAGATGGTTGAGTATCCTAAACCATAGACATGTGTTGTTATTTGATCAACGAGATCACATCATTAGGAGAATGATGTGATGAAAAAGACCCATCCATTAGCTTAGCACTAGGATCGTTTAGTTTTATTGATATTGCTTTCTTCATGACTTATACATGTTCCTCTGACTATGAGATTATGCAACTCCCGAATACCGGAGGGACACCTTGTGTGCTATCAAATGTCACAACGTAACTGGGTGATTATAAAGATGCTCTACAGGTGTCTCCGAAGGTGTTTGTTGAGTTGGCATAGATCGAGAATAGGATTTGTCACTCCGATTGTCGGAGAGGTATCTCTGGGCCCTTGATATCGCTTAAAGCTACATCGGTTTTCCCCCAAAGAGGATGGGATGTTGCAGCACAGCGGCAGTAGGTATTTCCCTCAGATGTAAAACCAAGGTTATCGAACCAGTAGGAGAACCAAGCAACACAACGTAAACAACACATGCACACAAATAACAACACCTCGCAACCCGACGTGTTAAAGGGGTTGTCAATCCCTTTCAGTTAACGAACGTGAGAGAGATATAAATATTGGTAGATTGGTTGATAAATAAGATAAAATGCAGCAAGGTATTTTTGGGTTTTTAGTTTAGTAGATCTAAAAATAAAAGCAAAGGCAAATATATGAGAAAGAAGACCAGGGGGACGTAGGTTTCACTAGTGGCTTCTCTCGAGAAAAATAGCAAATGCTGGGTAAACAAATTACTATTGGGCAATTGATAGAACTTCAAATAATCATGACGATATCCAAGCGATGATCATACATAGGCATCACATCCAAGATTAGTAGACCAACTCCTGCCTGCATCTACTACTATTACTCCACACATCGACCGCTATCCATCATGCATCTAGTGTATTAAGTTCATGGAAAAACAGAGTAATGCATTAAGAACGATGACATGATGTAGACAAGATCCGTTTATCTATGGCGTTAGATATGGATGTCGTCGTTTTATCCTTAGTGGCAACGATACATACGTGTCGGTTCCCCATTTGTCACTGGGATCAAGCACCATAAGATCGAACCCACTACCGGGCACCTCTTCCCATTGCAAGATAAAGAGATCAAGTTGGCCAAACAAAACCCAATATCAGAGAGAAAATACGAGGCTATAAGGGATCAAAGAAACTCAAATAACTTTCATGGATATAAAAACATAGATCTGATCATAAACTCAAAGTTCATCGGATCCCAACAAACACACCGCAAGAAGAGTTACATCATGTGGATCTCCAAGAGGCCATTGTATTGATAATCAAAAGAGAGAGAGGAAGCCATCTAGCTACTAACTACGGACCCGTAGGTCTACAAGGAACTACTCATGCATCATCGGAGAGGCACCAATGGAAGTGGTGAACCCCTCCATGATGGTGTCTAGATTGGATCTGGTGTTTCTGGACTCTGCGGCAGCTAGATGAATATTTCGTCGACTCCCCTAGGGTTTCTGGAATATTATGGTATTTATAGATCAAAGAGGTGGTGCGGGAGGCCATCGAGGTGGGCACAACCCACCTGGGCGCACCAGGGGGGCCTGGCATGACTTGGTGGGTTGTGCCCGCTCGGGGCATCCCGCAGGTGCTGCCTTGGCCCATCAGGTGTCTTATGGCCCAAAAAACTTCCAAAATGTATCGGGGTGTTTGGGCTCTGATTGATATTGATTTCCTGCGATGGAAAAAACATGCAGAAAATAGCAACTGGCACTTGGCACTATGTCAATAGGTTAGTACCAAAAAATGATATAAAATGACTATAAAATGATTGTAAAACATTCAAGAATGATAATATAACAGCATGGAACAATCAAAAATTATAGATACGTTGGAGACGTATCATCATCCCAAGCCTAACTCATGCTCGTCCTCGAGTAGGTAAGTGATAAAGATAGAATTTTTGATGTGGAATGCTGCCTATCATGTCGTATCATATTCTTTTCTTTATAGCATGGACATTTGGATTTTTATATGGTTCAAAGCAACAGTATAGTTTGACATAATAATTTAGATACTCTAGCATATCAACAAGCAATCATGTCTTTCAAAATATCAATGCTAAAATAAGTTGTCCCTAGCCCATCAAGCTCAACCATTGATCCATTAATGAAACACATTCGTATATTAGTTACACCCAATGCTAAAGTATGATCATAATGTTTCCTAGTTGGTGCTTGTAAGAGAAGATGGAGACTCAAATTCATAAATAAAAATTGCATAAGTAAAAGAAAGGACCTTCGCAGAGGTAAGTAGTGATTTGTAGATGTGCCAAAGCTTAAAGCTTAAATTGAGAGATAGATTTTTTTGGGAGGTTGTAATGCCCAGGATGGGACTATACCTCCTACGCGTCGAGGCACGACTTAAAGGTATAAGCCCATCCTAGAATGATCTCAAGTTTGGTATCTTTGCACGACTCATGTAAAAGAGGGATTAAATTGCAAAAGAAGATAGTTGGCTTACACTCGCCACTTCACACAATACAATACATAAGCAATTCATCATTCAAAACATCACAACCCAACTACGGGTGAAGATCCAAAGAAAGATACCAAAACAACATAAAGCCACAGGTCAGGATCGAATCCTAGTAGAAACAACTACTTATCGTCGAAACATAACAAGCATACGGCCAGACTCTCTTCATCGAGCTCCCAGCGAAGCTCTGAACCAGCTCCTGCAACAAACTTTACTGAACCTGCATCTGGTGTTGTAGTATCTGTGAGCCACGAGGACTCAGCAATCCCATAACCATGGGTATCAAGACTAGCAAAGCTTTGTGGGTAGGAAGAGGTAAAGTGGTGAGGTTGCAGCAGCGACTAAGCAAAAATATGGTGGCTAGCTTACGAGTACAAGAATAAGATGAGCATCTATGCAAACGGTCGCAAAAGGTGATCGCTAAAGATCCTGAACTACATACGGTCAAACATAACCCCACCATGTTCTCTTCTCAAAGTGAAAAGAGACAGTCACGGTTACTCACACAGTTGTGTGTTTTACTTCGGATCCTCTATCAAGTTTTCTACAACCAGACATTAACAATTCCAATCTGCCACATAACCGTGGGCACGGCTTTCGAAAGATCATAACCCTGCAGGGGTGTCCCAACTTAACCCATCACAAGCTCTCACGATTAGCTGAAGTGATAAATATAATATCATCACTCCTTATCTTAGGGAAATCCGATCAGGCTCGGCATCCCGGTAGCACAAGACATTTCGACAATGGTAAAACAAGTCCAGCAAGACCTCCCGGTGTGTCGACACCCTGATAGTAGCCGCGTGTATCTCGTCTCAGGCCACGACCGGATGGGCGAAGCTACGGGTTTATATCAATCCTCGAGTTTCCCCGTGGTGACCCCGCAGGCTCCCCGTTTGGGACCAACACCATCAGCACTGGCCCCCCTGCTATGTAGAACTAAGAACACGGGGACATGACCTCCTATGCAATTAATTAATTATTTAAGTTGTTATTATGAGCAAATTAAAACCAATGTTGGGCCTTGCTGGAGGAGTTTTATTCAAAGTCGAACTGTCAAGGGGTCCCCATCCACCCATCGTGTAAGGAACGCAAAATCAAGGAACATAATGCCGGTTTATCGGCACCTAAGGTGGCATGAGTGGAACAAAACACCGAGCAAAAGGCCAAGCCTTCCACCCATGCCCAGTATATAGGTGTGTTAATAATAGTTATAGATATTGTGATATTCCAACAACAAGTTCCCTCCTGGAACGAACTTCATCTTCACCTGCAACTAACAACGCTATAAGAGGGGCTGAGCAAGCGGGTAACATAGCCAAACAGTGGTTTTGCTAGGAAGGTGTCAAAGGTTAGAGGTTTCATGGCAATAAGGAGAGGCTGACATAAAAATGGGTAGCGCGACATGTAACGATAGCATCGAGACAACTAAGCATGGCAATGGTAGTAAAGGTATCCAAGGGTATGATCATCTTGCCTGGGATTCCACAAGGGAGAAGAACGGATCCATGAAGTAGACGGAGCAACACAATCGAGCGAATCCTCACAACTCCGGAGCGAAACCGAAGCTAACAAGAGAAGCAACCGGAAAGAAGCAAAACAACAAGGTAAACACACAAGCATAAACATGGCATACGATGCACATCCAAGTATGATGCATGTCCGGTTTAATTATGCATGGCATGGCAAGTGCACAAACAAAACTACAAGTTAAGTGGAGATCAATATGCAACGAGTTGCATATTGACGAAACACCACATTTTAATTATTTAATTGACTCTCGTTAATTACAAGACAAGATTAAATGTTTGTTAACATGGCAGGAGGTGAAGCATAAGTAAACTAACTATTTAGACATTTTAAATGAGGCCGGAAAATAACAACAACATATCCGGAAAATCCCCATGAGCATGTTTAGTAATTATAAGCAAACAACAATTAACACATTTTTAATGTTGTAAACATGATGCGGATGACATGATCAAGTTTTATGCAAATTTTAGTTAAAGGGTTGACAAGAAGAAGATATGAAGTATTGTCACCGTGGTGAAAGGAAAAGGGGTGCCACGGCAACGATCCGAAAGTGATGCAACGGCATCATATCGGTTCCGGTAACTCATTGAGAGTCCGGTGCAAAAGAAAGGTGGCGTGAGCGAGTCAAGCAAGACGAAAGGTGGGGTGATCCCGGCTTCCGGGTTCCCACGGGTCGGCGACGAGGCAACCGAGGAGCACGACAAAAGATGAGGCGGCACGGTGCACACAAGGGAAACATTTCATACAACATAAGCATCACACGGGTCATCGTCTCGGGGTTATACCTTCGGAACATTCGTTCTCGGAGGGGTTCGAGATTGTAGAGGAAGAAGGCGTTCACGTTCGGAGAGGAAGTAGCCGTTCACGAGGTCGCCAACGAGTAGTCGTTCCGTAGAGGGAAGTAGTTGTTCCGTTCGGAGAGGTACTTGGCGAATCCCTCGTTTCCGGGGCGACGGTAGTCGTACACGTTGGCGACGGTAGTGGAAGTAGTGGAAGTAGTTGTACTCGCGGTCTTCGGCGATGCTAGTTGTACTCGTTCCGTAGAGGTACTTGAGGGTCTTCGCACTCGCCGGTCTCGGTTCTTGCAACGTAGAGGTACACGTGTTTCGGGCTGCCATCGTTACTCGTTGTAGAGGTACACGCGTTGCGGTCTTGCCGGTCTCGGGTCGTCCCTCGTTCGAAGAACTCGGCGTCACGGCAGCAAGCCAAACGAGGCGCGGCAACAAGGTAGCAAGCAAAACAGCACGGTCTTAGCGGCGCCGGGAAACGGAGGCAGAGCACCACATCTCTGCTGCTAGGGGAGGCAAGCGACGGCGGCCTGGACGGAGGAGCTGCACGGGGCGCTGGAAGGAGACGACGGCAGAACCGAGGCCCGCGGCTGGAGAAGACGAGGCCAAGGCGAGGAGATCGGCCGGAGCTGCGCTGGACAGGGCCGGGGCGGCGCGCTGCTCGAGGAGACTCCCTCCTCTTGGCGAGGTGGCAGGGGCACTGCAGCCTTGGCGGAGGTGGCTGCAGCCTCGGGCGCGCAAGGCTGAGGACGCGGGGAAGGAGGCCGGGCGCGCGGTCGGCGGAGAAGGACCCGCAGGGAGGAACGGAGCCAGAGGCGGGGGCGTGCTCCAGCGGCCTTGGTGGAGATCGACGGGGGAAGGAGGTCGTCCGGCGGCTGGAGGAACGCGGGCATGGAGGCGGGCCTTGGCGGCGCCGGGCTGCGGCTGGAGGAAGCCGAGGCAAGGCGTAGGAGGAAGGAGGGTCGCGACCGGCTTGAGGGAGAAGGGCGCTCGGGGCGATGGGGCATGGCGACGGACGAGGGAGCTGGGGAGCGAGAGGGAGGAGGGGTTCGGGACTCGGGCGCTGGGAGATCGAGAGGAAACCGGGTGGCGGCGGTGTACGAGGGGAAACAGGGAGGATTGAGCGTGTGAGATGCGATCGGCTAGGGTTCGATGCTGGGGTTGGGCCTCAGGAGGAATGGGCCTTGAGGCCTGGGAAGGCAGGTGCGGCCGGGCCCCTCCTTCCTATAACTGATTTTTAGCAGAAAAAACAATAGAGAGAAGAAAAGAATGAGGAGGGAGGTTAGGGAAAAAAATAGCACATGGGACTATTTTTCTCGGGCATCATAAAATGAGCACGGTCCGAGAAAATAGAAAAGGCATGAACGAAAAAAATAATTCAAACATATTTGAATTTAATTCAAATGGGTTTGAACTAAGACTTGATTATAGAAGTGTCCAAAAATGTTCGAATTTTCGGAGGAACCTCGAAACAACGGAAAAGAATTATTGGCAAGGTTTTTGAAGGAGAAACTCGAAGTAGGAAAAGCATGGGGAAAAATTATGCACGTGTGTTGGTTAATTCCAAACAAATGGAATATTTATTAATATAGCTCCCTAATAATATTGAGAGGCTTTTATATGTTATAAAGAGAAGTCATACTTCCCTCGATTTAAATGGACCGAAGGTGCACACAATCTATTTAAGTTGAGATGCAAAAGAAATGACATGATGGCATGATGACATGATGCAATGCAAAAATAAATAACACAAGCACAAAAGAAACACACGGGGGAACCCGAAACATCTGGAATCTTCTGGAACGTCGGTCTTCGGGCGTCACAACTCTCCCACACTAACAGAGGATCTCGACCCGAGATCCTAGAGATGGCACCGGGTAAAAACGGAAAAGAATAGGTAAAACAAAGTTGCTTCTTTGACAGACGAGTGAAACCACGAACCTTGAGAGGTTAAACAAGTTGAAAGAAAGAATGCAACGGAGATGAACGAAGTTAAGAGCACTCCGGTAAAAGGAGGAACAAGGAACATAATGAGAACCTTGTAGGTTGAAAGACATGAAACAAGAGCTCACGGATGACGAAAGAATTTCAAAACCACTCCGGTTAACCAAGATTGAGAAGGAATAAGAACGAAATAATTTGGACAGCACTCCGACTAAAAATGGAAGGAATTAACAAGAACTTGAGGAGATGGGATGATACTTGATGAAATCAACAACATATTGCCTCTGAAACAATTGCACAAGGGGATAAGAAGGATTCAGATAGCACTCCGGTTAAAAGACAGGCAAAACTTGATAAGATGAGAGAATTCAAACGTTGGGCACAACACTCCAGTTAAATAGATAAACAAGGAAAGAACATGATCTTGATAAAACGAGATGATGGTTTGGAGAGAGCAACATCACAATGCCTCCGGAATGAAAGAATATAATATAGATCGTTGGAAAGAAAAGAACGGAGAACAAAAAGACAACTTCTCTCAATATTGAATTTGAAAGAGCATCCTTACGAAGAAGGGTTGAAATGAGTTGTTGGAATTCAACAACGAGAGAATAAGCTCGCTGTGGGCTTATGGAAAACATCTCAAAATTATGAGGTGACAACCGGCCACTAACGGAAATGTTTGATTGGATTGAGATCAACAAGGAGATGAAAAACTTATTGCACCGGAATGATAAATGAAGAACTTGGGTCATTTATAAGCACCACAATAGCAAAATCCTTAGGGAAAAGCTTTAGGTGAAATACAACCCAAGATGACTCCAAGAGATAAAAATGAGGGGTTGAAAAGGATCTCCTGAACCAAGAAAAAAGATGGGTTTAAATATCCCATTCTTGATACTCGTGATTCATGAAACATGAAGGAATTGTCAAGAATGACATAACACCATCTGAAAAGATAAGGTAGAAAGGATTGCAATTGGAAATCATGATGAAGAATGCTTGAGCTCCAACAAGAATCTTGATGAAGACTTCGAGGATGAATTAAATCATGATGAACCACCATGAGAACTCCGGTAATGAAAGCATGAGAAGTGAAAGATGAAAAGAATAAGATTCAAGGCCTGCGATGAATTAGATGGAGCTTTGAAATGATAATTGAAATAACTTGGAGCTCCGGAAAACAAGATGAAGAATTTATGATCGAGAATATGATATGATGAACAAGCTACAGACAAAAGAATTAAATCACCTTGAAGGAATAATAATAAGAATTATGTCATGCATCTCCTTCACCAATTTAAATTGATGACAACCAAAGGATTTGGCATACTACTTATTCTCGTTGGAAAGAATTAAAGAGAGATCTAGCACAAACTCGGATAATTATTTAACGAACCACCGGTAGGATTATGAAAAGAACAAATGAATTGATACGATAACAAGGAAGAGTAATCTTGAAAGAACCACCGTAAGAACATAGAGACGAACGAAGAGACATCAATGAAGAATATTTGGAGGACGAGGTTGAAAACTGAGAACGAAGAAATCTTCTGAAATGATGGCCTTCGGAGGATCACAATGGAAAGAATTCATGAAATGCTTCGGACGGGTATAAAAATAATTCCTCACAATCAAAACGATAATGAGGATGGCATGAAGCTAGAACCACGAATCTTCAAGAGAACGGGCCAAGATTTAAGAGAAACACTTCTCCAGTCTCCAAATGTTGAAAATGAAGACGAGATATGCCATGAAGAATTGTTGAGCACTCCGGAATGAAGAATTAAAAAGGTTGAAACAATGGTGAAAAGAATTCAATGCGATCTTGGAGAAGGACTGTGACTGATGGAAATCCTTCTTACGTCACACTTTGAAAAGAATTCTCCGGAAAAAGAAGAGTCAGGTAAGATCCTGGGAAAAGACCTGTGGGTTAGGGCCCACTCAAAGAAGTCACCGTTGGAAAAGATTGCTTAAGAGATATTGCACCGATTGAATTAAATGGCTTGAATAAGATGATAATCCTCAAAATAGCTTGACATGATTAAGAATGGAATTATGAATCTTCAGCACTCCGGATATGAATAGCAAGAGGAGAATGATTAATTGGAGCACCGGAGTAAGAAAGCATTGTGAAATGAGGAAAAGGATAAGATCAACACCGAAATCTTGAATTACATCCACCGGCAGAATTCGAGAACAAAAGAATGATGAACTTGAAGCACTTGAGCATCTTCACGATAAAGCACCGGATAAGAACATTGAAGGAAAAGAATGAAGAAATATCACATGAATAAAATGGATATTTCATCTCAGAATTCCAGCTCCATAAAGAAAAGGGAGGGAGGGTGGGGAAAAACAAAGACGACTTGGGATGAATGAAACAGACAAATCGTCAGATTTCTCAACGGCGTCCGTATGGAATAACTTGAAGAGAAGGCACACCGGTTGAAAAAGGATTAACAATCAGATCTTGATGATCAAGAAGGACTAGCACTCCCATAGAAATATGAGAATACCGATTAGAAAAGGTATGGAATCAACATTTGACATCGAAGCAACTCGAATACCAGAATCAAGACAAGAACAAAGGATAGATATGTTTATGAAGAAGATTATGTTGCAACATATCTATCCGAACAGAGAATTGAACGAATGAATTCCGTAGGTACATCATCTGGACGACAAGCCACTTGGAAGAACAAAAGGTAAATAAAAGGAACAAAGAGCAGATAGAACAAACACAAGATAGAAGCTTCGTCCGACATATTCGTGCTGAAAGCTCATGGAACGTGTTACAAAAGGGTTTTGCAATCCCCAGATCAGCATAGCCAAGGACCCTTTAAGATGCAACTCCCGATCGGAACAAGCCCATAAAACCACTTCACTCAATGTAGAACCCCGAACTTCATATCATGCATTCGTTGGAAGAATGCCTAGAACTACTAGATGAATCCACCTATTAATTTCCGAAAGTTTCCAGTTATGCAATCAGGTGTTGGGGATACAGGGGAAGCACCGCGCACTCAACTCTAATCCTACATCCAGCTGTATCCATCCTTCAACACATAACCAGTTATCTCCGGAAACCGTTTACCTCGGACATTCGAAACGCATCCACTATACAAGTTATGGCAATACTCCCGAACTACCTCCCCAGTACTGGGTGATGTCAGGGTTATCTTGCCACTAACCGTATAGGAGAGTTTTCGATGTCGGCCGTCTTAAGTATTCTAGTACTGCCGCGATGGATTTGTGACGACAACACCTCGGAGCTCAACTCCCCGGGACACTGCCACAACCCCTAATGACAGGAGGCATCGAGAACAATGTTCTCGTCACAAAGACATCGAAACAATCCAAACAATACTCGCGAGATCCTAAAAAATATTTGGTGCAATTTTTGAAAGTAGAAGAGGCAAGAGTAGTCGTCAGGAGTCCTCACCAGAATAAAAAGAGATGAGGAGCAAAAGAAATCCTACTCTCCGATATATATATAGGACTCAAAACATTTTCAAGTGTGTTCCTAGACTCAACCGTCAACGATTCGATCAATCAGTGGGGGCTTCTAGGTCGGAGAAGGCTCTGAATACCAACTTGTAATGCCCAGGATGGGACTATACCTCCTACGTGTCGAGGCACGACTTAAAGGTATAAGCCCATCCTAGAATGATCTCAAGTTTGGTATCTTTGCACGACTCATGTAAAAGAGGGATTAAATTGCAAAAGAAGATAGTTGGCTTACACTCGCCACTTCACACAATACAATACATAAGCAATTCATCATTCAAAACATCACAACCCGACTACGGGTGAAGATCCAAAGAAAGATACAAAAACATAATAAAGCCACAGGTCAGGATCGAATCCTAGTAGAAACAACTACTTATCGTCGAAACGTAACAAGCATACGACCAGACTCTCTTCATCGAGCTCCCAGCGAAGCTCTGAACCAGCTCCTGCAACAAACTCGACTGAACCTGCATCTGGTGTTGTAGTATCTGTGAGCCACGAGGACTCAGCAATCCCATAACCATGGGTATCAAGACTAGCAAAGCTTTGTGGGTAGGAAGAGGTAAAGTGGTGAGGTTGCAGCAGCGACTAAGCAAAAATATGGTGGCTAGCTTACGAGTACAAGAATAAGATGAGCATCTACGCAAACGGTCGCAAAAGGTGATCGCTAAAGATCCTGAACTACATACGGTCAAACATAACCCCACCATGTTCTCTTCTCAAAGTGAAAAGAGACAGTCACGATTACTCACACAGTTGTGTGTTTTACTTCGGATCCTCTATCAAGTTTTCTACAACCGGACATTAACAATTCCAATCTGCCACATAACCGCGGGCACGGCTTTCGAAAGATCATAACCCTGCAGGGGTGTCCCAACTTAGCCCATCACAAGCTCTCACGATTAGCTGAAGTGATAAATATAATATCATCACTCCTTATCTTAGGGAAATCCGATCAGGCTCGGCATCCCGGTAGCACAAGACATTTCGACAATGGTAAAACAAGTCCAGCAAGACCTCCCGGTGTGTTGACACCCTGATAGTTGCCGCGCGTATCTCGTCTCAGGCCACGACCGGATGGGCGAAGCTACGGGTTTATATCAATCCTCGAGTTTCCCCGTGGTGACCCCGTAGGCTCCCCGTTTGGGACCAACACCATCAGCACTGGCCCCCCCTGCTATGTAGAATTAAGAACCCGGGGACATGACCTCCTATGCAATTAATTAATTATTTAACTTGTTATTATGAGCAAATTAAAGCCAATGTTGGGCCTTGCTGGAGGAGTTTTATTCAAAGTCGAACTGTCAAGGGGTCCCCATCCACCCATCGTGTAAGGAACGCAAAATCAAGGAACATAATGCCGGTTTATCGGCACCTAAGGTGGCATGAGTGGAACAAAACACCGAGCAAAAGGCCAAGCCTTCCACCCATGCCCAGTATATAGGTGTGTTAATAATAGTTATATATATTGTGATATTCCAACAACAAGTTCCCTCCTGGAACGAACTTCATCTTCACCTGCAACTAACAACGCTATAAGAGGGGCTGAGCAAGCGGGTAACATAGCCAAACAGTGGTTTTGCTAGGAAGGTGTCAAAGGTTAGAGGTTTCATGGCAACAAGGAGAGGCTGACATAAAAATGGGTAGCGCGACATGTAACGATAGCATCGAGACTACTAAGCATGGCAATGGTAGTAAAGGTATCCAAGGGTATGATCATCTTGCCTGGGATTCCACAAGGGAGAAGAACGGATCCATGAAGTAGACAGAGCAACACAATCGAGCGAATCCTCACAACTCCGGAACGAAACCGAAGCTAACAAGAGAAGCAACCGGAAAGAAGCAAAACAACAAGGTAAACACACAAGCATAAACATGGCATATGATGCACATCCAAGTATGATGCATGTCCGGTTTAATTATGCATGTCATGGCAAGTGCACAAACAAAACTACAAGTTAAGTGGAGATCAATATGCAACGAGTTGCATATTGACGAAACACCACATTTTAATTATTTAATTGACTCTCGTTAATTACAAGACAAGATTAAATGTTTGTTAACATGGAAAGAGGTGAAGCATAAGTAAACTAACTATTTAGACATTTTAAATGAGGCCGGAAAATAACAACAACATATCCGGAAAATCCCCATGAGCATGTTTAGTAATTATAAGCAAACAACAATTCACACATTTTTAATATTGTAAACATGATGCGGATGACATGATCAAGTTTTATGCAAATTTTAGTTAAAGGGTTGACAAGAAGAAGATATGAAGTATTGTCACCATGGTGAAAGGAAAAGGGGTGCCACGACAACGATCCGAAAGTGATGCAACGGCATCATATCGGTTCCGGTAACTCATTGAGAGTCCGGTGCAAAAGAAAGGTGGCGTGAGCGAGTCAAGCAAGACGAAAGGTGGGGTGATCCCGGCTTCCGGGTTCCCACGGGTCGGCGACGAGGCAACCGAGGAGCACGACAAAAGATGAGGCGGCACGGTGCACACAAGGGTAACATTTCATACAACATAAGCATCACACGGGTCATCGTCTCGGGGTTATACCTTCGGAACATTCATTCTCGGAGGGGTTCGAGATCGTAGAGGAAGAAGGCGTTCACGCTCGGAGAGGAAGTAGCATTCACGAGGTTGCCAACGAGTAGTCGTTCTGTAGAGGGAAGTAGTTGTTCCGTTCGGAGAGGTACTTGGCGAATCCCTCGTTTCCGGGGCGACGGTAGTCGTACACGTTGGCGACGGTAGTGGAAGTAGTGGAAGTAGTTGTACTCGCGGTCTTCGGCGACGGTAGTTGTACTCGTTCCGTAGAGGTACTTGAGGGTCTTCGCACTCGCCGGTCTCGGTTCTTGCAACGTAGAGGTACACGCGTTTCGGGCTGCCATCGTTACTCGTTGTAGAGGTACACGCGTTGCGGTCTTGCCGGTCTCGGGTCGTCCCTCATTCGAAGAACTCGGCGTCACGGCAGCAAGCCAAAAAGAGGCGCGGCAACAAGGCAGCAAGCAAAACAGCACGGTCTTAGCGGCGCCGGGAAACGGAGGCAGAGCAGCACATCTCTGCTGCTAGGGGAGGCCGGCGACGGCGGCCTAGACGGAGGAGCTGCACGGGGCGCTGGAAGGAGACGACGGCAGAGCCGAGGCCCGCGGCTGGAGAAGACGAGGCCAAGGCGAGGAGATCGGCCGGAGCTGCGCTGGACAGGGCCGGGGCGGCGCGCTGCTCGAGGAGACTCCCTCCTCTCGGCAAGATGGCAGGGGCGCTGCAGCCTTGGCGGAGGTGGCTGCATCCTCGGGCGCGCAAGGCTGAGGACGCGGGGAAGGAGGCCGGGCGCGCGGTCGGCGGAGAAGGACCCGCAGGGAGGAACGGAGCCGGAGGCGGGGGCGTGCTCTAGCGGCCTTGGTGGAGATCGACGGGGGAAGGAGGTCGTCCGGCGGCTGGAGGAACGCGGGCATGGAGGCGGGCCTTGGCGGCGCCGGGCTGCGGCTGGAGGAAGCCGAGGCAAGGCGTAGGAGGAAGGAGGGTCGCGACCGGCTTGAGGGAGAAGGGCGCTCGGGGCGATGGGGCATGGCGACGGACGAGGGAGCTGGGGAGCGAGAGGGAGGAGGGGTTCGGGACTCAGGCGCTGGGAGATCGAGAGGAAACGGGGTGGCGGCGGTGTACGAGGGGAAACAGGGAGGATCGAGCGTGGGAGATGCGATCGGCTAGGGTTCGATGCTGGGGTTGGGCCTCAGGAGGAATGGGCCTTGAGGCCTGGGAAGGCAGGTGCGGCTGGGCCCCTCCTTCCTATAACTGATTTTTAGCAGAAAAAACAATAGAGAGAAGAAAAGAATGAGGAGGGAGGTTAGGGAAAAAATAGCACATGGGACTATTTTTCTTGAGCATCATAAAATGAGCACGGTCCGAGAAAATAGAAAAGGCATGAACGAAAAAAATAATTCAAACATATTTGAATTTAATTCAAATGGGTTTGAACTAAGACTTGATTATAGAAGTGTCCAAAAATGTTCGAATTTTCGGAGGAACCTCGAAACAACGGAAAAGAATTATTGGCAAGGTTTCTGAAGGAGAAACTCGAAGTAGGAAAAGCATTGGGAAAAGTTATGCACGTGTGTTGGTTAATTCCAAACAAATGGAATATTTATTAATATAGCTCCCAAATAATATTGAGAGGCTTTTATATGTTATAAAGAGAAGTCATACTTCCCTCGATTTGAATGGACCGAAGGTCCACACAATTTATTTAAGTTGAGATGCAAAAGAAATGACATGATGGCATGATGACATGATGCAATGCAAAAATAAATAACACAAGCACAAAAGAAACACACGGGGGAACCCGGAACATCTGGAATCTTCTGGAACGTCTGACTTCGGGCGTCACAGAGGTATACTTTTCCCACCAACGAGAACGACTTGAGGTTCCCAACACTTTCCATGCTAGATATATCATAGGCGGTTCCCAAATAGAAAATAAAGTTTATTCCTTTTCCACCAAACTTTCACAAGCCATGGCTAGCCGAATCCACGGTTGACTTCCATACCAACACTTTCCAAGGAATTTATTATTTGACAACATAAAGTAAATTTGTTTTTCATTTCGGGACTGGGCATCCCTAATACCTTTGACATACTGTCGTGCAGTGACAAGTGAATAAACACTCATCGTGAGAATAACACATCTAGCATGGAAAATAGTGGCCACCCCTCACCGCCTCGCGAGTGGTACATGCACACAAAAGGGAAATTTATTTTGAAAATTGGAGATGGCACATACAATTTTCTTAGAATGGCAAGGAAATACCGCATATAGGTAGGTATGGTGGACTCATGTGGCAAAACCGGGATAAAGGATTTTGGATGCACATGTAGAGATCATACTTAGTGCAAAATGAAGGCTAGCAAAAGACTAGGAAGCGACCAACCATGAAACAAATAATCTAGTAACCGAACATTGAGCATGAATAACTCCAAATAATACACGACAAGTAGAATATAATTTCATTGCATAATTATTGACTTTCGTGCTTGCATAGGGAATCACAAACTTTAACACTAATATTCTTGCTAGAGCACAATTACTCATCAACATAACTCACATATCACATCATCATATCTTAAAACTATTACAAGGAATCAAGTTTATTTTGTCCAATGATCTTTATGAAAGTTTTTATTATATCCTTCTTGTATATCTATCACTTTGGGACTAATTTTCATGTGTTGCTGTTGATAAGCTCAAACAAATATAAGTGAAGATCATGAGCATAATTTTTCTTTCTTTCTCTCAAATAATATAAGTGAAGCAAGAGAAAATTTCTTAAAAAAATTAATAACCCTCAAATAAATTTAAGTGTAGCAAGAGAGTATTTCTTCAAAAATACTAAGCACACCGTGCTCAAAAAGATATAAGTGAAGCACTAGAGCAAGTCCTAGCTCATAAAAATTTAAGTGAAGCATAGAGAGCTATTCTAACAAGTCATGGCATAATTTTGGCTCTCTCAAATAGGTGTGTACAACATGTATTGATGACTTAAAAAGAAAAATAAAACAAGCAAAGACTCATATCATACAAGACGCTCCAAGCAAAACACATATCATGTGACGAATAAAAATATAGTTTCAAGTGAAATACCGATAGTTGTTGGAAGAAAGCGGTGATGCCACTCGGGGAATCCCCAAGCTTAGTTTGTTTCTCATTTTTGGATTAATAGCTTGGGATGCTGGGGCATCCCCAAGCTTATGCTCTTACATCCTTCCTTCATCCATCGTAAGATAACCCAAAACTTGAAAACTTCAATCACACAAAACTTCAACAAAACCTTTGTGAGATCCGTTAGTAAAAGAAAGCAAACCACTACTATAAGTGTTGTGTAAAACCAATTCATATTTTGTTTTTGTATTATATCTACTGTATTCCAAATTTTCTATGGCAAAAACTCATCAAATAAAACCATAGAGCCATCAAAATAAGCACACAACACAAAGAAAATAGAATCTGTCAAAAACAGAATAGTTTGTAGTAATCTGGAAGTTTTGAAAACTTCTGGAACTATAAAAATCTTACAAAAATGGGGCCACATGGGAAATTTGTGTATTAATCTTCTACCAAAAGAATCAACTAAAAATCACTTTTCTGTTAAAAATGTGATTTTTTTTCTCGTGAGCGCAAAGTTTCTGTCTTTTTCAGCAAGACCAAACAATTGTCACCCAAGAAGATCCTATCGGTTCTACTTGGCACAAACACTAATTAAAACACAAGAAACACAATAATACCAGTAGCATAATTGTGTAAACACTCAAGAACAGAAAGAAAAAAGTAAAAAAATTATTTTATTCGTTGGGTTGCCTCCCAACAAGCTCTTTCTTTATAGCCATTAAATAGGCTTGGAATTTCAATGATGCTCACATGAAAGACAAGAATTGAAGCACAAAGAGAGCAGCATAAAATATGTGACAAACACATTTAAGTCTAACATACTTCTTATGCATAGGAATTTTATACGCAAACAAATTATCAAGACAAGAAATGTCTAGCATATGCAAAGGAGAGGAATAAAACATTGAAAATCTCAACATAACGAGATGTGATTTAGTAACATGAAAATTGCTAGTACCATTTTTTCCTCTCTCATGATTATTACATGTAGGATCATACTCAAATTCAACAATATAACACTCATATAAAATTTTGTTTTCATGATCCACATGTGTAAAAATCTTATAATCTTCTAAGATAGTGGGACTAACATCAAATAAAGTCATGACCTCTCGAAACCCACTTTCAGTATTATCGCAAACATATTCATCATGAGGCTTAAATAAATTTTCAAGATCGTAACAAGAACCACCCCAATCATGACCATTGCAATAATTAGAGTAGATATCAAAACTAGCATCCCCAAGCTTGGGGTTTTGCATATTACTAGCATAATTGACATTAATAGAATTTATTATAACACCATTGCAATCATGCTTTTCATACAAGGAGCTATCATGAATCACTTCATAAATTTCTTATTTTATCACTTCATCACAATTATCAGATTCATGAATCTCAAGCAAAACTTCATAAAGATAATCTAGTGCGCTCAATTCACTAGCAATTGGTTCAACATAATTGGATCTTTTAAAAAGATTGGCAAGTGGATGAGGATCCATAAACACTTTCCTTATGATTTCTAATAAAATACCCAATTATATCAAACAACCAATTAAAGTAACCGGAGTGCCAATAAAATCGTTGTTGTTGGTATTGGAAAAATCACACAACTTATTGTTCTTTTGGATCATTTTTGAGCAATTGTAAACAATAACACAAGTGGCGATAGACCCGACCAGAAAAACGGCAAATAGAAAAGATGGCGAATAAAAAAGGCAAATGTTTGTGAAGTGGGGGATATGAAAATGAGAGGCAAATGGAAAATAATGTAAATTGCAAGGGGATGAGATTTGTGATTAGAAACCTCGTATATGTTGAAGGTGCTCCCCGGCAACGGCGCTAGAAATTCCTTTTGATGTCGCTTAAAGCTACGTCGGTTTTTCCCCCAAAGAGGAAGGGATGATGCAACATAGCGGCGGTGGATATTTCCCTCAGATGTGAAACCAAGGTTATCGAACCAGTAGGAGAACCAAGCAACACAACGTAAACAACACATGCACACAAATAACAACACCTCGCAACCCGACATGTTAAAGGGGTTGTCAATCCCTTTCGGGTAACGAATGTGAGAGAGATATAAATATTGGTAGATTGGTTGATAAATAAGATAAATTGTAGCAAGGTATTTTGGGGTTTTTAGGTTAGTATATCTGAAAATAAAAGCAAAGGGAAATAGATCGCAAAGGCAAATATATGAGAAAGAAGACCCGGGGGCCGTAGGTTTCACTAGTGGCTTCTCTCGAGAAAAATAGCAAATGATGGGTAAACAAATTAATGTTGGGTAATTGATAGAAATTCAAATAATCATAACGATATCCAGGCAATGATCATTACATAGGCATCACATCCAAGATTAGTAGACCGACTCCTGCCTGCATCTACTACTATTACTCCACACATCGACCGCTATCCAACATGCATCTAGTGTATTAAGTTCATGGAAAAATGGAGTAATGAAATAAGAACGATGACATGATGTATACAATATCTGTTTATCTATGGCGTTAGATACGGATCTCGTCATTTTATCCTTAGTGGCAACGATACATATGTATCGGTTCCCCTTCTGTCACTGGGATCAAGCACCGTAAGATCGAACCCACTACCGGGCACCTCTTCCCATTGCAAGATAAAGAGATAAAGTTGGCCAAACAAAACCCAATATCGGAGAAGAAATACGAGGCTATAAGAGATCATGCATATAAGATATCAAAGAAACTCAAATAACTTTCATGGATATAAAAAGATAGATCTGATCATAAACTCAAAGTTCATCGGATCCCAACAAACACACCGCAAAAAGAGTTACATCATATGGATCTCCAAGAGACCATTGTATTGATAATCAAAAGAGAGAGAGGAAGCAAACTAGCTACTAACTACGGACACGTAGGTCTACAAGGAACTACTCACGCATCATCGGAGAGGCACCAATGGAAGTGGTGAACCCCTCCGTGATGGTGTCTAGATTGGATCTGGTGTTTCTGGACTCTGCGGCGGCTGGATGAATATTTCGTCGACTTCCCTAGGGTTTCTGGAATATTGTGGTATTTATAGAGCAAAGAGTTGGTGCGGGAGGCCACCGAGGTGGGCACAACCCACTTGGGTGCGCCAGGGGGGCCTGGCACGCCTTGCTGGGTTGTTCCCCCCTCGGGGCATCCCCCAGGTGCTACCTTGGCCCAACAGGTGTCTTCTAGCCCAAAAAAAATCTCCAAAAAGTTTCGCGGTGTTTGGGCTCCGTTTCATATTGATTTCCTGCGATGTAAAAAACATGCAGAAAACAACAACCGACACTTGGCACTATGTCAATAGGTTAGTACCAAAAAATGATTTAAAATGACTACAAAATGATTGTAAAACATCCAAGAATGATAATATAACAACATGGAATAAAAAAATTATAGAAACGCTGGAGACGTATCCGCCCTCTCGGTAATACACGTCATAATAAGCCTTGCAAGCAAATGACTAATGTGTTTGTCAGGAGATGATGTATTACAGAACGAGTAAAGAGACTTGCCGGTAACGAGATTGAACTAGGTATGAAGATACCGACGATCGAATCTCGTATGTTGAAGAGATGACATATTACGGAACGAGTAAAGGGAACAACGTATGTTGTTATGCGGATTGACCGATAAAGATCTTCGTAGAATATGTAGGAGCCAATATGAGCATCCAGTTTCCGCTATTGGTTATTGACCGGAGATGTGTCTTGGTCATGTCTACATAGTTCTCGAAATCGTAGGGTCCGCACACTAAACGTTCGATGATGATTTGTATTATGAGTTATGTGATTTGATGACCGAAGTTTGTTCGGAGTCTCGGATGAGATCACGGACATGACGAGGTGTCTCGAAATGGTCGAGAGGTAAATATAGATATATTGGAAGGCTATATTCGGACATCAGAATGGTTCTGAGTGATTCAGGTACTTTTCGAAGTATTGGAGAGTTATGGGAATTCGCCAGGGGAAGTTAATGGGCCTTATTGGGCTTTAGTGGGGAGAGGGAAGCAGGGCGAGGAGGTAGCGCGGCGCCGAATTGGACAAGGGGTGGGGGTGCCCCCCCTTCCTTCTCCCTCTCCTTTCCATCTTTTCTACTCCGAAAAGGAAAGGGAATCCTACTTGGACTTGGGAGTCCTAGTAGGACTCCCTACACTTGGCACGACCCTTGGAGGGCCGGCCTCTCTCCCTCCCTCCTTTACTTACGTGGGCAGGGGCACCCCAAAGGCACAACCGACAATCTCTTAGCCGTGTGTGATGCCCCCCTCCATAGTTACACACCTCGGTCATATCGTTGTAGTGCTTAGGCAAAGCCCTGCGCCGGTAACTTCATCATCACCGTCACCACGCCGTCGTGCTGGCGGAACTCTCCCTCGTCCTCAAGTGGATCAAGAGCTTGAGGAACGTCATTGTACTGAATGTATGCTGAACACAGAGGTGACGTACGTTCGGTACTTGGATCGATTGGATTGTGAAGACGTTCGACTACATCAACCACATTACTAAACGCTTCTGCTTTCGGTCTACGAGGGTACGTGGACACACTCTTCCCGCTCGTTGCTATGCTTCTCCAACACTTTGAATCGTACAGCAAGTGGCAATTGCTCTACTTGCGAGCCGTTAGATTCATCAAACTTCACATCTACCATCTCTTCAACCTTGGGGTGAAATTATTGTAGACACAGTAACTGAGAGAGTCTGAGCCGTAACCGAGTAGGAAACCTTCATGAGATTTAGGAGCAAATTTTGAATGACGATGCTTATCAAGAATGTAACACTTTGAGCTAAACACTCAAAAGTAACCAACTTGAGGTTTGTTACCGGTGAGTAGCTCGTATGCAGTTTTACTGAGAAGCTTGTGTAGACAGAGACGATTTGTACCATGACAAGTTGTCTCAACCGCTTCCGCCCAAAAGTGTTTTCACGTCTTGTATTCATCTAGCATCGTTATCACCATCTCGATAAGGGAAGGGTTCTTGCTCTCAACAACTCCATTTTGTTGAGGTGTGTATGTAGGCGAGAACTCATATGAGATTCCTTCTTCATTAAGAAAGGTATCCACATTTGTGTTCTTGAACTACATTCCATTACTTCTTTGAACCTTCTTGATCTTCACTTCAAATTGATTTTGGGCCTTCCTAGAAAAGTTCTTGAAGATCTTTTGTACCCGAGACTTGTCATCAAGAAAGAAACACCATTTAAATCTTGAATAATCATCAACAATGACCAAACCGAAAGAGTTACCACCAAGGCTCTTGTAAGCATTGGGACTGAAGAGATCCATATGGAGTAGCTCAAGTGGTCTTCTCGTGGTCATGATGTTGTTCAATGGATGACTTCCTCCAACTTGTTTTCCTGCTTGGGAAGTACTACAAAGTTTATCCTTGTCAAATATAACATGTTTAACACCAAGGAAATGATCTCATTTAGTAAGTTTATCAATATTTCGCATGCCAACATGTCCTACTCTTCTATGCCATAACCAATCTTCAGATGATTTAGCAATTAAGCAAGTGCGAGGTTGGGATATTTTAGTGAAATCAATGATGTATAGATCACCTCTACGGACACCGGTAAAGACCATATTATGATTGTCTTGACAAAACACATGGCAATCTACTTCGATAAATAGAAAATTGAAATCAAAGACGGCTAGTCCAGATATGGAAAGAAGATTGTAACCAAGAGATTCAATGAGCATAACATTTTGAATAGAGGTATCATTAGATATGGCCACCTTACCAAGGCCAACTACCTTATCCTTGGAATTATCTTCAAAAGTCACATACTTGCATGAACCATCATTTCTGGCAAGCTCATGGAACATGTCTTTATCTCCGGTCTTGTGATTGGTACATCCACTATCAAGAACCCACTCTTTTCCTTTGGCCATGTAATTACGAAGATTTGCCATGAGACTAAGGTTCCTCATAGTCTTCTCATATTCAATGTCAAATTCTTCGTCTTCATCATAATAGCCATTCTCAACATCATCATTAACATGCATATGATCATCACTTAGGTCAAGTGATTCGTCAGAATTTTAATCATGACAATGTTCAAGTTTATGAATTCTAATAGCTTCTACGATGATGTTTCCAATAGTTCTAACGTCTCCTTTAGCACGCATAAGATCACAAAGCTCAAAAATACATTCATCAAATTTAGGATCACTAGGGGCAATTTTATGAAAAGCAATGATCTTTTGAAGAATCGCATTAAGGCTCCTTAGAGAATAACACATCTCTAGATCCTTCCACAAAGTATAAGCACATTCAAAGTTATGCACTTGTCTAAGCAAAATGATTGGTAATCCTTTAATGATAAGATTGACAGTTCTAAGATTACGAAGCATGTCAATTTTCTCTTCTGAGTAGGAGGCATATAAGGAGTATGAACATACTTGCCTAAGTTAAATCTATCAAAGATATCAAGAATTTCATCCTCCGAAAGCTACAGAACTCTTCATTGAGAATGGGCACTCTACAAAAAAGATTACCCAAAGTAGACTCATCCATTTTCCTCCAAAGGTGACTAAACCAAAGCTATGGAGACCAAAGCTTTTATACCAATTATAGGATCAAGAAAATGGGTCTAGAGGGGGTGATTAGACCATATACAAGATAAAGTTGTAGTTTTTAATATTCTTTAAGTTGTAGTTGATTTTAGCACATGTTAAGGCGTGCAAGGGACATTTCAAAGAAGCATACAAAAAGTATAAGTAGCAAAAAGAGTAAAGCATGCAAATGCAGGAATGTAAAAGGGATGGGAGTTGGAAGTGCAAACTCAATGGGTGACACAGATATTTTGATATGGTTCCAGTAGGTGGTGCTATCATACATCCACGTTGATGGAGACTTCAACCCACGAAGGGTAACGACTACGCGAGTCCACAGAGGGCTCCACCCATGGAGGGTCCACAAAGAAGAAACCTGGTCTATCCCACCATGGCCATCATCCATGAAGGACTTGCCTCACTCAGGTAGATCTTCATTAAGTAGGCAATCTCCTTGCCCTTACAAACTTCTTGGTTCAACTCCACACCATGTCCGAGGCTCCCAAGCAACACCTAACCAATCTAGGGGACACCACTCCCCAAAAGGTAATAGAGAGTGTGTTGATGATGAACTCCTTGCTCTTGTGCTTCAAATGGTAGTCTCCCCAACACTCAACACTCTCTCACACAAATTTGGCTATGGTGGAAGAAGGATTTGAGTGGAAAGCAACATGGATAAGGCTTGAAATCAAGGTTGAAATGATAGGAATGGAGTCTCTTGGTCTTAACACCTGAGTAGGTGCACTACAAAGAAAAAAATACACATCCGTGAAATTATAGGACAAATGAAAAAAAATGTCATGGTTATGACACATCTATGACGATAATTGTGACAAAAACACGCATCATCATAGATGTCGTGGGCTCCTACTTCTATTACAAAAAATCATGACAAAAAATGGGCTTTTCGTCTTGGGTGGGCTGGAGACGCACCTGCATGACATTCTTTGGGCCGTCCATGACAGAAAATATCATTGTAGAAGTGTGACACCCCAAGACCGGTGCGCCAGGTGTCAGCCAGTCATTCATCGTCGTTGCCATGTCATCTGCTTGCGTGTGCATCCTTGCCTTGTCATCATGTGTGTTGCATCAGCATGTTTTCAAAACTTGCATCCGTCCGAGTTCCCTCATCCTCTCCATTATCTGTTCTGAGCCCAGACACACTTGCACGTGCCCGTGGCACCTCCGAATATTTATTTTGTGAGTGGCCGGAAAACGTTCTCGGAATGGGTTGAAACATGGTGTGTGGTCTTATTATAGTGTAGACAGGCCGCTTGCCAAATTTCATCGCATTCGGAGTTCGTTTGATAGCCCAACGGTTAACCGTGTTAACCGCCGGAAGCCTTTTGTTTTTTTGGCCCAGCACCCCTTTCACACAGCCCACCAAGCCCATTCTAACCCCTCCATGCTCTTGGCCGTTCGATCACGATCGTGTCGCCACGAACGGCTCCTCGTTTGGACACTCCTAGCTCCCTCTACCTATAAATAGATGCCTCTCTCTCCATTTTCGCGGATGAACCCTAAAAAAAATCCTCCCTCTGCGCCGCCGGACATGTCCGCGCCGCCGCCGGACATGTCCAGCGCCCCTCCACATCGCCCGGACCAATCAGGCGATGCCACGTCACCAGCTCCTTCCCCCACGGCCAACCGCAGCGCGCCACCTCGCACCCCTGCCTTCCCACATCGCCACGGCCCGCGGGGCGCGAGCCAGGCCCGCGCAAGCCCGCTCCGCCGCTGCTCGCTGCGAGGTTGCGCGGCGCCCGGCCTCGTCCGCCTCCACCGCCGCCGGCAACTGCCGCCGCATCGCCGTCGTCCTTGGTGCCTCGCCGCCCCGCACTTGCCTCCATGCCGCAGACGATCGCCGCCGGCCAGATCTGGCGCCGGCCGGCCGGATCTGGCCGCCCCGGGCCCCTCCTCGCCGGATCCGCCGGGATCCCGCCCGCTCCGGTGCCGCCCCGCCGCGCCACGGCTGCTGGAGTAAGCCACCGCCGCCGGCCTCCTGTACGAGCGGGAGGTCGACGAACCTCCCCGACCCAGCTCCTCCGCTCCGCGTGGTCCGGCCCATGGCGCTGCCAAGGCCCAGCCCCGCCGACGCGCCCGGCCTGCTCCTCTCCGCGACCCCGGGGCGAGGCCCATGGTGAGGCCCCAGCGCTCCTCCTTTTTTGTTTTTTTTTTCCTTCTTTGCTGTTGGGCCGGTTCCAGTGCAGTTTGGCCCGTGTGGTTTTTTTTCTCTGACTGCATTTTTTTATGACCAAGTCCCTAAAACTATTAAAAATGTGTGATGTTTGAGTGGCTGTAACTTTTTGCGTGCTTATCCAATTTGAGTGAATGATATGTCAAAATGATCGTGGTGATATGCTGTACACTTTGTTCCATTGTGCCATGCTCATTTGAGTTCATCTAGATGCTCTAATCTTTGTTGCAAGAGTGCTACTTGTTATAAACTGCTGCTACTTGTTAATTTGATGCCATGTTTGAGATGTGATAACTTGGTGCATGTTTATCCAAATGGAGCAAATGATATGTCAAAATGTTCATTATGAAGTGTACTACAGGATGGTTGCTGTAGCATGCTTGTTTGAGTTCATATGGTCATGTTAATCTCTGTTGCAAAAGTGCATTTGGCTATTAAGTGATGTAACTTGTAATGAGATGCTGATTTCACTTGATCATTGCTATTGATGTGTTTGTCTTCATGCCACATGTCTTTATGTTTTAGAAGCACAATAATATGGTCTTTGCTGTGGTGCATTTAACTTTCCATGATATGCCTTGTGTTGACTTAAACATGCTTGTAAACATGCCATGTTGTTATTGTTGTTTTATACTTAGTGAAAAAACTGCTAAGTCTGGAATCTGTTATAACCTGATGCTATGTTTATTTGATGCCCTAGTCAAATCCATGCTTGTTTTGGAGTGGCCAATGATCATGTCTTGTTGTCCATGTTATTGTCTATCCATTCATGCCCTGACTTGCTCATATGACCTGCTGCAGATTATTTATTTCTTGCTCTCAAATTGCTATAAATTATACCTGTCAAGTTTTTATCAGCATGTTCAATTTGGTGGAGCTTGTTGCTATTGATCCATGCCTCCTATGGAGATGCTCCAATGGAGTTGTTTGCTGTAGGATATGTCTACTACATGTCCATGCTCTTTATATACTTGTTAGAGTTGATATGCTTGTTGTTTTGTGCCTCCGAAGGCAGCATCGTGATGATGTTTTTGTCTTCCTAGATTTTGGCTAAGTCTGGATAATTTTATTGCAACTTGCCATGCTTGTTTAAATGTGTTCTAGCAAGCTTTTGGGTGTGTTATAAGTTCCTACTTGTTAAGTATCATGTCTACTTCACATCCATGCTTCTTGTTACCATGTTTGAGAGCTGTAGCATATATTTACCTTGCTCCAAAGTTGCTATGTGGCTGTTAACTTCAGCTTGTTATTATATCTTGTTTCATGTGTATCTTTTAGACGGTTGCTCCGTTTTGAGTGTGCCCTATATGAAACTTGTGTGATTTTGCATGTAGAATCATAATATCATGTTTTTTTTACCTATTTGGAGTGTGTTTGCTTGATGTTTGGGTGCATCTTGCACCGTTGCCATGCTTGTCTTGTTCTGCTCATATCTTCTAGACCGTATCTCCGAATTAAACAAACTTTATATGAAACTTGACTAGAATTTCGAGTAGATCATGATGGTGCATGTTAACTTTCTGTTTAACAACTTTAACTTAAGGTTTGTTCAGATCTGGACTATTTTCAAATTATGCATATGAGGGATTACCAGATTTGTTATATGTAGTTTCCGTCCTCATTTAAACTTGTTTACTTGTGTTGTTTTCGAGTGCTTCCTACCTTTCCATGTTTTTCATCATATATAGACTTGTCTTGCCACATACTTGGTTGAGCATATTGTCGTGTTCTTGTGTTGTGTGTTTACCGTATTGCTTGCTTCTTCTCGTTAGTGCTTGTTCTGTTGCGATCGTGAGGATTCGTTCGTCTACCCGTGGTTCGTCTTCAAGGCTTCTTCTTCGTCTACTTCATGGACTCATTCTTCTTCCTTGCGGGATCTCAGGCAAGATGACCATCACCTTGGATACCTTTACTATCATTGCCATGCTTAGTTGTCTTGATGCTATCGTTATATGTCGCGCTACCCATCTTTATTGTCAGCCCCTCTCCTTGTTGCCATGAAACCTCTAACCTTTGACACCTTTCTAGCAAACCATTGTTTGGCTATGTTACCCGCTTGCTCAACCCCTCTTATAGCATTGTTAGTTGCAGGTGAAGATGAAGATTGATCCATGTCGGATCTTATTGTTGGAATATCACAATATCTATTATTATTATTAACACACCTATATACTGGGCATGGGTGGAAGGCTTGGCCTTTTTCTCGGTATTTTGTTCCACTCATGCCACCTTAGGAGCCGATAAACCGGCATTATGTTCCTTGATTTTGCGTTCCTTACACGGTTGGGTATATGGGGACCCTCGACACTTCGTCTTTGAATAAAACTCCTCCAGCAAGGCCCAACTTTGGTTTTTCTACATAGTAGTGGGGCCAGTGCTGATGGTGTTGGTCCCAAATGGGGAGTATGCGGGGCTACCTTGGGGAAACCTGAGGGCTGGTTTTACTCGTATAATCGCTCATCCGGACGTGGCGTGAGACGAGATACGCGCGACTACTATCAGGGTGTCGGCACGCCGGGAGGTCTTGCTGGACTTGTTTTACCATTGTCGAAATGTCTTGTGCACCGGGATACTGAGCCTGATCGGATTTCCCTAAGATAAAGGGTAATAATTATTACTACTTCAGTTGATCGTGAGAGCTTGTGATGGGCTAAGTTGGGACACCCCTACAGGGTTATGATCTTTCGAAAGACGTGCCCGCGGTTATGTGGCAGATTGGAATTGTTAATGTCCGGTTGTAGAAAACTTGTCAGAGGATCCGAAGTAAAACACACAACTGTGTGAGTAACCGTGACTGTCTCTTTTCACTTTGAGAAGAGAACACGGTGGGGTTATGTTTGACTCGTAGGTAGTTCAGGATCTTTAGCGATCACTACTAGTTTGCGACCGTTTGTGTAGATGCTCATCGTATTCTTGTACTCGTAAGTTAGCCACCATATTATGCTTAGCCGCTGCTGCAACCTCACTACTTTACCTCTTCCTACCTATTAAGCTTTGATAGTCTTGTTACCCATGGTTATGGGATTGCTGAGTCCTCGTGGCTCACAGATACTACAACAATAGTTGCAGGTGCAGGTTTCCGATGTCTTGACGTGAGAGCGATTATCGTTGTGTTGGAGTTCTTTCTTCTTCTTCTTCTTATTCTTCTTCTTCTTCAGTCTTGGGTTAGGTTCCGGGTCGGCAGCCTGGGATAGCAGATGGATGTCGTTGTGCTTTTCATGTTTGCATCCGTAGTCGGATGTCTTGTATTGATGTTGTTGTATTCATGTGACTTGTATGTATTGTTGTATCCCCCATGTATGTATGTAATGGTATGATGTAATGATATCCATCTTGCTAAGCGCCCAAAATGCGGTTGTGCCCCAATCACGTAAGTGTCACGTGAGCGGGATATAATCGCATCTTGGGCCTGACAAGAAGCGATGCAAGGAAAAAATTGGGGAGTTCCCGGTTATGGTGGGTGGTCGGGGCCGAGCTATGCATGGAGGTTTGCGCATTTCACTTGTATACGTACGCGCGTTTGTGCGAGACGTTGGTCTCAAACTGAACCAAGCGAGGCGTTCGCTTACTTAACCCGAGCGATTGCACTAGCTACGTTACTAAACCCGAGCGATCGATCCATTGGCTGTTAACTTGTAACGCCCAAGATGCAGCTATATCTCCTACGTGTCGAGGCACGACTTAGAGGCATAACCACATTTTGGTATGATCACAAGAAGGGTCATCTTCACACATTCCCATGTATTTGAACAAGGAAGTAAATAGTTGGCTTACACTTGCCACGTCACACAATGATCAAATATTCATACATCATTCAGAGTACACAGAATGTCCGACTACGGACGGAACCAAATGAAAAGATAACCACGCATGCTATGCCCGATCGACCCTAGTAGGAACCACTACTGATCATTGGGGTACGTCACGTACATACGCCCACGCTCTTCATCGAACTCCCATTGGAGCTCCTGGCCATCGCCTGCATCGAACTCAGTTGTACCTGCACCTGTGTTTGTAGTAAACCATGAGTCACGAGGACTTCACAATCTTGTTCCCGGGTATCAAAACTACCAAAGCTTTTAGGTGTGGAGAAGGTATAAAGTGGGGTTGCAGCAAGCGTTAAGCATATATGAGGTGGCTAGCATATGTACTTTCAGAGTGAGATGAGAAGCTACGCCAACAATCGCAAACTAGTAATAATCACTAAGTGATCCTGTCTACCTATGAGTCATTCATAACCCCATCGTGTTCTCTTCCCGAACTCCCTCGAAAAGACACCATCACGGCTACACACACAAGTTGTGTATTTTATTGAGTTTTTGTGTCAAGTTATCTACAACCGGATATTAACAAACTCCAATCCACCACATAACTGCGAGCACGGCTTTCGAAAGATCATAACCCTGCAGGGGTGTCCCAACTTAGCCCATCACAAGCTCTCACGATCCGTGGAGGTAATTCTCCATATCGGGAAGACCCGAGCGTCCCCGGAATCCAGGTGCACAAGTTCTTCGAAGAAAGGAAAACTATCCCAAGGAGATCTCCCGGTGAGTCAGACCCGTGTCCAGAGCGGTGCGCTCTCTATCTACGGACTCATCCATCTATGCAAAGTGGACGATAGCTAGAATACCTCGAGTTGCGCCGAGGCGACACCGCCAACTGCTAGGTTGGTGGACCAACACTCAAGTCGAGCACTGGCCCGAGGGGTTGATTAAATAATCATCAGGTTTATAACTCCCTCGGCAAGTTTTTAGTTATTAGGCAAATGGTAAAACCAAAGTTGGATCTCCTCGGTAAAGCTTTACTTTAAGCGAAGAAGCAAGGGGGGCCCATAAACCCCGACCGCGTTAGGAACGCAAAATCAAGGAACATAACACTGGTTTATCAGAACCTAAGGCAGCATGAGTGGAACAAAACACCAAGCAAAAGGCCAAGCCTTCCACCCATTGCCAAATATATATGTGCATTAATTAAATAAGAGATATTGTGATATTCCAAAATATCCATGTTCCAACATGGAGCAATCTTCAACTTCACCTGCAACTAACAACGCTATAAGAGGGGCTGAGAAAAAGCATATCTTAGCCAATCAATGGTTAGGAGGGTGGTTAGAGGTTTCATGGCAATGTTGGAGGCTAACAAGCAAATAGATAGGCAACGCGACATAGCGATGGAGCGAGACAACTAGCAAGGCAAAGATAGAGGTGGTATCAAGGAACGGTCATCTTGCCTGGGATCTGCAAGGAAGAAGAACGAGTCCATGGAGAAGACAAACAGACATAGTCGAACGAATCCTCACAACTCCGGAACGAAACCGAAGCTAACAAGAGAAGCAAACCGGAAAGAAGCAAACAACATGGTAAACACAGAAGCATAAACATGGCATGATGCACAAACAAGTACGATGCATGTCCGGTTTAAAATAAGCATGGCATGGCAAAGTGCAACAAAGAACACAACAATTTAAGTGGAGCTCAATATGCAACGAGTTGCATATTGGCGAAACACCACATTCAATTATTTAGTTCGATCTCGTTTATGAACCCAACAAGTTTAAATGTTCTTAACATGGCAAGAGGTGCAACACAATTTAAACTGCACTATCTAAGCAATTTAAATGGGGCCGGAAACAACAAACAACAATTCCGAAAAATCCCCATGTGCATATTTCAAACTTGGGGCTGTTCTGCCTAAACCATATTTTATTGTTGTTAAACAGGGAAAAAAGTGCACCAAGTTAATCTATGCATTTTCTAACCCAAATACATATAAAGTTTATTTAAATCTGAGCCAGGATTAAATAGTTATGAAATAAATCATTTTAGCATGTTATTTACACAAATTTAACCAAACAACAAGTTAAACATTTTAAACAGGGATGAAAGTGGCATATTATGAAACTACACAAAATTCTAAGCATTTTTCATGTTCACAACATTTTAATCCGATGCATGGTTATCAAGTTATTAAATGCATGATCTAGAGGGACTTTTCTGGATAATTAGAAAATTCGCAGGAAGGGAAAAAACAAGACGGGCCGAATCTAGGCGTGGCTGGGCTGAACAGAGAGGAGGGGCTGGAGCTCACCTAGGTGGGCCAGGCCCAGTTCGGTGGGGAGGAGGTCGGCTCCTGGCTTGGCCTGGCTGCGGGGCTGGGCTGCTCCTGGACGCCGAAGCGAGGGGCGCGGTCAACGACGCAGGTGACGGGCGGTCGTGGCTCGATGCAGGGGTGTCGACCTCCTGCTCGATGCAGAAGCAGAGGAGCTGAGGAGGCAGCAGCGCAGGACTTGCAGTGGCGGGGCAGGGAAACGGGGGTCGGGAATAGGAACATGCGGATCCGGTCACGGGGGCGCCGGATCTGACCGGAGGTGGGACGGAGGTGACCGACGACGAAGCTTGGGGCGGCTTCCATGGCACTGTTTTTCAGAGAAGCAAATGACAGTTTCAGAGATAGGGGAAAAGAGATAGGATGCAGCTAAAGAGAAGGAAAAGGGAAGGCCGGAGGTGCTATCCTGGGGGCAGCGGAGTCCGACGAGGACGAGGTGTGGAGTAGGGCACCAGGGGTACGCTGCTGATGTTGGACAATGAGGAGGAGCACAGGCGGCGTGACAATGAATACGGAGGGCGACGGGGTTGAGTGGACACGCACACGGGAGGAAAGGAGGAGGGCGACGATGATGTTGTTGTTGCTGTCGCCGGCGGCAGCGAGCTTCGGCTCGAGGAGGCAAGCGAGCACGGCCATGCGGCAGGTCGCGGGAGCAGGAGGCACAAGGGTGCGGGGTGGCGCTGCCTTGCGGGAGCGAGGAGATGAGGACGAGTCCTCTTGCTCGGGGCCTTCAGCAGCTTCACAATCCATTCGGGATCGAGGGGAGAAGAGGTGGGCTTCGGGCGCATGGGAATAAGTAGAGGAGGAGCTTGGGATTGAGGCTCCTGCTTGATCTGAAGGTGGCCGCGAGGATGGATCGAGAGGAGGAGGAGGTTGGCTGGTTGGGTGGTGGTTGAACATGAGGAGGAAGGTGGTTGGCTGCAGGTGGATTTGGATTTGGAGGATCCCAAGGTGGGGGAAGACAACGGTGGCAGAGGGAATGGGAGGATGGGACAGATCTCCTAAAAATTAGGGTTGGACTGATGTTTATTGTAGGCGGACATAGGTTGGACTATTTGGACCCTCCAATCATAATCGGATGGTTTGAGATAAATAGGTTAGATGGTCCAAATGAGAAACCAAAGATATTTTAGGGGTGTTTGTGGATGATCCGGACCCGGTTTGGGTTCGGGGAAGTTTCGGACGCGCACGAGGGGGGTTGTGGGAACTATGCAGAGAGGGTCTAACGGTCGGACAACAAAAGAATTGTTGGATTGAGAAAGGTTGACAGAGGCGAGGAAGAAGCGGCAACTATGAAAGACTACAGGTATTATGAAAACATGCGGATGCAGTGCGGATGATGCGATGATGAGATGCAACAAACAAAAATAAATCACACGATGACGACGAAATAACTGGAAGGCTTCTGGAGCATCGGTCTTGGGGCGTCACAACTCTCCCACTCTAACAGAGGATCTTGACCTGAGGTCCTAGGGATGGCACCGGAGAGAAACGAAAGAGGAAGAGGTAAAACAAAGTTGCTTCTCCGACAAACGAGTGACACCAACAAACCTTGGAGGGTTGAACAACTTGAAAAAAAGAATACAACATAGATGAACGAGATTACAAACACTCTATTGGGAAAGAGGAACAAGGAATACGATGAGAATGCAGAGCTTAGGCGACAAGATGGACATTGAAACCACTCCGGTTAAAACAAGATAGTGAAGGAATAAGAACGAAATAATTTGGATAACACTTCGACTGAAAATGGAAGGAATTGACATGAACTTGAGAAGATGGGATGATACTTGATGAAATCAACAACACACTGCCTCGAGAACTATTGAAAGAATGGCACAAGGGGTAAGAAAGATTTCAGACAGCACTCGGATTGAAAAGAGAGGAAAAACTTGATAAGATGAGAGAACTTGAATGCGGCACACAAAACTTTTGTTAAATGGACCAACAAGGAAAAGAACATGATTTTGATAAAACAAGATGATGTTTTGGATGGTGAGGGAGTCTTGGATTTAGGGGTCCTCGGGTGTACGGGCTACTGAAGCTGGGCCGGACTAATGGGCCGTAAAGATAAAGGCAGAAGGTTATCCCCCGTGTCCGGATATGACTCCTATGTATGTAGAAAGACAAAATAGATGTCCGGATGTAATGATTCCTTCCTCCCCAAGTCATCTTTGTACAACCCTAGGCCCCCTTCGGTGTGTATATAAGCCGGAGGGTTTAGTCCGTAGAGGCTATCCGAACCACAGTTACATAGGCTAGACTTCTAGGGTTTTAGCCATTACGATCTCGAGGTACATCAACTCTTGTAACCCTATATTCATCAAGATCAATCAAGCAGGAAGTAGGATATTACCTCGATAGAGAGGGCCCGAACCTGGGTAAACATCGTGTCCCAGTCCCTTGTTACCATCGATTCTTAGACGCACAGCTTGGGCACCCCTACCCGAGATCTGCCGATTTTGACACCGACAATGGTGCTTTTCATTGAGAGCTTCGCTTTGTACTCGCAAGAAGTGATCGGTGGCTCGTCTCGTCATCAATGACGACATCACCCTCAGAAAAAGCCTGGCTCTTGGCCAGGTCCTCCAGCTCAGCGGGTTTGCCATATGCGCCCGTGTGGCCTTTAAGCCGACCGCGTCCCCTGCGGTCATCGAGCACCACTCCTACATCGACTCTGAACACTCCGAAGACACGGATCCGGTGGACTCCTCGTCCTTAAATGAGCTACTCGATCGCATTGCCGCCCTGGGGCTTTCAGCATCCAATGATCAGATCGGGCTTAAACCCAGTCAGGAGGAAGACAATTCCACCCCGATCACCCAGCTTGTAGTGGGCGTCAAGGAACGGGCCGAAGACACTTCTCCTCATGAACCGAAGACCGGCTGTGTCTGGATCTCCGAACCCTTTGAGCCAAACATCCTTCCTTCGGGCGGAACTTCGCATCTTTCGAGCTCAGGGACAAACACCGAACCCGGGGAACGTTCAGATCCTCCTGGGCTCGGGTTGTCTACACCGGATGTTTTGCAAACCTTGGACACTATATTGGGTCGGGATTCAAATTTTACCACACCCACCCACCACAATCAATACTCTCCAAGTAACTCTGACCCTCCATACATATGTGACTTGATGTACATGCGGTAGCAGCCCCAGGAGATGGTCCATCACTTCTGGGCCAGATTCCTACTTGTTAAAAACAAAATTAAGGACTGCAGCGACGATGATGCGTTTCCAATCTTTCACCGCAATTGCACGGACACGGGAATCTTGAACACCCTGAACCGCCATCACATACAGAGTTGTCGCACTTAGTACGAAAGTACTGCGCCATGGAAAGTACTTGGAAGGCCCAGAATACCCATCTGGAACAGCCTCTCTTCGAAAATATGCCGCTAAAGCAAAACAGACAGATCCTAGCAGGGCGTCTGATCATATGACCGTCGGCAAGAAACATAAACCTTTTATGGGACACATGTCCGTTCTGTACGAACTCCTTGATAAATCTTGCCCGATTCATGCAACCCTGGGCATGATCCCAACCCACAGCCTCCGAGCATGTTGGGTACTCCGGTAGGTAGCGAAATGCGGTGAAGCCATCATCGCCATTTGTCACACCATGCATTTTGTAACATGTTATTTGTAACTTTGAAGCATGAAAATTTGGACCAGCAAAATTTTTTAGCATCATTTGGCTTTTATTTGGAATTGAGTTTTCTTCATTTGCTTTTTCATGTGCTCATTAAAGTCAACTATGATCTCTTGTAGATCTCATCTCCATACCCAAAACTTCTGCCCAATGATCATGCCAAGTGTTATATAACAGTATAGTATTTTCTTACAAAATTAATTTGGCCAAAAAGTATTTTATAAATTTAGTTTTCCAAAAACCCCTGAATTGAGGTTTGCACTGCAAGTACTTGATTTAGGGTGAGAAAATTATTTCAAAAGGTTTATTTGAGACCTAGTAGTCATAGGACTCCTAGAAACCACAAAGGTATAATTTTAAAAGTTATTTTTCTATTTTATTTAAAAGCTTTTTCTTAAGGCCAGAAATGGTCTTTAATAGGGAAAAATTATTTAACTATTTCAAAAATATTTGCCAAAATTCAGAGAGACTCATAGGACATATATTGTACATATATAAGAGTTTCAACACTTGGTCATGTTCAAAATAATGGGCTAAACCCCTCCAAAACCCTTTTTGGATATTTCAAGCTTTTGAAATATTTACAAAGGAAACTTTCTCCAAAACTTCCAGGGAAACTCTATCATGTCATATATGACATATTTGATGATCTTGCCAAGTCCCATGCCTTGGGAAGCAAGAAAACATCCTCAAACCCCTTCATAACCATTCTGTCCATATTTGAAGTTTGAGCAACTTTACATTGCCAAACTTATCCAAATGCTCTCAAACTTGGTGCACATGCTAGAATGACCTAATAAGGCATCTAGACCAAATGGCACAAGATTTGGAATAAAGCAACTTGATCAGATCACCTCAAAACCCTCTCCGTTCAAATGCAAATTTGAACAACTTTAAATTACCAACTTTTTATCTGGAGCTTCAAACTTTGTGGGCATGATCAATACCCCAAATGATGATGCTACACCAAGTGGTGCATCAAGGGGAGATGATTAGCTTGACTCAATCAAGATGAAACTGTTTCTGTTGATTTCTAGGGTTCACCAAAGTTACATTGGCTAGTTTCTTCAAATGAGCCCAAATTTGGTGAAGCACCCTATTTTCTCATGTCTTTCAACCCTGTCAAGTGCCATGTCAAGTGGAATTCATTTACTTGACAAAACACAGATCAAACACCTTCAGCAGAATTTCTAAAACCCCCAACTTGATCACTTTTACTTTTCTCCATGGCCTCAACTTCTTACCACAGGCTCATTGAGTTACCAGCTACCTCCAGTAACTCCCCCAGCACCTCAGCTCCATGATTGAGGGGTGAAAGCCCTGATTTACCTTGCTGTACAGCCAGCTTCCACCATTTTACCAGCCCTCTCCCTCTCTCTCTGCATCTCCAGGGCATCCAAGGCCTCAGGCCCTTTCTTTACTCCTCCCACAACGTGCTAGACACTACTGGACATGTTGGGTTTGACCAGAACGGCGAGAGTGCGGCGATGCCAGCCATACGCACGCTCTGGAGCGCGCAACAGTGCCGACCAGCACTATAGCTTCGGCCAATCGGCCTCCCCCGACAGCCTCGGGCCTCCCCCTCGCGCCAGTCGAGGCCCCTCGACGTCCGCGACCTCCCCGACGCTGTCCCCCCTCCTCCTGCGCCCTCTATTGGCCGTCGCCGCACGCGCGCTGGTCGCCCGTGACGGCCACTCTTCTGCCTCACACGCGCGCACTCCTCTGACGCTCCCCCGCTCCTCTTTTCCCCTCAGCTGGACGTGGAGCTAGTCCACGAACCTCCCCGGCGTGATCCCAGGCCCCAGAACCCCTCCTAGCCTCGCCTGCAACCTCGCCGGCGCACGGGTCCACGGTGGACCACGGGTGCGGCTATATAAGGCCCTCCCGAGCCTCTCCAGCACCATCAACGGCCTCACTCCACTCCACTGAGACCCCCAGCACCCTCCACTCCTCCCCAGGACGTCCCAGAGCTCGGGATCGATCGGAGCGCCGCCGCTTCGGGCCGCCGGCGATCTCGAGGTACCGGCCTCCCCTGCCTCTCCTTCCACCCGTTTCGGAACCGCCGCACCTCACTGACCATTTCCCCCTCGTTTCCCCTCTCTGTGGCAGTCGGAAACGACCTCGACCACGACCCTCCGACGAGCTTCCGCCGCCCCACCTCGTCGCCGGCGAACCAGACCTCCCCGCCGTGCCGCACCACCACCACAGCAACCGCAACACGACACTGAGCTCATCCCTGCCCTCCGTTGCCGTCGCCGTGGCCGGAATCCACGCCGGTGAGCTCGCCGTCGCCGTGGCCGTGGGGTTAGAGATGACAGGCGGGCCCCGCCTGTCATCCCCCCACCTCTCTCCCCCTCCTCTGTGCCACTCACCCACGGGCCCCGCCCGTCAGGTTTGAAAACCTGACGTGCGCGCGCAGGCTCCCGTGCGGCTGGGCCGATCCGTCTGGGCCGTGCACTGTGGCCTTCTCTGGCCCAGTGCACAGGACCCCTTTTTCTTTTTCTTTTCTGTAAATGCTTTAAACATTTCTACAGAAAAGAATATTGATCCAAATTAAATATTTCCAACTCCAAAAATCTTGTAATATTCCAACCTATTTAATGGTACTACTTTCATTCAAATCCATGAAACTTTGCAGTACTGTTCAAATTTAAATTCAAATTTGGGCAGTAATACTCCTGTTCAAAAACCAATATATTCCATTCTGTTACTCCAAAACTCCAACTAAGATTTTTTCCCCATCTTAGAAATCCCTCTAGTATTTTAAAAAAATGAGTTGACATTTTTTTGAGCACTTTGATTTTTCTGTTTTATTTGTATTCTTATTTTCCCGTGGTTATTATGCGACGTATAGATCCCGTATTTGACGAAGTTGCTGTGGAAGAAGAAGGAGAAGGATTTGAAGACTTTGAAGACCAAGCCAATCCAGGCAAGCAGCCCTTTGACCATGATACACTTGTTCTTCGGAACCCGTTTGTTTCCGATGCATGATGATTAGGGTTACGATAGTGACCTAGCTGATTCCACCATATGATGCATGCCATGATCTTGATCTTGCTATGTGCTAGATGACTTGCATAGGTTAGTGGCTATGATTAGTGATGCATGTGTGACATGAACCTTCATGGTTGAAGTCTTTGCATAAAACCCCGTCGGGTGCCATTTATGCCCGAGGGAGATGATGATGAGTTTTTTGACCACTTGATGACGAAGTGGTGTGCCAAGGCAAGTATGTGTGTTTTTCAAACGGATTGGTTTAAGTTGCGACCGTTATTCCAACCGTACATGTGCAACCACACTACCCCTTATGGGACGGGGCTTTATTGATTACTTAGGTCGATACTAGCATGGTGCCCGCATTACTAGTGACGGGAAGACTTGAGGTCTTTCCCGGGACGGGGTCGTGCTTGGATAGACGACCATGACTGTTTTCACAGTTCACCGGACACACCGTTGGTCCCTTCGGGTATGCGTGACATTGAAATTAGGGCAAGTCCCGTGATCTATTGTTTGTACCCGAGGGCCGTGTACCAACGAGTGGACTCTATGTTAGTGTCGTCTAAGGAAAGGTAATGACCGGGTGCTTACCCCGGGTACTTGAGGTACCGCGGGTCGTGGATGACACGGAAGTTCCCCGGATCTTGTGGGTAAAGTGTACAACCTCTGCAGAGTGTCAAACTATTCGAATAGCCGTGTCCACGGTCATGGACAGTTGGGTAACCGCTCTTGGGCTACGTCCAATGTTTGTGAAACCATGCGTGTGTATGTGAGTCAAGGTGGTGACTTGACTCGATGAGTTGAATCATATTCATGATGATATCGGTAACCTGTCTTCGAGGTTACGCGAGTTTATTGATGCATTAACTTGATGGTAGAACTTTGTTCTAGCCTTGCTAGATTGATCATTGTTATTCAAATACACTGTTACTTGAACCACATCATGGGTTGCTTGCGAGTACATTCAAAGTACTCATTGGCTTGCCACTGGTTATTTAATTGGCCAGGCATGGAAGAGCAGGAATACGAGGAACAGTTCTTTGGAGACGAACATGCGAACTAGGATGCTATCCCAGTCAGAATGCCTGTAGGGTTAAGGCAGATGGCATGGGTTCTACCCGTTTATCGAAGACTTCCGCTACTTGAGTTATTTCCTATTCAGCCCGTGAGGCTCTATCTATGTAAGACTTGGCCATAATGGCCTTAATTCGTGTAAGACTATTTGTATGGATGTAAGACTCTTGTTATTTCAGCTTCTGTGTGTTCAGTGAGCATTGATCTATGGGATCACTGTACACGTGCATTCGGTGATCTCGACTTCTAAGTCGGGGTCCCCACAGAGCTGGTATCAGAGCCATCCTGACTGTAGGAAGCCTTAGTTAGCATGGGCGTTAGTTAGTTGAGACCCCTTTTCCAAAAACCTTCTGAACCTCTCTTCTTTTCTAAACCTGAGATTTCATCAGCTTATTAACCCCTCCTATTCCACCTTTGTAGATGGCCGCTGTTCCGGAAGAGCACCTGACCACTGGGTTTCCCCTACTTCTCGAGGATAGCCTCCAGGAGTGTCAGTTCCACCGAGCACCCATCCTCACCTACCTTGAGTATTGGGTGATCGATACTGAGGTGGAGTACCATGTGGAAGTGATCGTAAAGGCAAACGATCCTCCCACAAGTTGGTTCTTCGAGGGACCCCAGATGGCAACACTACCACTCGCTGTCGAGGCTGCTGCACTCAACGCACTAACCCGTCTCCGCGAGCTTCTTCCGGAGAAGGCAGCCAAGATGGCAACTCGCTTCTTACCTTACCGGAAGGAAGGTGACGAAGAAAGCAGCGCACTAGCCCCTCCACTGAAGGAAGGACTCTCGCTTCGGTTCCAGACCTACTTTAGTCTATGTGCCGACAGCCTGGCACAAGACTTGGCCTCGGAGTCAATGAAGCTTCGAGAAGAACTTCACAAGACCAAGGCACTTCTTCGTCGAGCTCAAGAGAAGGCAAATAGGATCAAGAAGGAAGGAGCACCTTCTGGACAATCCGCTATCGCATATCGAGGCGGAAGGCCCTCCGAGGATGTATCTTCCAAGGGTGAAGAACCACCTCGGCGATGCCGGATGACCGCAAGGGAATACCGCAAGCTTTTCCCTGCACCACCGTCGAAGCATCGACGTATCCAACTCCTCCACTCCCCCACTCCCTCAAGCGACAAGGGAGCCCAGACAGATGAAGACAAGGAGGAAGACCCAGAAGAGCCGGAATACGCGACCGAGCATTCCGCCGCTTAGGCATTATTCGCTACTCGGATATGCCAGTTGTAACCCCTACGGTAGGATAGGTCGTGTAACCCCTATGCGCAGTCGAGTCCTTGTATGGTTCATATGAAACCCTCTAGTGTTTGCTTTTGTTGTGTCTGGATGTATGTCGTATTCTTCCTTCGGGAAGGTGTAAACGACTACATCACCCATTTGGATTTTAATGAATGTGTTTTGGCCTCTCGGCCCTTGCATGATTTGATTTAGTGTCACACCCACCCCCTTACTAGGCACCCATCTATCTTGCTTTCCCTCTTCCGAGTCATGAGACCTTTTACCGCTCCAACAGGATGCCTGTTGTAACTCGTACTGGTACCTCTACCCAGCAGCCCGAAGCCCGAGCATCCTCTCAACCAGAGGCAGGCCACGACCAAACCAACGACCAAGCTCGACCACCACCTCCTCCAAGCATGGACATGGCTCAGCTTCTCCAAGCTTTCCGAGAGGAACGCCAAGCCAACAGTGCAGCTCTCCAGCTGATTGCTCAAGCTGTCACCAACAACCGCCAGCCGGCGGGGAATGGCAATGGACGTTCCACGTTGGCAGAGTTCAAGAAGCATGCACCGCCAACCTTCATCGAGACTGCTGAACCCCTGGATGCAGATGACTGGGTCCGTTCCATTGAGGAAATCCTGGAACTAGTCGGATGCACCGAAGATCGCGAGAAGGTGGCTTATGCAGCCCACTGCCTCGGGGGAACTGCTAGAGCTTGGTGGGATGGATTCAAGGTCATGCATGCTGAACAAGACATCACTTGGGTTAACTTCAAGGCAGAATTCCGCAAGGCCCACATTCCTTCCGGAATCATGGCTATCAAAAAGCGTGAGTTCCGAGCCTTGAAGCAAGGAAGTGGCACTGTCAAGGAGTACATGCAGAAGTTCAGTGTTCTGTCAAGGTATGCCCCTGAAGATGTCAGCACTTATGCTGCCAAAAGGGAGCGCTTCATGGAAGGCCTTAATCAGACTCTGCAATACTCGCTTGTTGTGTGCGACTGCCCATCCTTCCCTGACCTGGTGAACAAGGCACTTATGCTTGAAGACAAGCGGCGTGCTTTGGAAGACACTCGCAAGCGCAAGTTGGTCAGTAAGGGAAGTTCCAGCAACCAGAAGCCTCGTCCGTGGCAGTCAGCCCCGGCCAAGCCAACCTATCAGCAGCCAAGAGCTCCTGCACCTCGTGCCAATCCTCAGCCTCAGCAGTATGCCAACCCCAGGCCAGCTTTCAACCCCAATACCAGTGGTGGCAACAAGATCAATCCAAACCAAGTCACTTTCTTTGGATGTGGTCAGCCCGGACACATCTCCAGGGTATGCCCCAACAAGAAGCCTGATGCCCCGCGCCCCAATGCACAGAACCAGGGACAAGGCCGTGGAATGCCACCAAGGAACCCAGCCCCTCGCAATCCACCGAACTATGGGAAGGGGCGTGTGAATCACGTCACTGCTGAAGAAGCCCAGGAAGACCCGGACGTCGTGCTTGGTACATTCCTTGTCAACTCAGCACCTGCAACTGTCTTGTTTGATTCTGGAGCAACGCATTCATTTGTCACTCAAAGATTTGCATTAAAAAGTGGCATGACCCCTACACCCCTGAATAACCCTATGGTGGTACAAACCCCCGGAGCCGAGATGAGAGCCAAGATAGGCTGTAAAGGAGTGGGTATTACCATTAACGGTGTAGACTTCCTAGCAGACCTTATCATCCTGAGATCGCAAGGCTTGGATGTGATCTTAGGGATGGATTGGCTCAGTAAGCACCAAGGCTTGTTAGACTGTGCCAATCGGACAGTCACTGTGACCAATGACCAAGGAGTCGAAGTCAAGTTTGCCCCCAACTCCTCTTCCGCTCAAGCCGCTAAAGTCAACTGTCTGTCTGAAGTTGGGCTAGATCAAGTACCGGTGGTATGTGAGTATCCTGATGTCTTTCCGGATGAACTGCCGGGAATGCCCCCTGACCGTGACATTGAGTTCATCATCGAGCTCGTGCCCGGAGCAGGACCCATCTATAAGAAGCCTTATAGAATGGGGACAGAAGAATTAGCCGAGTTGAAGAAGCAGCTAGAAGAGCAGCTAAGGAAGGGATTTATTCGCCCGAGTGCCTCCCCTTGGGGATCTCCTGTTCTGTTTGTGGCAAAGAGGGACGGTACCATCCGCTTATGCATTGACTATCGTTCCCTCAATGAAGTTACAATCAAGAACAAATACCCACTTCCCAAGATCGAAGATCTGTTTGATCAGCTCAGCGGAGCCAAGGTATTCTCCAAGATCGACCTCCGATCTGGGTATTACCAGCTGAAGATCAGACCCCCAAGATATTCCGAAGACGGCATTCGTAACCAGATATGGCCTGTACGAGTGCACGGTCATGTCTTTTGGGTTAACCAATGCCCCAGCTTACTTCATGTACCTCATGAATAAAGTCTTCATGGAATATTTGGACAAGTTTGTTGTTGTCTTCATTGATGACATTCTTGTGTTCTCGAAGTCGGAGGAAGAGCATGAGAAGCATCTGAGGATGGTCCTAGACAAGCTTCGTGAGCACCAACTGTATGCCAAATTCAGCAAGTGTGAGTTCTGGCTGCATAAAGTTGGATTCTTAGGTCATGTCTTGACCAAGGAAGGATTATCTGTCGATCCTGCAAAAATCGAAGCTATGACCCAATGGAAATCTCCAACGACCGTCAAGGAACTCAGAAGCTTCCTCGGATTAGCGGGCTATTACCGCAAGTTCGTGGAAGGATTCTCTAGCATTGCACGACCAATGACTCAGCTCCTCAAAAAGGACAAGAAGTTCGAGTGGACGCCAAAATGCGAAGAGAGCTTCCAAGAGCTCAAGAAGAGATTGACCACCGCCCCAGTTCTGGCAACACCTGATATTCACAAGGAGTTCGTGATATATTGTGATGCCTCTCGAACCGGATTGGGAAGCGTTCTGATGCAAGAAGGTCGCGTCATAGCATACCTCTCCAGGCAGCTACGACCCCATGAGGAGAACTACGCTACTCACGATCTTGAGCTAGCGGCAGTAGTTCATGCCTTGAAGACATGGCGGCATTACCTCCTAGGGAAACGGTGTGAGATTTACACAGACCACAAAAGTCTGAAGTATATTTTCACCCAAAAGGAATTGAACATGAGGCAGCGGAGATGGTTGGAACTCATCAAAGATTATGACCTCAGTGTTCAGTATCACCCTGGGAAGGCCAACGTGGTGGCCGATGCCTTAAGCAGGAAGGCTTGCTCTTTGAATGTCATTATTCAAGAGAGGCAGCCAACCTTGTTTAAGGAGATCGAACAATTCAGTTTGGAATTGGTCACCCCTGGACTTCTGGATCATTTGGAAGTCAGACCGACCCTGATGGACGACGTCAAGAAAGCTCAAGATGGACATGCAAGCATTGAAGGCATCAAGAAGAAGACGAAGCTGGGCAAGGCCCCAGGATTCTCCGAAGACGAGCACGGGATTGTTTGGTACAAAGGTCGTCTCTGCGTACCAAACAACACCGAGTTGAAGACGCTGATTCTGCAAGAAGCCCACGACACTCCGTATTCCATCCACCCCAAGATGTACCAAGACTTGAAGGCACGATTCTGGTGGCACGGTATGAAGAGAGAGATTGCAACCTATGTTGCAAGGTGTAATGTGTGCCAAAGGGTCAAGGCTGAATATTAGCGACCTGCTGGATTGCTCCAACCACTCAAGGTTCCTGAGTGGAAGTGGGATAAAGTCGGAATGGACTTCATCACTGGATTACCAAGGTCGAATAGAGGACATGACTCTATCTGGGTCATAGTCGATCATTTGACCAAGGTGGCCCATTTCATTCTTGTCAAGACTACCTACTCAGGCAACCAGCTGGCAACTCTCTATATCAACCGAATCGTAAGTCTTCACGGTGTTCCCAAGGAGATTGTGTCAGATCGAGGCACCCAGTTCACTTCAAGGTTCTGGAAGAGATTCCAAGAAGCCTTGGGAACCAAATTGTCTTTCAGCACAGCTTTCCACCCACAGACCAGAGGACAGACTGAGCGAGTCAATCAGATTCACGAAGACATGCTCCGAGCCTGTGTTCTGGCATATGGAGCCAAGTGGGAAGACTGTCTCCCTTTTGCCGAGTTCTCCTATAACAAGAGTTACCAGTCAAGCCTTCAGATGGCACCATTTGAGGTGTTGTACGGACGCAGATGCCGCACACCCCTCAATTGGTCGGAGACTGGAGAAGGACTAGTCTTTGGACCGGATATTCTCCGTGCAGCAGAAGAGCAAGTCCAACTAGTCAGAGAGCGATTAAAGGCAGCCAAGTCAAGGCAGAAGAGTTATGCTGACACTCGACGCCGAGACATGAGTTTCCGTGTCGGAGATCATGTGTACCTGCGGGTAACTCCTCTGAAGGGAACCAAGCGTTTCCACGTCAAGGGGAAGCTCGCGCCAAGGTTCATTGGCCCTTTCAAGATCACTGACCGACGAGGAGAAGTGGCTTACCAGTTGGAACTACCACCGGAGCTATCCGATGTGCACAATGTATTCCATGTGTCACAACTCCGGAAATGTCTCCAAGTTCCAGACAAGCCCAATCTCTACAAGGATGTGGATCACCAAGCCATTGATTTGCAGCCTGATTTGACCTACCGCGAGAAGCCCATTCGTATTCTGGACGAAGCAGAACGACGTACGCGGAGCCGTACCATCAAGTACTTCAAGGTCCAGTGGAGCAACCACACCGAAGCAGAAGCAACCTGGGAACGAGAAGACTATCTTAGATCTGAGTTTCCCGATCTCTTTTAAGCCCTAGTTTAGGAATCTCGGGGACGAGATTCTTGTAAGGGGGGTAGGTCTGTCACACCCTACATTTTGTAACATGTTATTTGTAACTTTGAAGCATGAAAATTTGGACCAGCAAAATTTTTTAGCATCATTTGGCTTTTATTTGTAATTGAGTTTTCTTCATTTGCTTTTTCATGTGCTCATTAAAGTCAACTATGATCTCTTGTAGATCTCATCTCCATACCCAAAACTTCTGCCCAATGATCATGCCAAGTGTTATATAACAGTATAGTATTTTCTTACAAAATTAATTTGGCCAAAAAGTATTTTATAAATTTAGTTTTCCAGAAACCCCTGAATTGAGGTTTGCACTGCAAGTACTTGATTTAGGGTGAGAAAATTATTTCAAAAGGTTTATTTGAGACCTAGTAGTCATAGGACTCCCAGAAACCACAAAGGTATAATTTTAAAAGTTATTTTTCTATTTTATTTAAAAGCTTTTTCTTAAGGCCAGAAATGGTCTTTAATAGGGAAAAATTATTTAACTATTTCAAAAATATTTGCCAAAATTCAGAGAGACTCATAGGACATATATTGTCCATATATAAGAGTTTCAACACTTGGTCATGTTCAAAATAATGGGCTAAACCCCTCCAAAACCCTTTCTGGATATTTCAAGCTTTTGAAATATTTACAAAGGAAACTTTCTCCAAAAATTCCAGGGAAATTCTATAATGTCATATATGACATATTTGATGATCTTGCCAAGTCCCATGCCTTGGGAAGCAAGAAAACATCCTCAAACCCCTTCATAACCATTGTGTCCATATTTGAAGTTTGAGCAACTTTACATTGCCAAACTTATCCAAATGCTCTCAAACTTGGTGCACATGCTAGAATGACCTAATAAGGCATCTTGACCAAATGGCACAAGATTTGGAATAAAGCAACTTGATCAGATCACCTCAAAACCCTCTCTGTTCAAATGCAAATTTGAACAACTTTACATTACCAACTTTTTATCAGGAGCTTCAAACTTTGTGGGCATGATCAATACCCCAAATGATGATGCTACACCAAGTGGTGCATCAAGGGGAGATGATTAGCTTGACTCAATCAAGATGAAACTGTTTTTGTTGATTTCTAGGGTTCACCAAAGCTACATTGGCTAGTTTCTTCAAATGAGCCCAAATTTGGTGAAGCACCATATTTTCTCATGTCTTTCAACCCTGTCAAGTGCCATGTCAAGTGGAATTCATTTACTTGACCAAACACAGATCAAACACCTTCAGCAGAATTTCTAAAACCCCCAACTTGACCACTTTTAGTTTTCTCCATGGCCTCAACTTCTTACCACAGGCTCATTGAGTTACCAGCTACCTCCAGTAACTCCCCCAGCACCTCAGCTCCATGATTGAGGGGTGAAAGCCCTGATTTACCTTGCTGTACAGCCAGCTTCCACCATTTTACCAGCCCTCTCCCTCTCTCTCTGCATCTCCAGGGCATCCAAGGCCTCAGGCCCTTTCTTTACTCCTCCCACAACGTGCTAGACACTACTGGACATGTTGGGTTTGACCAGAACGGCAAGAGCGTGGCGATGCCAGCCATACGCACGCTCTGGAGCGCGCAACAGTTCCGACCAACACTGTAGCTTCGGCCAATCGGCCTCCCCCGACAGCCTCGGGCCTCCCCCTCGCGCCAGTCGAGGCCCCTCGACGTCCGCGACCTCCCCGGCGCTGTCCCCCCTCCTCCTGCGCCCTCCAGTGGCCGTCGCCGCACGCGCGCTGCCGCCCGCGGCGGCCACTCTTCTGCCTCACACGCGCGCACTCCTCTGACGCTCCCCCGCTCCTCTTTTCCCCTCAGCTGGACGTGGAGCTAGTCCACGAACCTCCCCGGCGTGATCCCAGGCCCCAGAACCCCTCCTAGCCTCGCCTGCAACCTCGCTGGCGCACGGGTCCACGGTGGACCACGGGTGCGGCTATATAAGGCCCTCCCGAACCTCTCCAGCACCATCAACGGCCTCACTCCACTCCACTAAGACCCCCAGCACCCTCCACTCCTCCCCAGGACGTCCCAGAGCTCGGGATCGACCGGAGCGCCGCCACGTCGGGCCGCCGGCGATCTCGAGGTACGGGCCTCCCCTGCCTCTCCTTCCACCCGTTTCGGAACCGCCGCACCTCACTGACCATTTCCCCCTCGTTTCCCCTCTCTGTGGCAGTCGGAAACGACCTCGACCACGACCCTCCGACGAGCTTCCGCCGCCCCACCTCGTCGCCGGCGAACCAGACCTCCCCGCCGTGCCTCACCACCACCACAGCAACCGCAACACAACACTGAGCTCATCCCTGCCCTCTGTTGCCGTCGCCATGGCCGGAATCCTCGCCGGTGAGCTCGCCGTCGCCGTGGCCATGGGGTTAGAGATGACAGGCGGGCCCTGCCTGTCATCCCCCCACCTCTCTCCCCCTCCTTTGTGCCGCTGACCCACGGGCCCCGCCCGTAAGGTCTGAAAACCTGACGTGCGCGTGCAGGCTCCCGTGCGGCTGGGCCGATCCGTCTGGGCCATGCACTATGGCCTTCTCTGGCCCAGTGCACAGGACCCCTTTTTCTTTTTCTTTTCTGTAAATGCTTTAAACATTTCAACAAAAAAGAATATTGATCCAAATTAAATATTTCCAACTCCAAAAATCTTATAATATTCCAACCTATTTAATGGTACTACTTTCATTCAAATCCATGAAACTTTGCTGTACTGTTCAAATTTAAATTAAAATTTGGGCAGTAATACTCCTGTTCAAAAACCAATATATTCCATTATGTTACTCCAAAACTCCAACTAAGATTTTTTCCCATCTTAGAAATCCCTCTAGTATTTTACAAAAATGAGTTGACATTTTTTTGAGCACTTTGATTTTTCTATTTTATTTGTATTCTTATTTTCCCGTGGTTATTATGCGACGTATAGATCCCGTATTTGACGAAGTTGCTGTGGAAGAAGAAGGAGAAGGATTTGAAGACTTTGAAGACCAAGCCAATCCAGGCAAGCAGCCCTTTGACCATGATACACTTGTTCTTCGGAACCCGTTTGTTTCCGATGCATGATGATTAGGGTTACGATAGTGACCTAGCTGATTCCACCATATGATGCATGCCATGATCTTGATCTTGCTATGTGCTAGATGACTTGCATATGGTTAGTGGCTATGATTAGTGATGCATGTGTGACATGAACCTTCATGGTTGAAGTCTTTGCATAAAACCCCGTCGGGTGCCATTTATGCCCGAGGGAGATGATGATGATGAGTTGGGTGACCACTTGATGACGAAGTGGTGTGCCAAGGCAAGTATGTGTGTTTTTCAAACGGATTGTTTTAAGTTGCGACTGTTATTCCAACCATACATGTGCAACCACACTACCCCTTATGGGACGGGGCTTTATTGATTACTTAGGTCGATACTAGCATGGTGCCCGCATTACTAGTGACGGGAAGACTTGAGGTCTTTCCCGGGACGGGGTCGTGCTTGGATAGACGACCATGACTGTTTTCACAGGGCACCGGACACACCGTTGGTCCCTTCGGGTATGCGTGACATTGAAATTAGGGCAAGTCCCGTGATCTATTGTTTGTACCCGAGGGCCGTGTACCAACGAGTGGACTCTATGTTAGTGTCGTCTAAGGAATGGTAATGACCGGGTGCTTACCCCGGGTACTTGAGGTACCGCGGGTCATGGATGACACGAAAGTTCCCCGGATCTTGTGGGTAAAGTGTACAACCTCTGCAGAGTGTCAAACTATTCGAATAGCCGTGTCCACGGTCATGGATAGTTGGGTAACCGCTCTTGGGCTACGTCCAATGTTTGTGAAACCATGCGTGTGTATGTGAGTCAAGGTGGTGACTTGACTCGATGAGTTGAATCATATTCATGATGATATCGGTAACCTGTCTTCGAGGTTACGCGAGTTTATTGATGCATTAACTTGATGGTAGAACTTTGTTCTAGCCTTGCTAGATGGATCATTGTTATTCAAATACACTGTTACTTGAACCACATCATGGGTTGCTTGCGAGTACATTCAAAGTACTCATTGGCTTGCCACTGGTTATTTAATTGGCCAGGCATGGAAGAGCAGGAATACGAGGAAGAGTTCTTTGGAGACGAACATGCGAACTAGGACGCTATCCCAGTCAGAATGCCTGTAGGGTTAAGGCAGATGGCATGGGTTCTACCCGTTTATCGAAGACTTCCGCTACTTGAGTTATTTCCTATTCAGCTCGTGAGGCTCTATCTCTGTAAGACTTGGCCATAATGGCCTTAATTCGTGTAAGACTATTTGTATGGATGTAAGACTCTTGTTATTTCAGCTTCTGTGTGTTCAGTGAGCATTGATCTCTGGGATCAATGTACACGTGCATTCGGTGATCTCGACTTCTAAGTCGGGGTCCCCACACCATTGCAACTCCATAAGAGAACAATTTTGACTCCCTCACAGACTTCGAGACCTTTTCTTCAAACAACCGGCACAAGTGAGCACATCGCGAACTTGCCGAGGTTCATCAAATAACCCCTGTAAGCCCATGGAACGATGCGACAATCACTTTTACTGCCGACGACGAACCATGAGTCTGGCCAGTCCGAGCCCCAGCCGCTCTTGTACTAACCCCAACAGTAGATGGCTTTCCCCTTACCAAAGTGCTCATGGACGGCGGCAGCGGACTCAACCTCATATACGAGGACACGCTTGAAAAAATGCAGGTCGATAAAACCTGTATTGAGCAAAGTAATACAACATTTCGAGGAATCATCCCCAGCCGGGAAGCCCGGTGTTTGGGAAGTATTAAATTTGGTGTAGTATTCGGCACGCCCAAGAACTACAGGTCACAGGAACTGCTCTTCCACATTGTCGCCTTCAACAATGGATACCACGCCCTCCTATGGCGAGACGCTTTCTCACACTTTCAGGCCATACCCCATTACGGGTACATGAAGCTTAAAATGTCAGGGCCCAATGGAATAATCACAGGCATAAGTGATCCGGACAGAGCACTGCGTGCCAAAAACAAAACTCCATCCTTGGCCCTAGAGGCACTATCCGAAGCCTTTGCGGCCGAAAAATTAACCACCTTATGATCCACGGTGGACAAGGATGACGTAGTCCTTGATAAAAGATCTAAATCTACCTCCTTCAAGCTAGGAGATGAAATTATCACATACCAGGTGCATCCGATGGACCCCAATAAGACAACGTCTATTGGAGCACAACTGGACCCAACGGTAGCCAGCGCTCTACGCGCATTCCTATGGGAAATCTTGGACATATTCGCCTGGCATCCTTCAAACATGCTGGGATCCCACGCAGGCTGGCCGAACACAACCTCAACATCATCAAAGGATTCAAACTAGTCAAGCAATCACTGCGACGATTTTCCGAACCCAAAAGACAAGCTATGGGGATAGAGTTGGCCAAGTTACTAGAAGCCATATTCATCAGGGAAATTAAACATCCGGATTGGCTAGCCAATTTGGTCATGGTACCGAAGAAGGATAAATCATGGCACCTTTGTGTTGATTTTAAAGACCTAAACAAGGCTTGCCCTAAGGATCCTTTTCCGCTGCCCCGCATCGATCGAATCATCGATCCAACAGCAGGACATGACTCATTATGCTTCCTCGGCGCTTACTCCGGATACCATCAGATAACAATGAAGGAATCTGACCAGGCCACAACGGCGTTTATCACTCCGTATGGGCCTTTTTGCTTCAACACTATGCCCTTTGGGCTCAAAAACGCTGGCGGCACATATAACCGCATGATTCAAACATGCTTAGAGAAACAAATTGGCAAGACAGTGGAGGCATACGTCGATGATGTAGTCATCAAGACCAAATGCGTCGACACATTAGTGGACGATCGCCACCTCACATTCGATAACCTCTGAACATATGACATACAGCTCAATCCAGAAAAATGCGTCTTCGGCATTCCAGATGGAAAGCTGTTAGGGTTTATCATCTCCCATAGAGGAATTGAAGCGAACCCAGCTAAAATCCGAGCATTGTCATAGCTAGCTATGCCAACCAATCTAAAACAAATCCAAAATCTAGCAGGGTGCGTAGCGGCCTTAAGTCACTTCATCTCCGGACTGGGAGAAAAAGAATTACCACTTTATAGACTGCTAAGGCGCACAAACAACTTTGAATGGACGGATGCGGCCATAGCCGGGCTGGAAGAAATAAAGACCCTCTTAGCGGGCAATCCAATCCTAGCCACTCCAAGTATTGGCGAGCCAATGGTGCTTTTTATCTCAGTAACTCACCAGGTTGCGAGTGATGTACTCGTCGTCGAACAAGAGGAAGAGGGACATAAATTCCCTTTCCAAAAACTAGTATATTATGTATCAAAGGTTCTTACACCATGCAAGTCATGATACCCCCATTATCAAAAAATCGCCTATGCGGTGTTCATGGCATCTCGGAAGCTCCGACACTACTTTCAAGAGTGTTTGATTACAGTGGAATCCGAAGTACCACTCAATGATATCATAAACAACAAGGACGCCATAGGCCGCATAGCCAAATGGGCAATTGAGCTCTTGCCATTTGAAATAACATACAAACCATGCCGGACTATTAAATCTCAGGTGTTGGCTGTTTATTCGCAGAATGGACTGAGGCCGAACTCCCTAAAGAGTACGGAGCATACTCCCACTAGACCATGTATTTCGATGACTAAAAAATTCTAGCCGGATTGGCGGCTGGCATCATCTTGATATCACCCATGGGGGATACAGTCCGCTACGTACTACAAATCATGTATACAGACTAAACCAATGCTGCCGAATATGAGGCGCTAATACACGGCCTCCGCATGGCCATATCCATGGGCATACAACGCCTAGAGGTGCGCGGAGACTCAAACCTCGCAATATCCCAAGGAAATGAAGACCTTGATGTGAAGGATCCAAAGATGGCGGCTTATCGGAACACCATAATAAAAATATCAACTCGGTTTGAGGGGCTCGAATTTCACCACGTTGCTCGGGACAGTAATCAGGCAGCGGACATACTCGCTTGCATGGGTCCCGCCTAACACCTTTGTAGAAAGATTGTTTAAGACATCAGTAATGTGGCAGGACAAGATCAAAGACGCTAATTCAGACCCGATCGCACCCCCACCAGCCAAACTCAATACAGATGTTAACGGGGATCGGGATATGAAAATAACATCCTCGGCTCATGAGATCATGGCCGTCATCGCCCCCTGGACCGAACCTTTCCTGTCCTACCTTTATAGGCAATAACTCCCTGATGATCAAAATGAGGTTCGTCACATAGTTTGGCGTTCTAAAGCATAAAGTTCATGACGGCGAACTATACAAGAAAAGCACTAGTTGTGTTCTCCAAAGGTGCATCTCTGAAGAAGAGGTACGACAACTTCAAGCCGAAATACACGCTGGGATGGGTGGCCATCACGCCGCAGCTCGGGCTCTCGTAAGCAAGGCTTTTCGAACAGGTTTCTTCTGGCTGACAGCCCAAGCAGATGCTCACGCACTAGTCCAACATTGGGTTGGATGCCATCTTTTCGCCAATCAAAGTCATATGCCTCCCACCTCCCTGAGAACCATCCCCATTACTTGGCCTTTTGTGGTCTACGGGGTGGATATGGTCGGACCCCTTAAAGGGGGAAGCCACAAAAAGAAATATTTACTGGCTATGGTGGATAAATTAACTAAATGGATAGAAGCCAAACCAGTCAGAACGGCTGAAGCAGGGCCGGAGATAGATTTTATATCCGGTGTAGTACAACGTTATGGCGTCCCGCATAGTATTACCATAGATAATGGCTCCAACTTTACACCTGACGAGGTGAAAAACGGGTGCGCCAAGTTAGGCATTAAACTTGATTATGCCTCCGTGTACCACCCTCAAACAAATGGTCAAGTCAAACATGCCAATGGCTTAATAATGAGCGGCATTAAACCCCGACTGGTGCGCTCCCTACGAGAGTCAGATAAACACCCGGTTGAGGAGCTTGACTCCGTACTATGGGGGCTACGGACCACACCTAACCGGACAATAGGATATACACATTTTTTCATGGTGTACGATGCAGAGGCTATTTTACCCTGCGACATTATTCATGACTCACCTCGAGTGCATATGTATGAAGAGCGAGAGATCGAGCTTGTAATGCCCCAGATGTAACACTTTCCAATTATGGCAGTATATGAAACCTTGACTTCATCAATTCCATTATGTGCTCTTCTTTCATTTTGGGTTTCTTCGTTTTGTCGTGTGCGTGTGTGCATTTCATCCATGTCATGTTGTCATGTGCATTGCATTGCATTCGTATTGTCACTTGCACCCGGTCCCACTCGTCTCTTCCCGTTGTCTGTTTCGAGTTCCGACACTCACACACGTGCCCGTGGCACCCCGAGTCCTTCTTTCGTGTCTGGCCGTGTAACGCTTCCGGAATGACGTGAGACTTGTCGTGCGTTGTTGTTTTGGTACGTGTAGGCCGCCTATCAAGTTTCGTCGCATTTGGAGTTTGTTTGGTACTCCAACGGTTAACCTAGTGGGCTAAAAGTACCTCTTCTTGTAGGCCCAAGACCCCCTCCACAACAGCCCACTAACCCAGCACAACCTCTCCCATCATCTCGGTCGTTGGATCGTGATCGTGTGGCCGAAAACCGCACCCCATTTGGACCTTCCTAGCTCCGAGAATCTATATAAACAGCCTCCCACGTCCATTTTTCGGGCAAAAACCCTAGTCCCGAGCTCCTCCACCGCCGCCGGACACGTCCAGATCGCGCCGGATGTGTCCACTCCGCCCAGCCACGTCACCCGACCAATCCCGCGTAGACACCTCAGCACCGCCGCCAAATGTCCGCCTCCCATTGGTCCGACTCCGCAGCCAGATCCACCGCCGCCACGCGGGCCGCGGAACCCGGGGCCGGCCCGCCGGCCCGACGCCGCCGCCACTCGGTCACCCGCGCCTCCCGACAGCACCGCCGCCGCGCCACCCTCACCACCGGCGGGAACTCCGCCGCCACCGGCGAGCACGCCTCCGCCGCCGCCGGCCGACGCGCCCCGCGCCGAGCCTCCCAACTCCGGCGCGCCGAGCCTCCCAACTCCAGCTGCCTCGCCTCGCCGCTCCGGCCGCTTCTCGGCGGCGCCGCCCCGCCGCGCCCCTCCGCCGCCGTCCCGGCCGGTCCCTGCAGCCTGGCCGCCCGCCGCCTCACCACTCCGGCCGGCCGCCACCACCGCCGGTCATCTCCTCCAACCCCGGCGGCCCGGGCCCGATCCGGATTCGGTGGTGGATCAGATCCACAACCCCCGCGAACCAAACGATCCCCTCCGTCCCGATCCCTCCATCCCGGAATCCCTCCGTCCCGTTTACTTTTTCAGAGGGTATAATTTCTTCTAAGTCCCAGTTTTTGCATATTTTGTTGGCATCTTGTGAGTGGTGTAACTTTTAGTGTGCTTGTCCAAATTGTGCATATGATATATCAAAATGATCGTGGTGATGTGCTCTACATTTTGTTCCATTGTGGCATACTTGTTTGAGTTCATCTAGATGACCTAATCATCATGACAAGAGTGCTACTTGTTATAAACTGTTGTTACTTGTTATTTTGTTGCCATCTTTGAGATGTGATAACTTGGTGCATGTTTATCCAAATGAAGCATATGATATGTCAAAATGTTCATTGTGAAGTGCTCTACATGATGGTTGCTGTAGCATTCATGTTAGGTGTCATATTGCCATGTTAATCTCTGTTGCAAAAGTGCATGTGGCTGTTAAGTGTTGAAACTTGTGGTGAGATGCTGTTTTGAAATGCTCTTTGCTATTGATGTGTTTGTCCCCATGTCACATGTTAATATGTTTTAGAAGCACCATCATATGGTGTTTGCTGTGGTGCAAACCACTTTCCATGATATGGCTTGAGGTGACTTAAACAAGCTTGTAAACATGCCATGCCAATGTTACCGTTTTATACTTAGTGGAAAAAACTGCTAAGTCTGGAATCTGTTTTAACCTGATGTTATGTTTGCTTGATGCCCCACTCAAATCCATGCTTGTTTTGGAGTGGCCAATGATCGTTCCTTGTTGTCCATGTTATTGTATATCCATCCATGCCCTCACTTGCACATATGGCTTGTTGTAGCTTATTTATTTCTTGCTCTCGAGTTGCTATAAATTATGCCTGTCAGATTTTTAACATCATGATCAATTTGGTGTAGCTTGTTGCTATTGATCCATGCCTCCTATGGAGTTGCTCCAATGGACTTGTTTGATGTAGAACATGTCTACTTCATGTCCATGCTTCTTGTCATCATGTTTGGGTGCTGTAGAGTATATATCTCTTGCTCCAAACTTGCTATGTGGTTGTTAACTTCAGCTTTGCATTGTATCTTGTTTCGTGTGTATGTGTTGAACCGTTGCTCCGTTTTGAGCGTGACCTATATGAAACTTGTGTGTTTTTGCATGTAGAATCATAATATCATGTTATTTACATGTTTGGAGTGTGTTTTCTTGATGTTTGGGTGCATCTTGCACCTTTGTCATGCTTGTCTTGTTTTGCTCATATCTTCTAGACCGTAGCTCCGAATTGAACAAACTTTATATGAAACTTGACTAGAATTTCATGTAGATCATCATGGTGCATGTTAACTTGCTGTTTAACAACTTTAACTTATGGTTTGTTCAGATCTGGACCAATTTTCAAAATATGCATATGAGGACTTATCGGATTTTCTATATGTTGGTTCCGGCCTCATTTAAACTTGTTGTTTTGTGTTGTTCTTGTGTGCTTCATCCCTTGCCATGCATACACATCATCATACTTGCATCATGTTGATTGTGCATTGCACCTTGTTTGATATCGTGCCATGTTGTGTTCTTGTGTTGAGTAGAGCCGGGAGCCGAGACCGAGAACGAGGTTCCTACCGAGGTTGAGTACGAGGAGCCGTCTTACGATCCCATCGACGACTCGACAAGCAAGATGACCTGACCCAGATATCATTACTATCTTTGCCTATTGCTAGATGTCTCGCTCTTTAGCTTATTGCCTCGATGCACATGTTTGTTTGTCAGCCTCCTATTATAACCACGAATCTCTCTAACCACCCAACCTAGCAAACCTTTGATTGGCTACGTAAGCTTCGCTCAGCCCCTTCTTATAGCATTGCTAGTTGCAGGAGAAGATTGAAGATTCTTGCTTCATGTTGAAGTTACTGTTGGGATTATAGTCAAAAAATTACTGTTGGGATATCACACTATATAATATGTCAACTAAATCATCTATATACTTGGCAATGGGTGGAAGGCTAAACCTCTTTCTTGGTGTTTTGTTCCACTCATGCCTCCCTAGGAACCGTATAAACTGGTGTTATGTTCCTTGATTATGCGTCCCTAACACGGTTGGGGTTTATGGACCCCCCTTGATAACCCGCTTAGCGCTAAAGCATTTCCAGCAAGTCCCAACATTGGTTTTACATTTGCCTAAACAACTAAAACTTGCATAGGGAGTTATAAACCATTTTCTTAATCAATAACCCGGGCCAGTGCTCCACATGAGTGTTGGTCCAAACTGGGGAGCCTGCGGGTCCACCTTGGGGAAACCCGAGGGTTGGTAAAAACCTGTAGCATCGCCCATCCAGACGTGGCCTGAGACGAGATACGCGCGGCTACTATCAGGGTGTCGGCACGCCGGGAGGATTTGCTGGATTAGTTTTTACCTTAGTCGGAATATCTTGAGCACGGGATTCCGAGAATACTCGGGTCTTCCCACCTTGGGGTTGCGACTCCGTAGATCGTGAGCTTGTGATGGGCTAAGTTAGGACACCCCTTCAGGGTTATGAACTTTTGAAAGCCGTGCCCGCGGTTATATGGCAGATGGGAATTTGTTAATATCCGGTTGTAGAAAACTTGACACCATGTTCAGAATACACTACCAGCGTGAGTAACCGTGACGGTCATTTTCTGAAAGGGGCTTGGGAAGTGAACACGGTGGGGTTATGTTTGACATGCTTAGATAGGATCACTTCATGATCACTTTGTCGCTCGTGCCACTTCTCTTCTCGCTCTAAACACGTAAGCTAGTGCTAGTGCAGATGCAACCCTATTTCTTCAGCCTTGTTCCACACCTAAGGCTTAGATAGTTTTGTTACCCGGGAACGGGATTGCTGAGTCCTCCGTGGCTCACAGATTCTACACAACACCAGATGCAGGTACTATGGTGAACTACACAGGTGACGGCACAGAGCTGTACTGGGAGTTCGATGAAGAACGTGGGCGATACTACATGTACTATCCCGATGATCAGTAGTGGCTTCTACTAGAGGCGATTCGGACCTTGTGGCTTTATTTATTTGGTATCTTTCATTTGGATCTTCGTTCGTAGTCGTACTGTGATGTTGTTTGGATGATGATTGCTTATGTAATGTATTGTGTGATGTGGCGAGTGTAAGCCAACTACTCTTTTGCAATTTCATCCCTCTTTTACATGAGTCGTGCAAAGATACCATACTTGAGATCATTCTAGTATGAGCTTATGCCTTTAAGTCGTGCCTCGACACGTTGGAGGTATAATCTTATAGTGGGCATTACAAGTTGGTAATCAGAGCCTTCTTCGACCTAGAAGCCCCCACTGATTGATCGAATCGTTGACGGTTGAGTCTAGGAACACACTTGAAAATGTTTTGAGTCCTATATATGTCGGAGAGTAGGATTTCTTTTTGCTCCTCATCTCTTTCAACTCTGATGAGAACTCCTGACGATTACTTATCTCTTCTACTCTCAAAAATTCACAAAAAAAAAATTTAGGATCACGCGAGTATTGTTTGGATTGTTCCGATGTCTTTGTGACGAGAACATTGTTCTCAATGCCTCCTGTCATTTAGGGGTTGTGGCAGTGTCCCGGGGAGTTGAGCTCCGAGGTGTTGTCATCACAAATATATCGCAGCAGTTCTGGAATACTTAAAACGGCCGACATCGAAAACTCTTCTATGCGTTTAGTGGCAAGATAACCCGACATCACCCAGTACTGGGGAGGTAGTTCGGGAGTATTACCATAGCTTGTATAGCAGATGCATTTCGAAGGTCCGAGGTAAACTGTTTCCGGAAATAACTGGTTATGTGTTGAAGGATGGATACAGCTGGATGTAGGATTAGAGTTGAGTGCGCGATGCTTCCCCTGTATCCCCAACACCTGATTGCATAACTGGAAACTTTCGGAAATTAATAGGTGGGATCATCTAGTAGCTCGTAGGCATTCTTCCAACGAATGCATGATATGGAGTTCGGGGTTCTACATTGAGTGAAGTGGTTTTATGGGGGTTGTTCCGATCGGGAGTTGCATCTTAAAGGGTCCTTGGCTATGCTGATCCGGGGATTGCAAAACCCTTTTGTACGTAAGCTTTCAGCACGAATTTGTCGAACGAAACTTCTATCTTGTATTTGTTCTACCTGCTCCTTGTTGTTTTTAATTACCTTTTGTTCTCCCAAGTGGCTTCTCAAGAAGATTGTTGTACCATTAAACTGTGGATTACATTCGTTCATGTTGTTCGAATGTTCTTGTGAAGACTTATGTTGCAATTTCTAGCCGTTGATTCAGCTTATATATTTTTCAATCAATGGCTAATAGTTGTCATCTCATTCAGGATGGCTCCAAAAAGGTTTCCCAGCGCTAACCCAGAGGGTGAAGAAGTTTCTGATCGTCCTCCTTCCCCTCCTCCTCCGTCTAAGGCCTGGAGAGCAATTATGCAAGTGACGAACCAGAACACCCAGATGCTTATGCAAATGATGCAGAACTTTCAAGCAAATCAAGGTGGTCATGGGAACCAAGGCCAAGGCAATTTATTCAACCAACCTCACTTTGCAACTCTCAACCAATTCCTGGCAAACGAACCATAGGCATTCAGTTACTGTGTGGATCCGCTAGATGCTAAAGACTGGATAACAGACATCAAGAAGCACTTTGAATGCAGTAACGTGAGACCTGAGGATTATGTCAAGTTTGCTGCCTTCCAACTCAAGGACCAAGCCGCTGATTGGTGGCAACAGTACAAAGATTCCAGAGAGGGTCGTGAAATCTCGTGGACTGACTTCTACAAGGATTTCTGCTCTCACCACATTCCAACTAGTGTAATCGAGGGTATGCGTGAGCAATTCCGCAACCTGAAGCAAGGCTCCATGTCCGTTTATCAATACAATGTCAAGTTCCAGAACCTTGCCCGCTATGCCAAGCAAGACATCCCAGATGCCAAGAGCAAGATTTATCAGTTCCGTGGTGGTCTGAAGGATGAACTCCAGCTAGCTCTCACCCTGTTCGAGCCTGATGAATTTGGTCAATTCTATAACATGGCACTTAAGCAAGAGGTAGCCCAGCTCAAGGTTGAAGCTTTCAAAAAGCGAATCAAAGATGCTGTCAACTCCTCCTCTTCTTCCCAAGTGGTCGCAAAGCAGTAGAAGTTTTGTCTTCCACCTCCTCTAGTGATCCGACCTTCCAACAACAACAACAAGCATTCTGGTGGCCGTGGTTTCTCCCACCCACCCAACCCAAGCAATCAGTCAAAGAATCACTTTCAAGCTTCGAAGTCAAGTGCTCCTTATCACCGTCCTCTCTCAGAAGTGATTTGCAACAAGTGCACTCAGAAGGGTCATTATGCTAACAAGTGTCCCAACCCAAGGCGCCTTCCGCCTCCTCCGCTTGTCAGCACTGATATTGTCAAGCAAAACCCCAAGGCAGCAAGAGTGAATCTGATGAATGCATCTCAAGCAGAGAACTCTTCAGATGTGATACTTGGTAACCTTCCAGTCAATCTTAAACCTGCTAAAGTTTTGTTTGATTCGGGTGCATCATGTTCTTTCATGTCATATCCTTTTGCATCCAAGCACAATGTGAGCACAGTGGCTTTACCTCAAAAGTTGCAAGTTACTTCTCCGGGGAAATGAATGACTTCTAGTGTGTATGCTCCAGATATATCTATTTATATGGGTGATTACCGCTTTCTGGTTTCTCCGGTTATTCTCGGCAACTCCGACATTAATCTTATTCTTGGGATGGATTGGCTTTCCAAGCATGATGCTCACATTGATTGTGCAAATAAGGAAGTCAAGCTTACTCATCCTGACGAAGATGTGATTATCTTCGCCTCTCGAGATAACACAATCAGGCTATTCTCTCTCAATGACAAGGGTGAGATTAATGCCATCTCTCAAATTCCGGTGGTCAATGAATATGAAGATGTTTTCCCTGAAGAGCTTCCAGGCATGCCTCCACATCGTCAAGTTGAATTCGTTATTGAACTCGAGCCCGGTACCGAGCCAGCATGTCGGCGTCCGTACAAGCATTCCCCTGAAGAGTTGAAGGAGCTGAAGAGACAACTCGATGAACAAGAGTGTATGGATCTAATCAGGCCTAGCACTTCTCCTTGGGGCTGTGGTGTTCTATTTGTCAAGAAGAAGGATGGCACGGAGCGCCTTTGCATTGATTACCGACCATTGAACAAGAAGACAATAAAGAACAAGTATCCGCTCCCCAATATCAATGAATTGTTCGAGCAGCTCAAAGGAGCAAAAGTGTTCTCAAAGCTCGATCTTCGGATGGGTTACCACCAGATCCGTATCCGTGAAGAAGATATTCACAAGACTGCATTCAGGACAAGCTACGGCTCCTATGAATACACGGTCATGTCTTTTGGCCTCGCAAATTGTCGGTGTACAAAAAGAGGGGTACACTTTTTGTACCCCTATGACTGTGCACGGGCAGTCCGAGCCCCGGGCACCACCACACCAAGCACGGCAAGGGAGGTGAGCCAGGGTAAGACCAAAGCTCGATGGAGACTGAAGCCCAAAGCCAAGACCACAAAGAGCAAAGGGACGAAGCGGATTCCCCCGGCAAGATCCTTGCCGGGGGTAGCTTTAGCAGCCCCGACAAGACCCTCGCCGCGGCAGCTCGCCCCACGCCTGCGGAGCGGATCACCCTTGAGTCCACTGCCCCCATGGGGCAAGGATTCGGGAGGCATCCCCGTAGTGGCATGCAGATCTTTGTGAAGACATTCAAGATCAGATACAAGCTAAGAAGACGACGACCCTTGGCGGGATCCCAGCGAAGGAAGACCACAAGACCTCCGGCAAGCACCTTGCCGGGGATGACAGCAGGCGCTGCGGCAAGACCCTTGCCGGGGCCCCGGTAAGGCCCTTGCTGAGGGCATCCGCAGGGCCACCATCAGGCCAACGCCAACTAAGCTTCCACCGCCCCATGCAGCTGCCGACCCAACCAGCTGGGCAGGCACCTGCGTGGCAACATGCAGATCTTCGTGGAGACCCGCCATTGCGCCACCTTAGCTGCCTGCCTGCCTACAAGGCACCCCAGGCACCGCTGGCCAGGGCGCGTGTCAACACAAGGAGGAGCGGCGATGGACAAGACGGGCGTCTCCCCTCGTCCCCGATAAAGCGAGGACACCTAAGCTAAGCGCATTAAATGCGCCTTGTCCTGTAATGCGAGGGATAACCTCGCATCACTGTACCCTTTCCACCTCCTGCGTGGCACTGTGGCAACCCCTTTTTCCTATAAAAGGAGGCCCGAGGCGACCAAGAGAAGGATTCAGCTTTTTAGAACTCCTCACGACTCGGCTTTCGGAGCTCATCACGCCCCATAGCTAGCTGAAGAACACAAACATATAATCCACCAAAGCAGGAGTAGGGTTTTACGCATCTTTGCGGCCCGAACCTGGGTAAAGGAACCGTGTGCTAACTGTTAGATCCGCTCTTCTCTCAACCCCGCGCCCTGCAACCGTAGTAGGGATTCTTGTGATCCCATAGGTGTCGATTCAAATACACTGACATCTTTGGCGCGTCAGGTAGGGGGCGCAGTTGTGAGAATCGGCTCCAGCAGTTGGCCCAACGCTCTTTCGTCTTCGTGGCCCTTGAAGAAGGAAGGAAGCCGGAAGATCTGCGTTTGAGCGGCTACAAATAGAAGCTAAGTTGCATAGAACCTTGGATATTTCTATCCTATTATTTAAGGTTATTATCCTCGGAGCTGTCGTTCTTTGTATAAAAAGAAACCTGCACGCAAATGGGGCCCTTCCCGATGGGCAACGCCTTTGCTCTGTTTCGAGTCCGCTCAACAGTTCAAAGGGCTGTGTTGGAAACGGTAGGGTAGCCTTCCGCAATCGGCAAGGCTCTCGACTCTGACTCGAGTCAAACTCGACAGCTCGAGCAGCTGCGTTCAGGGTGGCAAGGTGGCTCACCCGGCAGCACGCTCGCCCGGCAGGCCAATGGGGACCCGTCCCCAAGACACCGCCTTGGGTTTTTCACGCCCGCAAGCCTACCCAGCTAGCGTAGGGTGGACATACAAAGGGGCAGCGAACAGGAAAATGACATGTATGGTTCCAAAGATATTTCAAAGTTATATTACATCGTGTCATCGCTGCGGTTCTAACTAAAGATAAAATCTGTCTTGGTCACGAATCCGCAGCGGCGAAGAAGAACGGGATGCCTAATCCCAGCGCTGGCCCTCCACCGTCTTGATTTCATCGATGCGACTGATGACGGGCTTGATGCGCTCCTAGAGCGCCATGAGGTCAGCATCCTCCGGCAAGCTGTCCATCGCAGCTTCGAAGTCGAGGGCGGGGTTCCAGAACGCCATCTTGGTGAGGACCTTGGTCATGACCCCCCAGCAAAGCCGCCGGGCCTCCTCGGCGAGCGTGGCCATTCTGTTGGAGTGAAGATCAGTCAAGGCACCGAGGATGCCCTCGAAGAACACGGCCAGGTTGGCGTTGACGGACCCGCTCCACTCAGGGGCATACCTCACGTTTGGCATCCCCATGAGGGCCAACTATGAGGTAACCCTGCCGGCGATGTCCTCCAGCCGGCTGAACCACCTGTTCTCGCCCGCCACGTATTCTTGGTGGGAGGCGCCCTTGTCCGCCCGTAGCTGCTTCTCCTCCTCCAGGCTCTTGGTCAAGGCCTCCTCCCGAGCCGAGCTCTCCGACAACATCTTCTCGAGATTCTCCAGCCTCAGCTTGAGATCTCTGATGGAGTTTTGTTCCTCAAAGAGCTCCCCAGCCCTGCTGATGATCGCTCCCTGCGCCTCCATCAAGGCGTAGTTGAGCCAGTTCTTTTCGTTGTACAGCTTGAGGGCCTGCTCCTTCAGCTCGTCCCGCTCCACCTCCAGCTCTTGCACCTTGCCGGCGTGGGCCAGAGCCTGGGCATCGAGTGCCTCTTTGTGCCTCTGCCCCATCTCACAAGTCCGCCGCTCGACAAGGACCACGAGCTCCTCATCCTTGCCGCGGAGCATTGCGGCAAGCTTCACCTCACGCGCAGAGAGGTCTTCTTCCTGGGAATAGAGGGCGGCTTGATGCTGGTTCTGGGCGGCCTCCACCACGGCAGCCAAGTTCGCTGCCTCTTCCTGGGCCTTCTAATGTCAGCCATCTTCATGATGAGTACCGCATTGCGCTTGGCCAATTCTTCCTGGAAGGCCCTCTGCTCCTTGCGGGACTGGTGAAACCAGGTTTGCGCCTCAGCAACGCGCGCCTGGAAGTCCACGCCTCGTCCACCGCTGGCATTCTGGACTTAAGCTTGTCTAGACGGGCGCGGTAGAGCGCCTGGAGTTTCCAGAAATTGGCCCCCATGGCCCGGAAGAGCTGCCCTTCTAGAGAGCCGTCGCCGCCGGTGCCTGGTTCATCAACAACCTCGAGCCCGGTGGCGGCGAGCACCTCACCATCGAAGACTTCCCCTCCGGCGGGCGCTCGGGAGCTTGACGCCCAGCGAGATGGACGAAGAGGTCGTCGCCCACCTTCAGGTACCTGCCAGGGCCCGAGGTTGTGGAGGAAGAAGGCTGATCATCAATCGCCTCTTCCTCGGCTGTGGCCATGCCGGCCTCCCCGGCAGGCCCACCGCCGGCACCCTCGGCGGCGCCCCTGGTGGCGTCCTCGGTGGCCTTATCCGCAGCGGCCCCGGAAGCGTCCCTGGCGGCCTCCTCGGCGGCAATCTTGTCGGCCTCCGCCGCGGCCTCCTCAGCAACCTCCCCGATGACGGCGTCCACGTCCTCCATGTCTGTTGAAGGAGGGCCTGGGCCGTGATGGGGATGATGAAGCCAAGAAAAATGATAAGGGAAAAGCAAAGACAGAAGACAGGCGACTCACCAGTCCCGGGCTGTGAAAAGGAAGTCTCCTCCCCGCCGGCGTCTGGCGCCGTGGCAGAGCCACCAGCGCCCAAGTTCCCCTCTTCCTCCATGCGTATGGGCTCCATGCTTGGTGCCCTTGCCGAGGACGCCCCTTGCGGCGGCGTGGTCAATGGAGGTGGTGCGTTGGGGGTAGCCCCCCGCGGCTCCTCCTGCTGCTGCTCCCGTCCTACAAAACTGGCAAGGTCAGCACCATAGCATCAAACACCTACTGCATGTCGGGCAAGAAGAGGATGATGAACTTACGCTGGGGGCTATGCCGGGGGCTGCCGTCTGGGCAGCTCAACACCACCAGTGGTGTCCCTGAAGCCCCAGCCGGGGGCCGGCTGCTCGCCGACACCTTGGCCCTCTTTATCCTCTGGGCCAACATCTCTGCGTCCCTGAAGAAGCAAAACAGATCGAAATGAGTGGCATGGTTCAGGAGGATGGAAATGGCGGTAAGGAATGGAGTCCTTACTCATCGTCCATCTCCTCCTCCGCCGCCGCTTTCCTCCTCCTCTTCGGGCTAAGAGGCCCGAGATCAAAAGGGAGTTCCGCGTCGACATCCGAGTCGATGTCTGCCGGGGGAGGCAAAGGGGGCGGAGTTTGTGCGCGCCTGGACGGAGAAAAGGTTGCCGCCTTCTTCTTCTCGGAGGCCTTCGCCAGCCTCCTCGCCGCCGTGGCCCTCGTGTGGAGCCCGGACTCCTCCAGGGCCAATTGAGGCTGCGCAGTCTTGCCGGGCCGGACCGGATCGCCGGAACAGGCCCGCCGTAGGACTCACCCTCTTCCCCTGGCTGGCACCGAGCCGGCCGCCGCGTCCTCCTCCGACGATGACTCATCGGCCACGTCTTCGACCAGCGGGGCTCCGGTGCCGGCGCTGCTAGACTCTCCGGTGGCCGCCGCCCACTGGGCGAGCTCCTCCTCCTCCGCAGTCGTGGCATCCTGGTCCTCCACACCTCCGGTGATGCCGGCCTCCATGACGAGCTGCGCCTCCCTCGCCCTAGCGGCGATGTAGTCCAGCTCCTCCTGGGTGGTGTCGTTGGCAAGCCACTGCTCGGCGTCAGGCTTGACGCACACCTCGACCAGAGTGTCGAAGAATTGCTGCACGACCTCGTCCGCCCGCTCCTACCAGCTCGGGATGGGGCCGTGCGCGTTGCATTCCGGCATCATGGCGACGATCTCGGACAGGCACGAATTGTTGCACACCACCCCTGCTGGCAGCTTGAAGAGCTGCCCCTTGATGGCCTTGTCGGCCATTGCGGCAGCCTTCGCGGCCTTGCCGGTCCGTTCGACCTCGCCGTCGTGGCCCACATCCAGCTGGAAGAGCCGCTGGCAGAAATGGGCGTGTCCCATCACTGTGAGGTTGTGGTCGAGGCCAGGGTGGAGCCGCATGACGTCAGCCGGGTTCCTAAAGAGCCAGGCTGGGCTCCCCTTGTTGTGCAACGGGGCGATCCGACAGCGGATGAAGTCCGCCCCCATCATCTCAAGGGTGAGCCCGGCCTGGGCGAGCTGGTGGATCCTGGTGATGGCGATAGTGAGCCTCCCGTCGGCAGCGTCGACGTCGCCCCAGTCGCTGCCACGGACCGGTGGCACCCGGCGAACCCTGCAGAATGTTGGCGGCTCATCTTCTTCAATCCAGCACCATCGGCCGCGCCATTCATCCCACCTCTCCTTCACGGCGCCCTCCGAGTACGCTCCCTTGGATCTTGGAATCCAGGAGGTGCACCCCGAGATGGCGCCTCCCGGCTGGATCCGAGGGGTGAATTAGTGGCGGAAGAGCGCCGTGTTGGGCTGCACCCCGACGAAGCCCTCGCAAAGGTGCGCGAAGAAAGCCATGCATGCCACCGCGTTCGGAGTGAAATCCAAAAGGCGGAAGCCAAAGGTGTGCATGACATCACGGAAAAAATCGGAGAAGGGGGGACACAACCCGCAAGAAAAGTAGTCGACGAAGAAGGGGTACCGATTTGGGCCAGGTTCGGCGCAAGCGGCCGGAATGACGTGAGTCGTCGGATGCCCCAGGCTCTACCCCCCCTCCCCCGTGTTCGCCCCCCAAAGGGGCTTGAAGGCGGCCCGGAGCTCGTAGACGTCGACCGACGATGGGATGAAGAAAGCAGCCTTCATCCGGTCCCCCGAAAACGCGCCATCCGGCTGCCCCACAGGCCCGGCGCCCTTGGCCACCCCCTTGCCCTTGGCGGGTTTGGAGACCATGGCGGCTGAGTTGGAGGGCTGAGGAAAGGGGATGGTGAAGCGACGGCGGCAGGCGACGGTGGAGGCTTCGGGAGGAAGGAAGAGAGGGAACAGCGGCTCTGAGATCGGAAGAGGCGCGAGGAAAATGGAGGAAGTGATCAGCGCGCCCGCGGTTATTCCTTCTTATGGGGAGGGGCGCGGGCCGCCTCCTTTCGCATTTACTGCGACGTGACGCATGCCTGCGGAAACCGCCCCGCGCATGCCGCCCATGTCACGCATGCCCCTCCACCCTGCGTCGTGTGCGCGGATCATGGCGAGCGAAGCGCGCGGAAAATCTTACCACGGTGAAAACCGCCCCGCCTGCCCACGCACCGTTCTGGGCCTGGCCCAACAACGCGTCGCGCTTATGTGTGGCCCAGGCCCGTGGGCTCCTGTCGGTGTACAAAAAGAGGGGTACACTTTTTGTACCCCAATGACTGTGCACGAGCAGTCCGAGCCCCGGGCACCACCACACCAAGCACGACAAGGGAGGTGAGCCAGGGTAAGACCAAAGCTCGATGGGGACTGAAGCCCAAAGCCAAGACCACAAAGAGCAAAGGGATAAAGTGGATTCCCCCGGCAAGACCCTCGCCGTGGCAGCTCGCCCCACGCCTGCGGAGCGGATCACCCTTGAGTCCACTGCCCCCATGGGGCAAGGATTCGGGAGGCATCCCCGTAGTGGCATGCAGATCTTTGTGAAGACATTCAAGATCATATACAAGCTAAGAAGACGACGACCCTTGGCGGGATCCCAGCCAAGGAAGACCACAAGACCTCCAGCAACCACATTGCTGAGGGCATCCGTAGGGCCACCATCAGGCCAACGCCAACTAAGCTTCCACCACCCCATGCAGCTGCCGACCCAACCAGCTAGGCAGGCACCTGTGTGGCAACATGCAGATCTTCATGGAGACACGAAATTGCGCCACCTCAGCTGCCTGCCTGCCTACATGGCACCCCAGGCACCGCTGGCCAGGGCGCGTGTCAACACAAGGAGGAGCTGCGGCGGACAAGACGGGCGTCTCCCCTCGTCCCCGATAAAGCGAGGACACCTAAGCTAAGCGCATTAAATGCGCCTTGTCCTGTAATGCGAGGGATAACCTCGCATCACTGTACCCTTTCCACCTCCTGTGTGCCACTGTGGCAACCCCTTTTTCCTATAAAAGGAGGCCCGAGGCGACCAGGAGAAGGATTCGGCTTTTTAGAACTCCTCACGACTCGGCTTTCGGAGCTCATCACGCCCCATAGCTAGCTGAAGAACACAAACATATAATCCACCAAAGCAGGAGTAGGGTTTTATGCATCTTTGTGGCCAGAACCTGGGTAAAGGAACCGTGTGCTAACTATTAGATCCGCTCTTCTCTCAACCCCGCGCCCCGCAACCATAGTAGGGATTCTTGTGATCCCATAGGTGTCGATTCAAATACATCGACAAAATGCTCCACCCACCTTCTCGAGGATGATGCACTACATATTCAACCCCTACACCAATGAATTTGTTCTTGTCTATCTGGATGACATCTTGGTATTCTCCAAGAATGTCGAAGACCATGCCAAGCACCTCCGTTTGGTTCTGGACAGACTCCTAAACACAAGTTCTATGCGAATTCTGGCTGGATAAGGTCTTATATCTTGGCCATATCATCTCTGTTGAGGGTATTTCTGTCAACCCCGAGAAAGTTGAAGCGATTGTCAACTGGGAACCCCGCAGAACGTCAAGCAACTCTGAAGCTTCCTTGGTCTCGCTAGCTATTGCAGAAGGTTCGTTGAGAACTTCTCCAAGATTGCCAAGCCTCTCTCTCAAACTTGCTGCAGAAGAATGTCAAGTACAACTAGACTCCGGATTGTGATGTGGCATTCAAAACACTCAAAGAGAAGCTCATTTCTGCTCCGGTTCTTACTCCCCCGGATGAGTCCAAGCCCTACGAAGTATTCCGTGATGCTTCTCTTCAAGGACTTGGTGGTGTTCTAATGCAAGACAAGAAAATTGTGGCATACACTTCTCGTCAATTGAAGCCAAATGAGAAGAACTACCCCACACATGATCTCGAGCTAGCAGCAGTGGTACATGCCTTGATCACATGGAGACACCTTCTGTTGGGCAGAAAAGCGGACATCTTCACCGATCACAAGAGCTTGAAGTACATCTTCACACAGCTGAACCTGAACCTTCGCCAGACTCGTTGGGTTGAGATGATCCAAGAGTATGATCCAAGCATCAAATACACACCTGGCAAGGCCAATGTCATTGCAGATGCCTTGAGCAGAAAGGCATATTGCAACAGTCTCCTTCTCAAGCCGTTTCAGCCTGAGCTTTGTGAGTCTTTCAGGAAGCTCAACCTCCAAGTTGTTCCGCAAGGCTTTCTTGCAAATCTTCAAGTTGCTCCTACCTTGGAAGATCAGATCCGTGAGGCCCAACTCAGTGATGCTATGGTGCAGAAAGTGAAACATGGTGTTGCAAAGGGTACTCCCAAATACAAGTGCTATCGTGTTGATGAGAAAGACGGCTTGTTCTTTGAGAACAGACTTGTGGTTCCCAAAGGCGATCTCAGGAAGCTCATAATGAACGAAGCACATGACTCCCTCCTCTCGATTCATCCTGGAAGTTCTAAGATGTACCAAGACCTCAAGCAATCTTACTGGTGGACTCGCATGAAAAGGGAGATTGCCCAATTCGTGAACTAATGTGATGTCTGCAGAAGAGTGAAGGCAGAACATCAACGTCCAGCCGGTCTCCTCCAACCTCTTCCTATTCCCGTGTGGAAATTCGACCACATTGAAATGGATTTCGTCACTGGGTTTCCCAAGTCCAAGAAGGGGAATGATGCTACCTTTGTTGTGATTGACAAGCTAACCAAAGTAGCTCACTTCCTTCCAGTCAAAGAATCCATCAATGCAGCTCAGCTGGCAGAGTTGTACACTTCCAGAATTGTGTCGTTGCATGGCATTCCTCAAGTTATCTCCTCAGACCGTGGAAGTTTGTTCACATCCAAGTTTTGGGACTCCTTTCACTCAGCCATGGGCACTAAGATCCATTTCAGCACTACGTTTCACCCTCAGACTAGTGGTCAAGTCGAAAGAGTGAACCAGATCCTCGAAGACATGCTCAGAGCTTGTGTCATCTCTTTTGGCATGAAGTGGGAAGATTGCCTTCCGTTTGCCGAGTTCTCTTACAACAACAGTTTCCAAGCAAGTGCCGGCAAAGCTCCTTTTGAAATCCTCTATGGCAGAAAGTGTTGTACCCCTCTCAACTGGTCCGAGACCAGTGAACGTCAACTTCTTGGCAATGAGTTGATCTCAGAAGCCGAAGAAATGTGCAAAGTTATACGTGAGAATCTCAAGGCCGCTCAGTCGCGTCAAAAGAGCTGCTATGACGGCAAGCATCGTGATTTGGCTTTCGACATTGGGGATCATGTCTATCTCCGTGTTTCTCCTATGAAAGGAAACCAAAGATTTGGTATCAAAGGAAAGCTTGCTCCGAGATACGTGGGCCCTTTCAAGATTCTTGGCAAAAGGGGCGATCTAGCCTATCAACTCGAGCTTCCATCCAACTTTGCAAATGTTCATGATGTGTTTCACGTGTCTCAACTCCGCAAGTGCTTCAAGACACCTGAACGCACAATTCCGTTCGAGGAGATTGATCTTCAACAAGACTTGTCTTACCGTGAGCACCCTGTTGCTATTCTTGAAGAAATTTAGCGCAAGACCCGCAACAAGTAAATCAAGTTCTTGAAAGTTAAGTGGTCACACCATACCGACCGAGAAGCTACGTGGGAACGAGAAGATCACCTTCGTTCCGAGTATCCTTTCTTCTTCCAGTCCTAGATCTCGGGACGAGATCTTTTCCTAGTAGAGGAGAGTTTGTAATGCCCCAGATGTAACACTTTCCAATTATGGCAATATATGAAACTTTGACTTCATCAATTCCATTATGGGCTCTTCTTTCATTTCGGGTTTCTTCATTTTTTTCGTGTGCATGTGTGCATTTCATCCATATCATGTTGTCATGTGCATTGCATTGCATTCATGTTGTCACTTGCACCCGGTCCCACTCGTCTCTTCCCGTTGTCCGTTTCGAGTTCCGACACTCACACACATGCCCGTGGCACCCCGAGTCCTTCTTTCATGTGTGGCCGTGTAACGCTTCCGGAATGACGTGAAACTTGTCGTGCGTTGTTGTTTTGGTACGTGTAGGCCGCCTATCAACTTTCGTCGCGTTTGGAGTTCGTTTGGTACTCCAACGGTTAACCTAGTGAGCTAAAAGTACCTCTTCTTGTAGGCCCAAGACCCCCTGCACAACAGCCCACTAACCCAGCACAACCTCTCCCATCATCTTGGTCGTTGGATCGTGATCGCGTGGCCGAAAACCGCACCCCATTTGGACCTTGCTAGCTCCCAGAATATACATAAACAGCCTCCCACGTCCATTTTCGGGCAAAAACCCTAGTCCCGAGCTGCTCCACCGCCGCCGTACACGTCCAGATCGCGCCGGACGTGTCCACTCCGCCCAGCCACGTCGCCCGACCAATCCCGCGTCGACACCTCAGCACCTCCGCCATGTGTCCGCCTCCCATCGGCCCGACTACGCAGCCAGATCCACCGCCGCCACACGGGCCGCGGAGCTCGGGGCCGGCCCGTCGGCCCGACGCTGCCGCCACTCGGTCGCCCGCGCCTCCCGACAGCACCGCTGCCGCGCCACCCTCGCCGCCGGCGGGAACTCCGCCGCCGCTGGTGAGCTCGCCTCCGCCGCCGCCGGCCGACGCGCCCCGCGCCAAGCCTCCCAACTCCGACGCGCCGAGTCTCCCAACTCTGGCCGCCTCGCCGCTCCGGCCGCTTCTCGCCGGCGCCGCCCCGGCGCGCCCCTCTGCCGCCGTCCCGGCCGGTCCCCGCCGCCCGGCCGCCCGCTGCCTCGCCGCTCCGGCTGGCCGCCACCACCGCCGGTCATCTCCTCCAACCCCGGCGGCCCGGGCCCGATCCGGATTCGGGGGTGGATCAGTCCACCACCCCCGCGAACCAAATGATCCCCTCCGTCCCGGAATCCCTCCGTCCCGTTGACTTTTTCAGAGGGTATACTTTCTTCTAAGTCCCAGTTTTTGCATATTTTGTTGGCATCTTGTGAGTGGTGTAACTTTTAGTGTGCTTGTCCAAATTGTGCATATGATATATCAAAATGATCGTGGTGATGTGCTCTACATTTTGTTCCATTTTGGCATGCTTGTTTTGAGTTCATACAGATGACCTAATCATCATGACAAGAGTGCTACTTGTTATAAACTGTTGTTACTTGTTATTTTGATGCCATGTTTGAGATGTGATAACTTGGTGCATGTTTATCCAAATGGAGCATATGATATGTCAAAATGTTCATTGTGAAGTGCTCTACATGATGGTTGCTGTAGCATTCATGTTAGGTGTCATATTGGCATGTTAATATCTGTTGCAAAAGTGCATGTGGCTGTTAAGTGCTGAAACTTGTTGTGAGATGCTCTTTTGAAATGCTCTTTGCTATTGATGTGTTTGTCCCCATGTCACATGTTAATATGTTTTAGAAGCACCATCATATGGTCTTTGCTGTGGTGCAAACCACTTTCCATTATATGCCTTGAGGTGACTTAAAAAAGCTTGTAAACATGCCATGCCAATGTTACCGTTTTATACTTAGTGAAAAGACTGATAAGTCTGGAATCTGTTTTAACCTGATGCTATGTTTGCTTGATGCCCCACTCAAATCCATGCTTGTTTTGGAGTGGACAATGATCATTCCTTGTTGTCCATGTTATTGTCTATTCATCCATGCCCTCACCTGCACATATGGCTTGTTGTAGCTTATTTATTTCTTGCTCTCTAGTTGCTATAAATTATGCCTGTCAGATTTTTAACAACATGATCAATTTGGTGTAGGTTGTTGCTATTGATCCATGCCTCCTATGGAGTTGCTCCAATGGAGTTGTTTGCTGTAGAACATGTCAACATCATGTCCATGCTTCTTGTCATCATGTTTGGGTGCTGTAGAGTATATATCTCTTGCTCCAAAATTGCTATGTGGTTGTTAACTTCAGCTTTGTAGTGTATCTTGTTTCGTGTGTATATGTTGAACCGTTGCTCCGTTTTGAGCGTGCCCTGTATGAAACTTGTGTGTTTTTGCATGTAGAATCATGATATCATGTTGTTTACATATTTGGAGTGTGTTTTCTTGATGTTTGGGTGCATCTTGCACCGTTGCCATGCTTGTCTTGTTTTGCTCATATCTTCTAGACCGTAGCTCCGAATTAAACTTGACTAGACTTTCGTGTAGATCATCATGGTGCATGTTAACTTGCTGTTTAAAAACTTTAACTTAAGGTTTGTTCAGATCTGTACCAATTTTCAAAATATGCATATGAGGACTTACCGGATTTGCTATATGTTGGTTCTGGCCTCATTTAAAATTGTTGTTTTGTGTTGTTCTTGTGTGCTTCATCCCTTGCCATGCATACGCACCATCATACTTGCATCATGTTGATTGTGCATCGCACCTTTTTTAATATCGTGCCATGTTGTGTTCTTGTGTTGAGTAGAGCCGGGAGCCGAGACCGAGAACGAGGTTCCTACCGAGGTTGAGTACGAGGAGCCGTCTTACGATCCCATCGACGACTCGACAGGCAAGATGACCTGACCCAGATATCATTAATATCTTTGCCTATTGCTAGATGTCTCGCTCTTTAGTTTATTGCCTCGATGCCCATGTTTGTTTGTCAGCCTCCTATTGTAACCATGAATCTCTCTATCCACCCAACCTAGCAAACCTTCGATTGGCTACGTAAGCTTCGCTCAGCCCCTTCTTATAGCATTGCTAGTTGCAGGAGAAGATTGAAGATTCTTGCTTCATGTTGAAGTTATTGTTTGGATATCACACTATATAATATGTCAACTAAATCATCTATATACTTGGCAATGGGTGGAAGGCTAAACCTCTTGCTTGGTGTTTTGCTCCACTCATGCCTCCCTAGGAACCGTATAAACGGGTGTTATGTTCCTTGATTATGCGTCCCTAACACGGTTGGGGTTTATGGGCCCCCCTTGATAACCCGCTTAGCGCTAAAGCATTTCCAGCAAGTCCCAACATTGGTTTTACGTTTGCCTAAACAACTAAAACTTGCATAGGGAGTTATAAACCATTTTCTTAATCAACAACCCGGGCCAGTGCTCCACATAAGTGTTGGTCCAAACTGGGAAGCCTGCGGGACCACCTTGGGGAAACCCGAGGGCTAGTAAAAACCTGTAGCATCGCCCATCCGGACGTGGTCTGAGACGAGATACGCGCGGCTACTATCAGGGTGTCGGCACGCCGGGAGGATTTGCTGGATTAGTTTTTACCTTAGTCGGAATATCTTGAGCACGGGATTCCGAGAATACTCGGGTCTTCTCACCTTGGAGTTGCCACTCCGCAGATCGTGAGCTTGTGATGGGCTAAGTTGGGACACCCCTACAGGGTTATGAACTTTCGAAAGTCGTGTCCGCGGTTATGTGGCTGATGGGAATTTGTTAATATCCGGTTGTAGTAAACTTGACACCATGTTCAGAATACACTACCAGCGTGAGTAACCGTGACGGTCATTTTCCGAAAGGGGCTCGGGAAGTGAACACGGTGGGGTTATGTTTGACGTGCTTAGATAGGGTCACTTCGTGATCACTTTGTCGCTCGTGGCACTTCTCTTCTCGCTGTAAACACGTAAGCTAGTGCTTGTGCAGCTGCAACCCTATTTCTTCAGCCTTGTTCCACATCCAAGGCTTAGATAGTTTTGCTACCCAGGAACGGGATTGCTGAGTCCTCCGTGGCTCACAGATTCTACACAACACCAGATGCAAGTACTATGGTGAACTACACAGATGACGGCACAGAGCTGTACTGGGAGTTCGATGAAGAACGTGGGTGATACTACTGGTACTATCCCGATGATCAGTAGTGGCTTCTACTAGGGGCGACTCGGACCTTGTGGCTTTATTTATTTGGTATCTTTCATTTGGATCTTCGTCCGTAGTCGGACTGTGATGTTATTTGGATGATTATTGCTTATGTAATGTATTGTGTGACGTGGCGAGTGTAAGCCAACTACTCTTTTGCAATTTCATCCCTCTTTTACATGAGTCGTGCAAAGATACCATACTTGAGATCATTCTAGTATGAGCTTATACCTTTAAGTCGTGCCTCGACACGTAGGAGGTATAATCTCATACTGGGCATTATAGAGCTCGATCGGCAGGATGACCTAGACTGCCTTGAAGAGGAGCGCGATATCGCACAGGCTCGTTCCGCATTGTATCAATAACAGGCTAGGCGATACCAGAGCAGAGAAGTGCGAGCCAAAACATACAATGTTGGTGAAATTGTTTTGCGCCTCCCGAAGAAGAAAAAGGATAAACTTAAAACAAGATGGGAGCGCCCCTTCATTATTGACAAAGTTCCCACTGGAGGAGCCTATCACCTTCGAAATGCATCAGACAATCGCCTTGAGCCGAATCCATGGAATGCTGCTAGACCCCAATGATTCTATGGATAGTTCGGTAGCAACTTTTAATTCTGTTTTTTGTCTAGGTTTTTTCCTTTATTTTTCTTCTTCATTTCTTGTTTCTTCCTTCCCAGAAAGTGTTCGGCTATACCGAACTGTTAGGTGTGAACATCTTCAAATGTATATACCTCAAGATACCTGGGGGATTCTATAACGAAGCTTATTATTACAAGCTTATTGCTTACAGTACTCATGTCGTCTTTTTCATACACCCTCTTCGCCATTATATGCACCTTTATGACTTAAGTTTTTGCCAAGCTGAGTTGCCTGGCTCATGTGTTTATACCCTACGTTCTCGATTGTTCGGCTAGGGTGTAAAGGCAGCACCTCTGTGATTGTTACAACCGGGTAATCCGGAACTATACCTCAGACGGGTGAAGCCGAAAGCTAGCGTTCTTAAGGGAATCATTGGTTGGCGGACAAACGACGAATTGCTTTTTAGCACATAATTTTTCAATCTCAGAGGATAGGCTTCCGGTAATCCTATTTGTTAGGTTCAAAGCCTAGGCACGCATACACACGCATGCTGACCCAGGGAAAGGAACCCTTAATGGAACTATTCTCCCTGGAAGATGTTTCTTATGTTAAATAGTAATATAACATAACTCCCTGAACAAAACCTGTCTGTTCAAGGAAAAATGACTGGATTGCCTAGTTTCCGAACATACTAAGTGTTCACCACAAGTATAGTATCCGGAAACACTCCAACCCTTGGGTTTAGGAGGTTGAAGCTGAAGGTCTGCCATGACAAAAAAATTAACAAGTTCGGTTGGAGATAAGTTTGATGATAAAGTACATTGCTACATGGAATGAAACACCTATTCTTCATCTATGCCATCTATAAGACTATCTAACCTACAGTCTTCTTGCGAAAACTTTGCGGCTATCATTACTTGGTCATACACCAAGCTAACAGGAATTTCTTGTCTGTTTGGTCCCCGAGGTCCAACCCGAGCCATATGATTCGGATCAAGCCTAGTATATCGCGTTTTCACCATGCACAGGCCTCTCGTGCACCTTCTTGGATGCCTTCCATATATCAAAACGACACAGAGCTCCTTTGAATAAGTTTGCCAGCTCCTCCATAATTTCTGGAGGAGAATCGGAGGGCCATAAGGCTTTAGCCATGTTTTTCATTGCTTTCCGAAATCGCTCATGCACTTTGGAGAGCTCTTGTAGCACGTCGCCTTGAAATCCGGATACTTCTCCTTCGGGTCGCCTAGTTAACAAACCTGCAGGTATAGCATTATGAAGCTTTGTGGGATAATATGAAAGCTAAGTTAAAGGTCATAGTGAATATGCTGCCTTTTAACTTTCTATTTTCCTTCAAGGCATCTGACAGTTGGGCCCATAGATCCTTTAGCTCTTCGAGTTTCTTGATATTTTCATCCAGCAGTTTGTTTTTATCCTTAATGGTCCGTGTTAATCAATGTTGGGAATATCGCTTATCGGGAATTTATCGGTCGACCCATGATAAGGAGTAAATCAGCCAGTTTATCGGCATATCGGCCAATTTATCGCCGTATCGGCTTATTTATCGGCCGATTTATCTTATCGATCAGACAACGATAAGCGATAAATCGGCCGATTTATCGGCATATCGGAAGATATCTTGAACAGTGGTGTTAATACACGCTGACCAGTGGCTTCTTGCCCTTTGGCATGTCTTTTGTCCAGCAACCCTTCGCTTCTCCTCCAGTTGATCTATCGATTCCGCTGCTATAAATGAAACAATGTATGCTTAAACATCATTGATGGTGCAAATTCGTATTTTCCGGACACTATTCGTCCTTACCATCAGATCCCTTTTTGGATTTCTTCAAATCTTCCAGTTCCGTGGTGACAACATTTAGCTTGATCCGGATTGCTTCAAGCTGCTTGGCCAATGCGTCATTCCTTTCCTTGAGAACCTACGTGAATAATGATCCTTAAATCAGTTGGGCCAACTGTTTCAAGTCTCAAGGGCTATAGGCATATGCTTATTAAAATTACGAAAGTTCTTACCCGCATATCCTTTGAAAGCAGGTGAGTGGCTCCAGAAAGTCCATCCCGAGCAGCTCGGATATACGCATCCGCAGAGCTGAGGGCATTGAACGCCTCCTTAGTAAAAATTGGATCGCGCATGGCCTCTTTTCACCACAGATGGTTCATCACGCTCTCCACTTCGGAATTTGCAACGGATACATTAAACAAATCCTCCTGAAGAGGACAATCCGGCATTACGCACGTATTGGCTCTTGTCCTTGTGGACGGGCCCAGGGCCGGATTCGTTGATGTTTGGCCAGCAGGGTCCTCGGACACAGTTCGGCGTATACTCCTCCTGAAATAATACGAAGGGAAATATATGAAAATCCGGCCTTGATACCGGGCACATGTTGAAAACTGTACCTCTTCGATTAAGGGGGGGGGGCTCCAGGTGTCCCCCATTTCCTTTCGCTTCGAAGACTCGCCCTGCACATGCGTCGTCTTCTTAAGAGATGCCCTTGATGCAGTACGGCGAGATGAGCGCCGCCCCTTTGGAGTATGAGACAGTGCGGTGGGTGAGGCGCGAAAGGGAGTCTCTCTTTGAGGGGATGTCTCCTGGGTACTTATATGGGAGGAAGGAAGAAGGCCAGGGTAACCGGCTACAATGGCCACTTCCATACCATCATGACTCGTGAGATGAAAAACTCCGTCAATAAGCTCTATGAATATGTCTGTATCTTCTTCAAATCCGGGATCTTTGTCATGAACGTGGTCCTCCAGCTGCGGAGCGGGCCAATAAACCCCCTCGATCACCTTCCTCCATTCCTGTTGGAAACAGCCAGATTTAGTTCGGTTAGCATATCTCAGAAAAGAGATTGTATAAAGCTAGCAACCGAAAAAACTCACCTGGTCGATGGGGTTACACATAGAAAAACCTTCCCGACATTTTAAGCGGATGAAGTCTTCCTTATCCCCCTTATAGAGATTAGCTAATATGGCAGCCAAGGCGGCAGGAGTATCCGGACCCTCGCATAGGCAGCGAGAGGTATCATCTTGCACATTGTAATGCCACATGGGAAACCCTCTGGACTGAAGTGTCTGAATGCATCGCTTTATCGTGATGGCCATTACTTTAATTATCGAAAGTTTGGAGTGGGCGAGTACTCTGGTCTTGCTGACTAGCCTCTTAATCTCCGCACTATCTTCTTCCTTGAGGCTTCGGGGACGCCAGTTGAAGCATTTCCTCAAAGGAGCGCTGGAGAATTCGAGAAGACCTCGCCGGATTAGGTCCGGAAGAACAACGTCTTCGATATAAAACCACTCTGAGGGCCACTCTTCGGATGCCTTCTTTGGAGTGCCAGACAGGTAACCTGTCCCTGCTATGCGCCACACTTCGACGCCGCCCGCCTCGAATATGGATCCCTTTTGGGAGTAGGGGACGAGGCAAAAGAATTTCCTCCATAGCTCAGAATGAGCCTCACATCCCAAAAATAGCTCGCAAAGAGTAATGAAGCCCACAATATGCAGGATAGAGCCTGGCGTGAGATTGTGCAGTTGGGACCCATAAAACTCTAGGAAACTTATGAGGAAAGGTTGGATTGGAAATCCTACGCCTCTCAAGACGACGGAGGTGAAGCACACCCGCTCCTCTTTAGTGGGGTTGGGGAAGTTTTCCGCCATGGCTTTGCCGTCGATCGAGGTTAATCCAGCCAGAACGAAGACTAGATGTGCGGGAGGGATACATCCCTCCGTTCGAAGTCTGTTCAGATGGGCATGAGATACCAAGAAGCTTTCCCAATCGCCTTCTTGAGGGCTGTGGGGGCGTGATGAGGAGCTGGGAGCGCTGGCCATACTTGGAGTATTTTCCGTGGCTGGCTCTAAGGGTTTCTGCGTGGTGTGGAATGTCATCTGAGATCCAATCTCATTAAATATACGCCATCCCCACGCGGCCAAGGGTTTATTTTTTTAAAGTGCATGGACTATTCGCATTCTTCTAACATGTTGAAGCCGAGGTGATGACAAGAAGGAATCAACATGGCACAGTATCAAAATCAGAACCGAACTGTCATTTGTTCCGAAGAAGAACATGTCGTGCAAGACCGAAGACAAGAAGCCGGATAAAACCTCGTCGTTGAAGGCAAGTTTGGGGGCTACTGAGGGAGTCCTAGATTTAGGGGTCCTCAGGTGTCCGGGTTACTGAAGTTGGGCCAGACTAATGGGCCGTGAAGATAAAAGCATAAGGTTATCCCCCGTGTCCGGATAGGACTCCTATGTATGTAGAAAGACATAATGGATGTCCGGATGTAATGATTCCTTCCTCCCCAAGTCATCTTTGTACAATCCATGGCCCCCTCCGGCGTGTATATAATCCGGAGTGTTTAGTCTGTAGAGGCTAGCAGAATCACAGTTACATTGGCTAGACTACTGGGGTTTTAGCCATTACGATCTCAAGATAGATCAACTCTTGTAACCCTATATTCGTCAAGTTCAATCAAGCAGTAAGTAGGGTATTACCTCAATAGAGAGGGCCCGGACATGGGTAAACATCGTGTCCCCAGTCCCTTGTTACCATCGATCCTTAGACGCACAACTTGGGCACCCCTACCCGAGATCAGCCGGTTTTGACACCAACACATAGAGCAACATCACAATGCCTCCGGAATGAAAGAACATATGCTAGATCATTGGAAAGAAAAGAGCGAGGAAGAAAATGACAACTTCTACCACAATTGAGTTTGAAGAGCATCCTTACAAAGAAGGGTTGAATGGAGTTGTTGAAGAATCAACACTCAAATGATATACTCCCCGTGGACTTATGAAAACATCTCATAACTAGAGGTGAAATTCTACCACTAACTAATGGTTGATTAGTTGAGAGGAACAAAGAGATGTAAAGCTCCTTTCACCGGATGAGAAGGAGAAGATTGGATCATTGATAAGCACCACAATAGCAACATTCCTTAGGGAAGGCTTTAGGTGAAATATAACCCAAGATAACTCGAACGAAGAAATTGAAGGGTCGAAAAGATCCCTTGAACGGAGAAATATGATGGGTTTAAATATCTCATTCCTGACAACTTGTGAATCATGAAACCTAAAGGGAAATTGTCAAGAATGACAAAACACCACAACAAAAGAAAAGGTAGAAAGAATTGCACTTCAAAATGCAAGATGAAGAATACTTGAGCTCCTCCAACAAGAATCTTGAAGAACACTTCTGAGGATGAATTAAATCATGATGAACCACGATGAAGAACTCCGGTAACAAAGGGATGAGAAGTGAAGGATGAAAATAATAGGATTGAAGCCTTGCAATGATTTAGATGGATCTTTGCGATGAGAAAATTGAGAGAGCTTAGAACACCGGGAGACAAGACGAACAACTTGAAACCAAGAATTTATTTCTCCTAAACAAACTCTGAAGGAAGGGATTAATCACATGGATGAAATAAGAATAAGAATTATGTTATGCGTATCCTTCACCAATTAAAATTGATGACAAGCAAAGGATTGGCATGCTACTTATTCTTCTTGAAAAGGATTGGAGAGAGAGATATCACAATCCAATGGACCACCGACAGGATTTTGGATGGATTGACACGATAACAAAGGAAGAGGAATGTTGGACGAACCACCGTAAGAATTTGAAAATGAGCGAAGAAAAGAGAATGAATTGCTGGGAGGATTAGAAAAAAAACAAAGATAGTTGAAGCAATTTGGATATATAATAACGAAGAGATCACAAGCTGACTAGAGGATACTTGAATGATGCACCAGTAAGAATTTGGAGAACGAGAGCTCGAAGGTGAGGATGGAGAACTCTTCTTGAATGATGGCCTCCGGAGAATCCAAATGGAAAACAACTTCTGAAATGGATTTGGGACGGTCATGAAAATAATTCTCACAATTGAAACAATTATGAGGATGGTATGAAGCTAGAACCATGAATCTTGAAGAGAACAGACAAGATTTAGAGGAAAACTCTTATTTGGTCTTCAAAATCTGAGAATGACGACAAGATACACCACCATGAATTGTTGAGGCACTCCGGAATGAAGAATGAAAATGTTGAAGCAACGATAGAAAGATTTTGAAAGTGATTTTGGAGAAGGCATATGACTGATGGAATACATTCTGATGTCACACTTTCAAAAGAATTCGAGAATAACTCCGGAAAAAAAATCTATTGCCGGTATGACCAGAAAGGCTTTGAAAAACTGCTCTCTTCAACTGAAGCTGCGGTACTGTTAATATCAATGTAACTCTCAAAGGCGACACAACTCCCCGCATTTTCTTCCTAATCTTAGGATTCAAGTGGGCAGGCCACTACAATTCCTGTTCATATGTTTAGAAAATCCTACAAATCAAAGATGCCCGAAGAGTTGAAAGTGTCCATCCCAACCGACCGAATAGACCTGTACACTTCAAATGTCCCTGCTCCTCTTCACAACAAGGAACATACTGTATTGTACTATTATACTCCATCTGTTCCAAAATATAAGTCTTTGTAGAGATTTCCACTATGGATCACATACAAATGTATACAAATAGAAATCTTAGAGTGTAGATTCACTCATTTTTCTCCATATGTAGTCAATGGTGGAATCTATACAAAGACTTGTATTTAGGAATGGAGAGAGTACTTATTAAAGAAGAACAGAAGAGGAACATGCTAAATAAGAGCAGGCAGATTTAGGATACTAAAATGTTTGTTGTGCAGTGCCCACACATGATGAACCAGAGCACATGAAGAATGCAACTCCCTACTGCGTCTCTATATGTGGCGCACATGCTTTTCGAAAGTAAAGTGGGAACATCAGCTGACCAATTAAACGTTATCTGTTTTAGAAATATCAGCATCAAATCATATTCGTATTTGAGCAACAAGTTTGGAACTATTAGTGGCATGTTGTTTAGCTTGATGGATTGAGCAGCAGTGGTAAGCATCTACGATGATGGTATTGAATATAAAGGAATGTTTGCATGCAAGTCGCGTGACTTTCGTCATTTGGGTCAGTCGACCAGTTCAGGAGGTTGGATGAAGATCCTACGTCTCCTAACCCTTCTTCTTCCTCCTCTCTGATTCTTCCCTTAAGGAACATAGCACGGGCCGCCGGCCGAACCATCGGCCCCGAACCCCCGCCCTCCCCTGAACCGCCCCATATGTCGTTGTTTAGCTTGTGTGGAATATAAAAGGGGGAAACCATAAGCATTGCGAGTATAGTGTTGATCGTGCCATGGAAGATATGCAGGTGCAAACCGAACAAAGGCAACTTCAAAACCAAGAAACTAACAAGTAAGATCCTAAGTGGTGGACAAGAAATCACAGTAAAGCAGTGGCGATCTATTTTCTTGCTGCGATAAATAAGTTGAGCAGATACGAAAGAGTACCGCCTTTGGTGCTGCGCCATGTATGCATCTACAAAAAATTTGACGGTGTTGCGGTAGCGATGGCTGTCGGTGGCGTGGAAGCAGATTTAGGAGGGCAGACGATGGCGGCGGGGGAAATATCCTGGCGCGGTGGACGAGATGGTCATAGGAGCGGCACTGACAAGGTGGATGATAGCGGAGATGAAGCGAGAGGATGAGATGCAAGGATCCAGCTGGTCCGAAGCCGGGGATGAGAGAGGTCAATCTCTTGTAATGGACGATGGCGTCGTGGTATTAGCTCCAGCATGGTGGAGGAGGACGACGGTGGATGGGGTGGTGGACGAAGGAGGCTGGGTGGAGAGGGTGTTTTGGCACCCACGGAGTGCGAATGGGGAAATGGAGGGATAGAGGTAGGGGGAACCATGTCTTTGGGACGCGCTTGTCTGAAATGCAGGGAAAGTTACCAACTTATCCCCCGTTTAAAATTTCAGACATTACAGGAATATTGGGCTGCTGGGGATAGGACGGTCATCTTGCATACACCGAATATTTTCCATAGGAGATTTCGGCCGAGGAGAGTTTATTTTGGCGCCCATCGTGTATGAATCGGGGAGGGAGGTCAGAAGCGATTTCGGCTGAGGAGAAACTATGTTTTGGTGTCCATCGTGTATGAATCCGTGGAGGTGAGAGGCGGAGGCGGTTATGTCACCTTTGAGTTAAATTACAAGCCTACCCCTATCGAAACCTATAGAAATCGAGCCGATAGGCTTTGCGTGTCAGGGATAGGCAGTAATTTCCATCTCGCAGATTTTGGTTTCGGGCGGTTACTACGAGTTTCCCCGCTTCGTTCAATCTTTTGCAGAAAAGAGTGCACGTTTACCGTGCCAACTCACTTCGAATCCATTTTCCTTTTTTTCTGGCAGGATCCAATTTGTATTCGAATACAAATATATATACATCATTTTTATACATCTATATCTATATCTATATCTATATCTATACCAATATAAAAAGACCCAAAGGGGCAGATCCAATTAACCTCGGCCATCAAATCATGTCAATCCAACGACCTAGACTGCTTCAATATCGAGTGCTCAACACGTTTAGCGTGGAGTTAATTTCATGACAAATATAGTGCTAATCACATAATAACACGCAAATAATATCCTAATTAATATCCGCATGCACAAATTAACGTGCATTGAACGTACACATTGACTAGTACTTTCAAAAGCTAAAAACCCTTTCTACATAAATATGGTTTGCAGATGCCATGATGTCACATTCATAAGGTTGAATCCATCTTAAATTGAATTGAACTATTTGAAACCATTTTATGTTGAAATCCAGTGTATGCATTCCTCGCTAACTACCTCCAATTAATGTGTGTTTCTACGAGTTTTTCTTCTTCTCAAACACGTATAACGTGTTTGACACATGCAACATGTAGTGTAGTCCCATTTAGACATGAATTGCATAAAGCCATGCATTGTCTCTAATTGAAAAGATCTATGGATCACTGATATTGATAAACTAAATAACATTACATATGTCCCCAAATTCAAATTAATATGCATGCTTGATAGCCCAGTTTTCATAATGATATTATTGATGTCCTGATCTCTAATTTAAATATTTGAAACCCCTTTAATCCAGATATTTCGTCCCATATGGCTATCACTCGCACCCTCATATATCTATCTAGACCCATATGCCTACACCATCTCACGGGTATGTCTTGTGCTAATTGTATGTTGATAGCAGTATTTTCTTGTTCGTAACACTCTGACAATAGTCTCTCCCTCGACATTCACTATATCTCTCCCTGCTATGCCTCTCTAACTATAATTCTCCCTGTGAAATCTCTTTCTCTCACACAAACAAAAACTTCATCTCCGGGGGTCTCATTTCTCTGTGCTATTCCCCTATATGCCGCTCACACACACACACCCTCTCACTCTAGACATTTATTGCGCTCCCTAAGTCTCAATAGCTACGACTCTCCCTCTTAAATATCCATCTCTCGCGCTCAAACACAAACTCAGTCTCCCAAGGTCTCATTTCTTCCCACCGTTCCCCTATATGTTGCTCACACACACCCTCTCTTCATAGGTATATCTCGTGTTCCCTATGTCTCTCAAGCTACGATTCTCCCTCTGAAAAGTCACACTCTCTCTCACACAAACAGAAACTCCGTCTCTCAGGGTCTCGTTTCTCTCTAATATTCGCTTGTATGTCACTCACACGCACCCTCTCTCTCACACACACACACACACACATAGCCTACTATTCAGATCTACTCGACTCTTATCTATAACAAACACACTAGCCGATCTCCCTCTAACTAGCATCTCTATCTCCCTATTTCTGTGGTTCTCCATCAACTTCCTTTCTCGGTCGCACTCTTGCTTCCTTCACGCACTATATATCTCTCTTAAAGACAACAAAACACAATAGCCGATCTCCCTATAACTAGCATCTCTATCTCCCTAATTTTGTGCTTCTCCATCAATCTTCTTTTTCGGACACACTCATGCTTCCTATCACGCACACTATATATGTTTTTCTCTACATGCATCTATAGGCCGGTCTCTTTTGCACACACATTTGTGTCTCGCTCCCTCTGCTCGCCATATATGCATGCTCCACCCCACTCCACTCTCTCTTATAGACAAAAACACACGCTCCAGCATCGCACCTTCTTCCCTCCGCTCTCACATGGATGCATATTGTCATATCAATCCATCTCCACCGTCATGTTAATCTTATGACTTATGTCCTCTCTTTTATATCAATCATGCACGCGGGCACACAAACCCCACGCGTATATATGTATACGTCCCACACATGCACGTCCAATGTATCAACTCTCTCCATGCCTAGTTAATTACCCCGAGCTCCCAACCCACATCAAATGTTTATCTTCTTGTGTGCACATGGCTTCCGTCTGGATGTGTCTCTTCTCTAAAACACACACTCACACTTAACTATCTCCTTTTGGCTACCCCATTCTATCACTCCCTCCCTCTATCCCTGAAACAAATAAGACTTTCACTTTGTTTAATTCCCGCCTATCTGCACCATCGATAGTAGTTTTCCTCGGTGTCTCTCGAACAAATGTGTTATCTCGATGTCCACTCGTCTCACATGCACACACCATTCGTCCATATCTACGGGCCTCTTCTCTCTCGCCCCTCCCCCTCCCTTGTTGGAGGCCTCTACATACACATCAATTGTCTACGATGAAGCCACACACACTTAATTACTTTCCTTGCCAAAGACTCCATCACACACACATGCGCACACACACACACATACCGTTCTTTCTTTCACACACACGGTCTCTTTATACACACATGGTCTCTCTACACAACCGCACACACACACTTTCTCTAGGTGGACTATTTGTTCCTACCACCCTTCGTCCAACCTTACCCGTATGATAACCAATCACATTAATTTACTTATAACATGGACAAATTCCACTTTATTTTACTAGTTAGCAAAATTCGGATAATTATATAACACAAATCGCGAGCAGGAAGTGACATTCTTTTTACACAAACCTGATTAATATGGGCAGGTAATTTACAAGGTAAGGTACTGTTATACTTATACCCCGATGCAAAAGGTGGAGTACATGTCCTAAGAGTAGAGGGGCACACACACACTCTCTAACAAACACACCATTTGTGCACGCGCATGCGAGCTACGTGATGCACCCTAAACAGACCCGTATGTGTACAATTGGTGCACCCGCGGGTACCCATGATGGACCGCATTTATTTAAGTCCGACGGCGAACCCAAATAGTAGCCGCATTCATTCCCCTCCCACTATCTCTTCTTCGCTCACCGTCGCCCGATAGCCATGACCTGGCCGAAGGTAATGACATCACGTCCAATCCGCTGACATATTTTTGTAGCATGACATCACGTCCGACCGATCATAATTCCGGACCGCTTTGTGCTCGACGCTCCACATCCTGAGACGCGGTTTCCATTGGCACGTCTTGTCAAAGTAGAGATCGTGTCCCCTTATTGTGGGATTCTCATCAATGCGGGCATGGGTAACCCAACCGTGCCGTTTACACAAGCCTTGGGAATAGGCAAATTCTGAGGCGAGCGAGGAGGCGTTCAATATTGGCTGCCTTTATAAGGGGATAAAGACTCCTTCTTCCTCTCCCACGCCTTCTCTCTATCCCCGCCCTTCCAATCTCGAGCTCCAGCGCCCAAGATCTCATCTCCTTTCCACTCGAGCTAGCACTCAACCATGTCGGGATTTGGAGGTCAGGGCAAGTGGATGGTCTCCTCCATCAAGGAGGAGGATATTACTGAGCTTCGGGCGTCCAGATACTTGGCGAAAGAAATCGCCCACCGTGTGCCAGCCGAGGGACAAATCTTCCCTACACCGGAGCCCAACGAGAGGGTGGTATTCATCCCTCATTTCTTCTGCGGACTAGGGTTTCCACTCCACCCCTTCGTCTGTGGGCTAATGTATTATTATGGGATAGATTTCCATGATCTGTCCCCGAATTCCTTCCACAACATTTCGGCGTTTATCGTCGTGTGTGAGGCCTTCCTCCGCATCCAACCCCACTTCAGGCTGTGGCTCAAAGTCTTCAATGTGAAGCCGAAGGTGGTGGATCGTCAGCACGCGGAGTGTGGAGGAGCCATGGTGAGTAAGCTGGCCAACGTCTCCTAGCCAAAAGGCACTTTTGTGGAGATAGTAAAGGAGTGGCGGAAATAATGGTTCTACATCACGGAACCTCGCGGCACCACCTGGGCCGCAGCTGCCGAATTCTGCTCCGGCGCTCCTACGCGACTCACCTCCTGGGTTGAGAAGAGTCCGAACTGGTGTCCGCCCGACGAGCTGATTGCGTTGCAGACGCGCGTTCAAAGCATGATAGCCAAGAACATCAAGCTTGTCAATGTAATTCAGGTGATGTTGGTTTGCCGGATCCTCCCGTGCCAGCGCAGAAGTCGCCCTCTGTGGGAGTTCAATCCGAAGAAACATCAAACCCTGGTGAGGCTCTTTGAAACCAATCACGAGGGTGCCTGGAGGTTGCTCTTCAAGGGCAACGAGGAATCGCCGGCCACAGATTCAGACCATGGGCATGACATTAAACATCCCGCCAGCAAGGTATCTTATTTTTAACATATCCCCTACTTATTTATTTCAGGGATGATGTCTGAGCTTTTATCATTTGCTTTTTCAGGATTGGACAAAGATGGCAAAGCGGATCCAGTGTCCGACTCCGCTGCCTGAAGAACCGGTCATCCCGCGCTTGGAGAAGATGCTGGTGCTGGCACCATATAAGGCGCCGGAGAAGAAGGCCAAGGGGGCCAAAAGCGGCCCCCGTCGTAAGGGTGCTTCCAACGTCACGTCTGAAGACGAAGAAGCCCATTCCTCCGTCCCTGAGGACGATGACGAGGAAGAGGAGGAGGCGGAGGAGGAGAAGAACACTCCCCCTGAGGAGGGGAAGAAGAAAAGGGGGGCATCCACAACTCTGGAAGCAGGAACGCCCAAGAAGGGGAAGGGCGCCCTTGCGGTCAACACCGCGTGGGACGTTGACAGCAGTCCGAAGCGACGCCTCCGCACTAAGCATCGGGCCGCATCGTAAGTACTATGACTCACGTATGCAAGTGTAACTGGCCTCTCCTTTTGTTGTTTTGACGTGGTTAATTGTGCTATTGTAGTCCGGCTTGTGACAGCATCCAGCGATCCTCATTTGGAGGTTCGCTGGATCCGGCGTAAATGGCCAGCATGTCGCCGCCGCCCGCTTACTCCACCGTGGCCAAGGATGACACCGAAGTGTTGTCCCGGAGGACCACTCCGAGCCGCGGAGGGACCCAAGATATTGTCCAGGAGGCGCCGCGAGGCGAGATCTCCGCTGCCGGACACATGGGGGAGTCGATCCCCATGGAGACTGGCGAGGAGGGACGTATTCAGTTCGGCCCTCAACTCAATACAATTCTGGAGACCGATGCGGCCCCGGAATCTGGCATGCCCCTTCCTTCAAAGGGGGGTGCGCCAATTCCACCGATGACCCCTGTCCAACCAGGGGCACCGGTTAAACTCGTGGAGGCGCTACAAAGCGCCTCCATTGTGGACGAGCACCGTGTCCTTATGGGTACGGTGATCGAGAAGGTTCAGTACGTCAAGAGCGGACTGAACGAGGCCTGCAACAATCTGTTGACAGGTTTTGAGGTAAGTCTCGTAAAAAGAGAACGCCCTGTGCTGACAGTAGCCCCTGAGACACTGTCCGGTGTTCGGAAAGAGAGGCCGGACAGAGGATCAACTCTTTGCAGGAGACTAACTTGATATGTATGAATGAGCATGCGTCGCTGTTGGCGGCAACCTCGCATTCTGCGGAAGTCTCTGAACTGAAGCAGAGGTTGAAGTGGGCCGAGAACAAGCTCGGCGAGGTGAAGATTCATCTCCAGGAGAAGCAAGGTGAGTGACGACTTGCCGTGTACTCGCAAAGAATAAGCGATGAGTGTTAACCGGATTCTCATAATATGTATAGGGGCGGCGACCGAGGTCGAGGCCCTAAAAAATACCCTGGCTGAAGCCGAGGGGAAGGCTGTCCAGCAGCAAGCCGCCCGTAAGAAGCTCAAGGCCCGGGTCAGCGAGGTCCAGCAGGAGCTCCAGGACGCGGTGAAGAATTGCGAAGCCTTGGAGCACGAGGCATCGGCTCAAGAGACCGAACTTGCCAAGGCTCGCTAGAGTGCGAAGATCGCACGGAATGAAGCCCGGGAAGCTCTCGAGGAGATCCAGGAGGCCAAGAAGATTGCAGCGGGTAAGGCTTTTAACATGCAAAGCAAGTATGCGGAGAGGAAGTACCTTTTACTAACCCGGATTCGGAGTTGCCCAGGGGCTTTTGCGGATCTACCCCGCAGCGTGTCCGATGCTATGGAGTTCTTCTGAGCCAGAGAAGGGAATTCCACGGAGAAGTTGTTCTGGTCGTAGTATGTTGTGCCCGAACATCCGGTGCCCTTTGTCGATCAACTGAAGCAGTTGGTCAAGCTGCACAGGGTGGCCAAACTGGCCATGAAGGATTTAATAATCCGGCTATGGCCAGCTGAAGCTATACCCAGCAGTTATTTTGGCCTCGTGAAGCGGGTGGTGGAAGCCTGTCCACGGCTAGACATCGTCAAGCGACCAGTCTGCATTGAAGGTGCCCGCATGGCCTTCACCCATTGCAAGATGTGGTGGGCGAAGATGGACGCCGTCGAGGTGGCCAGGGGGGCGCTAGAGGGCAAGGAGCACCGCACACCCAAGAAATATTTTGCGGATGTTCTAGAAGGGTCTCGACTTGAAGCAGCGCAGTGCGGGCAGGACATTATGTTCGAAAGAATACATTCTTTTTTTGTCCTTGCCTTGTATGAAAACAAAGCCAGTTTGTAATATAAAGTTTGTTATGTTTTAATTGTTTCCTCCTGTGCGGCCGTGTTGTATGGAAACTGAGGGTTGGCCAGTTGTCGGCTTCTGCCCTCACGTAGGTAGTACGAAGGTGTTCGGGATGGAATCTAAACAATCTTTATCCAATTATATGGTCCTTGAAGGAGTTGTTTAGCGCAACGAACTAGGCAATCAGACTATGTGGCTTAAAAGCCCTCACATAGCCATAGGAGTTTTATAATAAAACATGGGCGCATCCCCTGGTATACGAACCAGAGTGCTGTCAGCATCTGATCGGGAAGTACGGATCCTTCGCGTAATGCGTAAAAAATCTCCAACGATTTTCAACCTCTCGAACAGCTGACCGGCTCTCGCCGCATCATGACAGTCAGTTTTCGACTTTCTCTATTGAGGTGCTCATCCGGGTAAACTAGGGCGCAGTCGCAGTAGTTCTCCCTTTACTACCCTAGCTGATGTAGCGGAACATAGGGTAGCAAGCACAGGAGCCGGGCAACCCAACTATTGACCAAAGACATGATTCAGAGCCAATGCATATAATGCTAAATTCGGTGTGCCGAACTTATCCATAAGAAGTGTTTGGACTTTGCTGCCGTATTATGGGGCGGTGAGGAGCCCCTGGCAAGTATAAATTGTACCAGAGTGTACCGCTGCTAGAATGTAAGTAATTAATGGAAAAGGAGAATAGAAAAAGAGCAGAGGTAATATCTGTGGCCCTTGAACCTGGGCCATGAACTGTTTCCATTATAATTGGATTGATGCATTAAAGTGCATCGATACAAATAGTGTGATAAACAACCGGCTATTTAACATGCCGTCACCGAAGGCAAGCTCCGTGTGAGTCCTGAAAACAGGTAGAGTAATTGTTAAATTGGCCTCTAGGGCTTCTCTTGTACGCCTGTGCTTCGTGCCGTTCTGGTGTATTTATCCTTGGACAGGACTAGCAATCGGGCCCTTGAAGGAGGCCTGTGTAAAACCTGAAAAGGGAAGAGGAAATAGTGAAGGTGTATGTGAGTCCGGGATCGGTCTAGCCGAACTGTGGATCACAAGCTAGCTGTGCCTCCCTCAGCGCCCATGGAATTTTGAGTGTGTAATTACGTACGCGTGGTACAAATGCCACTACCTCATCAGGGCTGGGATGGAGGTCGAACTGCTAATCAAGCTCTTGACGAACCGAGCTATCTTGTTGCGGTGTAGTTCAGACCCTCTTACTGATGTCCAGGGGCTCGGCATCCAGATTATGGTTCTGCTTGAGAAGGCCGCTCTGTACCTCTGCCACCAGGGCAGCTGTGTGCTCCTCTGTACGGAGGGAGCGTTCCGTGCTTCCATTGACTGTTATGACGCTGTGTGGACCGGGCATCTTGAGCTTGAGATAAGCATAGTGTGGTACCGCGTTGAATCTTGGAAACGCGGTTCGTCCGAGCAGTGCGTGGTAGCCGCTGTGGAAGGGGACAATATCGAAGAGTAACTCTTCGCTTCCGAAGTTGTCCGGGGAACCAAAGACTACTTCCAGCGTGATTGAGCCCGTACAACGGGCCTCTAGGCCTGGTATGACTCCTTTAAAGGTAGTCTTTGTGGGTTTGCTTCGTGATGGATTAATACCCATCTTGCGCACTGTATCCTGATAGAGCAGGATGAGGCAGCTGCCTCCGTCCATTAGGACTTGTGTTAGGTGAAGTCCGTCGATGATTGGGTCGAGAACCAGTGTGGCCGAACCACCATGGTGGATACTAGTTGGATGATCTTGACGATCGAAGGTGATCGGTAATGACGACAATGGGTTAAATTTCGGGGTGACTAGCTCTACCGCGTAGATGTCCCTGAGTGCGCGCTTGCGCTCCCTTTTAGGGATGTGTGTAGCATATATCATGTTCACCGTTTTGACTTGAGGGGGAAATTTCTTCTGTCCCCCTATGTTCGGCTGTCGGGGCTCTTCGTCATCGTCCTCAATTTGTGATCCCTTTTCCTTGTTCTCGTCATTTAACTTGCCGGCCTATTTAAAAACCCAACAATCTCTGTTGGTATGATTGGCTTGTTTGTCTAGGGTGCCATGTATCTGGCACGGACGGTCGAGTATGTGGTCCAGGCTTGATGGTCCCTCGCTATTCCTTTTGTAGGGCTTCTTCCGCTGGCTGGACTTGGAGCCACTGAATCCGGCGTTAACCGTAGTGTCATCGGTGTTATTGCCATTGCTGCGGCGTTTGTGTCTATTGCGCCGGAGCTTGCCGGTGCTGTTTTTGGCCTTGGAGGGGCCTTCATCGCTGGCTGTGTTTTTTGCTATGAGCCAGCCAGGTGTCCTCACCCACGCAAAAGTGGGTCATGAGTGCCATGAGGGCTGCCGTGGATTACGGCTTTTCTTGGCCAAGGTGGCGGGCGAGCCATTCGTCACGGATGTTGTGTTTGAAGGCCGCTAGCGCTTCAGCATCCGGACAGTCAACGGTCTGGTTCTTTTTGGTTAGGAACCTAGTCCAAAATTTTCTAGCTGATTCTCGAGGTTGTTGAACTATATGACTTAAGTCATCGGCGTCTGGTGGCCGGACAGAAGTGCCTTGGAAGTTGTTAAGAAAAGCTTCTTCCAAGCCCTCCCAGATGCCGATGGAATTTTCAGGCAGGCTATTTAACCAGCGTCTAGCTAGCCCTTTCGGTTTTAGTGGGAGGTATTTGATGGCGTGGAGATCGTCTCCTCGGGCCATATGGATGTGGAGAATAAAATCCTCGATCCATACTACGGGATCGGTTGTTCCGTCGTATGAATCAATATTGACGGGATTAAACCCCTCGGGGAATTCACGATCCAGTACTTCATCTATGAAGCAGAGAGGGTGTGTGGCGCCTCTATATCGGGCCGCGTCGCGGCGCACCTCCGATGAAGTCTGCCTGCGGTTATCGGCCCGGACGTGACTAGGTTTGTCCCATTCGACTAGGTAGCCGTCGTCGCGAGTCGAAGGGCGTCCTCGCGATCCGTAAATTGATCTGGTGTGTCCTGCTCTACTGTCCAGGTCCTACCGAAGGTAGTATGTATAGTCCCGAGCTGTTTTGTCTCTGTTTTTACGAGGCGGTGGGGTGGGCTGGTGTTCGGCATGAGGTGCCGTTTTATTTCGACCACGAGGTGGTCGGTACGCATTGCGCGAGGGAGGTATGGGCTCCGGCACCTCCTCATCGAACTGAGGTAGCAGTATGCATTTCGGGTAACTCTTGCCTGGACGCTTGAGGCCGTATTCTTCGGCTGCCAGGAAGTCAGTCCATCTGTCAATGAGTAGGTCTTGATCAGCTTGAAGATGTTGCTGCTTTTTCTTCACGCTTCTTGCAGTGGCTATTAGTTGGCGCTTGAAGCGCTCTTGCTCTAGGGGTGCCTCAGGCACGATGAAGTCCTTACTGTCGAGGCTCTCTTCCTCCTCGGAGGGTGGATGGTAACTACCGTCATCCGGGTCGTTAGTCATGGCCTGTTTATCAGGATTTACTTGCCCGTTGTCTTGTTCCTCCTGTTCGGATGTTGTTCCCACAGGGTCTTCGTTGTTTTCGGCGTCATCCGGAGTATTATTTTCTCCAGTGCCAGTGTTGTTGTCTTCTGAGCGACGTGACTTAGAACGGCGTTTAGGCCGCCGACATTTGGGATGTGTCTCGGGAGGTTTATTCTCAACTGGATCTTCTTTGTCATCGTCATCAGCTTTTTTAGGTGTATCAACCATGTACACATCGTATGAGGAAGTGGCCGTCCATCGCCCAGTAAATGGCGGGTTTTGACCCTGCTCCTCATCGTCATCATCGTCCATGCTGTCGATGTCTTCGGAGCCATAATCAAGCGTGTCGGTTAAGTCCTCGATAGTAGCTATGAAGTGGATGGCAGGTGGGAAGCAAAATTCTCCATCGTCGGCCCCTAGTTCGAACCGGACATAATTCGGCTATGAGTCCCCTGCCAAGGACATGTTTTTTAACGAGTTTAGCACGTCGCCTAGGGGCGAGTGTTAGAAGATGTCTGCGGCGCCGAATTCAAAAATCGATAACCAATCCAGCTCGATGTCCGCAGGCGTATATGATTCGAAACTTGTAGCTGGAGACGAGTCCGGAGTTCCATTGACGCAAATGTCGCAAGGTGTCGAGTCTGTGTGCGGCTCCAACGCTGCGGACTCTGTGGCCTCGGATGGCACAATCTGTTCTGGATTTAAGGCCGTTGCAGCAACAGGATCCATCTCCTGGATGTGATCCGATGATAGATTTAGGTCATGTTCATCGGAGCGAGGGGGAGCGATCGCCGCGGTCTCAAATCTGTCGAAGATCAGGTCTCCGCGGATATCTGGGATGTAATTCAAGCTTCCGAATCTGACCTGATGGCCAAGGGTGTAGCTGTCGATCTGCTCCAGATGGCCAAGAGAGTTGGCCCACAGTATGAAGCCGCCGAATATGAAGATTTGTCCGAGGAGGAAGGTTTCTCTCTGGACAGCGTCACTATCGATGATTGAAGGGGCCATCGAAACTTTCGTCGACGGCATAGTGTAACTCTCAATGAAAGCACCAATGTCGGTGTCAAAACCGGCGGATCTCGGGTTGGGGGTCCCGAACTGTGTGTCTAAGGTCGATGGTTACAGGAGACTAGGGACACGATGTGTACCCAGGTTTGGGCCCTCTCTATGGAGGTAATACCCTACTTCCTGCTTGACTGATCTTGATGAATATGAGTATTACAAGAGTTGATCTACCACGAGATCGTAATGGCTAAACCCTAGAAGCCTAGCCTGTATGACTATGGTAATGTGTATCCTTTCTGTACTACACCCTCCGGTTTATATAGACACCGAGGGGATCTAGGGTTACATAGAGTCGGTTACATAAGAAGGAATCTTCATAGTTGGTCGCCAAGCTTGCCTTCCACACCAAGGAGAGTCCAATCCGTACACGGGTGCAGTCTTCGGCCTTCATGTCTTCATAGCCCACCAGTCCGACCCATGGATAACAGGCAGGATGCACGAGGACCCCTTAGTCTAGGACTCCCTCAACCCTCTCTTTCTTCATTTAACTCAATGCCACCTCATCAAAATTTCCAAGCTATGATACTCCCATTGCAACCGGCTAGTACTCCATCCGATCAAATTTAGTCTGCGTAAAACATTTTTGCCAAAAATTACGGAATGCTCTGCGCATTCTGATCTTAGCCCGTTCTTTCCAGGAATAGCCCTCCACTTCCGCTTCGCCTTCTACTGTCAAATTAATTAAACCAGCTAGATCGCCTCCTTTTTTTCCTCATACAGTACGCCTACACGCACGCGTACGTCCTCCTCCCATCTCAGCCTTCTACTGCACCTTCTTCTCCTCCTTGTACGTACACTAGCTAAGTATGAATTGCCCTTAGGTTGTGTGTGTGGATGACATGGCTACAACATGCAGGCATGCCAGGCACGTAGTTGTCGAAGTCGTGCTTGAAAAAGGACGACGAGATCCGCTAGTCCGTGTTGGTCTGTGCACCCGGAAAACAAACTGCTACTCCAATCGCCTTAAATGTCATGTGTGCTTTAATTCCAGGGTAGTAGATGGACGCTACATGCCGCACAACGAACCGCCTGCCGGCTCGCTATTCTCAAATAGTATACACTAGTGCACACCCGCAGAACATCATTTCTGAATGGACGAAGCCCTGCAGTTACCATCCTCTCTCGTCTAAGAAAGTTCCCCAAGGGACAAGGTAGTTCGTAGCCATTTCCATGGATTCGCAAGGCGGTGGTGCTTCTCGTCCTCGTCGAGGTTGGGAGACCTTGGACGACGATCCTTTGGGGGAAATCATAAGTCACTCTGACTTCCTCACATCCGCAAGACTCAGCAGTACTTGCACCAAATATTTTAGGAAGGTGCGTAAATATGCGTGGGAGAAGGCCATGATAGTTGGTTTGCCATGCATCCTCGAGAACGAGGATGTTTCCTGGGGGGTCTATCCAGGGCGGCGTGGCTGTAGTTGCAAGTTGACGCCCCTTGAGATGCTGACACTGAGGGGCAATCGCATTTTGCCCAATGAGCAGGTAAGTGAGATGAGTTTGCTCATGTCAATGTACTCTAAAGGCTACTTATGTATTCCATTGTATTCTAAAGTCTACTCATGTATTCCATTTCATAATTCTCCTGATGCCCGTTGTTTCACATGTTTGGCTTCGTGCCAATGGAGATTGGCTTGCATATGTCCGGGAGGGTACCAACATCAATTTGCACAACATCCACAACGGTGACACCATTCTTGTCGAACCTTTATCCACCATTGGGATCGGCCATGCAATGGGCCATCCACTTGAATTGGTACGATGGAACCACGGTGAGATTGAAGAAAATAGCAATCCCGGAAGCCCCGATAAGATCAAGCGCCAACAAATATTACAGTCTCATCGCGGTGTTCGACATCACGATTGCGTTCACGGACAATCCTGAACGTGACGGTCAAAGGTGGACCATGCTATCTGCGGCCAATTTTTTGACATACGAGTACGAAGACATCGTGCTCCATTTTAAACTAATATTCACGGTGACAAACCAGGTGGCTTGTTTCGTATGGGACACCCTATAGTATACTCACTCTCTTCCAGTTTACTTGTATATGTTTAGTTATTTTGTCTTATAAGTGTCAAATTTAGAGCCCCCCATCACATGTTCTAATTTCAATGTGCATTAAATCATTGCATGCAAGGATTAAGAGAAAACTCACACATTTACAAAAATCAATACCACCACCATGCCCGCGGCTGACCACCCTAGCCCACCCAAACCCCATCCCTCGCCGGTGCGGCCTTTTCGCCTGAAATGGTCAGCACCGCCCATAGCGTCAGTGCCGCATTAATGCCCGGCAATGAGCAGAGGCGATACCTCACTGGCGCCGGATATGAAGTTGCGTGACCGCCGATAGAGTGTCGCTTCCCAGTGCACGCGACTGCTCCGCATTGAAACGACAGCACGGCTGACCATTTGTCTGTGCCTCCAACATTAATGACATACAGTCACCGAGGAACCTAGTCCGACATCACCCGTCCGACCACCCTAACAGTCATGGTGTTATCCTAAGAGTGCTCTATTATTTCGCAAGGAGAAATCATCTCTCGATCAAAATCAGATCACCGATCGTCGATGTGTATGGCGCATTTGGTCTAACTTGGAACCTTCTGGCTGACGACACCGAGTTGGGACAGACTATGTTAGCGGTCGTTACCCATGGCACCATTGAAGGGAAACAAGGTGCTACGATCTACCACGATCAGACCCTGACCATGTACCGAGGTAATCCATTCTCTCCGATCTAAGAGTAGTTGAGCCAGAAGCTATAGTATATACACCCTCTGTCTAGCTGTATGAGTCACCTTACGGAAATCAAATAATCTCAAAACACTTGGCGCGATGCATTAACTTCCATGTCGTTTCTAATTTATTGACATAAATAAATGAATCAACCAATGTGGGATGTGTGTGCTTTTAATGACTTTAAACTACCAAACACGACATGCAGTGGTCAGTTCATTGCATGCAATGTTATTAATTAGCAAATAAACAGTAAGTTTTCTCGTTTTCCCTCCACCTTGGTCACGATGCACAACCTAAGATGACTTAGTATATCTTACTGTATAACATTTCAGTGCATGTGTCTTTAGAGCATGGTTAATAGTATAGCCAACTACTGGCTATAAGCCATTGCCATGTCATCTATAGCCCATCTTATAGCCAATATGTACAATAGTTGATTAGAAGAGTATACTACCTTTTTATTATATGGTCCACCTTTCACTCTCACAAAGTGCCTAGGAGCATGTGCTAGAGTTGCCTCTTCACCAAGAGCCCGCTTACCTTCTCTCTCCTCTTTTCTTTCCTCCAACTAAGCAAGAGTCATTCACGTAGTTCTAGGTCATCGATTTGAAGAATTAAATATGTGTTATATGTCATGAAAACAATATCGCTAGATTTCTACACGGATGTAGTTTCTAAATATATATTTATTGTCACATATAATACATATTTAGATAGTTAAATTGTCGACCTAGAACTACGCGAATGACTTATACACCGAGACGGAGTTAGTAGTTTATTTCTTATAGCCAGCTGACTCAGCTCTATTGTACTTGCTCTTACACTCTAGGACCAGGAGTAGTTATTTCCTTCTTATCATAGAGTAGTATCATAGATGATATTGTTTATTGCCATGCATGAGACAAAGTAGCATTGCATTTAACATGGTACGGTATCTACCTATGTGCACAACATTATCATGCATGGACCTTAACCATGCACGTCACCATGTGTCCAGATCTGAGACGCCGCGTGTACCAGATGAACGGCGCCGAGTTCGACCACAGTGATGCTACCTGGGTACGGATGAACACACTTGGAGAGTACTCAGTTTTCATTGGGGACAGCTACCCCATAGTGAAAATGATGCCACCTTCCCTGCACGACGCCGTCGGCCTACCGTTCATGAAGAACGGGTGTGGTTTCATTGCGCACCGATGGATTCATATCTTGAACGCCCCTATCCCTAATCTATGCCGCTTCACGTTGGATGAGTCTCCGTCGTGGGGAGCCACACTAAAGAGTTGCGATGATATGGATTCCCGTTGCCCACCGTTATGGATTGTGCCATCTATGGAGAACACGTGGGATTGGAATTACGAGCCAGACATGTACCCAGGGATGTACGAAGCTGAGTAATATGTAGCACAGTAATTGAAGTAGCCAAGGACAAATAGTATGAACCTGCGTGACATGTTGGCATTTGTCTTTTACTACTCGTACCACTATGTTACGTGCAATGCACGGTGATATTATGATGCAGGCTTCGGGAGTTAATTATGCAGGTTCCTCTTGGTCAATGTGATATGTATAAAATTTCACGTGTGGAGGGAGTAGTGCACATGCAAAGTTCAATGGGTTGCCGTGTTTCACACTCCTCCATCGTAAGAGTGGTGTCGTTCCATGGGGTCACGTGGATCCCTTCTGCTGTTGGTAGGGAAGAGGGCTTGAGCAAAGAGCGGATCCAACGATCAACACGCCAGATTTTTACCCAGGTCCGGGCCGCTGAGAAGCGTAAAACCCTAGTCCTCCTTGAGTGTATATTATGTGTTCTTGAGCTTCGGCTCGCTGCTATGCATGCAAGCTGGGCCGAGAGTTTCAAAAGATTGAATCCTCCTCCAGTATGCCATGGGCCTCCTTTTATATGTCCAAGGGGCTGCCAAACTGGCATACAGGAGGTGTAAAGTAGCCACTTTGTTTATGTTTATCATCGGCGTCTTAGGACAAACGCATTAAATGCGTTGCTTACGTGCCCCTCAGCTTTATTGGGGATGGGAGTGGAACCATCCCATCCGTGGCCGCCCCGCTCCGTCTCAACACGCGTCTATGCCAACGAGGCATATAGTGCCAAGTTGGATGGCCAGCTGCTGCACTGGAGAGGCGGCAAGATCTTTGCGAAGATCTGCATGCCACCACGTAGGCGCTTGCCAGGATGGTAGGCCGGCAACTGTGCTGGAGTGGTGATGGGGTGACAGAGCCTTGCCGTGGTCTTGCCGACGTCCCCGGCAACGATCTTGCCGAGGCCTCACAGACGTCTCCGGCTAGGATCTTGCTAGGTACCTGATACGTCTCCAACGTATCTATAATTAATTATTGTTCCATGCTATTATTTCTGAAGTCTTGGATGTTTAATGGGCTTTATCATTCACTTTTATATCATTTTTGGGACTAACCTACTAACCCAAAGGCCTAGTCCAGATTGTTGTTTTTTGCCTATTTCAGGGTTTTGCAGAAAAGGAATATCAAACGGAGTCCAAACGGAATGAAACCTTCGCGAGAGATATTTTCGGAGAAAATCACGCACGCGGAGCTTGAGGACAAACTCAGGGGACAGAGAGGTGGCCCTCGAGGGTGGGGGGCACGCCCCCCTGCCTCGAGGCCCCCTCGCGTGGCCCCCGGTGCCCTCCTTCTTCCTATATATGTTCATGTACCCCAGAAACTCCATACGCAGAGAGAAAACCCTAATTCCACCGTCGTAGCTTCTGTTCTCGTGGAGATCCCATCTTGGAGCCTGTTCCAGAGCTCCACCGGAGGGGGATCCATCACGGAGGCCTTCATCATCATCATCATCGCCCTCACCATCAGTTGTGAGTAGTTTACCTCAGACCTTCGGGTCCATAGCTAGTACCTAGATGGCTTCTTCTCGCTCTCTGGATCTCAATACAAAGTTGTGCTCGGTCTTCGAGGAGATCTATTCGATGTAATCTCTTTTTGTGGTGTGTTTGTCGAGATCCGATGAATTGTAAGTTTATGATCAAGGTTATCTATGAAAGATATTTGGTTCTTCTCTGAACTTTTTATGTGTGCTCATAATATCCTTGCAAGTCTCTTCGAATTGTTGGTATGGTTTGGCCTACTAGATCTTTAGTTCTTGCAATGGGAGAAGTGCTTGGCTTTGGGTTCAATCTTGCGGTGTCCTTTCCGAGTGACAGCAGGGACAACAAAGCACGTATTGTATTGTTGCCATCGAGGATAAAAAGATGGGTTTACATCATATTGCTTGAGTTTATTCCTCTACATCATGTCATCTTGCTTAAAGCGTTACTCTGTTCATATGAACTCAATACACTAGATGCATGCTGGATAGCGGTCGATGTGTGGAGTAATAGTAGTAGATGCAGGCAGGAGTCAGTCTACTTGTCTCGGACGTGATGCCTATATACAATGATCATGCCTAGATAGTCTCATAATTATTCGCTTTTCTATCAATTGCTCGACAGTAATTTGTTTACCCGCCGTAGAATATCGCTATCATGAGAGAAGCCACTAGAGAAAACTATGGCCCCCGGGTCTATTCTCAACATATCAATATACATCTACTTTACTTTTACCGCTTTTATTTGTTGTTTTATTAAACCAAAAATACCAAAAATATAAACTATCATCTCTATCAGATCTCACTCTCGTAAGTGACCGTAAAGGGATTGACAACCCCTTATCGCGTTGGCTGCGAAGTTCTTATTTGTTTGTGCAGGTGCGAGGGACTCGCACGTGGTCTCCTACTGGATTAATACCTTGGTTCTCAAAAACTGAGGGAAATACTTACGCTACTGTGCTGCATCTCCCTTTCCTCTTTGAGGGAATACAACGCAAGCTCAAGAGGTAGCAAGAAGAATTTCTGGAGCCGTTGCCGGGGAGGCTTACGCAAAAGTCATATACCAAGTACCTATCACAAACCCTTATCCTTCGCATTACATTTATTTTCCTCTCGTTTTCCTCTCCCCCACTTCACCCTTGCCTTTTTATTTGCCCTTCTTCCGCTGTGTTTTTTGTTCGCTTGCTTCTTGTTTGCTTGTGTGTGTTGGATTGCTTGCTTGTCACTATGGCTCAGAACAATACCAAATTTTGTGACTTCTCCAATACCAACAACAATGATTTTATTTGCACTCCGATTGCTCCTATTACCGATGTTGAATCTTGTGAGATCAATGCTGCTTTGTTGAATCTTGTCTTGAAAGATCAATTCTCCGGCCTTCCTAGTGAAGATGCCGCTACCCATCTAAACAACTTTGCTGATTTGTGTGATATGCAAAAGAAAAGGGATACGGATAACGATATTGTTAAATTGAAGTTATTTCCGTTTTCACTTAGAGATCGTGCTAAAACTTGGTTTTCCTCTTTGCCTAGAAATAGTATTGATTCGCGGAATAAGTGCAAAGATGCTTTTATCTCTAAGTATTTTCCTCCTGCTAAGATCATCTCTCTTAGAAACAATATTATGAATTTTAAGCAACTAGATCATGAGCATGTTTCACAAGCTTGGGAGGAATGAAATTGATGATACGTAATTGCCCTACACATGGTTTGAATCTATGGATGATTATTCAGAACTTTTATGCTGGCTTGAATTTTGCTTCTAGAAATCTTTTAGATTCGGCCGCCGGAGGCACTTTCATGGAAACTACCTTAGGAGAAGCTACCAAACTCCTAGATAATATTATGGTTAATTATTCTCAATGGCACACCGAAAGATCTACTAGTAAAAAGGTGCATGCTATCGAAGAAATTAGTGTTTTAAGTGGAAAGATGGATGAACTTATGAAATTATTTGCTGCTAAGAGTGCTTCTTCTGATCCTAATGATATGCCTTTGTCCACTTTGATTGAGAATAATAATGAATCTTTGGATGTGAATTTTGTTGGTAGGAATAATTTTGGTAACAATGCTTATAGAGGAAACTTTAATCCTAGGCCTTTTCCTAGTAATTCCTCTAACAATTATGGTAATTCCTACAACAACTCTTATGGAAAGACGCCTTCTGAATTTGAAACTAGTGTTAAAGAGTTTATGATCTCGCAAAAGAATTTCAATGCTATGCTTGAAGAGAAATTGCTTAAGATTGATGAATTGGCTAGAAGTGTTGGTAGAATTACTCTTGATGTTGATTCTTTGAAACTTAGATCTATCCCACCTATGCATGATATCAGTGAGTATCTCAAAGCCATGAGAATTTCCATTGATGAATGCAAAGAAAGAACCGCTAGAATGCGTGCTAAAAGAGAAGATTATATTAAATCGTGTTCTTCTAGTTACCATGAAAATAAATATGAAGATCTGAAAGTTATTGATGTGTCTCCTATTAGATCCTTGTTTTCTAGTGTTCATTTGGATGAGAAAAGGATTGGAGATGATTCTGCTTTAAGGTGTCCCAATGATTCGGAGTTTTTAGATCTTGATACTAAAATTGCTAAAAGTGGGATTGAAGAGATTAAAACTTTGCATAGTGATGAACCCACTACTTTGGATTTCAAGGGATTCAATTATGATAATTTCTCTTCGATTTATTGTACATCCTTGTTGCAATCTGTGCTAAATTCTCCACATGCTTATAGTCAAAATAAAGCTTTCACTAAACATATAGTTGATGCTTTGATGCAATCTTATGAAGAAAAACTTGAGTTGGAAGTTTCTATACCTAGAAAGCTTTATGACGAGTGGGAACCTACTATAAAAATAAAAATAAAAGATCATGAATGCTATGCTTTGTGTGATTTGGGTGCTAGTGTCTCCACTATCCCAAAAACTTTGTGTGATTTGCTAGGGTTCCATGAGCTTGATGATTGTTCTTTAAATTTGCATCTTGCGGATTCCACTATTAAGAAAACTATGGGAAGAATTAATGATGTTCTTATTGTTGCAAATAGGAATTATGTGCCCGTAGATTTCATTGTTCTTGATATAGATTGCAACCCTTCATGTCCTATTATTCTTGATAGACCTTTCCTTAGAACGATTGGTGCAATTATTGATATGAAGGAAGGAAATATTAGATTCCAATTTCCATTAAGGAAAGTTATGGAACACTTTCCTAGAAAGAAAATCAAATTACCATATGAATCTATCATGAGAGCCACTTATGGATTGCCTTCCAAAGATGGCAATACCTAGATCTATCGTGTGTCGTGCCTAGCTAGGGCGTAAAACGATAGCGCTTGTTGGGAGGCAACCCAATTTTGTGTTTTTTGTTTTTGTTGCTGTTAGGGAATAAATTTTGCATCTAGCCTCTGATTATATGTGGTTTCATGTTTTGTTTAGTGTTTGTGCCAAGTAGAACCTTTGGGAAGACTTGTGTGAAGTTTATATGATCTTGCTGTGAAAAACAGAATCGTTAGCGCTCGCTAATGTAGTCGTGGGATTTTACTGGAGCGTGATTTTTAGTGGATTCTTTTTGCTGCTGATTGGTAGACAAATTTCGCAAATGTACCAATTTAGTTTGAAGTTTTTGGAGTTCCAGAATTAGGCGAACCCTGCAGATTACCTCAGACTGTTCTGTCTTTTACAGATTCTGTTTTTTGTGTGTTGTTTGCTTATTCCGATGTATCTATGAGTAATATTGGAGGATATGAACCATAGAGAAGTTGGAGTACAGTAGGTTTAACACCAATAGAAACAAATAATGAATTCATTGATGTACCTTTGAGTAGTGGTTTGCTTTCTCATACTAACGGAGCTCACAAGAATTTTTGACTAAGTTTTGTGTTGTGAAGTTTTCAAGTTTTGAGTATTGCTTTGATGGACTATGAAACAAGGAGTAGCAAAGGCCTAAGCTTGGGGATGCCCATGGCACCCCAAGTAAATTCAAGATAATCAAAAGCCTAAGCTTGGGGATTCCCCGGGAAGGCATCCCCTCTTTCGTCTTCATCCATCGGTAACTATACTTGGAGCTATATTTTTATTCGCAACATGTTATGTGTTTTGCTTGGAGCATCTTGTATAATTTGAGTCTTTTCTTGTTAGTTTGCCACAATCATCCTTGCTGGACACACCTATTTTAGAGAGTTAAATATGGCCTAGAAATTGTTAGAACACTCTATGTGCTTCACTTATATCTTTTGAGTTGAATTGTTTTTGCTCTAGTGCTTCACTTATATCTTTTAGAGCACGGTGGTGGTAATATTTTGTAGAATTTTTTGAACTCTCATGCTTAACTTATATCTATTTGAGAGTCTATTAAAACAGCATGGTAATGTGTTTAGGCTAAAGAAACTAGTCTTCACATGATAGACATCCAATGTCAATGTAGTAAAAAAATTCACACCAAGTGCATTGAATATAATGAGATGTTGGATGCTTGATAATTGTTTTGAGATATGAGGATAGTGATATTAGAGTCATGCTAGTGGAGTTATTATGAAATTGAGAAATACTTGTATTAAGGTTAGTGATTGCCGTATCATGCACGTATGGTGAACCGCTATGTGACGAAGTTAGAGCATGAGGTATTTGTAGAGTGCCAACCTTTGTGTGGAGGTCGGGGGCGCGCGATGGTTAACTCATACCAACCTCCCCCTAGGAGCATGCGTTGATTGCTTTGTTTTGATGACTTGTAGATTTTTGCAATAAGTATATGAGTTCTTATGACTAATATTGAGTCCATGGATTATACGCACTCTCACCCTTCCACCATTGCTAGCCTCTCTTGTACCGCGCAACTTTCGCCGGCGCCATAAACCCACTATATATCCTTCCTCAAAGCAGCCACCATATTGTTCCTCAAAACAACCACCATACCTACCTATCATGGCATTTCCATAGCCATTCCGAGATATATTTCCATGCAACTTTCCACCGTTCCGTTTATATGACACGCGTCATATTGTCATATTGCCATGCATGATCATGCAGTTGACATCATAGTAGTGGCAAAGCCACCATACATAACTTTCCATACATGTCACTCTTGATTCATTACATATCTCGGTACACCGCCGGAGGCATTCATGTAGAGTCATACTTGTTGTAGTATCGAGTTGTAATAAAAAGTGTGATGGTCATCATTATTAGAGCATTGTCCCATCTGAGGAAAGGCCAATAAAAAAAGATGGCCCAAAAAAATTATATAGAGAGGGGCTAATAAAAAAAGAGAAAGCCCCTCCAAAAAAATGAGAGAAAAGAGAGAAGGGACAATTGCTACTATCTTTTTCCACACTTGTGCTTCAAAGTAGCACCGTGTTCTTCATTCTAGACAGTCTCATGCTTAGTCACTTTCATATGCTAGTGGGAACTTTCATTATAGAACTTGGCTTGTATATTCCAACGATGGGCTTCCTCAAATGCCCTAGGTATTCATGAGCAAGCAAGTTGGATGCACACCCACTAGTTTCTTTTGTTGAGCTTTCATTCCTATTTAGCTCTAGTGCATCCGTTGCATGGCAATCCCTACTCACTCACATTGATATCTATTGATGGGCATCTCCATAGCCCGTTGATACGCCTAGTCGATGTGAGACTATCTCCCTCCTTTTTTTTTCTTCTCCACAACCACCTCTATTCCACCCATAGTGTTATATCCATGGCTCACGCTCATGTATTGCGTGAAAGTTGAAAGGTTTCAAAAGATAGAGTATGAAAACAAATGCTTGGCTGAAATCGGGGTTGTGCATAATATGAATATTTTGTGTGATGAACAGGGAGCATAGCCAGACCATATGATTTTGTAGGGATAACTTTCTTTAGCCATAGTATTTTGAGAAGACATGATTGCTTTGTTAGTATACTTGAAGTGTTGTTATTTCTTATGTCAATATAGACTTTTATCTCGAATCTTTCAGATATGAACATTCATGCCACAATTAAGAGAATTACATTGAAAAACTATATTGGTTAGCATTCCACATCAAAAATTCTTTCTTTATCATTTACCTACTCGAGGACGAGCAGGAATTAAGCTTGGGGATGCTTGATACGTCTCCAACGTATCTATAATTTTTTATTGTCCCATGCTATTATTTATGAAGTCTTGGATGTTTAATGGGCTTTATCATTCACTTTTATATTATTTTTGGGACTAACCTACTAACCCAAAGGCCTAGTCCAGATTGTTGTTTTTTTGCCTATTTCAGGGTTTTGCAGAAAAGGAATATCAAACGGAGTCCAAACATAATGAAACCTTCGCGAGAGATATTTTTGGAGAAAATCACGCACGCGGAGCTTGAGGACCAAGTCAGGGGATAGAGAGGTGGCCCTCGAGGGTGGGGGCGCGCCCCCCTTCCCAGGGCGCGCCCCCTGCCTCGAGGCCCGCTCGTGTGGCCCCGGTGCCCTCAGTCTTCCTATATATGTCCATGTACCCCAGAAACTCCATACGTAGAGAGAAAACCCTAATTCCACCGCCGTAGCTTCTGTTCCCGTGGAGATCCCATCTTGGAGCCTGTTCCGGAGCTCCACCGGAGGGGGATCCATCAAGGAGGCCTTCACCATCATCCTCATCACCCTCACCATGAGTTGTGAGTAGTTTACCTCACACCCTCTCGTCCATAGCTAGTATCTAGATGGCTTCTTGTTGCTCTCTGGATCTCAATACAAAGTTCTCCTCGGATTTCGAGGAGATCTATTTGATGTAATCTCTTTTTGCGGTGTGTTTGTCAAGATCCCATGAATTGTGAATTTATGATCAAGGTTATCTATGAAATATATTTGGTTCTTCTTTGAACTTTTCATGTGTGCTCATAATATCCTTGAAAGTCTCTTAGAATTATTGGTTTGGTTTGGCCTACTAGATCTTTAGTTCTTGCAATGGGAGAAGTGCTTGGCTTTGGGTTCAATCTTGCGGTGTCCTTTCCTAGTGACAGTAGGGGCAGCAAGGCACGTATTGTATTGTTGCCATCGAGGATAAAAAGATGGGGTTTACATCATATTTCTTGAGTTTATCCCTCTACATCATGTCATCTTGCTTAAAGCGTTACTCTCTTCGTATGAACTCAATACACTAGATGCATGCTGGATAGCGGTCGATGTGTGGAGTAAGAGTAGTAGATGCAGGCAGGAGTCGGTCTACTTGTCTCGGGCGTGATGCCTATATACAATGATCATGCCTAGATAGTCTCATAATTATTCGCTTTTCTATCAATTGCTCGATAGTAATTTGTTTACCCGCCGTAGAATATCACTATGATGAGAGAAGCCACTAGAGAAAACTATGGCCCCCGGTTCTATTCTCAACATATCAATCTACATCTACTTTACTTTTACCGCTTTTATTTTCTGTTTTATTAAACCAAAGATATAAAGTATCATCTCTATTAGATCTCACTCTCGTAAGTGACCGTAAAGGGATTGACAACCCCTTATCGCGTTGGCTGCGAAGTTCTTATTTGTTTGTGCAGGTGCGAGGGACTCGCGCGTGGTCTCCTACTGGATTGATACCTTGGTTCTAAAAAACTGAGGGAAATACTTACGCTACTGTGCTGCATCTCCCTTTCCTCTTCGAGGGAATACAACGCAAGCTCAAGAGGTAGCAGTACCTCGCCTTCTAGCCTTCAAAGATCTGTATGCCACTACTCGCGTGCCCTAGGGTCTTGGTATTGATGTTGTCGATGGCGTCAGAGCTCTCAACCCTGAGGGTGGTGCTCTTATTAGTGCTCGGCAAGTTGCGTCGGCAAGGATCTTGCCGCGGTCTCGCAAGCCGTCCCGCCAAGGATCTTGCCGGGGGTCCAGCTCGCCCTCTGCTCTCTGGCTTGGTCGCTCCTCTTCACCTTGCATCTGTCCTTGATTTCCCCTGTCACACCTTGCTGCGGGTGTGGCTACGACCGCCCGTGGACAAGTATGGGATGCTAAAGGGCCCAAACTTTAGTACACCGACAGGAGTCCCGGGCCTGGGCCACACACGAGTGTGAAGCATCGTTGGGCCATGCCCAAATAATGCACGGGCACGTGTGGCAGGGGACGACTGCTGTAATCTTCTCGTCTGTCACGCTTGCAGTGGGCCGTGAATAGCTTTCATTTCATGAGATGGTAATCGCCGTCTCACACTTCCCACTACGCCCACCTTTTTCGCCATGTACGCCGCATGCATGGAGCGGGGTAGGTGGCGGATGCACGGGATATGGGGAGGTGCGCCATGGAAGATACCCATGCGCCTTTGATTGGCGTGGGGAGGGTGGTCGATGACCTCGCTCGTTGCCAAAGGTTTTAATGAGAAAGACTCAAAAGGGCCCTTCAAGGAAGGCCTAGAGCCAGCCACCAGTCCTTCTTGCTTGGCTATAAAAGGAAGACCGGGAGGAGAAAAGAAGGGTCATCTCGTTGCGTATTCTCTTCTTCTCCGTTCTCCATCCACCACCATGCCGAGTGGGCGCGGTCGCAGCCGACCCTCTGTGGAGGCTACTAGATCTTCCTCTCGCTAGAGAGCTGCGGCGGTCAAGGAAGAGCCAAGCACCCAAGGCGGAGGTGCTGGACGGGGTCGCGGTCGGCGACGTGGTCGAGGCAGAAGGGGACGTGGAAGTGGGGCCCCCGCGGCGCCGCCGTCTCCTCCCGCTTCACCAAGTGGCCATGTCAGAGACACGGCGCTGGAGTTTATCTTGTAGCTGCGCGAACCGCTGCGTAGCTGCCTGCGCCTTCCGGAGCCGTTCGCGAGGGTGCTGGAGGTTTACCAGCCATCGAGGTTGAGGCTTCACATGAAGGGATGTTGTAATGGTGATATGTGGGCAAACGTGAAGTTCCCCGTCCCTCATGTAATGCTTCTTCGTTGTGGTTCGAAAACCTTCGCACGCGCCAACAGCTTGACGAAGGGCCACGTCCTCTGCTTCAAATTGGTGGAGGCCGACCTGCTCTCCGTCAAGGTCTTTAGGTGCTCGGGTATCCGGTTAGGGTGTTGCGCAGAGAGCTCGACCGACGACGAAAGCTCCTCCTCGAGCAATAGCGACGAGGAGGAGACCGGTGGGGAAGACGACGGGGGCGGGTCCAACTAGATGTCGGACCCCCCATCACCAGGCGATACAGGCAGCACCACCATCTTCACCTGGCCCTCTCCCCGGAAGAGCAATTTGCCGGGGGGTAGTTCTTGGCGGCGGCCCCTCGAGCCAGCTCCTTGAACTTCTCGGGGCTGTCGCTTCTGGCGGCTGGCGCAGGAAGGCCAGAGAAGACGAAGAAGGCGGGTGGCGGGCCATCATGTCGGAGTACGACGGCGCCAATGCCTTCGTCGCGTATTGCCGGCCCGCTGCCTCATCTTTCGGTTTCTCTCCCGGCACCGTCATCACCAGCCCTCTTCTGGACGGCCACCGGGATGTTCTCTTGGTGTCTTCTGCCGCGGGTACCTCATGTGGGCACTCTTTTTCCCCTCCTGCTATCTTGACCCGCTTTCTGAGGAGAGGGACACGAAAGGGATCAGGCATCTTATCTTTTTTTAGATCTTAAGCCCGCGGGCACTCGTGGAATTTAAACTTTGTAACCCCTTGCTCATGATTATATTCCATATGAATTGTACTTGTTAATCAACGTATTAATGAAGAAAAAGGATGTTTGTCAGGTTCTTTTGTGTGTGAGAGAGTCTCACACCAAGGAACGAGTCCTCGTGATTTTTCAAGTAAGCAACGTCACCCAGCAAATGGCCTTGCCGTCTTCCCACTTCATACACCGGCTACGCCCACGCTCTCAGCGGAGGTAAGGGTAAAGCAGGATTAGGCCTTTCGCCCGTCCCTCTTCCATCACAATTACAACCAAATTCCATCCCAAAAATGGGTTTTTGGCATAGGAAGCAGGGAGCACGGTGGCATAGGATCGAGCAAAGTTTCATGCGTTCAGGCTTCATACGGAAGTATGCAGTGGGGGAAAGTAAAGACTTATTTGAATATGCTGCCCCGATAGCATTGGCTTGCCGGGGTCGGGGAGTCAGTTTGTCTCCTTTCTTCCAAAAAAAATCTCTGAAGTGCCTGTGCGACTTGCGGACCAAAAAGGACTGCAAGGGACACAAAGACACATACTCGACCTCTATGCTAGGGGTTAGCTGCCGCTAAGCACTATCAACCCTACCAGAGAGAGAGTCAACCTAGCATGCATGCTAATTCTTAGGGCGCCTGCTCTTCATTTATTTATGTGATGCTCAGGGTCTGCGCCTGGCTTTGTACAAAGGGTCACATGCCTTGTTGGCAAGGCTTGTACAAAAGGTGGTCTACCGGTGGGCCCAGCAACCGCGCCTCATGGGTAAAACTTGCGAAGATGTTTGATGTTCCAGGAGTTGCTCACAAGGATACCATCTTCGGTCTCCAGGCAGACTGTGCCGGCCCTAGTGACTCGTATTACCCGATAAGGGCCTTCCCACTTTGGTGTTAACTTGTTGGAATTCTTGGCTGACTCGACATGCCGAAGAACAAGGTTGCCTTCCTCAAAGCTTCGGGCACGAACCTTGCGGCTATGGTAGAGGTGCAAGGCTTGCTGGTAGCTTCCAGCTCGCACAGCAGCCTGAAGACAATCTTCCTCAAGGAGCATCACGTCATTTTGCCGCAACTGCTCTTGCTCAAGCTCATCATAAGAGAGCACTCGAGGTGACGCATATGTGAGATCCGTGGGGACAACTGCTTCTGCCCTGTATAGGAGGGAGAAGGGCGTCTAGCCGGTGGCTCGATTTGGCTTTGTTCTGATTAACCAAAGAACCGTCGACAACTCATCAATCCAGCGTCTTCCGCACTTGTGCAGCCTGTTGAAAGCCCTCGTCTTGAGGCCCTGCAACACTTTAGCATTTGCCCTTTCCGCCTGCCCATTGATTCGTGGATGTGCAATAGAAGCAAACCATATCTTGCTGCTGAGGTCTTGGACGTGTTGCATGAAGGTGCGGCTTGTGAAATGCATGTCGTTGTCGGTGATGACTCTGTTTGGCACACCAAAATGGCAAACTAGTCCTTTGAAGAACTTGACGGCTGATTGTGCTGTCACCTTTCTCACTGCTTCCACTTCTGGCCACTTTGTGAACTTGCCGATCGCAACGTACAAGTACTCAAAGCCCCCGATAGCATGGGGAAAGGGGCCTAGTATGTCGAGCCCCCAGACCGAGAATGGCTAGGAAAGAGGGATTGTCTAAAGAGCTTGGGCTGGTTGATGGAGTTTCTTCGAATGGAACTGACATGCTTCACACCTGGTTAGTAGTGCAGTTGCATCCTGGAGAGCAGTGGGCCAAAAGAAACCTTGCCGGAATGCCTTGCCGGCAAGGGCTATTGATCCTATGTGAGCCACATATGCCTCCATGTATCTCTGCCAACTGCTCCAATCCATCCTCCCGGGGAATGCACTTCAGTTTCACATTGTTCGGTCTTTTCCTGTACAGGACGTCATCCACAAACTGGTACATGGCAGACCGACGAGCTACTTTCTTCGCCTCTCTCTGTTCCTCAGGGAGTTCCCATGTTTGGAGGAACTGTACAGTGTGTTGCGCCTATGCCGGAGCCCGAGGCTCGACGGCAAAGACTAGAGGCATGTCTTCTGCCGTGAGAGCGGTCGTCTCTACAGCAAGGGCTTGGGGCCCTGCCAGAGCATGTTGTTCCCCGACAAGTTCGGCGTCCCCGGCAACATCCTTGACAATGACTTATGGGAGCTCGGCGGGAAAGTACTTGGCGGGGCTCGATTTTCTTTGTTTATTCTGTCTTGTCGATGGTTCAACGGATGGCTGAGTCAGTTGGAGCATAAAGGTCCCTGGTTCCATAGGTAACTTGAGAGCAACACGTTTTGATAGGTCATCAGCAATGTTGTTCTCCGCTCGAGGAACATGCTCTGCTTGTAGACCGTCAAAACGCTCTTCCAACTTCCTCACTTCATCCACATAAGCTTCCATCAGCGGGCTCTGATAATCCTTGTTCACCTACTTCACTACGAGTTGCGAATCCCCATGGACGATCAACTTTCCGATCCCAAGGTCTGCTGCGATCCTGAGACCGGCAAGCAGCCCCTCATACTCCGCGGTGTTGTTCGTCGATCTCTCCCAGGGAAAATGCATTTGGACTACGTACTTGAGGTGCTCTTTGGTGGGCGTGACAAGCAGCACGCCGGCACCGGCACCTTGCCGCGAGAAAGCCCCATCAAAGTGCATAATCCAGTTGCGGCTTGTTTCCTTGTCGGGGAGAGTGGTCTCTTGTATTTCTTCGTCGGGCATTGAGATCCATTCTGCAATGAACTCTGCTAGAACCCTGCTCTGGATTGTCGAAGTGCTTTCAAACCTAAGACCAAAGCTTGACAGTTCCAACGCCCATTCCACAATCCTTCCGGTCGCATCTGGGCTGTGCAAGATCCGTTGCAATGGGAAGCGAGTGATGACGGTGATCTCATGTGCTTCAAAATAATGGCGTTGCTTCCTTGAGGCCATAAGGAGGCCGAAGAGCAGCTTCTGCACACCAGAGTATCTTGATCTAGCCCCCTGCAAGAGGGAGCTGACAAAGTAAACTGGGTGTTGCATCATCTTCTTCCTCTGTATCACTTCGTTTGCTTGTGCAGATCCTGCCTTGCCGGTGCCAGACTTTGTTAGGGCTCCTACCTTGCTGATGCTGGTCTCTGCCGGGGGTCCTGCCTTGCCGGCACCAGACCCTGCCGGGGAGAATTATGGCTCGTCATCCGACGGTCTTGCCACTGCTACCGCTTCTTCGTCAACCTCCCTCTCCACCATGAGCGCAGCACTAACCACTTGATTCATTGCCGCTAGATATAGCAGCAATGGCTCTTGTGGTTTAGGCGCAACTAGTATTGGCGTAGAGGAGAGGTACCTCTTCAAATACTGCAGTGCTGCCTCGGCCTCCGGGGTCCATTTCATGGGCCCTGTCTTCTTCAAAATCTTGAAGAAGGAGAGGGCGCGCTCAGCAGATTTGGAGATGAATCTACTTAAGCAGCAACACAGCCAGCAAGCCGACGCACATCTTTGACTCGCCTTGGTGCTTCAATCTGCTCAATTGCCTTGGTCTTGTCGGGTTTCGCTTCGATCCTACGCTGAGACACAAAGAACCCGAGAAGTTTGCCGGATGGAACACCGAACACAAACTTCTCAGGGTTGAGCTTGACATTGATGTTGCGCAAATTTGCAAATGTTTCTTCCAAATCTTGCACAAGTGTTGCCCTATCCTTGGTTTTGACCAATATGTCATCCATGTAGGCCTCCATATTTCTATGGAGCTGGGGCTCAAAACCAATCTGAACCGCTCTTGCAAATGTCGAACCAGCACTCTTGAACCCGAAAGGCATTCGTATAAAACAATACGTACCACATGGGGTGATAAAGGCGGTCTTCTCTTCGTCTTCCTTCGTCATGAAGATTTGGTGGTATCCTGAATAGGCGTCAAGGATCGGCAGCATGTCGCACCCGGCAGTGGAGTCCACGATCTGGTCAATGCACAGCAAAGGGAAAGGATCCTCTGGGCAGGCTTTATTGATATCTGTATAATCAATGCACATCCTCTAGTTCCCATTTGCCTTGCGCACCACCACCGGATTGGCCAACCATGTTGGGTGGACCACTCCTCTGACCAAGCCTGCAACTTCCAGCTTCCTAATCTCCTCGATGATGAACTCTTGCTACTCCAAAGCTTGCTTCCTGACCTTCTGCTTGACGGGTCGCGCATGAGGACAGACAGCAAGGTGGTGCTCAATCACCTCCCTCGAAACGCCGGGGATGTCGGATGCTTGCCATGCAAACACATCGACATTCGCCTGCAGGAAGCCGATGAGCGCGCTTTCCTATTTGTTGCGATGGTGGAGCTTATAGTGAAAGCTCCGCCCGTGCCGTCGTCCTTGACGGGCAACTTCTTGGTCTTTGATGGTGTAGCCTTGGATTTCTTGCTCTTGCCGGTGGAGCTCTCTGGCACATCCTCGACAGGAACGCGACACTCCGAAGAGGTGCGCTTGCCGGAGTGTGTGCAAGAGGCTTGGCCGGGGCCAGAAACCTTGCCGGAGACTGAGGTCTTGCCGGTCTTCTTCCCCTCGGGGGCTACAGTGGCAGGAGCAAGTGCCTTGGCGGTAGGTACTACCACCACTTCCCGGTAGAGCTGGTCGGCACAGATGAGTGTGTCCTTCTTTTCAGAGATGACAGTGATGATGCTAATTGGGCCGGGCATCTTCAGCTTGTTGTAGGCGTAGTGTGATGCTGCCATAAACTTGGCTACTGCTGGGCGGCCAAGGGTCCCGTTATATGGCAACAAGATCGTGGCTACATCAAAAACAATATTCTCTGTCATGTAGTTCAGCTCGCCACCAAATGTAACTGGTACTGTGATCTTACCCTTTGGCTGGTTCTCCCCAGATTGATCCATTGAAACGTGCCTATGTCTTCGAGATCCCCCTTGGGGATTTGCAACTTTTTGATTACTTGGGGTGAGATCAGGTTCAGACCGGCCCCACCATCAACTAGCATTTTCGTCACCTTGAGGTTGCGAATTGTTGGTGAAACCAACAACGGCAAGCACCCGATCGCGGTTGTGCGATCAGGGTGGTCCTCGACGTTGAAAATGATAGGCATGTTGGACCATTTCAGTGGCTTCTGGGAGTCGATCGACGGCTCCACCACATTGACCTGGCGTGCCCACTGTTTAAGCTGGCGGTGAGAAGAATGCAACGAGGTGCCGCATTGAACTAGACTCATCGTCCTCTTCATGGTCATCATCCCCCCTTTCTTGTCGCGGCCTCGAGCAGTCCTCTCTTGTTGCTTCTCCTTGCCGCGGCACCCCCCCTCGGCCACCGCGCTTCTAGCCGGACCCCTCGGCACCATCCTGGCCCTTCTCCTTGTCTCGTCTCTCATACTCAGCTTTCTGCCTCTCCACAAGCTGCTCAACTTGCCGACAGTTCTGGAGGTCATGGCCCTTGGTGTGATGGATCTTGCAATATTGCTTATCGGGGCCCTCCGACTTATCAGCAGTCGCCAGGTCCCAGCAGGCGGCACACCCGGAAACCTCCTTGCCAGGGATGACGACCTTGGCCTTCTTGGCGGTGCCGGGGTCGCGGGATTCCTCGACGGCAAGCACGGACTTGCCCATGCGCTTCCTATTACGTCGCCGGCCTTTCTTTGCCGGGACGCGGCGTCTTCCTCTCCAGAATCGCTTCCCGCGTGGGCATCTTCGCCGGGGTACTTCCTCCCTTCTTCAGCACGGGCACATCCGTGGGCCAGAACATATAGTTCGGCAACGTCCCTAACTGTCACACCCTGATTTTCATGCCACAACACTTAAGTCAATAAATCATGCTAAAATGTGGTTTGACAAAAACTTTTGCGTGCTCTCGACTTTGTTTGATTTGCTGTTTGCAAGTGCTCTAAAAATAAAATAAATCCTCCAACTCTCATACTCCTCTCCTTGGTCCAAATCTTTGCCCAATGATCATGCCATGTGTATAGGACATCATAGTATTTTCTTACAAAAATATTTTGGCTAAAAATTATTTTCTAAATTTAGCTTTCCAAAAACCCCTGAATTGAGGTTTGCACTACAAGTACTTAATTAAGGGTGTGAAAAATCTTTCAAAAATTATATTTGGATCCTACCAGATATAGGACTCCCATAAACCACTAAATTATAATTTTAAAAGTTACTTTCCTATTTTATTTAAAAGCTTTTTCTTTAGGCCAGAAATGGTCTTAAATAGGTTTAAATTATTTAACTATTTCAACAATATTTGCGAAACTTTAGGGAAACTCATAGGACATATATTGTCCATATATAAGAGTTTCAACACATGGTCATGTTCAAAATATTGGTCAAATCCCTCAAAAACCCTTTCTGGATATTTTCAAGCTTTCGAAATATTTACAAAGGAAATATTCTCTAAAAATTCGAATAAAATTCAAGAATGTCACATATGACATATTTGATGATCGTGCCAAACCTCATGCCTTGAAGATTAAGAAAACGTCATCAAACCTCCTCAAACCCATTTCTGTCCATTTTGAAGTTTGACCAACTTTACATTGCTAAACTTGTGCAAATGCTCTCAAACTTGGTGCACATGCTCAAATGGTGTAATAATGCATCTAGACCAAATGGCACAAGTTGGAGACAAGGATATCATGATCAAAGTGTTCCAAAACCCTCTCCGTCCAGATCTAAATTTGAACAACTCTACATTCCTAACTTTTTACTTGTGGCCTCAAAATTTGTAGACATGCTCACAACCACAAATTATGACAGTACACCAAGTTATGCACCAAGGAGGAATGATTTTCATGACTAAATCTTGGAAAAGCCATTTCTATTTATTTCCAGGGTTTGCCAAAGTTACATTGGCAACTTTCTTCAAATGAGCTCAAAATTGGTGGACAACCTCAATTATATATGCCATTTGATCCTGTTAATTCTCATGTCAATTGGAATCCATTTGCTTGCCTAAAACAACATCAAACACCTTCTGGTACTCTGCCAAAACTACCATTTGGGACACTTTCACTATTTCCCTTCACCTCAAACTTTTACCACAGCTGACACTGATCACCTTCTACCTCTGGTAAAATTTGCAAGGCCATGGACCAATAATTAGTGGGTGAAAACCCCACTCTTCTTCTCTGGAAAACCGTCACTCCTCTTCCCTCTCATCAACTCCTCACACCAGAGCACCTCCAGAGCATCCAATGCTTCTTCCCCTTTTCTTTACTACTCCCTAGAGATGCTAGACACAAAAGGACACGCTCATGGCACTTAAACAATGCCAGTGCATGCAGAGCTCGCGATCTGGATGTAGCGACCACGATCCGAATGGACCGAAGTTTCTATGTTTCAGTGTCATCCCTGTATCGGTAATACTGACACACACAGTACTTGGAGGATTTATAACAGAGTGGCAATCACACACTTATTACATCAAATGTCTCCAAAGAGAAACTATTACAAAAGTCTATGGCTTAAGGCCATCTAACAAAATAACAGCGGAAGGCTTGGAAGATAAGTGAGTCCATCAACTCCAACGGCGTAGCTAAGTGCATGACAGACGACCTAGAACGTCTTACTCCTCGTCTGAAAAGTCTGTAACGTAATATGTTGCAACCCGAAACGGGTCAGCACATGGAATATGCTGGCAAGATAACACAGAAGATGCAAGTAACAGAAATAAAGCTACACTATATGCATATTTGGCTGGTGCAGGCTCTAAGGTTAAAGATTTTGCGTAAAGCCAATTTTTCCCTACAACAAAGGAATGAATTTTATTTTAACTATCATGGTAGTTGAAACATCATTAAGAAGGTACCTCCAACTCAATCCCAAATTAAAGTAATCATTAACCCAACAAATTAACTTTAGAGTGATGAGATCAACCAATAATTCAAGTACCAGATACTTAAGATTGTCCATAACCGGGGACACGGCTAATCATGATCAGTTTGTACACTCTACAAAGGTTTGTGCACTTTTCCCACAAGACTCGATCTCCTCCGTTGGATTTCTCGCACTGCATGGTGTTTGAGAAACGGATGACCGAGACACAATCTTTCAGAAGCATTTACTCTTTACCCCAGGTGGACTCGTACACCTACTTTCCCATACATCTGCTAGTCCACCACGAAAGAGCTCACACAACTTACTCGTACTATGCCAGAGCCCATAATGGCATTGTGGCCGCACACGGAAGTTTCTAGCATGAATAGTTTTATGATCCCTTTGAGCCTGGGTGGCATTCCATAGGAAAAATCACACGGAACCCCGGGATTTCCTAGGACAACACTGGATTCTCCAGGTGCCCTGCAACCATTCCACCCAGATGTGTATTCAAGTAGCCACCTTAAGTTGAACCATTAATTAAAAACTCACATCTGTCATGGATTTCACTCAAACCCAAACCACGTCTACGAGCATACCATAGCAACCTAAGCAAACGTAGAAGTAACTCCCCAAGGGTTTGAAAATAATGCAGGTAATAGGTTCTACCTCAAACTACTTCCCAGTCCCACAAGTTAAGAGATCCTACTCATGCAATGTGTGAGGGTTTAATATAATGCATAAAAACTGGGTAATAAAGGGTATGATCAAAGTGTTACTTGCCTTGCTGACGATTCGCAAAACCTAGAGACTCGTAGTAGCACAATTCATAGTCCGGGTATTCTATCGCAAGCAAACAATAGCATACATAAGCAAACAAGCAATGATTCACAACCAAAACTCCAAAAGATAAGATCTAACCAGAAAGTTCAACTTAAGAACTCCGGTTTGCAAAAAGAATCAAATCGAAAGAAGCAACGAAACTGAAACTGCCAAAGAAACGAGATCCGATTACTAATTTGATCTAGGGTCAAAATTTACAGTATCCAAAACTTGATTCACGTTGGTTAAACGAAAAGAGGGCGTCCAGACGAAGATCTGGGATTTTGAATCACCTGATTCCGACTCTCGAGCAAATAGAAAAATGAAAAACAAGATCAGGGCAGAAATCACGATCGAAAATAATTGCGGATAAATACCCCGAAAAAGAAAACTGACGAACAGACTAACGAACGAACGTTCGTTGTCTGCGGCTAACGGGCGAACAATGTTCGTTAAAACGAACGTACGGACGAACGTCCGCTAAACAACTAAACCGAAAAAACGATCTAATCTAAAAAAACAGATCTAGGGTTTCTCGAAAAAGAACGATCGGTTAACCGAAAAGAACCGGTGGCGGCGGCGAGAAGACGGCGGCGGCGGCTACCTTGGCGAGCGGGCGGCGGCAGCGGTTCCGGCGGCGGCGGCGACTCCGACGGCGACGGTGGGCTGCTCCGGCGGGGCGCGGCGGCGGCGGCTGCTGCGTGCGGAGGCGGCGGCTTAGGGCAGGGGCGGGCGGCTAGGTTGCGGGGCTCCGGGCTGGTGCTTATAAAGGCCCGGCTAGGAGAGTCCTAGCCGGTTACAGCCCAGAGTCAGTTCCCTTTTTTTTAACGAGTCCTGATGTAGCAAAACGGGCGAACAAAATACTAAACAGAGTCCAAAAATTCCAAAATAAATTTTCACCGTCCTCTAATAATATTTAGGACAAAGTGAACATTTTTCCCGGACCTAAATGCAATTTTGAAAAACGTGTATTTTTCCTATGCAAATAAAATCGCAAATAAATCCTAATAAATACCAAAAGTGATTTTAATATTTTTCTTCCAATATTTCTATTATCTTGGAGAAGTCATATCATCTCCGCTCATATATTTTGTTTAGAAATATTTTTTAGGAGAGAAAAATAATTAAAACCAACGCTATCCTCATACCGGTATTCGAGTAAACTCAAATACAAAACGGTAGAATTCCCAACTCTCTCGGTAGGTCCTTGAGTTTCTTAGAATTTTCGAGGATCGCCACGAACAAAATGCAAAGAAATATGCAATCCAATATGACCTATGTATAACATTCCAAATTAAAAATTTGGGATGTTACAAACCTACCCCCCCCCCTTAGAATGAATCTCGCCCTCGAGATTCGGCTTGGCTAGAGAACAGGTGTGGGTGGTCCTTGCGTAGATCATCTTCTCGTTCCCAGGTGGCTTCTTCCTCGGTGTGGTGACTCCACTGAACTTTGCAAAACTTGATAACCTTACTACGGGTAACTCTGCTCGAAAATTCGAGAATCTTAACAGGCTTCTCCTCGTAAGTCAGATCACTATCCAACTGAATTGCTTCCAAGGGTGTTGTGTCTCTAAGAGGGATATCAGCCATCTCCGCATGGCACTTCTTAAGCTGCGAAACGTGAAACACATCGTGCACTCCTGACAATCCTTCGAGCAATTCCAGCTTATAGGCAACCTCTCCCATGCGTTCCAAAACACGGTAAGGTCCCACAAATCTCGGGGCTAGCTTTCCCTTAACTCTGAATCGTTTAACTCCTCGCAGGGGCGATACTCTTAGGTACGCTCTGTCTCCAATTTCGTAAGCTATCTCCTTGCGCTTTGGGTCTGCATAACTCTTCTGTCTGGACTGAGCTACCTTCAGTCTATCCCGAATCAGCTTAACCTTTTCTTCAGACTCGTTGATCAAATCTGGTCCAAACAACTGTCGGTCTCCAACTTCATCCCACATTAACGGCGTTCGGCATCTCCTTCCCTACAATGCTTCGAACGGTGCCATCTTCAAACTGGCCTGGTAACTGTTGTTGTACGAGAACTCAGCGTAGGGCAAATTATCATCCCAACTGGATCCATAATCTAGCGCACAAGCTCTCAACATGTCCTCCAGAATCTGGTTGACTCTCTCGGTCTGTCCATCTGTCTGTGGGTGAAACGTTGTACTAAATTCCAGCCTTGTTCCCAAAGTTTGGTGTAGCTGATGCCAAAACTTTGAGGTGAACTGTGTTCCTCTGTCTGATACAATGGTCCTCGGAAGTCCGTGCAGACATACGATCCTGGTCATGTATATATTGGCCAATTTTGCACTGGTATGCGTGGTTTTCACGGGGAGAAAGTGGGCTACCTTGTTCAAATGATCCACTACTACCCAGATTGAATCATATCCCGATTTGGTCCTGGGCAATCCGGTGATAAAATCCATGCCAAGCTTCTCCCACTTCCATTCGGGTATCGGCATAGGCTGTAGCAATCCTACTGGCTTCTGATGCTTTGCTTTTACTCTTTGGCATACATCACATACGGCTACATACTTGGCAATATCCTTCTTCATTCCCATCCACCAGAAACGTTCCTTCAAATACAAATACATCTTGGTGTTTCCGGGGTGTATCGAGTATGGCGAATCATGTGCTTCAAGCAGTATCAACTTCCTCATCTTCGGGTAGTTGGGCACATAGATTCGATCCTCAAACCACAAGGTGTCGTGCTCATCCTCACAAAATCCTTTGGCTTTTCCTTCACTCATCCTCTTCTTTATCTCGGCAATCTCTTTGTCATCCTTCTGGGCTTCGCGTATCTTTCCCAGCAATGTAGACTGAACCTCCAAATTTGCGACAAAACCTCTAGGAACTATCTCCAAACAAAGCTCCCTGAGATCTTCTGCTAACTCCTGTGGTAATCCCCCGTTTACTAAGGTATTTGCATAACTCTTCCGGCTCAGAGCGTCTGCAACAACGTTGGCCTTTCCTGGGTGATAGTTTAGCTTCATATCATAATCCTTTATAAGCTCCAACCATCTCCTCTGCCTGAGGTTCAGCTCCTTTTGAGTGAAAATGTACTTCAAACTCTTGTGATCCATATACACATCACAACGATTTCAAATAAGGAAATGTCTCCAGGTTTTTAGTGCGTGCACTACAGCTGCTAACTCCAGATCGTGCGTCGTGTAATTCAACTCGTGCGGTCGCAGTTGACGGGATGCATACGAAACAACTCTTCCATCCTGCATAAGTACTCCTCCAAGTCCTAAGCGTGAAGCATCATAGTACACTTGGAAATCCTTGCATATATCTGGCAATATCAGCACTGGGGCTGTCGTCAATCGTTTCTTCAACTCCTGGAAACTTTCTTCGCATTCTTCAGTCCAATCGAACTTTGTCTCCTTCTTCAACAATGTCGTCATTGGCTTAGAAATCTTGGAGAAATTTTCTATGAATCTCCGGTTGTATCCCGCGAGTCCAAGAAAACTACGGATTTCTCCAACTGAAGTGGGTGCCAACCATTCACTGACTGCCTGCACTTTGACGGGGTCCACTGCTATACCTTCTCCCGATATAACATGCCCAAAGAATCCAACTTCCTTCAACCAAAACTCACATTTGCTAAACTTGACATACAACTGATGCTCTCTGAGCTTCTCTAGTACCAAACGCAAATGCTCTGCGTGTTCCTCTTCATTCTTCGAGTACACCAAAATGTCATCAATGAATACCATGACAAACTTATCCAAGAACTCCATGAACACCTTGTTCATCATACTCATGAAGTAGGCAGGGGCGTTAGTCAATCCAAATGACATAATCGTATACTCATATAGCCCGTACCTTGTGGTGAAGGCTGTCTTAGGTATATCCTTCTCTCAGATCTTCAACTGGTGGTATCCAGATCGTAGATCAATCTTGGAGAATACGTTCGCTCCCTGGAGTTGGTCGAACAAATCATTGATCATCAGCAGTGGGTACTTATTCTTAATAGTCACTTCATTCAGTGCACAATAATCAACGACCATTCTTAAAGATCCATCCTTCTTCTCGACCAAAAGCACTGGGGCTCCCCAAGGTGATGAACTTCGGCGAATAAATCCTTTCTCCAATAACTCCTTAATCTGCTTCTTGATCTCCTCCAGATCATTCGCTGGCATCCGATACGGTCTCTTAGATATTGGTCAGGTGCCAGGCAACAGCTCAATCAAAAACTCAATATCCCTATCCGGTGGCATGCCTGGTAACTCCTCTGGAAACACATCCGGATAATCCTTTACTACCGGCACTTCCTCCTGAACAACTCCCGTGAGAGAATGTACTTGTGTCCGTATAGGCGAATGCCTAGATACATACTTAATCCTTTTTCCCTCCGGGGTGGTAAGAAAAATAGACTTGCTGGCACAATCGATGTTACCTCCATACTTCGATAGCCAATCCATACCTAATATCACATCCAATCCTTGTGACTCCAAAACTACTAGGTCTGAGGGGAAAACATGGTGTCCAATGGTCAATGGCATCTGAAAACATCCTTGATTTGCCACATATTCCGCTCCGGGTGAACTTACTAACATGGGGGCCATGAGGACTCTAGTGGACAACTTATGTCTATTTACGAATCCCATTGAAATATATGAATGCGATGCACTAGTATCGAAAAGAACTACTGCGGTAAATGACTTAACCAAAAACTTACCGATCACCGCATCTGGTTGTTCTTCAACCTCCTCCACGGTCACGTGGTTCACTTATCCTTTGTTGAACGGGTTGGGCTTCTTCCCGGCGCTTCCATTGTCGTTCCCATTCTTAGCTTCAGGGCACTCCGTGGCATAGTGTCCATTCTTCCCGCACTTGAAACAGGTGACGTGGCTCAAAACCCTCTTGGCGGGTGTGGATGGAGTTGAGCGATTCTAATTATTGTTTGCTCCATTCCAATTCCCATTCTTGGAGCCATTGTGGTTGTGGGAAATTCCTCCAGTGTGGGTGTGGCTTCCATGGTTATGGGTATAGCCTCCCGAATTCGGGGTGAATCGGCGCTCCAGAATTATTCCTTCCTTGCCCATACTTCCTCTTGCGGCTCTCAATCTGCTGCTGCTTCCCTTCAATCATAAGAGCTTTATCTACCAACTCCTGGTAGTTGTTGAAAGTTGCCACCATCAACTGTACGCTCATCTCGTCATTCAGCCCTTCCATAAATCTCTCCTGCTTAGCGGCATCTGTGGCCACATCATCTGGGGCATAACGAGATAGGGTACTAAACTCGTCTACGTACTGAGCCAGAGTATGATTTCCTTGGCGCAAGTTGCGAAACTCCCGCTTCATCATGCTCATAGCTCCAGTTGAGACATGGGCAGTACGGAAAGCTTGCTGAAATTGCTCCCAAGTGACATTGGCTATAGGGAAAGTGGATGTGTAATTCTCCCACCATGCCGCGGCTGGTCCAGACAACTGGTGTGCGGCAAATCGCACTTTTTCATCATTCGAGCAATTTGCGGTGGTCAAATCCCTTCCAATCTTTCGCAGCCAGTCATCAGTAACTATTGGTTCAATGCTGCTAGCAAACACCGGTGGTTGCAACCTTAAGAAGCGTGTCAGGTTGTCCACGGGTGGTGGTGGTGGTGGATTGTTGTTGTTGTTCTAGTTGTTCTGGGTGTTCTGGACAAGAAGCTGCATCAAAGTGTTCTGCTGCTGGATCAACTGAGTGAGCTCGGGGGGAAACTCAAATCTGGGCTCACGTCTTGGAGGCATCTGATGGGTGTAGAGGGAAGAGATTAGAATAGAATTGAGGTCTAAGGGAAAATCACTACCCATATGCACATGAGACAAACACAATTATATCACACCAATCAATTTCAAGCAAGGTCTTACAAAGATCTAACTAACGTTACAAAGTGCTCTAAATACTACTTTGTGGGGAAAACTACTAATCATAGGGTGGTCATCTAGAAATTTTGATCTGCGGAAGATTCCATGATGTCTGCTCCAGCTTCATCTTCATAGTCTTCGTCTTCACTATCATCGGGGTCCGAATCCGTGTCGTCGATGATGATGTAATCTTCAGAACGAATCTCCTTGGGTTCTTCTTCCTCTTCTTCTCCTCCTGGTGCTGGATCTCCCATGAATACTCCTAGCTTCCTTGTCAAATCATCATTCTTCTCCACTAGTATCAACATCTCCTCCTCGTATCCGTCACGAGTAGACTTGAGTTCTTCTTCTAGCTCCAAATTCCTATTTAGTGCCTTCTTCAATTCTATCATCCCAGCGCACATCTGGTGCTCCTATCATCGAATGTGCTGGTTTAACTCCTGAATGAACGCTGCAAGGGACCTGTCCTTCCGGGTGCTGATCATGTCCCAACGCTCATCTCAGCGTCCACAAATCTGGTAGATAGTGTCCGTCAGCTCTTGCTTGTAGACTTCTCCAATTCTTCCCATAGTGATGTGGGCTGCCATGCTCTTGCCTAGGCTCCAGGTTGGTGCATCAAAAGAAAACTCTATTGGCTCAGTGGATGGTGGGAAGGTTCTCCCGGGAATTTGAACTTGAATGCTCCATCGCTCCTCTTCTGTTAAGGTGGCGGTGTAGCTCCCGGTAAAGCTTGGTATTCCTATATTCAGGTACCTAGTGACTTCCTTCAAGTGTCGTCCAAAAGGTATGTCTTCATCTAGTTGCATGAACTTGTTCCTTGGGTCCACCATCCTAAAGAAGTAGAAAATGGAGAGAAGTCAAAAATGAGTAGAGAAGAGTGACCTAGGGTTTATCTTAGTGGTCTTGTCCTACATTCAGCGTGTGCTCTGATACCATCTTGTAGCGACCACGATCCGAATGGACCGAAGTCTCTGTGTTTCAGTGTCATCCCTGTATAGGTAATGCTGACACACACAGTACTTGGAGGATTTATAACAGAGTGGCAATCACACACTTATTACATCAAATGTCTCCAAAGAGAACTTATTACAATAGTCTATGGCTTAAGGCCATCTAACAAAATAACAGCGGAAGGCTTGGAAGATAAGTGAGTCCATCAACTCCAACGGCGTAGCTGAGTGCATGACAGACGACCTAGAACGTCTTACTCCTCGTCTGAAAAGTCTGTAACGTAATATGTTGCAACCCGAAACGGGTCAGCACATGGAATATGTTGGCAAGATAACACAGAAGATGCAAGTAAGAGAAATAAACCTACACTATATGCATATTTGGCTGGTGGAGGCTCTAAGGTTAAAGTTTTTGCGTAAAGCCAATTTTTTCCAACAACAAAGGAATGAATTTTATTTTAACTATCATGGTAGTTGAAACATCATTAAGAAAGTACCTACAACTCAATCCCAAATTAAAGTAATCATTAACCCAACAAATTAACTTTAGAGTGATGAGATCAACCAATAATTCAAGTACCAGATACTCAAGATTGTCCATAACCGGGGACACGGCTAATCATGATCAGTTTGTACACTCTACAGAGGTTTGTGCACTTTTCCCACAAGACTCGATCTCCTCCATTGGATTTCTCGCACTGCATGGTGTTTGAGAAACGGATGACCGAGACACAGTCTTTCAGAAGCATTTACTCTTTACCCCACGTGGACTCGTACACCTACTTTCCCATACATCTGCTAGTCCACCACGAAAGAGCTCACACAACTTACTCATACTATGCCAGAGCCCATAATGGCATTGTGGCTGCACACGGAAGTTTCTAGCATGAATAGTTTTATGATCCCTTTGAGCCTGGGTGGCATTCCATAGGAAAAATCACACGGAACCCCGGGATTTCCTAGGACAACACTGGATTCTCCAGGTGCCCTGCAATTCCACACAGATGTGTATTCAAGTAGTCACCTTAAGTTGAACCATTAATTAACAACTCACATCTGTCATGGATTTCACTCAAACCCAAACCACGTCTATGAGCATAGCATAGCAACCTAAGCAAACGTAGAAGTAACTCCCAAGGGTTTGAAAATAATGCAGGTAATAGGTTCTACCTCAAACTACTTCCCGGTCCCACAAGTTAAGAGATCCTACTCATGCAATGTGTGAGGGTTTAATATAATGCATAAAAACTGGGTAATAAAGGGTATGATCAAAGTGTTACTTGCCTTGCTGACGATTCGCAAAACCTAGAGACTCGTAGTAGCACGCTTCATAGTCCGGGTATTCTATCGCAAGCAAACAATAGCATACATAAGCAAACAAGCAATGATGACAAACAAATCTCCAAAAGATAAGATCTAACCAGAAAGTTCAACTTAAGAACTCCGGTTTGCAAAAGAATCAAATCGAAAGAAGAAACGAAACTCAAACTCGAAAGAAACAAGATCCGATTACTAATTTGATCTAGGGTCAAATTTTACAGTAGCCAAAACTTGATTCACGTTGGTTAAACAAAAAGAGGGCGTCGAGGCGAAGATCTGGGATTTTGAATAACCTAATTCCGACTCTCGAGCGAAAAGAAAAACGAAAAACAAGATCAGGGAAGAAATCGCGATCGAAAATAATTGCGGATAAATACCCCGAAAAAGAAAACTAACGAATAGACTAACGAACGAACGTTCGTTGTCTGCGGCTAACGGGCGAACAACGTTCGTTAAAACGAACGTACGGACGAACGTCCGCTAAACAACTAAACCGGAAAAAAAACGTTGTAATCTAAAAAAAGGATCTAGGGTTTCTGGAAGAAAAAAAACTGATCGGTTAACCGAAAAGAACCGGCGGCGGCGGTGAGAAGACGGCGGCGGCGGCTACCTCGGCGAGCGGGCGGCGGCGGCACGGCGGCGGTGAGGCGCGGCGACGGCGACGACTGCTGCATGCGGCGGCGGCGGCTTAGGGCAGGGGCGGGCGGCTGGTCTGCGGGGCTCCGGGCTGGCGCTTATAAAGGCCCGGCTAGGAGAGTCCTAGCCGGTTACGGCCCAGAGTCAGTTCCCCTTTTTTTAAACGAGTCCTGACGTAGCAAAACGGGCGACACAAATACTAAACGGAGTCCAAAAATTCTGAAATAAATTTTCACCGTCCTCTAATAATATTTAGGACAAAGTGAACATTTTTCCCGCACCTAAATGCAATTTTGAAAAACGCATATTTTTCCTATGCAAATAAAATCACAAATAAATCCGAATAAATACCAAAAGTGATTTCAATATTTTTCTTCCAATATTTCTATTATTTTGGAGAAGTCATATTATCTCCGCTAATATATTTTGTTTAGAAATATTTTTTTTGGAGAGAAAAAAAATTAAAACCAACGCTATCCTCGTACCGGTATTAGAGTAAACTCAAATACAAAACGGTAGAATTCCCAACTCTCTCTGTAGGTCCTTGAGTTGCTTAGAATTTTCGAGGATCGCCCCGAACAAAATGCAAAGAAATATGCAATGCAATATGACCTATGTATAACATTCCAAATTAAAAATTTGGGATGTTACACTGGAGCACGCTACAGTGCTCTCCCGCAGTGTAGCACACCCATGCCAAGGGCATACGACGGTCTTGGACGTCGGGATGATGTCTCCCGAGGTGGCCTCGACGTCCGGGACACGCCTCGCTGTCGGCCCCCTCTTCCCTCGCCCTCCTTCTCCCTCCTCTAGCTCGCCAGAGCGCGTCCATGGACGTTGCTCATGATACGTCCATTTTGCATCATGCTTTTATGTTGATATTTATTGCACTTTGGGATGTTATTACACATTATGTCACAATACTTATGTCGTTTCTCTCTTATTTTCCAAGGTTTACATGAAGAGGGAGAATGCCGGCAGCTGGAATTCTGGGCTTGATAAGGAGCAAACACTGGAAACCTATTCTGCACAACTCAAAAAGCTCCGAAACTCCACGGCACACCGTTTCAGAAAATATAAAAAATATCTGGCGAAAGAGAATCACCAGGGGGTCCACCACCTGTCCACGAGGGTGGGGGCGCCCCCCCCCCTCTCTGGGCGCGCCCCCTGCCTCGTGGGCCACCAGATGGCCCCCGATGCCCATTTTCTCCTATATGAGGTGTTTTTACCTAGAAAAAATCAAGAGGAGGCTTTGGGGACCAGACGCCGCCGTCTCAAGGCGGAACCTTGGCGGAAACCAATCTAGGGCTCCGGTAGAGCTGTTCTGCCGGGGATACTTCCCTCCGGGAGGGGGAAACCGTCACCGCCATCATCACTAACAACTCTCCCATCTTGGAGAGGGTTATATTCATCAACATCTTCACCAGCACCATCTCCTCTCAAACCCTAGTTCATCTCTTGTATCCAATCTTTGTACCCAAACCTCAGATTGGTACCTGTGGGTTGCTAGTAGTGTTGATTACTCCTTGTAGTTGATGCTAGTTGGTTTACTTGGTGGAAGATCATATGCTCAGATCCATTATGCATATTAATACCCCTCTGATCATGAATAATATTATGTCTTGTGAGTAGTTACTTTTGTTCCTGAGGGCATGGGATAAGTCTTGCTATAAGTAGTCATGTGAATTTGGTATTCGTTCGATATTTTGATGAGATGTATGTTGTCTCTCCACTAGTGGTGTCATGTGAACGTCGATTACATGACACTTCACCATTATTTGGGCCTAGAGGAAGGCATTGGGAAGTAATAAGTAGATGATGGGTTGCTAGAGTGACAGAAGCTTAAACCCTAGTTTATGCGTTGCTTCGTAAGGGGCTGATTTGGATCCACTTGTTTCATGCTATGGTTAGGTTTACCTTAATACTTCTTTTGTAGTTGCGGATGCTTGCATTAGAGGTTAATCATAAGTGGGAGGCTTGTCCAAGTAAGGACAGCAACCAAGCACCGGTCCACGCACATACCAAATTATCAAAGTACCGAACGCGAATCAGATGATCGTGATGAAAACTAGCTGGACGATAATTCCCATGTGTCCTTGGGAGCGTTTTCCTTCATATAAGAGTTTTTCCAGGCTTGTCCTTTGATACAAAAAGGATTGGGCCATCTTGTTGCACCTTATTTACTTTTACCTTTTGTCACTTGCTACCAATTACCTTATCACAAAACTATATGTTACCGATAATTTCAGTGCTTGCAGAAAATACCTTACTGAAAACTGTCTATCATTTCCTTCTGCTCCTCGTTGTGTTTGACACTCTTACTTATCGAAAGGGCTACGATAGATCCCCTACACTTGTGGGTCATCAAGACTCTTTTCTGGCGCCGTTGCCGGGGAGTGAAGCGCCTTTGGTAAGTGGAATTTGGTAAGGAAAAATTTATATAGTGTGCTGAAATTTACTGTCACTTGTTACTGTGGCTCATCATCCTTTGAGGGCCTTGTTCGGGGTATATTCACCCCGACCAGAAGAGCAAAGAGTTGCTCCTCAACCTACTGCAACTACTGAAAATGTTTGCTTTGAAATTCCTTCGGGTATGATAGAGAAACTGCTAGATAATCCTTTTACAGGAGACGGAACACTACATCCCGATTTACACCTAATCTATGTGGATGAAGTTTGTGGATTATTTAAGCTTGTAGGTATGCCCGAGGATGTTATCAATAAGAAGGTCTTCCCTTTATCTTTGAAGGGATATGCATTGACATGGTTTAGGCTATGCGATGATATTTGATACTACTCCAACGTATCTACTTTTCCAAACACTTTTGCCCTTGTTTTGGACTCTAACTTGCATGATTTGGATGGAACTAACCCGGACTGGCGCTGTTTTCAGCAAAATTGCCATGGTGTTGTTTTTGTGCAGAAATAATAAGTTCTCAGAATGACTTGAAAATCCACGGAGAATTATTTTAGAAAATATAAAAAATATCTGCGGAAAGATCCAGACCAGGGGGCCCACACCATGTCCATGAGGGTGGGGGCGCGCCCCCTCCCGCTGGGCGCGCCCCTTGCCTCGCGGGCCCCCTGTTGCTCCACCGACGTACCCCCGGACTCCATATATTCACTTTCGGGGAGAGAAAAATCAGACAGGAAGAATTATCGCGTTTTACGATACGGAGCCGCCGCCAAACCCTAATCTCTCTCGGGAGGGCTGGTCTGGAGTCCGTTCGAGGCTCTGGAGAGTGGAGATCGTCGCCATCGTCATCATCAACCTTCCTCCATCACCAATTTCATGATGCTCACCATCGTGCGTGAGTAATCCCATCGCAGGATTGCTGGACAGTGATGGTTGGATGAGATTTACCATGTAATCGAGTTAGTTTTGTTAGGGTTTGATCCCTAGTATCCACTATGTTCTAAGATTGATGTTGCTATAACTTTGCCATGCTTAATGCTTGTCATTAGGGCCTGAGTGCCATGATTTCAGATCTGAACCTATTATTTTTTCATGAATATATGTGTGTTCCTGATCCTATCTTGCAAGTCAATAGTCACCTACTATGTGTTATGATCCGGCAACCCCGAAGTGACAACAATCGGGACCACTCCCGGTGATGACCGTAGTTTGAGGAGTTCATGTATTCACTATGTGTTAATGCTTTGGTCAGGTACTCTATTAAAAGGAGGCCTTAATATCCCTTAGTTTCCACTAGGACCCCGCTGCCATGAGAGGGTAGGACAAAATATGTCATGCAAGTTCATTTCCATAAGCACGTATGACTATATTCGGAATACATGCCTACATTACATTGATGAACTGGAGCTAGTTCTGTGTCAGCCTAGGTTATAACTTTTACATGATGAATCGCCCCCGACATAATTCCCCATCATCGATCCAATGCCTACGAGCTTTTCACATATTGCTTGTTGCTTATTTACTTTTCCGTTGCTACTATTACAAAAACTACAAAAACACTACCATTACTTTTATTGTTGTTGCCACTATTACCATATTACCTTGTTACTAAACTACCTTGCTGCAGATACTAAGTTTCCAGGTGTGGTTGAATTGACAACTCAGCTGCTAATACTTAAGACTATTCTTTGGCTCCCCTTGTGTCGAATCAATAAATTTGGGTTGAATACTTTACCCTCGAAAACAGTTGCGATCCCCTACACTTGTGGGTTATCAAGACTATTTTCTGGCGCCGTTGCCGGGGAGCATAGCTATATTCTCTAAGTCACTTGGGATTTATATCTGTTGATCACTATGAAGAATTTGAAGGACTCAAAAACCAAGATCTATCCCTCAACTACGAGGGGAGGTAAGGAACTGCCATCTAGCTCTGCACTTGATTCACCCTCTGTTAAGAGTAAACTTGCGACACTTGCGCCTGCTATTGAATCTGATATGTCGCATGTTCTTGATGATGCCACTTCTTCTATGTATGATGAAACTACTTCCATGCTTGATAATAATGTGCCACTAGGTGAATTTCTAGATGAACAAATTGCTAAGGTTAGGGAGAATGCAAATATTGAAACAGATAATATCTATGAATGTGATGATGAAGCTTCTCCCCCCATATGAATTGCCAGTTATTCCTGAGGGTTATGTTATGGATGAACAAACTGCTAGAGACTTTCTTGCTTGCAACGATAGATATGATCTTAAAAAATTATTAGCTAAGCTGAAAGAAAAGTCTTTGAATGCTAGAATGAAATATGACCCTGCTTTTGCTACTTCACATATCTTTGTTACTGATAAGGATTATGATTTCTCTATTGATCCTGAGTTAATTACTTTGGTTGAATCTGATCCTTTCCATGGCTATGAATCTGAAACTGTTGTGGCACATCTTACTAAGTTGAATGATATAGCCACCCTATTTACCAACGATGAAAAGATTTGTTACTACTATATCCTTAAGTTATTTCCTTTCTCGTTAAAGGGTGATGCTAAGACATGGTTTAATTATCTTGATCCTGGTTGTGTGTGTAGTCCCCAGGATATGATGTATTACTTCTGTGCTAAATATTTTCCCGCTCATAAGAAACAAGTTGCCTTACGGGAAATATATAACTTTGTGCAAATGGAAGAAGAGAGTCTCCCTCAAGCTTGGGGGAGGCTACTCCAATTACTTAATGCTTTGCCTGATCATCCTTTTCAGAGGAATGAAATACTTGATGTATTTTATAATGGACTAACCGATGCTTCAAGAGACCACCTGGATAGTTGTGTTGGTTGTGTTTTCAGGGAAATAACAGTTGATCAAGCTGAATTACTATTGAATAATATATTGGCCAATGAAAATAATTGGACACTTCCTGAACCAGCCCCTAAGCCAACTCTGAAGAAAAGAGGAGTTATATTTCTCAGTCCTTAAGATATGCAAGAGGCAAATAAATCTATGAAAGAAAAAGGTATTAAAGCTGAAGATGTTAAGAATTTACCACCTATTGAAGAAATACATGGTCTTGATAACCCGACACAGGTAGTAAAGGTAAATTCTCTTTATAGATTTGATGAAGGTGATATTCCTCGTTATAAGTCTGCTAGTCAATGCTTAGATGAGTTTGACAATTTCATTGTGAAACAAGAAAACTTCAATGCTTATGTTGGTAGACAATTGCAACCTAATGCTTATATGATTGAACGCTTGATTGATTATATGTTTAAAGTTAAAGGTGAATTGAAACTCATTAGTAAACATGCTTCTATGGTTACCACTCAAGTAGAACAAGTACTTAAGGCTCAGAATGATTTGCTCAATGAATTAAATAGTAAGAATAATGACTATGTTGTTAGAGTTGCAACTAGAGGTGGTAAAATGACTTAGGAACCTCTGTATCCTGAAGGCCACCCTAAGAGAATTGAGCAAGATTCTCAGAGAGCCAATTTAGATGCACCTAGTTCTTCTAAGAAGAAGAAAAAGAAAAAGAAAAAAGATAGGACTTTGCATGCTTCTAGTGAACCTGTAGCTGACACACCTGAGAATCCCAATGATATCTCTGTTTCTGATGCTGAGACACAATCTGGTAATGAACATGAACCTAGTGATAATGTTAATGATGATGTTCATGATGATGCTCAACCTAGCAATGATAATGATGTAGAGATTGAACCTGCTGTTGATCTTGATAACCCACAATCAAAGAAACAACGTTATGATAAGAGAGACTTTGTTGCTAGGAAGCACGGTAAGGAAAGAGAACCATGGGTTCAGAAACCCATGCCTTTTCCTCCTAAACCATCCAAGAAAAAGGATGATGAGGATTTTGAGCGCTTTGCTGAAATGATTAGACCTATCTTTTTGCGTATGTGTTTGAGTGATATGCTTAAAACAAATCCTTATGCTAAGTATATGAAAGATATCATTACCAATAAAAGAAAGATACCTGAAGTGGAAATTTCCACCATGCTTGCCAATTACACTTTTAAGGGTGGGATACCTAAAAAACTAGGAGATCCGGGAGTACCTACTATACCTCGCTCCATTGAAGGAAACTATGTTAAAACTGCTTTATGTGATCTTGGAGCCAGTGTTAGTGTTATGTCTTTCTCCTTATATCGTAGACTTGACTTGAGTAAGTTGACACCTACTGAAATATCTTTGCAAATGGCCGATAAATCAACTGCTATACTTGTCGGTATTTGCGAGGATGTGCCTGTTGTGGTTGCAAACGTTACTATTCTAATGGACTTTGTTATACTTGATATACCCAAGGACGATAGTATCTTTATTATCCTTGGTAGACCATTTTTGAATACTGCAGGGGCTTTTATTGATTGGAACAAAGGCAATGTCACTTTTCATGTCAATGGTAATGAGCATATGGTACACTTTCAGAGGAAACAACCTCAGGTCCACAGTATCAATTATATTGGAAACATTTCAACTATTACCATTGGAGGTTTTGAATTTCCTGTTCCTACTCTCAAGAAGACATATGATATTCTTATTGTTGGGGACATACATATCCCCATTGAGGTAACCTTGTGTTATTCGAAAATTCTCTGCTTTCATGTTATTCGGAAAGAGTTTATTAACAAGACCCGATCAACCTTGTTAATGGATTCCTTTAGATGAGCATGAAATGGGCGAATCTAGATAGCACAACCTTCTGTATCCTCCTTTTACTTTCTGTTAATTAGATTAAATAAAGAAAAAATAGTATTTTCTGTCTGTTTCCAGACTTATCCGTGCAATAAAAAATACCCCGAAAATAAAAGTTCTCCAAATGCCCTGAAAATGAAATATGATTTTTTTTTCTAGAATACTTGAGGATATATGGCTCAGAAAACACAGCGAGGGGAGCCAACACCTGGCCACGAGGGTCCAGGGCGCGTCCACCCTCACAGGGCGCGCCCCGCTGCCTCATGGGCGCCATGTGGCCCTCCTCCACTTATTCCTGCACCCACACACTCCTTCCTCCCAAAAAAATCACTATCCAGCTCAAGCACAAGTTCTAGCTCATCTTGTTGCCATTTTCGATCTCCTTGCTCAAAGCTCCATTCACAAAACTGTTTGGGGAGATTGTTCCTTGGTATGTGACTCCTCCATTGGTCCAATTAGTTTTTGTTCTAGTGCTTTATTTATTGCAAATTTTTGCTGTTGTGGTGACCTTGTTCTTGAGCTTGCATGTCAAATTTCTTTGGTCCCAAGTAGTTCTAATGCATGATATAGTCTCTAGGCACTTGTAGGAGTTGTTGCTATCAATCTTGTTAAGTTTGGTTCACTTTTATTTTGAGTTACTAAAAATTTCAGAAAAATGCATAGGAAAATCTTCCAAGGTGGTTCCTCAAGGAAGCAAGAACCAAGGCTCGCGATGCGTGAGCCGGACGATGAATTACCAAGGGAAGCTGAAGTGCGGCCTTGTGAATGGCCGTCGGAGGAATTTATGGTTCGGGTAGGCATTAAGAAGGAATTTGATGCATATGTGTGTAATGCTGACCTCGAGGGCTTCATGCAGATAAGTGCCCTCAATACCGTTACTTAACTGATACCTTTGTGAGAAGGTTTAAATTTTCATCCTCACGTAATTCTCACACTGTCCTGTTTGATCTTTATGATAAATCTTATACCATGGACTTTGAGGACTTTAATGATGCTTGTAAGCTCCCGCGGTGGGGTAGTGTGGGTGATCCTTGCAAATCTGAATATAAAAATTTCCTTGCTAGTATCACTGTAGGGAATCTAGAGAAATCACACAAGCTACCATAGGGAGCATTCATTTTCCTGCTATTCATTATTTGCTCTCTTTATTGGTAGATGCATAAATGGTAAAGATGAGGCTTGCCACATGTGTGTCCCAGATCTTAGTGTTCTCAAGAGTGTTGTATTAGGTGATAGACAATATAACTTGGGAGCCATTGTTGCACGTAGGCTACATCATAATGGTTTGTACAGAGATTTATTTGGTGGAATATATGCCACTCGCATAGCCCGCCGTCTTGGTGTGCCTATACATGAAAATGATGAACCTTTACCGCCTGCTTATTTGGATTACAATGCAATGGTTAGTCATCGGTTTATAGAGAGGGATGAACAATCCCTCAAATATCGACTAATCTTTAACAGGCATCACGCCGTCCATATTGCTCTTCCTGCTCCTACCTTGTTTGACTTTCAGGCAAAAGGGAGATATACTATAACCAGGGAGGAGGCAAATGAGTATCAGGAGACGATGGAGGCAGCCTGTCTCCAAGCTGCAGCTCAGCAGGCAGTAGCTGCTGCATCCCAGTACAACCCCAACTACAACTTTGGATATCTCCCGGGCCAATATTGGCCATAGACCAACTTAGGCCAAAAGCATAAGCTTGGGGGAGTACGTGTTTCTCACCGACATTACATTCATGTTCACACACTTATTCTAGTTGTCGATACTCACACTCTTTTATTGTACCATCCATGCTTAGTTTCATTACATTTCTTAGTCTTTTTCTTGTGTGTTAGAAAAACCTTAAGAAAAAAATTAGTTGTAGCTTTTAGCTAGTTTGCTTTCCATGCTTATAGTAGCAGTAATTAAAAGAAAACCCAAAAATATTTATCGTTCTTCTTTTGCTTGTTGGGAGCTTTCCCGCGTAAATAGTTTCTTTTCTTTTCTTTGGGGGTCAAGAGTAGAAGACCATGATTGAAAATACTTAGTGGCTCTCATATGCTTTATTGTTGATTTAACCTTGAATCATATTACCTTGTCTTCGCTCCTGTATTAAAATGCACACAGATTCCAGCTTAGTCCAATGCATGTGCACGATTATTATTATCCACACCGTTCGGTCGTGCGAGTGAAAGGCAATAAGGATGATATATGATGAATTAATTGAGATGAGAAAAGCTGGTATGAACTCGACCTCTCTTGTTTTTGTAAATATGATAGTTCATTGTTCCTGATTCAGCTTGTTATGAATGAAACATGCTTGCAATGACAATTAGAGATCATAGCTGCTTATGCCATGCTTAATTAGCTGAGAGTTTATAATGGTATATCTTGTGTAGCAACATGATATTAAAATGGTTGTGATGTGGTATGATAGGGTGGTATCCTCCTTTGAACGATTCAAGTGGTCTGACTTGGCAGATGTTCACGCACGTAGTTGAAACAAATCAACATAGCCTCCAGGATATTTATGTTCATGGTGATTTATATCCTACTCATGCTTGCTTTCATTGTCGATTAATTTTCATGCATGTTCATGACTGTTGTCGCTCTCTAGCTAGTCGCTTCCCAGTCTCTTTCTAGCCTTCACCTGTACTAAGCGGGAATACTGCTTGTGCATCCACTTCCATAAACCCCAAAGTTGTTCCACATGAGTCCACCATACCTTCCTATATGCGGTATTTACCTGCCGTTCCAAGTAAATTTGTATGTGCCAAACTCTAAAGCTTCAAATAAAATTATGTTTTGTATGCTCGAACAGCTCATGTATCAACTAGGGTTGTCTATATCTTCCATGCTAGGTGGGTTATTCTCACGATGAATGAACTCCGCTCGTCATTCATGAGAAAAATGGCTGGTAACCGGGATGCCCAGTCCCATGCTCAAATCATAATAATTAAACAAAACTCCCCCAGGGTTGTTGCTGGTTTGGACGGTACCCGTTGTTTCGCGCTAGCCGTGGAGTGTGCTTGTTGGTGGTTGGGGGAGTATAAACTTCACCATTCTGCTTGGAAACCGCCTATAATGTGTGTAGCATGGAAGATATCGAGATTCTTGGTTGTTATGTTGACAATGAGAGTATACCGCTCAAAATGTTATTCATCTCTATTTAAAAATCGAGCTCTGGCACCTCTACAAATCCCTGCTTCCCTCCGTGAAGGGCCTAACTATTTACCTTTATGTTGAGTCATCATCCTCTTATAAAAGAGCACCAGTTGGAGAGCACCTCTGTCATTTGCATGTATTACTATTAATTTGCATTGAGTATGATCATGACTGGATCGCTTTTATCATGAATTGCAATGTCTAGTTAGCCCTTGATCTTTAAAGGTGCTCTGCATTTATGTTTTGCGGTCTCAGAAAGGGTTAGCGAGATACCATCTTGTTATATCATATTCTGATTGTTTTGAGAAAGTGTAGTCATCCGAGGTTTATTATTATTGCTCACTAGTTGATTATGCCATTGATATGAGTAAACATGAGACCTGAAAGTTATTGTGAATGTGGTTAGTTCATGATCTTGCTGAAAACTTAAATGCTGGATTTACATATTTACAACAACAAGAGCAAATAGAGTTTGTCAAAGTTTTTCTTTATCACTTTCAGTTTATCAACTGAATTGCTTGAGGACAAGCAAAGGTGTAAGCTTAGGGGAGTTGATACGTCCCCAACGTATCTACTTTTCCAAACACTTTTGCCCTTGTTTTGGACTCTAACTTGCATGATTTGGCTGGAACTAACCCGGACTGGCGTTGTTTTCAGCAGAATTACCATGGTGTTGTTTTTGTGCAAAAATAAAAAGTTCTCGGAATGACCTGAAAATCCACGGAGAATTATTTTGGAAAATATAAAAAATATCTGCGGAAAGATCTAGACCAGGGGGCCCACACCCTGTCCACGAGGGTGGGGGCGCGCACCCTCCCCCTGGGCGTGCCCCCTGCCTCGTGGGCCCCCTGTTGCTCCACCGACGTAACCCAGACTCCATATATTCACTTTCGGGGAGAGAAAAATCAGAGAGGAAGAATTATCGCGTTTACGATACGGAGCCGCCGCCAAGCCCTAATCTCTCTCGGGAGGGCTGATCTGGAGTCAGTTCGGGGCTCCGGAGATTGGAGATCGTCGCCATCGTCATCATCAACCTTCCTCCATCACCAATTTCATGATGCTCACCGCCGTGCGTGATTAATCCCATCGTAGGCTTGCTGGACGGTGATGGGTTGGATGAGATTTACCATGTAATCGAGTTAGTTTTGTTAGGGTTTGATCCCTAGTATCCACTATGTTCTAAGATTGATGTTCCTATGACTTTGCCATGCTTAATTCTTGTCACTAGGGCCCGAGTGCCATGATTTCAGATCTGAACCTATTATGTTTTCACGAATATATGTATGTTCTTGATCCTATCTTGCAAGTCAATAGTTACCTACTATGTGTTATGATCCGGCAACCCCGAAGTGACAACAATCGGGACCACTCCCGATGATGACCGTAGTTTGAGGAGTTCATGTATTCACTATGTGTTAATGCTTTGGTCCGGCACTCTATTAAAAGGAGGCCTTAATATCCCTTAGTTTCCACTAGGACCCCGCTGCCACGGGAGGGTAGGACAAAAGATGTCATGCAAGTTCTTTTCCATAAGCACGTATGACTATATTCGGAATACATGCCTACATTACATTGATGAACTGGAGCTAGTTTTGTGTCACCCTAGGTTATAACTTTTACATGATGAATCGCCTCCGACATAATTCCACATCATTGATCCAATGCCTACGAGCTTTTCACATATTGATTGTTGCTTATTTACTTTTCGGTTGCTACTATTACAAAAACTACAAAAACACTACCATTACTTTTATTGATGTTACCACTATTACCATATTACCTTGCTACTAAACTACCTTGCTGCAGATACTAAGTTTCCAGGTGTGATTGAATTGACAACTCAGCTGCTAATACTTAAGAGTATTCTTTGGATCCCCTTGTGTCAAATCTATAAATTTGGGTTGAATAGTTTACCCTCGAAACTGTTGCGATCCCCTACACTTGTGTGCTATCAATATTGGATCATGGAACTATAATCGTCTAAAGTTGGAATTTCATCAGAAGTTCTACCCTATGCATCAGGTTCATCGTGATCGTAATTATATATATATATATATATATATATATATATATATATATATATATATATATATATATATATATATATATATATATATATATATATATATATTGGCCTCGCGAAGGAGAAAGCATCGCTCAAGCTTGGGGAGGCTTAAGTCAATGTTATATTCATGCCCCAATCATGAGCTCTCAAGGAAAATGATCATTCAAAAATTTTATGCTCGGCTTTCTCTCAATAATCGCACCGTGCACGATAATTCTTGTGTTGGTTCTTTTATGATGAAGACTATTGAATTCAAATGGGATTTATTGGAAAGAATTAAACGCAACTCTGAAGATTGGGATCTCGACAAAGGTAAGGAGTCAGGTATGACCCCTAAGTTTGATTGTGTTGAAGCTTTTATGGATACCGATGTTTTCCGTGAGTTTAGCACTAAATATGGACTTGACTCTGAGATAGTAGCTTCTTTCTGTGAATCATTTGCTACTCATGTTGATCTTCCCAAGGAGAAGTGGTTTAAATACCATCCTCCCATTGAAGTGAAAGTAGTTGAACCTGTTAAAGTTGAATAAAAGACTATCACTTATAATGTTGATCCTATTGTTCCTACTACTTATATTGAGAAACCACCTTTCCCTGTTAGAATTAAGGATCATGCTAAAGCTTCAACTGTGGTTCGCAAGAGTAGTACTAGAACACCTACACCCTCTGAGCAAATTAAAGTTTAACCTAGTGTTGCTATGGTTAAAGATCTCTTGGTTGAAAATTTAGATGGACATGTTATTTACCTCCAAGAGGAAGCTGCTGGAATAGCAAAACCCATTGCTAGGAATAAACATAGACATATTGTAGGCTTGCCTGTTATTTCTGTCAAAATAGGAGATCATTGCTATCATGGTTTATGTGATGTAGGTGCTAGTGCAAGTATAATCCCTCATTCCCTATATCAAGAAATTATGCATGATATTGCACCTACTGAGTTAGAAGGGATTGATGTTACTATTAAGGTTGCTAACAGAGACACTATTTCACCGGTTGGGATTGTTAGAGATGTTGAAGTTCTGTGTGAGAAAGTTAAATACCCTGCTGATTTTCTTATTCTTAGTTCCCCACAAGATGACTTTTTGTGGGGACCTCGACTCATAAGTCGTGATCACCGAATGCACGTGTACAGTGATCCCATAGATCAATGCTCACTGAACACACAGAAGCTGAATAACAAGAGTCTTACATCCATACATACCGTATTACACAAATTATGACCATTATGGTCAAGTCTTGAGTATATCATTGCAGCGGAAATCTTCAGTAACAACTTGGACCCATGCCATCTGCCTTAACCCTACAGGCATTCTGACTGGGAAGCGTCCTAGCTCGCATGTTCGTCACCAAGAAATCTTCATCATATCATGTTCTTTCATACCTGGCCAATAAAATAACCAGTGGCAAGCCAATGAGTACATTGAATGTACTCGCAAGCAACCCAAGTGTGTTGACAGAATAATTATGCAAGGCTCTACTGCTAAATTGGCAGTTTTACGGAAAGCTAGTTTTTCATATGCAAGTATGATCAACATATAACAAGGGCATGCATGTATCTGCGACAAGTATCCAGAGGTTACAGACATCAACATCGAGAAAGAGTTATGAACAACTCTTGCTCAAGCTCCTCGTGACTTTCTCACAATCACGTCAACAGATTTACCAAACCGTGTTGTTTTCCAGAAACTTAAGGACATAGTCTAAGCAGCACCACCCAACTGTCCTTGACCGTGGACATGGCTATTCGAATAGTTTTACACTCTGCAGAGGTTGCGCACTTTAACCACAAGATCCGGGAAGCTTTCGTGTCACCCACGATCTCGCAGTACCTCAAGAACTTGGGGGAAGCACCCGATCATTACCTTTCCCTACACGACACTAGCATAGGGTCCACTCGTTGGTGCACAGCCCTCGTGTACAAACGATAAATCACGGGACTCGCCCTTTTTACAATGTCATGCATACACGAAGGGACCAACGGTGTGTCCGGTGCCCTGTGAAAACAGTCATGGTCGCCTATCCAAGCACGACCCAGTCCCGGGAGTGACCTCAAGTCTCCCCCGTCACTAGTGATGTGGGCACCATGCTAGTATCAGCCTAAGTAGTCAATAATGCCCCGTCCCATAAGGGGTAGAGTGGTTGCACATGTTTGGTTGGGACGGTAATCACACATAAATCTAATCCATCTCTATAAACAACACTTTCATCAAGCCTCGGTACACTACTTCTCCACCAAGTAGTACCCTAGTTCCTCATCATCTCCCAGGGGCATTAGTGGCACCCACTGGGTTATTTGCAAGTATGTCAAACCACACTTGTTATTTCCATGCATAACCCTAACCCATTTTGCGTAGCCAACTACTATAGCTTATATCTATCTATTCCCACCCACATAACCCTCATAGGAAGTTAGGGTCATGCTTTATGCAAGTTTCAATAGTAAAGTAACGAAGGTACCAACCAAAGTGGTCACCACCTCTACATGATTCCGATGCATTGATAATAAGGTGCTATGAGACATGCATAAAAAGGTTTCTCGAACATGGTCAAAGGGCTGCTTGCCTTGTCCTTCCGAGTCTTCAAACCTTCTGGTCCATCTCCAAGTACCCCGTCTATTTCGTCAACTAACGATGGAAACAGTCATAATAAGCAACACAACAAGGCAAAAATAAAAGTGCTCTAAAAATAGGAGTTGGACTTTTCTAGGATACCTCTGGTCATATGAAAAATGACCAAGGTGGTTTCATTGGGATATGATCAATGGATATCTCTGAACATTTCAATATGATGTAATCAGGGGATTTGTGGATTTGCAAGAAGTGTACAGAAGAATTATTTTGAAAAATGGTCAAAGGCACCTATCTAACAAGGAATGATTTTCGAAGCAGCTAGGAGTTGGTTTCACTTGATTTGGAGTTCAAATGAATTTCATATGATTTTGCAAAGTTGACAAATATGATGAAATGGCTCATTATTTTGTGGGGTACAGAAAGTATTAATAAAAATGTTCATAAACTAAGTTATGAACTTACAAGTGTCGGTGTACTAAGATAGGGGTACCTTAGTACCCCAACTTGTGCACGGGCAGTAGCAGCTTCCCGTGGCAGGGCTTACCACGTGCTCGCCAAGAACCGTTCTGGTCCCTATGAAGCCATTCAAGAACAAAGTATACAAGTCAGAAGATCAAGGCCCCGGCAAGAGGAGCTTGCCGGGAAGGCCGCATCAGGCTCAAGGTTATCACTTTAGCACAAGACCCTGGCAAGAGGAGCTTGCCAGGAAGGCCAAGGAACACATACCTCAAGAGATGTCTCGGCGCATCATGCGCCCCGGCAGGACCCGGAGAGCGACAAGCTTCCGGGCCCGGCAAGATCACGGCCCCGGCAAGGTGCTTGCCGGGGAAACCTACGCTGTGTGCCAACGCTCCAGCTCATCTGCCCACGCGTCGCCCTGGGGCCCTTCCAGGGGCACGTGGCAGACGGCTGTGCAGCCTGGGGGACACGGTGGCAAGCCACGGTGACGAGGCTACCGCCGTGGCGAACGGAGAAGCATGGACGGACGCTTTTGGGGGCGACGGCGACGGGCATTTAATGCCCTTGTCCCCCACTGTCAAAGTTAGGTGAAGACCACTGTTCATATACTGTTCACGCAGTGTTGCAACTACCACCAAATTTACACTTTTACCCTCCTCTACGTTGACACCTGTCGGTGACCCCTTTGAGCTATAAAAGGAGGCCCATGCACAACGTAGAGGGGGTTCGAAACCTAGACAACTCTCTCGCTCGGTGTAGCTAGTACTGTAGATCTTCAAGCTCCCGAGCTCAAGAACTCAATACAACCTAAGCAGGAGTAGGGTTTTACGCGTCCGCGCGGCCCGAACCTGGGTAAAACTGCCCGCGTGTGCCCCTCGATCTGCTCTCCGTGCTCCCTCCGCTCCATTACCGCAACGTAGAAGGGGCTCCGGTCCCATAGGTGCTCGTGGGAGGACAGTTTCCCCCGACATCTTTGGCGCGCCAGGTAGGGGGGCGTCGAGGTTGTGCGAACCTGATCCGGTGCTCACACGGGCGCATTCTTCATCAACCTCTCCAACTTCATCAGCTACATCAACATGCCTCCGAAGAAGATGGTTTCGGAGGTTGGAGGCCCGTCCGCGTCGATCCCACCACCACCAGAGCCGACGGTTGGTGGGGGAGGCGCCGGCGGAAGGGTGGACGCCGGCGGGGATACTCACGGCGCCACCAAGTCCAAGGACAAGACGGACGACCGGGCTAACTCCAAGGCCTCGGTGTCCGTGCACGCACCACGTCCCTCTCAGGAGGTGCCAGACCAGCAGCGGCGTGGTACCGAAGGTACCATACGCTTGCTGGGACGTGGCCAAGCCGGCGAATCACGGGACGCTCAAGGCCACCGCCCCGGCACGAGCAAGGCGCGGTCGCCGGGACGGGAACGTGCTCCTTCTAACGCAGTTAGAAGTCCGAGCGTGTCCCGCTCCTCGCACCGTTCGCCACCGTTTCCCTCTTCTCCAGCAGAAGCCCTCGCCAGGGCCCAGCTGATCCTCGACTTCCCTCCAGCGGCGGACAAGGCCGAAGACTGGAGGGCGACGATCCAGAGCCTCATCGCCTTCGCCAACAACGATGCGCCGCAGCAGCCGGCAACCTCACGGCCGCGGCAAGTCGACCAAGCGAAGGCCGATGGCGACAAGACCGCCGGGGGTGCAACTACTGTGCACTCCCCGCCATGGAAGCAGAAATCGCCACCCCACCGGATCAACGTCGACGACGACTCTACGGCGTCGTCGGATCCGCGGGCTCGCCGCGATCAGCACCAAGTCCTAGACGACAGGCGGCAAGAGGACGCTCGGACTCGCATCGAGCGTCGACGAGAAGCCCAAAGACAGTCAGATCAACGCGCTGGGACCGCTATTGACATGCGCGCGCCCGGTGAACCAGGCGACTTGCCGTACGCGGCAGGTTGCCCTGCGTTCACCCGAGAGCTGCGGCAAGTCCAGTGGCCCAGCATGAAGAATTTCAAGCCCGACGTACCCGAGAAGTACAACGGCAAGACGCACCCCTCGGAGTTCCTCAGCATCTACACTATAGCAGTGCAGGCTGCCGGGGGACGCGACGAGAAGATCCTAGCGAACTATTTCCCGCTAGTGCTTAAGCCAAACGTCCGGTCTTGGCTTATGCACTTGCCGGAGAACTCCATCTCCTCATGGGCAGATCTGTGCCACCAGTTTGTTGGCGCCTTCACGGGCGGCCACAAACCCCACGGCCAGGAGAGCGATCTCCACATCCTCGCCCAGAAGGAGGGAGAGTCCCTGCGCAAATACATCCAAAGATTCAGCCGCGTCCAGCACAACATTCCCGACGTCCACCCTGCCGCGGTTATCAGCGCGTTTCATCAGAACGTGCGTAACCGCCGGATGAGGGAGGAGATGGCCATGACCAAGATCCGGGATGTCAGCGAGCTCTACGCTCTGGCTGACAAGTGCGCGCGCGCTGAAGAGGGGAGGAGGCTCCCCGGAGAGGATACTGGCGCAGGAGGAAGCGACAGCGAGGATGCCGCCCCGGCAAGAAAAAACCGGCGGCGGAATAACAGAAAGAAGAAGAGCAAGGAGGTGCTGGTTGTCAAGCAGTCCGGCAAGGAGGCTCCCGCCAAGAAGGCACAGGCTGGAGGTTCCGGCAAGGAGCCCGCCCCTGTAGCGGCAGCCGACAAGCAGGACGGCTCCGACAAGCAGTACTGCAAGATCCACCGCACCAAGGGCCATGATCTCCAGAACTGCAAAAGAGTGGAATACCTCGTAGAGCAGCAGAAGGCTGAATACGAGCGACGTGACAAGGAGAAGGCCCAAGGAGGCGGAGGAGAACCCAGCAAGAAGCGGCCGTTCAATGGCCGGGGAGGACGCCGCGGCAAGGCCAAGCAGCGGCAAGGTGACAGACCTCCCCGGGGCCGCGACAAGGATGAGGATGAAGACGACGATGATGACATGGAAGAAGGAGACAACAGCGAGCAGGAGTTCCAGAAGGCCACAGAGGTTCTGTGTGTCAATGGAGGTGCCTCTCTGCACACTTCCCACCGCCAGCTCAAGCAGTGGGTGCGAGAAGTGAATGCAGCTGAGCCGCCCGTCGAGTCACGCAGGCTGCTGAAGTGGTCCGGCACGCCCATCATCTTTGACCTTGAGGACCACCCTGACCGCACCACTGCGGTCGGGTGCTTGCCGATGTTGGTCTCACCAACTATCCGCAACCTCAAGGTCACCAAGATGTTGGTTGACGGCGGGGCCGGCCTGAACTTGATCTCCTCAGCTGTGATCAAGAAGCTACAGATCCCAGACGGCGAGCTCGAGGAAACCGGGTCGTTCCAAGGGATCAACCCGAGAAGGAGCAAGCCGAAGGGGAAGATCACGCTGCCAGTGACCTTTGGCGGAGAGCTCAATTTCAGGACGGAGAGGATCACATTTGATGTTGCTGATATCCCATTGCCATACAATGGGATACTTGGTCTTCCCGCCCTCGCCAAGTTCATGGCAGCTTCCCACTATGCGTACAACGTACTCAAGATGTCGGGGCCGATAAGCGTCATCTCTGTCCCCGGCGACAAGAAGGACGCGCTTATCTGCGCCGACAAGATCTACCGGGGTGCAGCAGCCGCAGCAGAGAGAAACACACTTGCCGCTGAAGCTCCCGGGGGGAAGACCAAGACCAAGTCCGGCAAGAGCTCTGGAGCCCACTCCGGCAAACGCACCTCTTCGGAGTGCTGCGCTGCCGTCGAGGACGCACCATTGAGCTCCACCGGCAAGTGTAAGAAAGGAATGGCAGCTCCACCGGCAACCAAGAAGGTGTCCGCCAAGGAGGACGGCACTGGTGGTACCTTCACCATCAGTGCTACACTCGACCACAAATAGGAAAGCGCGCTCGTTGCCTTCCTGCGGGTGAATGTCGACGTGTTCGCATGGCAACCGTCGGACATCCCCGTCGTTCCCAGGAAGGTAATTGAGCACAAGCTTGCTGTTTGTCCTCATGCACGGCCCGTCAAGCAGAAGGTCAGGAAGCAAGCCGTGGAGCGCCAAGAGTTCATCGCCGAAGAGATAAAGAAGTTGGAAGCAGCAGGCCTGGTTAGAGGCGTAATCCATCCTACGTGGTTAGCCAATCCAGTTGTCGTGCGCAAGGCCAATGGGAAGTGGAGACTTTGTATAGACTTCACTGATGTGAATAAAGCATGTCCCAAGGATCCATTTCCCTTGCCGCGTATTGACCAGATTGTTGACTCCACCGCCGGATGTGAGTTGCTTTCATTTCTTGATGCATACTCAGGTTACCACCAGATATTCATGGCCAAGGAAGATGAAGAAAAGACTGCATTCATTACTCCATGTGGCACATATTGCTTCATACGCATGCCCTTTGGATTGAAGAATGCAGGCTCGACATTTGCAAGGGTGGTGCACACTGCTTTTGAGCCACAGATACACAGAAATGTAGAAGCCTACATGGATGATATAGTGGTCAAGAGCAAAAGCAAAGATACCCTGATACAGGACTTAGAGGAAACCTTTGAGAATCTGCGCAAGATCCAGCTCAAGCTGAACCCCGAGAAGTGCGTCTTCGGAGTTCCCTCCGGCAAGCTTCTCGGGTTCTTTGTGTCCCAGAGGGGGATTGAAGCCAATCCCGACAAGATAAAAGCCATCGAGCAGATTGAAGCCCCGAAGCGCGTCAAGGACATAAGAAGACTTGCTGGTTGTGTGGCTGCCCTCGGCAGGTTCATTTCAAAGTCTGCGGAGCGCGCCCTGCCTTTCTTCAAAATTTTGAAAAAGGCAGGTCCTATGAAATGGACTCCGGAAGCGGAGGCAGCGCTGCAAGACTTGAAAGGATACATGTCCTCCACTTCGATACTTGTCGCACCTAGGCCACAAGAGAAGTTGCTGCTGTACCTAGCGGCAACCAATCAAGTGGTTAGTGCTGCGTTAGTAGCGGAGAGGGAGGCAGATGAGGAACCCACATCCCCGGCAAGCGAATCCAGCGACAAGCGGGGGGCTTCCCCGACAAGCTCTGGCCCCGACAAGGACAAGTCTGCGCAGGAACAAGGAGAAGTGCGAAGGAAGATGGTGCAGCGCCCAGTGTATTTTGTAAGTTCCCTTCTGCAGGGGGCTAGATCAAGATACTCTGGGGTGCAGAAGTTGCTTTTCGGCCTCCTCATGGCCTCAAGGAAGCTGCGCCATTACTTCCAAGCACACGAGATAACAGTGGTCACTCGCTTTCCGTTGAAGAGGATATTGCAAAATCCCGAAGCAACAGGCAGGATCGTTGAGTGGGCACTGGAGCTGTCAAGCTTTGGTCTCAAGTTTGAGAGTACTTCAACCATACAGAGCAGAGCTTTGGCAGAATTCATAGCAGAATGGACCCCAACGCCAGATGAAGAAGTCCCAGAGACAAGCGTCCCCGCCCAAGAAGCGAGCAACGAATGGATAATGTACTTTGATGGTGCTTTCTCGCTATAAGGCGCCGGTGCCGGCGTGGTACTCATAGCGCCCACCGGAGAGCACCTCAAGTATGTTGTCCAGATGCACTTTCCCAAGGAGCAAGCGACAAACAATACTGCTGAGTATGAAGGTTTGCTTGCCGGCCTCAGAATTGCGGCCGAGCTTGGGATTAAGAAGTTGATTGTGCGGGGAGATTCACAGTTGGTGGTCCGACAAGTGAATAAGAGTTACCAGAGCCCTTTGATGGAAGCTTATGTTGATGAAGTGAGGAAGCTTGAAGAGCACTTTGAAGGTCTGCAAATGGAGCACGTCCCAAGAGCTCAGAATGATATTGCAGATGGCCTCTCAAAGTGTGCTGCAATGAAGTTACCTGTGGAACCAGGAACCTTCGTGCTCAAGTTAACTCAGCCATCCGTTACACCATCAGTTGGGCAAAACAAGAAGAGGAAGTTGGTCTCCGGCGACTACTTGCCGGCGGATCTTCCAGAAGCCGCCGCCAAGGTCCCCAGGATCAACAGCCAAGATGCTGAGGAACAGTTTGCTCCTGCAGATCCAAGGGTCTGTATAGTTGAAGCAGGCGTTCCCGACAAGCCTTGCCCCGGCAGGCTTGCCGGGGGGCCATCAGCTCCGGCAGAGCCGCAGGTTCTTGCCGTAGAAGCTGAGGTTCCCGCAGCAGCCCTCATGCCTTTAGTCCTTGTTGTTGAGCCTCAGGCTCCAGCATGGGCACAGCTAATCGTCCGCTTTCTGCAAACTGGAGAACTTCCCGACGAGCCAGAAGAGATAGAGAAAATAACCAGGCAGTCGAGTATGTACCAGTTCGTTGGCAATGAACTGTACAGAGGAAGACTCAATGGTGTCAGGTTGAAGTGCATTTCCAGGGAAGATGGATAGAAGCTGTTGGCAGAGATACATGGAGGCATATGTGGCCACCACATTGGCGCAAGGGCACTTGCCGGGAAGGCGTTCCGGCAAGGGTTCTTTTGGCCAGAAGCCCTCCAAGATGCTACTGCACAAGTAACCAAGTGTGAAGCGTGCCAGTTCCATGCCAAACAAATTCACCAGCCAGCTCAAGCTCTCCAGACGATCCCTTTGTCCTGGCCCTTCTCGGTCTGGGGGCTTGATATTCTCGGCCCCTTTCCCCGCGCAGTCGGGGGCTTTGAGTACTTGTACATAGCAATCGACAAGTTCACAAAGTGGCCAGAAGTGGAACCAGTGAGAAAGGTGACAGCACAGTCAGCAGTCAGGTTCTTCAGATCGATAGTTTTCCGTTTCGGAATCCCTAACAGGATCATCACCAACAACGGCACACAGTTTACAAGTCGCACCTTCAGGCAGTACGTCCAAGACCTTGGCGCCAAGGTCTACTTCGCTTCTGTTGCTCACCCGAGGAGCAATGGTCAAGCGGAGAGGGCCAATGTTGAAGTGCTGCGCGGACTCAAGACAAGAACCTTCGACAGGCTGCACAAGTGCGGAAGAAACTGGATAGAGGAGTTGCCGGCGGCTCTTTGGTCAATCAGGACGACACCAAATCGAGCCACCGGACAGACACCCTTAGCTCTTGTTTATGGAGCAGAGGCAGTTCTCCCCACGGAACTCGTATACGGATCTCCTCGAGTGCTCGCTTATGATGAGCTCGAGCAAGAGCAACTGCGACAAGATGATGCATTGCTCCTTGAGGAGGAACGTCTCCAGGCTGCTGTACGAGCTGCTCGATACCAGCAAGCCTTGCGTCGCTATCATAGCCGCAAGGTCAGGGCCAGGAGTCTCAAGGAAGGCGACCTTGTTCTTCGGCGTGTTTAGTCCGCCAAGGGTTCCAACAAGTTGACGCCGAAGTGGGAAGGCCCTTATCGGGTGAGACAAGTCACAAGGCCCGGCACCGTCCGCCTTGAGACAGAAGAAGGCTTACCGGTGAGAAACTCCTGGAACATAGAGCATCTTCGCAAGTTTCACCCGTAAGGCGCGGTTGCCGTGATCCGCTCCGGCAACCACCTTTTGTACGAGTCTTGCCGCTGTTGCATGTAAACCTTTGTACAAAGCCGGGCGCAGATCCCGTGCATCAGTAAAGCTTTTGTGCTTCGCACTATTTGTCATTTTCATGCCTTTCTTTGTTATTTGCATGCATCATCTGACACCTTGTGCAACGCACATCCCCGGTAAGCACTAGCAAGCCATGAGGCCCTATACTTGTTTTTCCTCCTCTTCTTCTTTCCCTCTTAAGCAGAAGGAGTATTCCTCGCGCACAAGTTTGCCGAGGGGGAAGGAGATGGAGGCATGAACCAAGTACTGTTCAAGAAAGAGAAGCCTTGTCGGAGAGCAAACAATCTATGAAAGCTAAGTTACCAAAGTTTGAGTAATTCAGATTTTTCAAATTTTTTAGTTGTCTTCCTTGAACAACCACACTTTGTATGGAAAACCTATGCGCGGAGGAACCTACCCGTGGCTAGCCGCACCCTTACTTTGTTTCGAGCACGCTCAACGACTTAAGTGAGCTGCGACAAGTGTCGCGCCCTTACTTCGTTTTCGAGTTCGCTCAGCAATCTAAGTGTGATGCGGCTAGCTGCGGCAAGGTTTCTTGCCGGTAAAGGTATTGCCAGCAGGCTGCTAAGAATCCAGCACTCAGCGCTCGCGGCAAGGGTCCTTTGCCGGCGAGTTCCCTAAAAGCGTAGGGTGGAATGCATACAAAGAGAAGGGACCAAAGCAAGGGAGATGACACTGCATTGGTTGCTCAAAATAAGATTGTATATTACAAAGATGACTTGCCGCAATACTAACAGATTCTTGTCCGTAACATGCTTTGCAGCGGCACAGGAAGCAGAAAGAAAGGAATCTAATCTACGCGGTCGCCTTCACGCCTCGTGATCTTGCCCACCTTGGCTACGATGTGGGCAACTTGCGCCTTCAACGCCTCCTGGTCAGATTCGGGCGGCAAGGAGCGGAGGACATTGACGAGGTTGATGCCGGGGTTGCGATAGACGATCTTCGATAAGACCCGCTCCATGGTGCCCATGCAGAGCCGACGTGCCTCGTCGGCCAGCTGCACGGGGATCTTCTCCCGCAGCCGCGTAAGCGCCGGCGCAATTCCCCTGAAGAACAGACTCAACTTGGCGCTATGGGGGAGACTCTCGTCCGGGGAGTACACGAGATGCTCCGCCCTCAGCGCCATCATCTCCATGTCAATATTGGCAACCGAGGTGACCAGCTCATCAGTCCACTGCTCCACTGCCCGGTTGAAGTTGTTCGCCGAGACGGCGGCGCTCTCCACCAAGGCCCTTTCCTTGTGAAGTTCGTCCTTCAGCTTCGTCTCGCGGTCCCGGGCGGCGTCGAGCGAGTCAGTCAAGGTGGAAACCTTCAGCTCTAAGTCAGCGATGGAGTTCCTGGCGTCAGAGAGCTCTATGCCCTTCTCGGAGAGACGTACCTGCAGCTTAGAGTTGGTGTGGGCATCTTTCTCCCGCTCCACGTTGAGCGCAGTGACCCTCTCCTCGCTCGCCTTCAGGTACAGCTCCGTCTGCGCCACCTTGGCCTCCAGGTCCTTCTTGGCGGTCTCTGCGGCGGCTGCGGCGTTCCTCGCCTCCTTCAGAGCCCCGCCAATGGCCTGCTCCCGGGCGGCGAGGTCGTCCTCATGGGCATCGAGGTCGACCTTCCGTTGGTTGAGTACTCCTTCCCGCCGAGACAGCTCCTCGGCGGCCAATCGTTGCTGCTCCTCGGCCTCAGCTTTTTCAAGGAGGAAGGCTTGCTGCGCCCCGGCAAGCTCTTCACGCTCCTCCGCCAAGTTGCGGAGGGCCGCCTGGTTGGCGGCGCGGAGCTCCGCGGCGCGCTTCTCCAGATCAGCTCCAGCCTTGGCAGCCAGAGCCTCCCGAGACTCCAACTTCGCCTGCCTGGCCCGATACAAGGCCAGGAGCCGACGAAGGAGTCTCTCCTCTTCGGGCTCGTCGCTGCTGCCGGGCGTTTCAACAACCTTCAATCCGGCGGAGGCGAGGACCTCTCCGTCAAAGGTCGCTCCCTCCGCGGGTGCCCAAGATGAGGACGCCCACAGGACTTGAATAAAGACCCCGTTGGCGGCCTCCAAGTAGACACCCGACCGGTCCACGGAGGCGGAGGAGTCGGCGGCCGGTGCAGCGTCCGGCGCTCCCGCAGCCTCCGGGACAGCGGTATGGTCGCCGGTCCCTTCCCCAGCCGCGGCATCGGCGGTTGGGGCGGTCTCCTCGACGGCCTGCTCGTCGGCTCCAGCCACCTCCTCGGCGGTAGTGGCGTTGCCGCCGTCGCCATGCACGCCCTCCTCGCCGGTGGTCTCCGTTTCCATCCGCTCCGGTGCAGGAGGATCTAGCATAAGAAAAAGAAAAGAAAGATCGTCAAGCAAATATCCAAAAAGACGAGTTCGAGAAGAAGAAGTCACAAGGGTTACCTTCGCGGACTTCTTCGACGACGGGGTCCCTCGCCGGGGAATTCTCCCTTGGCGGTGGAGTAGTGGCCCCTGCTGGCGGAGGGCCGCATGCGCCCTCCCTTGGCGGGGTGCTCACCCTTGTCGGGCTGCTCACCCTTGGCGGGGTACTCGCCCTTGGCAGAGTGCCCGTCCTTGGCGGAGCATTCTCCCTTGCCGGGGAGTTCATCCTTGGCGGGGAGGGTGGAGCAAGTGGCTCGTCGGGGGCGACCTCCTGGTGCTCCTGCGGCTGCGGCTCCACTTCTGCACAAGACAACAAGACATCAACCAAAATGATAACCTCAAGCGCACCCGTCAAGCAGAAAGATAAATACCAGACTTACGCTGGGGGCTGCGTTGGGGGCTGCTCCTCGGAGCAGCAGGCTGATCCGGCATGCTCGTCGCCGGCGCGTCGCTTGTCGCCGCGATGGGCTCGTCGTCCTCAATGTTGACCACAGGGATCTTGGCCCTCTTCGCCAGCCGCTGGGTCAAGGTCCTGCGAAGCAAAACAAAAGCAAGATCAGAACCAAGCAAGGAAAATCAAGACAAAATCAAAGAAACTAAAAGAATTGCAAGTACTCACTCCTCTTCCTCTTCGTCGGAGCTGAGGGCGGAGAAGTCAAACTCCGCCTGGTGTGCTCCCGCGCGAGGAGCAGGAGGAGAAGGCTCCCTCGGGCGCTTGGCGGGCTCCGGGGCTGTGGGCTGCGAAGACCCGGCCCCCGTCGTCGCCGAGGACCGAGGGGCAGAAGGAGCACCCGTTCCGCTCCGGGAAGATCCCCCTCCGCTTGGCGCTCGAGCACGGGGCGCCTCCTTGACGACTTCGCTTGTCTTGGTGGCGCGCGTCGCACGGCGCGTCGGTTGCTGTCGAGGCGCTTGTGGCCTCGCCGTCTCAGCTGCCTTGCGGAGGCGCTTCTTCGGTTGTTGCGGAGGGCTTGGCGGAGGCGGAGAGTTCTCCGAGGATGAGGAGGCATCATCGTCAAGATTCAGAGATCCACCGGAAACTTCATCAGAATCTCCAGCCTCGGCGTCCTCCTCCTCCTCGGCAGGCCCGCTGGACTCAGTGCCATGCCCGGCGGCCTCGCTCCCCCCGGCAATCTCGCTCGTCCCCGCAAGCTTCACGGAAGGCTCCCCGGCAAACTCCTCGGGTGCAATCTTCAGCAGCTTGAGGATTTCCGCCTCCTCTGCTTGACTCACTGCGTCCGCGGCCTGTGCCTCGTCCACAGTGTATCCAAATTCGCCCGCAGCCGCAGCTGCGGCGGCCTCCTCCATCCTGGAGGCAATGTAAGCTACATCCCGGTCAGTAGTATCCCGGGTCAGGCCCTTCTTCTCCTCGGCGTTGCGGGGCTTCTCGACCAAGTTGTCGAAGAAGGTCTGCACAGTCTCCGCCGGAGGCTCCAGCCAAGTGGGGACGACGCCATGGGAGTCGCACTCGGGCATTATCGCGCGTATGGAATCGCGGGCAGTGCTGTTGCACAGCGGCACCACTCCCCGGGAAGGTTTGAACCAATCCGGGTGGGCGGGATCATGCTTGAAGAGCTCCCGGACCATCCCCTTCAACTCCAAGACGGTGAAATTGTAGTTCAATCCAGGGCGCAGCCTCATGCAATCTGCCGCATTGCCGAATTCCCAGGCGGGCCTCCTCCTTTCTTGTAGAGGGGCGATGCGGCGGCGGAGGAAATCTGCTCCAACTTCTCCAACAGTCAGATTGGCGGCCCGGAGACGAAGGATCCTAATGAGGGCGATCTGAAGCTTGCTGTCCTCCGGGGCCAATTCACTCCAATCCTTGCCGCGCACTATGGCAGTCTGGCGCGGCGAGGTAAAGGGCTCAGGCTCAGCTTCCAACACCCAGCACCAATCGGCTCTCCACTCCTCCCACTTGCCGTGGAGCTCTCCCTTCAAGTACGCCTCTTTCTTCCCAAGCCTGAAGATCCAGGAGATGCCGCCGGAGAGGGGAGATCCAGACTCTACTCTAGGCGTGAAGAAGTGGCGGAAAAGAGCTACATTTGGATGAACCCCAACATAGTTTTCGCACAGATGTGCGAAAATGGCCATCGTAAGGATGGCGTTGGGGGTGAAATCTAGGAGGTGGAGGCCATATGTATTCATTAAATCACAAAAGAACTCCGAGTACGGAGGGCACAAACCACAGTGGAAGAATGCGGCAAAGTAAAAGTACCCGCCAGGGAACATGTCGATGGCGACGGCGGGGAGGACTCTGGTGCGGGGATGAGCTTTGGTCTCCCTCACCCAGAACAAATAGTATTTGTCCCGCAGCTCCCTCGCGCCAAGCCTCGGCGCGAAGAGCACGCACTTCCTCCGCAGGGCTGCCAGCTTCGCCGCCTGCTCGGACTTCTCCTTCTTGGCCTTGTCACTCTTCGCCTTGTCGCTCTTCGGAGCCATGGCGGGGGCGGCGAGGAAAGAGGCGAGGAGGTCGACGGTGCCGCGGATGCGGGAGACAGTGGAGGATGGGCGGAGGCAAGAAGCGGTGGGGGTTTCTGGAGAATCAAGGCGCAATGAAGACGATGGAGGGGAACTGCCCCTGCTTCCTCTGCTTTTAAGGGGGAAGTGGGGGACGTTCCGCATTTCCCATTAAAGAACAGGCCACGATCTCTCCCACGACGCCGCAATCGACGCGTGCCGTTTGGGAGGGATGCGGCGGATACGGAAGGGGATACGGCTTGCCGTGGGCCGCGTGTGCCCGTGCACTGTCTTGGGCCTGGCCCAACAGCGCTCGGCACCGTGTGTGGCCCAGGCCCGGGGGCTCCTGTCGGTGTACTAAGATAGGGGTACCTTAGTACCCCAACTTGTGCACGGGCAGTAGCAGCTTCCCGTGGCAGGGCTTACCACGTGCTCGCCAAGAACCGTTCTGGTCCCTATGAAGCCATTCAAGAACAAAGTATACAAGTCAGAAGATCAAGGCCCCGGCAAGAGGAGCTTGCCGGGAAGGCCGCATCAGGCTCAAGGTTATCACTTTAGCACAAGACCCTGGCAAGAGGAGCTTGCCAGGAAGGCCAAGGAACACATACCTCAAGAGATGTCTCGGCGCATCATGCGCCCCGGCAGGACCCGGAGAGCGACAAGCTTCTGGGCCCGGCAAGATCACGGCCCCAGCAAGGTGCTTGCCGGGGAAACCTACGTTGTGTGCCCACGCTCCAGCTCATCTGCCCACGCGTCGCCCTGGGGACCTTCCAGGGGCACGTGGCAGACGGCTGTGCAGCCTGGGGGACACGGTGGCAAGCCACGGTGACGAGGCTACCGTCGTGGCGAACGGAGAAGCATGGACGGACGCTTTTGGGGGCGACGGCGACGGGCATTTAATGCCCTTGTCCCCCACTGTCAAAGTTAGGTGAAGACAACTGTTCATATACTGTTCACGCACTGTTGCAACTACCACCAAATTTACACTTTTACCCTCCTCTACGTTGACACCTGTCGGTGACCCCTTTGAGCTATAAAAGGAGGCCCATGCACAACGTAGAGGGGGTTCGAAACCTAGACAACTCTCTCGCTCGGTGTAGCTAGTACTGTAGATCTTCAAGCTCCCGAGCTCAGGAACTCAATACAACCTAAGCAGGAGTAGGGTTTTACGCGTCCGCGCGGCCCGAACCTGGGTAAAACTGCCCGCATGTGCCCCTCGATCTGCTCTCCGTGCTCCCTTCGCTCCCTTACCGCAACGTAGAAGGGGCTCCGGTCCCATAGGTGCTCGTGGGAGGACAGTTTCCCCCGACAACAAGCATCTAGGAATTTGAATCATGGCATTTGGATCAACTTTGAGCTCTATGTGATTTTATAAAGTTTATCATAGAAATAGAAAAATAAGACTTTGATAATATTTGTGAAGAAAAGGTCTCTAAAAAATGTGCATGTTGCACCAACAGGTAGATCATGATTTTAGAAACTCCTAGAAATTTGAATCATCAAATTTGGAATCCATTTGATTTATTTATGGATTTTGAAGTTTACTGGAAAATAAAAAGAAAAAGGAAAGGGTTTATACCCTTATACAGCGCACTGGCAACATATAGATCGTGGGCCGGCCCAGTGGCTCGGCTGCGCGGGCAAAGGTGGTGACTCCGAAGGCGGCTTCCAGAAAATGCATATTCGCGCGGGGAAGGCGGATCTGGGCGATGCCGTCTCCAATTAAACGCCTGGGCCCGCTGGCCGGGCCGCTAACATGCGGGGCCCCCCGCAGGGTCATCTTCCTCCTCCCGCTCCCGCGACATAGGGGAGGGGAGGCCCTGGCCGCACGAGGCTGGCGCTTACCCCCGGCGGCACAGGCCACCTTTGGCCAAGCTGCGGCCACCGGAGGTTCCACCGGAGAGCGGTGCTTCGGGGGAGTGCCCTAGGGTCGGCAGGAGGAGTCCGCAGCGTGCCCGGCTCTGGCCGCGGCGGACGGGCATTCGGCCGATGTTGGGCACGGGGAGGCAAGCAAATTAACTCCACTTGACATGAGACTTAACAGGATCAAATGGCATATAGAAATAGGGTATTCCACCAGGTTTGAGCTCATTTGAAGAAACTTGCCAATGTAACTTTGGTGAACCCTAGAAATCAACAGGAATGGATTTTCCAAGATTAGGTTAAGCAATTCATCCCTCCTTGATGCACCACTTGGTGTAGTGTCATGATTTGGGGTTGTGAGCATGTCCACAAAATTTGAGGCCCCAAGTAAAAAGTTGGCAATGTAGAGTTGTTAAAATTTGGATCTGCTCAGAAAGGGTTTTGGGGCACTTAGATCAAGTTATCCTCCTCCAAAACTTGTGCCATTTGGTCTAGATGCATATTTACATCATGTGAGCATGTGCACCAAGTTTGAGAGCATTTGGACAACTTTGGCAATGTAAAGTTGCTCAAACTTCAAAATGGACAGAAATGGTTTTGAGGGGATTTGATGATGATTTGTTAATCTTCAAGGCATGAGGATTTGTAAGATCATCAAATATGTCATATCTGACATGATAGAATTTCCCTGGAATTTTTGGAGGATATTTCCTTCGTAAATATTTCAAAAGCTTGAAATATCCAAAAAGGGTTTTGGAAGGATTTGCCCAATATTTTGAACATGACCATGTGTTGAAGCTCTTATATATGGACAATATATGTCCTATGAGTTTCCCTGAATTTTGAAAAAAAAATTGAAACAGTTATTTAATTTTAACCTATTAAAGACCCTTTATGTCCTAAAGAAAAAGCTTTTAAATAAAATAGGAAAATAACTTTTAAAATTATACTCTTGTGGTTTAAGGAAGTCCTATACCTAATAGGATTCAAATCTACTTTTTGAAAGATTTTTCACACCCTAAATAAGGTACTTGCAGTACAAACCTCAATTCAGGGGTTTTTGGAAAACTAATTTTAGAAAATACTTTTCGGCCAAATTATTTTTATAAGAAAATACTATTCTGTTCTATACACATGGCATGATCATGGGAAAAGGTTTTGGATCAAGGAGATGAAGTATAAGAGTTGGATGATTTATTTGATTTTTAGAGCACTTGCAAACAGCAGATAGAAAATCAATCAAGCAAGGTCAAAAACACTCAAAAGTTTTTGCCAAACCACATTTTTAGCCTGACTATTAGCTTAAGTGATGTGGCATGAAAATCAGGGTGTGACACTTTTGTCCCATAATATTTGATAGACCCTTCTTGAATACTGTTAATGCTAAGATAGACTCCGTGAAAGATATTGTTACTGTTGGTTTAGGGGATATGTCTCATGATTTTAACTTTGCTAAATTTCGTAGAAAACCCCATGACAAAGAATTACCTAGTAAGGATGAAATTACTGGTCTTGCTTCTATTGTTATGCCTCCTAACGATCCTTTAGAACAATATCTGCTAGACCATGAAAATGATATGTATATGAATGAGAGAAGGGAAATAGATGAAATATTCTTTAAGCAGGGACCCGTATTGAAAAACAACTTGCCTGTTAAAATTCTTGGGGATCCTCCTCCACCCAAGGGTGATCCCGTGTTTCAACTTAAACCTTTACCTGATAATCTTAAGTATGTTTATCTTGACGAAAAGAAGATATATCCCTTTATTATCAGTGCTAACCTTTCAGAACAGGAAGAAGAAAAATTATTGAAAACTCTAAAGAAGCACCGTGCTGCTATTGGATATACTCTGGATGATCTTAAGGGCATTAGTCCCACTTTATGCCAACACAAGATAAAATTGGAGGAGGACGCTAAACCGGTTATTGATCATCAACGACGGTTAAATCCTAATATGAAAGAAGTGGTAAGGAAGGAAATACTAAAGCTTCTAGAGGCAGGTATTATCTATCTAGTTGCTGATAGCCAGTGGGTAAGTCTTGTTCATTGTGTCCCTAAGAAGGGAGGTATGACTATTGTTCCTAATGATAAAGATGAATTGATCCCGCAAAGAATTGTTACAAGTTATAGGATGGTAATTGATTTCCGCAAATTAAATAAAGCTACTAAGAAATATCATTACCCTTTACCTTTTATTGATCAAATGCTAGAAAGGTTATCCAAACATACTCATTTTTGCTTTCTAGATGGCTATTCAGGGTTCTCTCAAATACCTGCGTCGAAAGGGGATCGAGAAAATACCACTTTTACTTGTACTTTCGGTACCTTTGCTTATAGATATATGCCTTTTGGTTTATGTAATGCACCTGCAACCTTTCAAAGATGCATGATGGCTATATTCTCTGATTTTTGTAAAAAGATTGTTGAGGTTTTCATGGATGATTTCTCCGTTGACGGAATTTCTTTTGATGATTGCTTGAGCAACCTTGATCGAGTTTTGCAGAGATGTGAAGACACTAATCTTGTCTTGAATTAGGAGAAATGCCACTTTACGGTTAATGAAGGCATTGTATTGGGACATAAAATTTCTGAAAGAGGTATTGAAGTTGACAAAGCTAAAGTTGATGCTATTGAAAAGATGTCGTGTCCCAAGGACATCAAAGGTATACGAAGTTTCCTTGGTCATGCCGGGTTTTATAGGAGGTTCATTAAGGACTTCTCCAAAATCTCCAGGCCTCTATCTAATCTCTTACAAAAAGATATCACTTTTGTCTTTGATGATGATTGTCTAGAAGCATTTTGAAATACTTAAGAAAGCATTGATCTCTGCACCTATTGTCCAGCCCCCTGACTGGAATTTACCCTTTGAGATTATGTGTGATGCTAGTGATTATGCTGTAGGTGATGTTCTAGGACAAAGAGTTGATGAGAAATTGAATGTCATCCAATATGCTAGTCAAACACTAGACAGTGCCCAGAAAAATTATGCTACTACTAAGAAAGAATTTTTAGCAGTTGTATTTGCTTGTGATAAGTTTAAGCCTTATATTGTTGATTCTAAAGTAACTATTCGCACTAATCATGCTGCTATCCAATACCTTATGGAAAAGAAAGATGATAAGCCTAGACTTATTAGATGAGTTCTCTTGCTGCAAGAGTTTGACTTGCATATTATTGATAGAAAGGGAGTTGAGAACCCCGTTGCAGATAATTTGTCTAGGCTAGAGAATATACTTGATAACCCACAACCTATTGATGATAGCTTTCCTAATGAACAATTAGCTGTCATAAATACTTCTTATACTGCTCCATGGTATGCTGATTATGCTAATTACATTTTTGCTAAGTTTATACCTCCTAGCTTCACATACAAGCAAAAGAAGAACTTCTTCTATGATTTGAGACATTACTTCTGGGATGACCCCCATCTTTATAAAGAAGGAGTATATGGTATTATTAGACGTTGTGTACCTGAGCATGAATAGGAACATATCCTACGCAAGTGCCACTCCGAAGCTTATGGAGGACACCATGCTGGAGATAGAACTGCACATAAGGTATTGCAATCCGGCTTTTATTGGCCTACTCTCTTCAAGGATGCCCGTAAGTTTGTCTTATCTTGTGATGAATGCCAAAGAATTGGTAATATCAGTGGACGTCAAGAAATGCCTATGTATTATTCACTTGTTATTGAACCATTTGATGTCTGGGGCTTTGATTATATGGGATTGTTTCCTTCCTCCAATGGGTATACACATATTTTAGTTGTTGTTGATTACGTTACTAAGTGGGTAGAAGTTATTCTAACTAGTAGTGCCGATCACAACACCTCTATTAAGATGCTTAAAGAAGTTATTTTTCCGAGGTTTGGAGTCCCTAGATACTTAATGACTGATGGTGGTTCACACTTTATTCATGGTGCTTTCCGTAAAATGCTTGCTAAGTATGATGTTAATCATAGAATTGCATCCCCTTATCACCCACAGACTAGTGGTCAAGTAGAATTAAGTAATATAGACCTGAAATTAATTTTGCAAAAGACAGTTAATAGGTCTAGAAAGAATTGGTCCAAGAAACTTGATGATGCATTATGGGCCTATAGAACTGCATACAAAAATCATATGGGTATGTCTCCATATAAGATGGTTTATGGAAAAGCATGCCACTTACCTCTTGAGCTAGAACATAAGGCATATTGGGATATTAAAGAGCTCAATTATGATTTCAAACTTGCCGGTGAGAAGAGGTTATTTGACATTAGCTCTCTGGATGAATGGAGAACCCAGGCCTATGAGAATGCCAAGTTGTTTAAAGAAAAGTTAAAAGATGGCATGACAAAAGGATACAAAAGCTTGAGTTTAACATAGGTGATTATGTCTTGCTATACAACTCTCATTTAAGATTTTTTGCAGGAAAACTTCTCTCTAAATGGGAAGTTCCTTATGTTATCGAGGAGGTCTATCGTTTTGGTGCCATAAAAACCAACAACTTCGAAGGCACAAATCCGAAGGTGATGAACAGTCAAAGAATCAAACATTATATCTCAGGTAATCCTATAAATGTTGAAACCAATGTTATTGAAACCGTAACCCCGGAGGAATACATAAGGGACACTTTCCAGAACGGTTCAGACTCCGAAAAGGAAGAGGTATGTGATACGGTAAGTAAACCGACTCCAAAACAGTTCTAATGGCAAATTTTCACCGTTTTGGAATATTTAAAAAATAGAAAACTAAGTGGCAGTCTGGAAGAGACACGAGCCGTCCACGAGGGTGGAGGGCGTGCCCCCTTTCTCTGGGCACGCCCCCCTGCCTCGTGGGCACCTCGTGTGCCTCCCGGACTCCGATTTCTTGTATGTTACTCCTTTTGGTCGGTAAAATTTCATTATATATTCTCCCAAAGGTTATGATCACCGTATCACGCAAAAATCCTCTGTTCTTGTTTCAAGCTGTTTCTGTCACAGATAAAAGCAATATGTCGTCCTAGGATTCGGAGGGAGAAAGCTATGTGGATGATCTCCTTGGTGACCCTAAGGACCGTGGGGACTCGAAGCATTATGGTTGGACCACAGAGGAAGAAGAAGACGATGATCCCAAGGGAAAGGATTGGACCAGCTCAGATGAAGACGAAGTCCCACTACCTCAACCTGGGGACATGCATGTAGAGTTCAAAAAGTCAAGCCTCCCCAACAGAGCAAAGAAACCTAAGATCGAGTTTATCCCTTTTCGCCTCTTGTAGGAAAACAAGCAGGAATTGTGCAAGAAGATATTAAACTTTGAGCAAGAAATCAATGATCTAAAGGAACAAAGTTCTATCCTCAAGCGCAAGTTAAGGAACAAAACAACTCCATCATCACCAACTCCGAAGAAGGGGATATAATCATATGGGTATGGGCACTCCCCTTGGCAACTGCCAAGCTTGGGGGAGGTGCCCCGGTATCGTATCACCATCACACTCCTATCTTTGCCATTTTTCTGAGTTCGATCCTTTTGGTAGTATCTTGATCTAGTAGAATAAAGTTAGCATGATCTAGTTGTGAGCTTTTGCTTTATGATCTTTATCCTTTGTAATAGAGACCGTGAGCTATATAATAAAGATTAGTGTTGAGTCAAGGGCTTGATTTCCTCAGTTTCGTCATGATAGAATAAGAGAAAATATAAAAAGGTATCAAAGAGATCATATTGATCTTATGGGAAGTAATGACTTCACATATAAAGAGTATGGTGAATAAAAGCTGTTGAGGGTTGACAAACATAGTTTTGGTCATCGTTGCAATCAATAGGAAGTAATAAAGAAAGAGAGGTTTCACATACAAATATACTATCTTGGGCATCTCTTATGACTGTGAGCACTCATTAAAATATGACATGCTAAAGAGTTAATGTTGGACAAGGAAGACAGCATAATGGGTTATCTCTTCTTATATTCAAAATAAAGTATATTGTCATGGATCATCCAACATGTTGAGCTTGCCTTTCCCCCTCATGCTGGCCAAAACTCCTTGCACCAAGTAGAGATACTACTTGTGCTTCCATACATCCTTAAACCCAGTTTTTCCATGAGAGTCCACCATACCTACCTATGGATTGAGTAAGTTGTCATGTTTGCAAACTTGCTACAATATGTATGATCTATTAGTGTGGAGGAAATAAGCTTTATACAATCTTGTCATATGGAAGTAATAAAAGCGAAAGACTGCATAATAAAGGTCCTTATCACAAGTGGCAATACAAAGTGATGTTCTTTTGCGCTAAGACTTTGTGCATCCAACCATAAAAGCACATGACAACCTCTGCTTCCCTCTGTGAAGGGCCTATCTATTATTCTTGCCTTATAAGAGTCAAGGTGAAAATCACCTTTCCTTTTTACATTTTATCCTTTGGCAAGCACATTGTGTTGGAAAGATCCTGGCATATATACCCACTTGGATGTAAGTTATCATGGTCTATTACTGTTGACATTACCCTTGAGGTAAAAGGTTGGGAGGCAATACCATAAGCCCCTATCTTTCTTTGTGTCCGATTAAAACTCGCCTGACATATATACCCACTTGGATGTAAGTTATCATGGTCTATTACTGTTGACATTACCCTTGAGGTAAAAGGTTGGGAGGCAATACCATAAGCCCCTATCTTTCTTTGTGTCCGATTAAAACTCCATAACCATAAGTATTGCATGAGTGTGGGCAATTGTGAAACACTATATGATAGTTGAGTATGTAGGCTTGCTGAAAAGCTCTTATGTTGACTCTTTCCGATGTTACAATAAATTGCAATTGCTTCAATGACTGAGATCATAGTTTGTTGGTTTTCAATGAAGTTTCTGATTCATACTTGACATTGTGAATGAATTGTTACTTTAGCATAAGAATCATATGACAATATATATGTGTTGCTGTTATAAGAATGATCATGATGCCCTCATGTCCGTATTTTATTTTTATCGACACCTCTATCTCTGAACATGTGGACATATTTTCGATATCGGCTTTCACTTGAGGACAAGCAAGGTCTAAGATTGGGGTAGTTGATACGTCCATTTTGCATCATGCTTTTATGTTGATATTTATTGCACTTTGGGCTGTTATTACACATTATGTCACAATACTTATGCCTTTTCTCTCTCATTTTACAAGGTTTACATGAAGCGGGAGAATGTCGGCAACTGGAATTCTGGCCTTGATAAGGAGCAAACACTGGAAACCTATTATGCAGAACTCAAAAGGCTCCAAAACTCCACGGGACACCATTTCAGAAAATATAAAAAATAATAAGCGAAAGAGAATCACCAGGGGGGCCACCACCTGTCCA
>LR738714.1:186216080-186236702 GCA_902687465.1 Secale cereale
CCCCCCCCCCCCCTCTCAGGGCGAGCCCCCAGTCTCGTGGGCCACCAGATGGCCCCCGATGCCCATCTTCTCCTATATGAGGTGTTTTGACCTGGAAAAATCAAGAGGAGGCTTTGGGGACCAGACGCTGCCAGGAGCTCGAGCCCCCTCTCTCTCGATCTCACCATCTCCCTCCGTGCAGCGCTGCCACACCCATCTCCCGATCCCCTCGCTCACCTCTCTCCCGATCCCATCGTCCCACTCCTTCCCTCGCTCTCTCCCTCTCCACTCAAGCACAGCCAGCGCCAGGAGGCCGCGCCCGCGCCCGATCTCCATCGCCTTGCCCTTCAAGCCGCGCGCGACCTCCTCCCTCCTTGCACGCCCACGCCAGGAGCCCCGTCGCCGAGTGATACGTCTCCAACGTATCAATAAGTTTTTATTGTTCCATGCTATTATATATGATGTTTTGGATGTTTAATGGGCTTTATTATACACTTTTATATTATTTTTGGGACTAACCTATTAACCCAAAGGCCCAGTGCAGATTGCTATTTTTTGCCTATTTCAGGGTTTCGCAGAAAAGGAATATCAAACGGAGTCCAAACGGAATGAAACCTTCGCGAGAGTTGTTTTTGGAATGATATCAACACAGAAGACTTGGAGTACACGTGAGGGAATGAATGAGGCGGCCACGAAGGTCCAGGGCGCGCCCCCTCCTACAGGGCGTGCCCCCCACCCTCGTGGGCCCCCTCTGGCTCCCCCGATGCCCTCCTTCCTCTTATATATACCCATATACCCTGAAAAGATCGCGGCAACAGAGAAAACCCTAATTCCACCACCGCAACCTTCTGTTCCCGTGAGATCCCATCTTGGGGCCTGTTCCGGCGCTCCGCCGGAGGGGGGATCTTCCACGGAGTGCTTCTACATCAACACCATCGCCTCACCATGAGTTGTGAGTAGTTTACCACAGACCTTCGGGTCCATAATTAGTACCTAGATGGCTTCTTTTCTCTTTTTCGATCTCAATACTAAGTTCTCCTCGATCTTCGAGGAGATCTATTCGATGTAATGTTTTTGCGGTGTGTTTGTCGAGATCCGATGAATTGTGAGTTTATGATCAAGATTATCTATGAGAAATATTTGGTTATTTTCTGAATTCTTTTATGTATGATTATAATATCCTTGCAAGTCTCTTCAAATTATCGGTTTGGTTTGGCCTACTAGATCTATAGTTCTTGCAATGGGAGAAGTGCTTGGCTTTGGGTTCAATCTTGCGGTGTCCTTTCCCAGTGACAGCAGGGGAAGCAAGGCACGTATTGTATTTTTGCCATCGAGGATAAAAAGATGGGGTTTATATCATATTGCTTGAGTTTATCCCTCTACATCATGTCATCTTGCTTAAAGCATTACTCTGTTCTTATGAACGTAATACTCTAGATGCATGCTGGATAGCGATCGATGTGTGGAGTAATAGTAGTAGATGCAGAATCGTTTCGGTCTACTTGTCACGGACGTGATGCCTATATATAATGATCATGCCTAGATATTCTCATAATTATTCTCTTTTATATCAATTTCTCGACAGTAATTTGTTCATCCACCGTAGAATTCTGCTATCATGAGAGAAGCCACTAGTGAAACCTATGGCCCCCGGGTCTATTCCCAACATATTAATCTACAATCTACTTTACTTTGTTGTTTTTACTTTCTGTTCTTATATCCAAAAATATCAAACTATCCTATATATCAGATCTCACTTTCGTAAGTGACCGTAAAGGGATTGACAACCCCTTATCGCGTTGGCTACGAAGTTCTTATTTGTTTGTGCAGGTGCGAGGGACTCGCGCGTGGTCTCCTACTGGATTGATACCTTGGTTCTCAAAAACTGAGGGAATACTTACGCTGTTGTGCTGCATCTCCCTTTCCTCTTCGAGGGAATACAATGCAAGCTCGAGAAGTAGCAAGAAGAATTTCTGCCGCCGTTGCTGGGGAGGCTTACGCAAAAGTCATATACCAAGTACCTATCACAAACCCTTATCCTTCGCATTACATATATTTGCCTCTCGTTTTCCTCTCCCGCACTTCACCCTTGCCGTTTTATTTTCCCTTCTTTTTGTCGTGTGTTTTTCGTTCGCTTGCTTCTTGTTTGCTTGTGTGTGTTGGATTGCTTGCTTGTCACTATGGCTCAGAACAATACCAAATTGTGTGACTTTTCCAATACCAACAACAATGACTTTATTAGCACTCCAATTGCTCCTATTATCGATGTTGAATCTTGTGAGATCAATGCTGCTTCGTTGAATCTTGTCATGAAAGATCAATGACTTTATTAGCACTCCAATTGCTCCTATTATCGATGGCCTTCCTAGTGAAGATGTCGCTACCCATCTAAACAACTTTGTTGATTTGTGTGATATGCAAAAGAAAAGGGATACGGATAACGATATTGTTAAATTGAAGTTATTTCCGTTTTCACTTAGAGATCGTGCTAAAACTTGGTTTTCCTCTTTGCCTAGAAATAGTATTGATTCGTGGAATAAGTGCAAAGATGCTTTTATCTCTAAGTATTTCCCTCCTCCTAAGATCATCTCTCTTAGAAACGATATTATGAATTTTAAGCAACTAGATCATGAGCATGTTGCACAATCTTGGGAGAGAATGAAATTAATGATACGTAATTGCCCTACACATGGTTTGAATCTATGGATGATTATTCAGAACTTTTATGCTGGCTTAAATTTTGCTTCTAGAAATCTTTTAGATTCGGCCGCCGGACGCACTTTCATGGAAACTACCTTAGGAGAAGCTACCGAAATCCTAGATAATATTATGGTTAATTATTCTCAATGGCACATTAAAAGATCTCCTAGTAAAAAAGTGCATGCTATCGAAGAAATTAGTGTTTTGATTGGAAAGATTGATGAACTTATGAAATTGTTTGCTTCTAAGAGTGCTTCTTCTGATCCTAATGATATGCCTTTGTCCACTTTGATTGAGAGTAACAATGAATCTTTGCATGTGAATTTTTTTGGTAGGAATAATTTTGGTAACAATGCTTATAGAGGTAATTTTAATCCTAGGCCTTTTCCTAGTAATTCCTCTAATAAATTTGGAAATTCCTACAACAACTATTATGGAAAGATGCCTTCTGAATTTGAAACTAGTGTTAAGGAGTTTATGAAATCGCAAAAGAATTTCAAATCTATGCTTGAAGAGAAATTGCTTAAAGTTGATGAATTGGCTAGAAGTGTGGATAGAATTACTCTTGATGTTGATGCTTTGAAACTAAGATCTATCACACCTAAGCATGATATCAATGAGTCTCTCAAAGCCATGAGAATTTCCATTGATGAATGCAAAGAAAGAACCGCTAGGATGCGTGCTAAAAGAGAAGATTATATTAAATCGTGTTCTTCTAGTTATCGTGAATATAAAGATGAAGATCTAAAAGTTATTGATGTGTATCCTATTAGATCCTTGTTTTCTAGTATTAATCTTGATGAGAATAGGATTGGAGATGATTCTGCTTTAGGGTGTCCCAATAATTCGGAGTTTTTAGATCTTGATGCTAAAATTGCTAAAAGTGGGATTGAAGAGATTAAAACTTCGCATAGTGATGAACCCACTACTTTGGATTTCAAGGAATTCAATTATGATAATTTCTCTTTGATTGATTGTATTTCTTTGTTGCAATCCGTGCTAAATTCTCCACATGCTTATAGTCAAAATAAAGCTTTCACTAAACATACAGTTGATGCTTTGATGTAATCTTATGAAGAAAAACTTGAATTGGAAGTTTCTATACCTAGAAACCTTTATGATGAATGGGAACCTACTATAAAATAAATAAAAGATCATGAATGCTATGCTTTGTGTGATTTGGGTGCAAGTGTCTCCACTATCCCAAAAACTTTGTGTGATTTGCTAGGGTTCCATGAGCTTGACGATTGTTCTTTAAATTTGCATCTTGCGGATTCCACTATTAAGAAACCTATGGGAAGAATTAATGAAGTTCTTATTGTTGACAATAGGAATTATGTGCCCGTAGATTTCATTTTTCTTGATATAGATTGCAATCCTTCATCTCCTATTATGCTTGGTAGACCTTTCCTTAGAACAATTGGTGCAATTATTGATATGAAGGAAGGAAATACTAGATTCCAATTTCCGTTAAGGAAAGGCATGGAACACTTTCCTAGAAGGAAAATCAAATTACCATATGAATCTATCATGAGAGCCACTTATGGATTGCCTTCCAAGGATGGCAATACCTAGATTTATCTTGTATCGTGCCTAGCTAGGGGCGTAAAACGATAGCGCTTGTTGGGAGGCAACCCAATTTTACGTTTTTTGCTTTTGATGCTGTTAAGGAATAAATATTGCATATAGCCTCTGATTAGATGTGTTTTCACGTTTTGTTTAGTGTTTGTGCCAAGTAGAACCTTTGGTAAGACTTGTGTGAAGTTTATTTGATCTTGCTGTGAAAAACAGAATCGTTAGCGCTTGCTAAAGTAGTCTTCAGATTTTACTGGAGCGTGCTTTTTAGTTGATTCTTTTTTATGCTGATTGGTAGACAAATTGCGCAAATTTAACTATTTAGTTTGAATTTTTTTTTGGAGTTGCAGAAGTAGGCGAACCCAGCAGATTACTACAGATTGTTCTGTTTTCGACAGATTCTGTTTTTCGTGTGTTGTTTGCTTATTCCGATGCATCTATGAGTAATATTGGAGGATATGAATCATAGAGAACTTGGAGTACAGTAGGTTTAAAACCAATATAAACAAAGTATGAATTCCTTGCTGTACCTTTGAGTGGTGGTTTGCTTTCTCTTACTAACGGAGCTCACGAGAATTTTTGTCTAAGTTTTGTGTTGTTAAGTTTTCAAGTTTTGAGTATTGCTTTGATGGACTATGGAACAAGGAGTAGCAAAGGACCAAGCTTGGGGATGCCCATGGCACCCCAAGTAAAATCAAGATAATCAAAAGCCTATGCTTGGGGATGCCCCGGGAAGGCATCCCCTCTTTCGTCTTCATCCATCGGTAACTATACTTGGAGCTATATTTTTATTCGCAATATGCTATGTGTTTTGCTTGGAGCGTCTTGTATAATTTGAGTCTTTGCTTGTTAGTTTGCCACAATCATCCTTGCTGGACACACCTATTTGAGAGAGTTAAATATGGCCTAGAAATTATTATAACACTCTATGTGCTTCACTTATATCTTTTGAGTTGAATAGTTTTTGCTCTAGTGCTTCACTTATATCTTTTAGAGCATGGCGGTGGTTATATTTTGTAGAAATTGTTGAACTCTCATGCTTCACTTATATCTATTTTAGAGTCTATTAAAACAGCATGGTAATGTGTTTAGGCTAAAGAAACTAGTCTTCACATGATAAAGATCCAAAGTCAATGTAGTAAAATTTTCACACCAAGTGCATTGAATAGAATGAGATGTTGGATGCTTGATAATTGTGTTGAGACATGAGGATAGTGATATTAGAGTCATGCTAGTGGAGTTATTATGAAATTGAAGAATACTTGTGTTAATGTTAGTGATTCTCGTATCATGCACGTATGGTGAACCGCTATGTGACGAAGTTAGAGCATGAGGTATTTGTAGAGTGCCAACCTTTGTGTGGAGGTCGGGGGCGCGTGATGGTTAACTCCTACCAACCTCCCCCCTAGGATCATGCGTTGATTACTTTTTTTTTGATGACTCGTAGATTTTTGCAATAAGTATATGAGTTCTTATGACTAATGTTGAGCCCATGGATTATACGCACTCTCACCTTTCCACCATTGCTAGCCTCTCTTGTACCACGCAATTTTCGCCGGTACCATAAACCCACTATATATCCTTCCTCAAAACAGCCACCATACCTACCTATCATGGCATTTCCGTAGCCATTCCGAGATATATTGCCATGCAACTTTCCACCGTTCTGTTCATATGACATGCATCATATTGTCATAGTGCCATGCATGATCATGTAGTTGACATAGTAGTTGTGGCAAATCCACCATGCATAATTTTTCATATATGTCACACATGATTCATTGCTTATGCCGGTACACCGCCGGAGGCATTCATGTAGAGTCATACTTGTTGTAGTATCGAGTTGTAATAAAAAGTGTGATGATCTTCATTACTAGAGCATTGTCCCATGTGAGGAAAGGCCAAATAAAAAAAAAGATGGCCCAAAAAAATATAGAGAGGGGCAAAAAAAAAGAGAAAGCCCCTCCAAAAAATGAGAGAAAAGAGAGAAGGGACAATGCTACTATCCTTTTCCACACTTGTGCTTCAAAGTAGCACCATGATCTTCATGATAGAGAGTCTCTTGTTTTCTCACTTTCATATACTAGTGGGAACTTTCATTATAGAACTTGGCTTGTATATTCCAACGATGGGCTTCCTCGAATGCCCTAGGTCTTCATGAGCAAGCAAGTTGGATGCACACCCCACTTAGTTTCTCTTGTTGAGATTTCATACATTTATAGCTCTAGTGCATCCGTTGCATGGCAATCCCTACTCACTCACGTTGATATCTATTGATGGGCATCTCCATAGCCTATTGGTATGCCAATTCGATGTGAGACTATCTTCCTCCTTTTTGTCTTCTCCGGAACCACCACTCTATTCCACCTATAGTACTATATCCTTGGCTCAAGCTCATGTATTGCGTGAAAGTTGAAAGGTTTGAAAATTTTTGAGTATGAAACCAATTGCTTGGCTGAAACCGGGGTTGTGCATGATATGAATATTTTGTGTGATGAAGAGGGAGCATAGCCAGACTATATTATTTTGTAGGGCTAAGTTTCTTTGGCCATGTTATTTTGAGAAGACATGATTGCTTTGTTAGTATGCTTGAAGTATTATTATTTCTTATGTCAATATAGACTTTTGTCTTAAATCTTTCGGATCTGAACATTCATGCCACAATAATAAGAATTAGATTGAAAATTATGTTGGTTAGCATTCTACATCAAAAATTCTGTTTTTATCATTTACCTACTCGAGGACGAGTAGGAATTAATCTTGGGGATGCTTCATATGTCTCCAACGTATCTATAATTTTTTATTGTTCCATGCTATTATATGTGATGTTTTGGATGTTTAATGGGCTTTATTATACACTTTTATATTATTTTTGGGACTACCCTATTAACCCAAAGGCCTAGTGCAGATTCCTCTTTTTGCCTATTTGAGGGTTTCGCACAAAAGGAATATCAAACGGAGTCCAAACGGAATGAATCCTTCGCGAGAGTTATATTTGGAACGATATCAACACAGAAAATTTGGAGTACACGCGAGGGAATGAAGGAGGCGGCCACGAGGGTCTAGGGTGCGCCCCCTCCTACAGGGCGTGCCCCCCACCCTCGTGGGCCCCCTCTGGCTCCCCCGATGCCCTCATTCCTCCTATATATACCCATCTTCCCTGAAAACATTGAGGCAATAGAGAAAACCCTAATTCCACCGCCGCAACCTTCTGTTCCCGTGAGATCCCATCTTGCGGCTTGTTCCGGTGCTCCGCCCGAGGGGGGATCTTCCACGGAGTGCTTCTACATCAACATCATAGCCTCACCATGAGTTGTGAGTAGTTTACCACAGACCTTCGGGTCCATAGTTAGTACCTAGATGGCTTCTTCTCTCTTTTTGGATCTCACTACCAAGTTCTCCTCGGTCTTCGAGGAGATCTATTCGTTGTAATCTTTTTGCGGTGTGTTTGTCAAGATCCGATGAATTGTGAGTTTATGATCAAGATTATCTATGAGAAATATTTGGTTCTTTTCTGAATTCTTTGATGTATGATTATAATATCCTTGCAAGTCTCTTCGAATTATCGGTTTGGTTTGACCTACTAGATATATAGTTCTTGCAATGGGAGAAGTGCTTGGCTTTGGGTTCAATCTTGCGGTGTCCTTTCCCAGTGATAGCAGGGGCAGCAAGGCACATATTGTATTGTTGCCATCGAGGATAAACAGATGGGGTTTATATCATATTGCTTGAGTTTATCCCTCTACATCATGTCATCTTGCTTAAAGCATTACTCTGTTCTTATGAACTTAATACTCTAGATGCATGCTGGATAGCGGTCGATGTGTGGAGTAATAGTAGTAGATGCAGAATCATTCCGGTCTACTTGTCACGGACGTGATGCCTATATATAATGATCATGCCTCGATATTCTCATAATTATTCACTTTTCTATCAATTGCTCGATAGTAATTTGTTCACCCACCATGGAATTCTGCTATCATGAGAGAAGCCACTAGTGAAACCTATGGCCCCCGGGTCTATTCTCAACATATTAATCTATAATCTACTTTACTTTGTTGTTTTTACTTTCTATTCTTATATCCAAAAATACCAAAAATATCAAACTATCCTATCTATCAGATCTCACTTTCGTAAGTGACCATAAAGAGATTGACAACCCCTTATCGCGTTGGCTGTGAAGTTCTTATTTGTTTGTGCAGGTGTGAGGGACTCGCACGTGGTCTCCTACTGGATTGATACCTTAGTTCTCAAAAACTGAGGGAAATACTTACGCTACTTTGCTGCATCACCCTTTCCTCTTCGAGGGAATACAATGCAAGCTCGAGAACTAGCACCGAGCTCCTGCAGCCCCATGTCGCCATGAGCTCCAGATCGAGACAGGCTCGATCCCAAGCAGTAGCAGCTCTAGCCACCCTCTGTCCTCCGTGAGCTCCGCCACCTACGCCTCCCCGTTGTCCTCGCGCATTCCGCCGCCTTCCTCCTCGCCGTTGCTACCACGCGTCCCCCCTTCCGTCGCCGCCGCCTACCTCCGCAAATTAGGCCGCTGTCGAGCCATCCCGCTAGACGCCCACGCCGACGACCTCCTCGTCGCCTCTCAGCGGCCCCGACGCCCAAGTCCGACCCTCTGCCTTGCTCCCCATCCTCTGCACCAAGGCCAGCGCCCGACCTCTGCTTCGTCTCGACCATGACCTCCAAGCCTTGCCCTTCTTCTCCTTCTCCCACCGTCGTTGTATGGCGTGGCCGTGCAAGCTCGTCGTCCCCGGCCTCGGGCTAGTTTGGGCCCGCGCGCCGCCATCCCTATTTCGCTCGACCCCCACCGTGCGTCCGCGAGCGCCAGCAGCTCGTGTCTCCACCCGTTGTCGCCGCCTTGTGCGCTTGTGCAAGCCACCCAGTCCTACTGCCGGCAACCTCCAGCCACTCCCGCTTGCAGTGCCTCCTCTCGAGCAGGAGCAGCTTGAACCGATGCCTCCATGAAGCCAGAGTGTGGATTTTTGTGTGCACCAGATACACCAAGTTCAACTACATGACCGTCTCTATTGTCCAAGTGTCGCCAAGATGCACCCCTGGATTCACCAAGTACCATGACACACGGAGCCCTCAGATCCGTCAAGTTCCACTGCCGTTGCAAAAATGAGACCGACAAGTCCGAAGACCCCCAAGTACCACGACACCGACCCCGAACATCTACGGAATGTGTACGTCTACGAAAACGTGAACAACTACTTCCACTACCATCGACCTCGTGGACATCAAGTTCGACTACCCTCGCCGTGTACAACAACCGCCGTCGTGTACCACTACTTCCACTTCCGTCGCCATGACCGAGAGTACAACTACTTCCACTACCGTCGCGAGAACGACTACTTCGACTACTTCCACTTCGATCTCGAACACCCCGAGAATGCACGCTTCAAAGGTATACCCGCCGATGCGATGGACGAATGCTTGTGATGTATGAGATGCTCGTGTTTGCACCATGCCCGACTTGTTTCGTGTGTGTTCCTTGCTTTCCGTGTCACCAACAGTGGGAACCCGGTAACGGGATCACCCCACCTTCTTTCGCATGACATGCTCACGCCACCTTTCTTTTGCACCGGCATCTCGATGAGTTGTCGGATCATCAGAACTTTGCCGTGGCATTGTTTCCATTCTCGCCGCCATGACACCCTTTCCTTCCATTGTGGCGACCAAATGCTTCATATCATGTTCATGCCAACTTTTCATAAAATTGCATAAAAACTTGCAAATGTCATCCGCATCATGATAACAACATTCAAATGTTTAGAGTTGTTGTTTGCATAAAAATTGCTAAATGACATGTGGGGATTTTTTGGAATTGTTGTTGTTATTTCCGGCCTCATTTAAATTGGCTAAATAGATAGTTTACTTATGCTTCACCTCTTGCCATGGTAAACAACATTTAAACTTGTTGGGTTCATAAACGAGAGTCAACTAAATAAATCGAATGTGGTGTTTCGTCAATATGCAACTCGTTACATATTGAGCTCCACTTAACTTGTAGTATTGTTTGAACACTTTGCCATGCCATGCATATTTAAACCGGACATGCATCATACTTGTTTGTGCATCATATGCTTGTTTATGCTTGTGTGTTTACCATGTTGTTTGCTTCTTTCTGGTTGCTTCTCTCGTTAGCTTCGGTTTCGTTCCGGAGTTGTGAGGATTCGTTCGACTATGACCGTTTGTCTTCTTCATGGACTCGTTCTTCTTCCTAGCGGGATCATAGGCAAGATGACCGTTCCTCGATATCACCTCTGTCTTTGCTTTGCTAGTTGTCTCGCTCTATAGTTATATCTCGCAACCCATTCTTGTCATGTCAACCTCCTATGTTGCCATGAACACTACAAAAGAAATACACTTCTGTGATGATATGTGTTTGTCACAGTAGGTCACGTTTTCTGCCATGCATGTAAATCCATGATGATTTTATGAAAGAATCAAGATAGTCATACCTGTGCCGTAGAAGTGTTCCATGACATTACCAAAATTATCATCACGGAAGTGTCCACTTCCATGACGAGAAATCGCGCGTCACATAAGTGCTTTCGTCAAGGGTGACCGACACGTGGCATCCACCGTAACGGAACGCCGTTAAGCTATCGGGTCCGGGTTTGGATCCGATAACCCGTTAACAGCCCTGACTAATGGGGATTTTCCACATGTAAAATCATCATTGGCTGGAGGAAACACGTGTCGGCTCGCCGTTGGAACAGATGTCATCCACTCATTGGACCCAAAGCGCCTATGATACGCCGACACGTGGCACGGCCCAACAGAGGCCCATTCCTGTGAAAAGGCCGGCCCGTTTGACTTGGTCAAAAGGTGGCAGGACGGCCCACGGCAAGCCTGTTAACGGCATGTTCGCATATAGCCCATGTATAGCCAGCTAACCCAGGGCCCATTTACGGCCTATCCGAATTAGGCCCAGTAAAGTCATCTGGGCTGTCCAATATAAATCCAGCCTGTTTTAACTTCCGGCCCATGTATGGCCCATGACATCTTTCGGCCCATATGAGGCCCTTATTACTCTCGGCCCATTAACGGCCCGTGGTAAAACTGGCCCGTAATGAACAGTGTATCACTTTATACCCATGAACGGCATGTGGTGAAACTGACCCGTAATGAACATTGTATCACTTTATACCCATTAACGGCCCATTATTCCGTTGGGCCAATTCCAGCCCATGTTATCTTTCGGCCTTCACGGGGCCCATTTATTCTTGGGCTCATTTCCACATTCATTTACTTACGGCCCATTAATGTAATTTTCTGCTTGTGGGCCAAATTTAACCCGTGGTTACAGTCGTCCCGTTTGTGGCCCGTTAGTACGTTGGGCCGTTTTAATAGCGTCATCAAAATACGTCCGATTAACGACAGCCCGTTATGGTCGGCCCATGAACGGACAATTTCAACTCTAGCCCATTTACGGCCATAATGTGGTCTGTGATTGGCCCATGTTTGGCCAACCGATCATACGGCCCGTAGAAGGCCCATCGATGATACAGCCCATAGAAGGCCCATTGTGTCTACAGCCCGTATAAGGCCCATTGTTTCTACGCCACGTAGAAGGCCCATTGTTTTTTTTAAGAAAGAAGGCCCATTGTTTCTACGGCCCTTAGAAGGCCCATTATTTCTACGGCCCGTAGGAGGCCCGTGTTGACTACAGCCGGTGGGCATCAAAGTTCACCACCAGTGCAAATATAGGGAACACCCTACACTATACAAAAATGGCTTGTTGTTTTCTTCAGCCGGTGGCTACACGTTAAGAACAAATTTTGTATCGCACCAAAACAAATTACAACTATAAAACAAAAGGAAGGTTGGCATAAAAGTTAATAGTCTAGTAGATAAATGCACCACCAGAAGTTCAGAAGCTCAGTTCATTTGACCTAACTGTTACGTTTTCATGCTGTATTTTCCGATGGAGCACCATAACCTTCGCCTTCAATTCTCCTAGGCTCCTGAACAACATAGAAAATGTCTGATAGTCTGGTTTCAAACCCATGCATATCATGACAACATCGAACAATGTCTCTCCTTGTTTCACAAAGGGTCTCTGTTAGGGAATGGACTTGTGTCTGGAGCGCATATACAACATTGTTTTGAGCTTGCATATCTTGATCATGAGGCGGTTTGGACGAGATTGCCTTAACAACCAAGCCAGTATTACGCGGGAACGTGCTTTTGGCACTGTTAGTGGACAGGTACTGACCCACTGCAACAAGAGCTGACATTGTGGTTATAGTTGCCTCACCACCTTCATAAGGTGGCGGTTCCACCATTTTTCCCATAGCTCGCTGAAAAGTTGAGGTTTTACATTAGTAGTACCAGAACAGAAGATATTAAGGAGGCAGCAAAACCAAACAAAATAGCTTTGGTCTATATACAGAACTTATTCTGGTGAACCCATGTAAAATAATAGTTGTATTTTATTGCAAAGTACATAATAAAACCAGGTTCCAAACATATGACCATGTACCATCGCTAATGTATTGTCTATTTCTTCACATTGTACCGAGGGCTAAGGATAAAGACACGAAGTTTATAATATGGTAAGCATAGTATGTCATCATTCATATCACAAAACAACTGAGAACAGACAAATAGGAAATTGTAATGTTGTGTGGGCAAGTCCAGTACGGAACTAGATTACAGGTCAAGATCAAAGGAACATCACTCCTCTGTTTTAAACCTCGTAAGGTGCAATGATACGCTAAGACAATTGTGTATAAAATTGAAAAGAGTAATAGACATTGGCTGCAAACCATGCAGTGCAAGGCACAAGTCAGAGTTAGTAGTAGTTAAAAGGCATGAGGATTAAGGACTTACAACAGCGGCTTTGACTGGTGTAGTCATGCCCTTCTTCTTGCTGGTGTGATAGTCCTTGAAAATTTCCACAGCATTTGGTTCAGGTACTTTTTGGTCCTTGCGGGCTTTCCTCTACATTTGAAACAAGTCAATATAGATCTGATAATATGGTACATTGAAAAGAGTGAAACAGCAGCTAATTACAAGAGCCTCGGAGTATGCAATATAGCTACGAGATCCTGTCGTCTATTGGAATTTCACTTTCGTACGGTTGGCCTTGTTCTTTGAATAGTTCACCTACAAGAAGATAGATTTGTGTGGCACATGCGTAAATAGGACTTCAAAATGTGATCTGATCACATATATATAATGTACATGATACTTCGGATCGGACCAGTGTTTAACAAGGCCTCTCAAATCTTCATCAGATATATTTTCCACTTGAGATGTTTGGGAAGTTCACTGTTAGCCTTGCCTTCAAAGTGAGTTTTCCTCAAGTTATACCGATACTGTCGCAGAGCAGACTTGAAAACATGGGTGCAAGCTTGTCTGGTTGCATCATCTTGGCTATCCAACTTGAACCTCATCTGTTGAAAATTATGGGAGTCTCATTATCAGCAACCTAGAAAGTATTGGACAGAGCAAGATGATATTACTAGTTTCCATACATAACCATACTTACAGATAAATGGTCGAGGAAGGTGCTGAACTGGGTTTCGTCTTTGTCATTCCTGTACTGAATCCATGTTGGGAGGATACGTACATGACACCTAACAGCAACCCCTCCCTCTGATACTAACTTGGCTGACTCTGTAGCATCACGTGGCCTTTTTAAACCTGCCTCAAAACGGATCTCCATTCTTCCTCCTCTAGATTTAGTTAACCCATCGAGCATTATCCCTGATGTTTGTTTCTTGTTGCGCCTACGTGCTAGTCCAACAACAAACATAGGAAGTGTTAGTGTACATCAGACTGTGAGACTACATATAAAGAAGCATGCAATTGTAACTTGACTCTAGCAACTACCTTCTTGTTGTTGAATCTCACAAAGTTCATCTAATCTTGCCAACTCATCTTGTGTCAAGAGTGCTTCGGAAGTAGTGTCAGGTGGCAAGGGAGCTTGGGAACGTGCTGCTAGCTGAGTTGACTGACGAGTAAATCGTGCAGCTGGTGGTATTGTGGAAGGTGTTGCAACAACTAGGGTTGTCTCTACTTGTTTGGTGGTAGCTATTTGTTTCTGTTTAGCTTGTTCTACAGCTAGTGTAGCACGGGATACCCTGTCGGTACAATTTTCCGCTGGACTTCGACCTTCTATTACACCATCAGTACCAGCAGAATCTGTAGGATTGTTCCGCTTCCGTTTCCCTGTCGTTCTGTCTTGCTTCCTCTTGGTCTGTGCCATGTTAAGTCAAGCCGACAAGAAAAACGAATATCAATTTAGTTCTTCAGAACAACTGTACTTTGATGTAAGAACATGGTGTGATAGACAGATATTGTATGTTCTAGAAACAGAGACATGTGTCTTAGTCACAAGTATAATGTGTAAAGTAAGAAGATGAAATACAATAAAATTAGAAGCAATACAAGCTAGACATCATACATAACATGCAACCACATATAACAGTGCCAAGTTAGAGGGAGCACCTGTGATGGTGCACTAGGGGAGACGTGCTCATCACCAACACGGCTACGTTGAGTGTCTATGCATGTGTTGTCTTGGAAATCATCTTGGGGGATGGAGGAGTAGAATCTGTAGAGGCCCTCCATTTGGAAGGAGCACCTTCATCCACTGCCTTGCTAACTTCCTTCCGCTTAATTGATTTTGAATTGTCAAGTAAAACCGACAAGAAAAAAAGCAATAAAATTCACTCTTCAGAACTCATTCATGCATGATACTGACAATCACTACTTTGATGTAAGGCAAACACATGATTCTAGGATGGAATAATACGAAAGACAGGATGGCATGGCATATTCACAATTGTTTGTGTAAACTAAGCAGAAACCATTTCACCAAATAAGAAGCAATGCAAGCTAGACACCACGTGAAAGATGCAACCAATATGACTCTGGCAAGTTAAAAGTGTCCCATCATAAATGGCATTTCAACAAATTAGAAGCAGCGCATGCTACAAATCATATCAAAGATGCAACTAATATCACACTTCATATACTGAAGGTGTCTCGTCATATTGATTTATGCAGGATACAAAAAAAACAATAGTTTTATGTGAGGACATACTTAATAGACAGATATACTATGTACTAAATACAGGAAAGCATGTCACATTAACAGGTATAATGTATAAGCTAAGCAGAATAGCACATGCAGTTTAACCAGATTGGAAAAATTACAATCTAGACACCATATGCAACATGCAACCACATATCACGCTGCCAAGTTTGAGCAAGCACCTACGATGCTAGTGTAGGGGAAATGCGGTAATCAGCTACAGAGCTACATTCACTATCTTCACCTAGCCTTGCTGTTTCTTGAGAATCAAGTCGAGAGGCTGATGCTGCATTCTTTAAATGAGGAGTAATCGACTTGCCTGACTGCCTCATCATAAGTGAATGATGAGGGATACACAAGAACATTAGTTTGATGTAAGAACATGGTTAATACACAGATGTACTAGTATGTACCAAAAACAGAAAGGCATGTCATATTTAAAGGTATAATTTATAAGCTAAGCAGATGCAAATTAACCAAATTGGAAGCAATACAAGCTAGACATCCGGCTAGAGTGGTGAGCATGATCATCTAGGACCTGAGAGCCTGGTGGGAGGCGGGCTGCTTCGCCACCATCGCGGCTTTTTAGTTGGCTTCCAGGTGATGCCTCTCTTTGCTGGGCTTGTCACTGGCTCGGCCAGTGCCCTGACTAGCTATTTGTCTTATGGTGCTCACGGGATGGTGGTTCATGTAAAAAATATCTTTCCTTATCTTAATAAAGACCGACTTCGGCCTTTCGAATACAAGCTAGACACCATATGGAACATGCAACCACATATGACACCGTGAAGTTACAGCAAGCAGCTGGGATGGTGGTTCATTGCGAGCGAGGTCATCAACTTCAGAGCTACGTTTACCGCCTCCATCTGCTGACACTGCACATTTTATAAGTCTGAAACGTGTCTGGTCTATCCGCCTAGCACGCTGGAGTGAGTTGTCTCTTTTCTTTTTTGCTTCTCTCATAGCAGCAGAGTCTGAAATACCCTTGCATAAAAACACAATAGTGAGAGTATGGGTGAAGTGTGTGCAGAACTAGTGCACTGTAAAAGTAGCAGATAGCAGGTGGCTGGAAAATAAATGACAGGAGACATATGATAGCTCTACAACATTGCATGGCAAACAAAATTAGATTCTAGTCCGTATGATTTTGTAATATATGAGCACAGGAAATGCAGGTACTCCTCCAGCACACCACCACATGTGGTCATATCAAGATAACAGTCGACTGAAAATAAATAGGTCAGCCAATTTTTTAATGAACCGTCCGATCTATAAGGAACGGGTAGATGGCCTTTGTCTACCTCCCGCCAGTCACTGTTGATGATCTTTCTCGAACCGCCAGCGACCACCGGCCCAGACCCCTGCCTCCGCCGCCCCACCCTCCCCTCGACCTCACAGCACCGCCGTGCTTGGCAGCGCCCCCAGGCCATCCCTTTAATCTCGACCGACCTCCAGATCGGGCGCCAGTAGCTCTAGGCCCCACACGCCCCTAAGATAAACACCGAGGCGCTGCTTCCCTGGCGTAATAGGCGGACTAGCGCCTGTTACGCTGGGGAATGCTTCCGTTAATTGGGAATCAACTGACCAGGAATTGAAATTCAGGGGGGCGACGGACCTCTAGCTAAGGTGAAATAGTATATGAGGAGAAACCTTGTGCATCGCGAGTTACTAGGAACATCTAGTATCAAGAAGAAATGGTTAACTAGTGTCTTCTGTGGGATGAATACCGTGCAAGCAGACACGTAAGATTTGCACGAATAAGGGAAGAGGAGTACCATTTTTGGTTGCCGGTGTGGTGTCCTCCACATGTCGCTACGATCTTCTTCTTTCTTCCAAGGAAACCGATGTTCTGGAGGAGGGTGCAGGCTTGGACGAACCCATGTCCAAATTGTTGACTGTGTTGCTATGGTCGTATGTCAGCGGAGGGGGTGCAGATCCGGGGCGGCGAAGAACGGCGTAGCAGGAACAACTCCGGTGCGGTGGAGGGTGGCGAAGTTGGAGCGACAGCGGTGAGGCGCAGGACGGCGTGGTTGAACCGGCTCGGGTACGGATGGCTCGGCCTCGGCTTCAACTACTAGCCGTGGAGGGCGTTGCGGTTGAGGTTGCGGTGGACGACGACGTCGGGGTATCGGCTCCAACGTGATGGAGGAGGGCGGCTGTTGATGGGTGGAATGGGGTGGCGGACAGAGGACGCCGGGGTTTCACGGCTGGTGGAGAGGTAGTTTTCGCGCCCACGGAGTACGAATGGGGAATTGGACGGGTGGGCGGGGGCGGGGGGAGAAGCATGTTTCGGGTTTGGGACGCGCTTGTTTGAAATTTGGGGAAAGTACAAACTTTGCTCCCCTCTTAAATTTCGGACCTACTGCGGGTCGGGGGTAGGATGGTAATCCCAGGTGTCCCAAATAGTGAGCGGGAGCGATTTCGGCCGCGCGCATGTGTGCTTAGGCGGCCATTGTGTATGAATGTTTTTCGGAGGCTGTTGCGTGGAGTCTAGATGAAGCTACGAACCTACCCCGGTTTAGACCTTTGGACGTCGGGCCGGTAGGTTTCACGGGTCGGAGTTATTAGAAAAGTAATTTCCTTGTACTACCAAACATTGGTCTCATGCGGTTTCGGGCGAGTAGAGGCTCTTTTGGCGCTTCGTTCGAAATTTTGAAACACAAGCATTCACGTTTAGAATACTCTTGAACTTTGTGGATTGACCTAAATAGACAACGTTAAATTTGACCTTGTATGTTTGAAAACCTCATTAAATTATCCGCTTCTTTTAAAAAAAATACACTTGAAAATCCTATAACTACGAGTATTTTGGAATGGAGGAGCTAAATTAGAATCTATTTTGTACACGACTACATATGCTATTATGTACAAAATCAGAGCAAAGATTGGTGCCCCCATAATTTAGGTATGATTTACAAATGCCATGATATAAAATTCAAATAATTGAATGGACTTCATGTTGAATTCGATTTTTTAAACCACCTTAAGTTGAATTCAAATGTATGCTAGTCCATAGGTAGCTATTTATAATGTTCATTGCGTAACTTTCGTATGTATAATGTGCTTTACACACACAACATGAACTATACTCATGTTTATATTCGATTGCTAAAGCGATGCATTGTGTGGAGTTCAAAATACTAACTATGTGGATCAATTGTGTCGAATAATAACATAGACATGCTCAAATTCGATAGAATCTAGATGTCTGGTGGACCAATGACCGTTCCTTACACGAATTGCAAATATCATGATCCCATCCTAATATTTGGATACAATTTATATCTTTAATCAATGTGTACAGCAGTCTTGTACGTGTAGTTTCACTCTCCACGGGTGGTCTCTCACACATGCTCACACACTCTCTCCCGAGTTGTCTTTCTCGCACACATGCTCTCGATATAACCCTCCCTCCCTCTCGTAACCATTTACGATTGTTTTCACTAACCTTTATCACAAGAACTCTCCCTCTCGCAAGCATACACACGCACAATACCCATCAACCCTTTCTATATACATAGACCTGCCTACATGTCTCCTGTACGCACATTATCTTTAGGCATGTCTCTCACTCATTGTCTCACACCTCTCTTCTTAATCGACGAGTATGATTCTAGCAGAGCATTCTGTAGGATGCCCCTTAAAGTTAGATTGGATGAATAGTAATATCAGAGATAAAGGGGTTACCTTAGTCCGAGAACCTAGGGTTACAAAACCTAGCCGACTTTGTCAGTGGACGTAGAGTCCTTCACAATTATGCTATCTCTGTCTTGTACGACTAGTCATCCATGGGTCTCCCTAAATGCGTCACGGGCCGACCAATGTGGCGCGGGACGGAACCAAACGAAGGGCCTCACCTCGACCCACCGGACCTTGCGCAGTGACACACCCTCTGCCCCCACGTCTCGTTATCTTCTCACACCCACACATACCAACACAGACACCACACACACAAAAAATGCTCCTAGTGCCTCTATCCATTCCCCCTTTCATATACACACTTAAGGGAATCTCTCGTCGTGACGTCATATTCATCTCTCTCTCTAGACCACTCTCATTTCTCGTGCTATCTCTCCCATGCCCCCCCTGCCGGCCAGGGGCGGCGCCAGCGTGGGGTCATGTAGGGGCGGCCGCCCCGGGTATTTTCTTTACACCTAATGCCCCCTACTGCTTTGGCCACGCCTGTGACCACCATGGGAGGCAAGAGAAGCTCTGCATGTGTGTTCCGCCGATGGTGAGGTCGAGAGGAAGATGAGAAGAGGAAAGAAAACGGTTCGCTAAGGTCCTAAGGAGATGGGCCAATGAGTAAGGCCCAATAGAAGATAAGAAGAGCCCATTTATTTTCTGTATGCAGCCTTCGTTCCCAATCACGCTATCGATCGGGATCCCTTCTCCCATGCTCCCGTGCTCCCCAATCTAAGGGCAAATCACCTCAAAGAATTTCTATGGTCAGAATTACAGATAACCTTCCAAGAGTCTAATAATTACAAGCTAATATTACTAAATTATTAAGTTAAGAAACTGATACGAACAATTTGGAAGCTAATGCCTCGAATATTTAATAAATCATACATTGACCCTACCTCGGGCCTTCAAAAATAAATTCAAGAGTATGCTAAAATATTTATCTTAATATTAATACCTTTTTAACATGTTTTAGTTACCAATTCGACTTGAAGGTTAGAGATTTGGGGATAAAGTGGAAGTCAAAGTTAGAATTTATATAAATTTTCTGGTGTGTCATATATTTTTCTCCTAGTTCTTAGAATGAAACTAATTTGGACAATTAATTATGCCGATTGTCCTGCTTGAATCATACTAGGTGGCCAGTTAATTTTCTGTATTTTCTTATTTGATTGCATCGTGGTTTGATTTTTCTTTTCCTTTATAAGTCCGCCCCTGGTAGCTTCAAATCCTAGATCCGCCACTCCTGCCGGCCCCTCTATCCATGTCTCTCTCGAATACGTAATACACACACATACCTCTCTAGGCCCTGCCAAATGCATCAACTACACATTCACACATGTTACATCACGTACCCCATTGATCTAAAAAGCCCTCTCTTCACGTCTATTTCGCATACAACATTCCTTTTGAATAAAGTGTGGCCAAAAAAAATTTAGAATTTCTACATATATACAACATTACAAAGTTGTATGGAGGAGTATGAACGCTTGCATTGCATGGTGCCCACAATGATATTTATTCCGCACTGTGAATTTGTATATTTTTATACTATATATAAAGTTAGTCATAGTAAAGAGAAACGAAGAGCATCTCTCTCTCCATCGCAAACCCCCCCC
>LR738714.1:186236793-186251942 GCA_902687465.1 Secale cereale
CAACCCCCCCCCCCCCTCTACGCCCCTTTCACATACGCACACAAACTATCTCCAGGTCCTCTAAAAGTAAGCCCCCAGCACATTCACACATGTTTCATCTTTCTCTCACGATATATACAATGACGATCATTGTATTTGAAGCGAAAGCACGATACGTACATTGGACTTCAGAATCCACTCATTACGGTCACCATTTACGTTTTGTGGTTATCATACAGTCACGGGCTCACTGTACAACTCTGTATTTGCTCAAGACATGACTAGTTGACCAGTTAAACGCTCCACGTGGCCCCTCTAGTGTTGCATCACATTATCTCACTACCATCAGGCCTACCTGTCGGCTTGTATCTACTCTACATCTACACTCTTATAAAATACTAGCAAGATGCCCATGTGTTGCACGGAACATCAAGATGCATTTGTATGAGTAGTTTATCTTGTGGGAGAAAAGGATGAACAAGGGAAGGCCTTATTTGCAAGTGTGGAGAGGGGTGTGGGTATCTTTTTGCAAAATTGCCATAGTTTCCTTCCTATCCGTTAGATATAGATCGGACGTCCTATATTGCAGGATGCCAGGCACACGATCATCACCGACTATGCTTTTTATAAGAGTAGGGATAAAATACACTCTTATAAAAAACAAAGTTAGTGATGATGGTGTGCCTGCCATCCTGCAATATAGACCGTCCGATGTATATCTGATGGATAGGAAAGAAACTATGACAATTTTGCAAAAAGGTACCCACACACCTCTCCACATTTGCAAATAAGGCCTTCCCTCGTTCATCCTTTTCTCTCACAAGATAAACTAGTCATACAAATGCATCTTGATGTTACGTGCAACGCACGGGCATCTTGCTAGTAAGAATGAAAACAAATGACAACAAAATATTGGACGGTGGTTCGAAGTCATGACCGCGGGCACAGCTGACAAGGTGGCCTTGTATTTGTATGCTGAGCCGTCTGTTTTAACACACAGGAGCTGGTGTGGTGATTATACACACACGCAAGCATGCACACGAACTGCATGCACGCAACACTCACACGAACACATGCACCCACACACGCACGCAACACTCACACGTACACACGCAGCCACGCACGCACGCAACACTCACACGCACACACGCACGCATGCATGCAGACACTAGTACACCACACGACCAACACAAACTCTCACGCTCAAGTGCTCAACCTACACGTGCATGCACACATACCAGGCCGTGACAGACACATACACAACCAGGTGATTCCCGCGCACGGGGTGGAGTCTTGTCGCGCCTGCGTAAATTTGTGTTTATCTGACCTTTTCCCTATGCGAACTGACAGGTGGGACCCACTAGGAACATGTTCAATTTAACTAGTCAACATGGTGCCAGGCAGACTATTTGGCCGGTCAACAGAGTGCAATCCGATGCCGAACCGTGAGCAAGTGACCGTATAATCACCGCAAAACGTATATAGTGATCGTAATCAGCTTATTCTGAAGTTTGGTGAATGTATTACGCTTTTCACTGTGTAGGCCCTCCAAAACTACATCTCTACACGTTCTCGCATGTTACATCTAACAACTATGCAATACAGCACCACTACTACACTCTAACACAATAAATCATATGAGTTTTTAGTTTTACTAGATATCATATTGTTACTTAATTATTCAGTTTGCATACATTAAAATTGCCTTTGAAATGTATGGCCAGTATCATATACCGCGCTGGAAAAATCCTGCCCTTTCCTGTTTAATCGGGTTTGTATCGATGGATCGTGCGAAACAGCAAAACTATAGTACTATACATAGTACAAGTGACAGTTCACTGGGCCATCGTGTCGTGTACTCCTCCATCGTAAGAGTGGAGCACTCGCTTTCATAAATCTTCTAGTCCCTTTCATCGACATGTGGGGCATCAAGCTACCGGGTCCACGTGCCATACTGGAATACAGTGCAGAGCAGCCGGGGTGAAGCACTAGTCATGGCGCCGGCGTAGTAATGAGCAATGAGGCGTCAAATCACAAAGCTGCACCTTTCCCGCAGTTAAGTTGGAGGGACGGAAGTAATAATGCTAAACAGTAAGAAGTTGGAGGGACGAAGCACCCATCATTTCACTCGTTGCTGAATCCGCTTCTCCCTCATCTTCTTCAAGTTAACCACGTGTTGCTTCTGCCGTTGTTCTGCCTCATGTGGGAAACGGATCGGCTTGATGAAGCACTGACACGTGGGACCGCATGTTAGCAAACCGCCAGGACAACGTCCTCTAAAAATAAGAAACCTCCCCTGCCATCCGCGCGTCAAAATCACCTCCTTTTGACTAATCTTGATTCTATAATTTTTTATATCAATATAACTGAGATTTGTATAGATAGCACACATGAGCAAAACCAAGTGGTACGGTTAAGGGCATCCACAATGTGTAGCCAAATGTGAAAATAGCTTTTGGCATCGTGGGAACCACCGTGGACGGTGCTGCCAAAGCCAAAAAGATGGAACCAAAGCTCCATGATTGATTCATTGAAGGAATAGAAAAATGCAACATCTCTCCACTTTCTCCCGTGCTTGGACACATGTATAGTATAGAGGACAGAGTCTACTCCCCTGTTCCTTCTATCACAAATAACAAAGCAGTGAGGCATCAAATCACAAAGCACGACGAAGCAACCATCATTTCACTCTTCGCTGACTCCGCTTCTCCATCGTCTTCTTCGAGAAACCATCTCACCGCACTAAGCTGGACGGACGACGCTATGTACGAGTAGTACTAGTACATTTACGCGTCCTTTGGTTCAACGGACTTCCTAGATGCAAATAAGGCGGTTGTCTCGGCTGGCAGGCGGCACTTGCGAACGACTTACCGTGGTCTCCCTCAATGGTGTTCTCCATCGAACGCACTTCGCCAAACCACAACGTTCGAGATATCGTCAACGTCACCGCAATGGGGAAGGAAGTCCAATATATTTACTACCTCCATCTTTTTGTGCACAAGGCCAGTATATCAAAATTACAATTTGCAAAAGGCCACTAACACTAATCGAGGCAAAATTGATGGGGTTTGCCTCGTACTAGCAACCAAGGACATTAATATCCCATGCATGCATGCGGAAGTGAGAAGGTTGGTTTGCATGGCGCTGCATTAATCAAGCGATGAGGAGTGAGATGGTTAGCTCTTTGGGCTTTGGAGAAAAAATATGCATTAAATGACACGTGAAACGAGGATTTGTATCGATTAATCCCGCGAAGGAAAACCCCGCCTTTATTTTTTAACACTAGTACTCCTAGTAGAGCAAGTACAATAGAGCTGAGTCAGCGGGCTATAAGGAATAAACTAGTATATTTTTGCTTAGTTGGAGGAAAGACAAGAGGAGAGAGAAGCTAAGCGGGCTCTTCGTGAAGAGCCAGCTCTAGCACGTGCTCCTAGGCACTTTGTGAGAATGAAAGGTGGGCCACATAATAAAAAAATAGTACACTCTTTTGATGTACTATTGTACATGTTGGCTATAAGATGGGTTGTAGATGACATGGCAGTGGCTTATAGCCAGCAGCTGGCTATACTATTAACCATGCTCGTACGTAGTACTACTACGTACTTATCCAGTTTGGGTCTAGGCCTTGCATTGCCATACATCGCCACACATTTTTTCCAAGCTTGCCTAAAGTTTTCAAAATGAAAAGGAGGTACACTTGCGCACGGCTGTAGCGGTCGCACCGCACCCTCACACGGTCGCTCTTGCACGCCGCGGTCGCACCGCACGCTCACATGCACAGTCGCTCCTGCACGCCGCAAACCCAACCAAGGGAATGCACGCTCACTGACACGTGATGTCGCGTGTGAAACAACCAGTGAACAAACCAAACTAAGCCATCCTACCGCTGACACATAATTTTCGTTCATAGAGTATGTTTATCCAACCGCATGTTGGGGAGTATCCGTACAGCCCGTGTGGTGGTCTGTTGGGGAAGAAGAAGAGGTGAGGAAGAAGGGTTAGGAGACGTAGGATATTCATCCAACCGCCTGAAATGGTAGACTGACCCAAGTCAGGCAACTTGCATAACAATATATGTTTTTACACAGCAAAAGATCCATAAAACAACAACATAAAGAAAAACTATCACTGCTCGCGGAACGGGACGGCCTCGTCGTCTTTTGCTGCCAGCGGGAACTAGCCGTAGCTGCCGACATGTGTCTCCACACCGTGGTTGTCCTCGGCCTCCAGCTACTCGTTCACGCGGAGCGTGCGGGCGCTCTGCACGGACGAGAGCACCGCCCGGTTCAAGTCGTGGATGTCCGGTTCCACCTGCAAGAGGGCCTCGATGGCAGTGGCATTCGCGCGCTCCGCGTCGAGTCGAGCCTTCGCCGCCCGATTCAAGTCCAAGACGTCTAGTTCTGCCTGCAGGAGGGCCTCGATGAGAGCGGCATCAGCACGCTTCGCGTCGAGTTGAGCCTCTGTCGCCCGGTTCAAGTCCAGGATGTCCGGTTTCGCCTGCAGGAGGGCCTCAATGGCAGCGGCATCCGCGCGCTCCGCCTCAAGTTGAGCCTCCGCCGCCCGGTTCACATCCACGACATCAGGTTTTGCCTGCAGGAGAGCCTCGATGGCAGCGGCATGCGTGTGCTCCGCGTCGAGTTGAGCATCTGCCTCCCGGTCCTCCTTTAGTATCGCCAGGTCGAACCGCTGGTCCGCCTGCACCATGGGGGACTCAGACGCCAGCACGAAGTCGATGTCCATCGTCTCATAGCCATCAGGGGCCTTCTGTGCCGCGACCTCCGCCATGAACATTGGATCGGCTTCCTCCTCCTCGTAGCTTGGCTCCCGAGAATTCGGGGATTGGCCCGCCGCAAAGCAAGCTTGGGAACGGAGGTCTCTGGCACCGACCGCCGCCGCGATTTCTGCGCGGCGCTCCGACGTCAGCATCTTGTAGTACGTGATCTTGCGGCGCACCATGACTTTCCGGTGAACTAGGGGACGCTTGATGCGTGCTAGGGGATCGAAAGGTGGGGGAAGGGGCTGGAGTAGGCCGAGCAGCGAAGGTTCTGGTGTGAATAGTGGTTCTGGTGACGACCTATCAATCGGTTTTGACTGTACATCGCTCTTGTCACGTTCGCGTTGTAGCCCGGCACGCTGGACCCTCCACGTCGCTCACCGAATGGAACGCACTTCGTCTTGCGTTTTCGCTCGCTTGTGGGACCGCAGTTGAGAGCAAACCGACGTCCCTCCCCCTCCCCCACCCGCGTCATTTTATGCGGAGTAAATAAAAATAGAGGGAGTATACTACGGATGAGGATCCCCTGACGTGGCCGAACCCATTGAGTAACTGGCATGCGGGGCCTAGCAAGCATGGGGTCCACCAGTAAGTGACCGAAAGGGACGGTAAGGCAGGGATATGTATGTGAAAGGAGCTTCCAATGATATAATTTTCACATTAAACATCTCATGTACTATTAATCTTGTCAATATTCAAATGCGGTTTTGAAAAACGCATTAGAGCATGGTTAATAATATAGCCAGTCGATGGCTATAAGGAACTGCCATGTCATCTATTGATCTCGTCAACATGAACCGAATGGGATGTCAAAACTAAGACGTGAAGCAACACGTAGTGGAGGCAAAGTGAAACTTCAAATGAACCGTTAATTTCTATGCATGTCAGACAAATTACAGATAAACATTGGAAATACAAGCATGGTCTAGGCCCACATGCGAATGATACTCGGCGGAATGTTCAAATGAGGCATGCGGGAGGATGGACTCGACTGAAGGGCGACATGATCGATGGAGAGGAATGAGAAATAAGCAAACGCCACATGATTATACTTGAACGGCTCAAATAAACAATAAGTTGTCTCGCTTGGCCTACATAGTGAAAGGCTTAATGCGCAACGCGGAGCACTGACGCTCGAATATGGCCGGGAAAATAGGGAAACCGACATGTGGGCACACATGTCGGGACGACGTAGCGCAAACTAGTCCAATGGAGGATCTGGCCCACGACCTCTTCGCCACCGACAACCGTTCATGTGGGTCGTGGGGGCCAACAACGTGGTGCAGCTCTAGCACCGCCTCTGAACACAGGGACCGCGGTGAGCGAAACGCTCATCGTCGCTAGACACGGTCGGTTTTAGTGTGCCGAGGGTGGTGTTAGTGTTGTGGCACGACCAACAGTATGTTTGGTTTGTGCCCAAGGTTGCCCCATCAAAGCATTGGGTAGCCAAAATTTTGGTTGAGGTTTTCGATGCCCATGATTTGGCCGACATCGGCAAGAAAAATGAACTAGAGTTGGCTAGAGTTCATTGGCATGCCAAAAAAATGGCAACCATCCAAACAAAGACCAATCTTTGTGTCATGACCAAAATTTTGGTAAGGTGCACTTTGGCCACAATCCAAACACACGCCAACACCCGTCTCATCGAGGATGCAGGGGGCGTTGGGACGCGTCCGTGGAGTGGTGTAGCGCGGCCAACTGCATCCTCGGGACCTGAGACCATGCCGGGTCGTCTTGCTTTTTCAATGACATGCGTTGATCGCATGTGAGCAAAGGGCATCTCCAACGTTGCCACGACCGTAGCTGACTACCCTGGCACACCAAAAACCCTCGTCCCTCGCGTCGTCGCGCGGTGCGTTTCCAGCCGGCGCCATCTGCCCGCATTCATGTCGTCCGTCCGTATGCCGTTGTTAAGAGGCTCGGTGCCCGAGGAACCAACTATGGCGACTTAATGATGCACCAGGACACTCGGCATCACCGGAATGCGCTACTTAAAGCGGCAATGCCCAGCTAACCTCCACACCATAGCGCATCGTCCTCCTACCTGGCACCACATCTGCCATGACCGCAAGCGTGAACGCTCTGCGGGAGAGCTTGTCTTCGGGGATGGAGCTCGAGGACGCCGCCCTCGCTCAAGTCGCCGCACAAGCGGTGGCCACGCTGGCGGCCGACGACGGGAGCACCGTCCGCCACGCGTCCTACTTGCTGTCGTCTGATACGTCCAAAACGTATCTATAATTTCTGCTTGCTCCATGCTTCTTTTATGTGATATTGCTATGATATTTATGCACTTCCATACACTTCTGATCATATTTGGACTAACCTATTAACTCAGTGCACCACAGTGCCAGTTCCTGTTTTGTGCTGTTTTTCTATTTCAGGTTTCCCCCATATTAAAAGTGCTCCAAAAATTTCGGGAAAAATACAGGAAAAATCAGCGTACAGGAAGCTTCACGAAGAACCAAAGCGGGGCCAGAGGGGAGCCAGGGGTGGCCCAGGCGGCCACCTGGCGCGGCCCCACCCCTGGCCGCGCCGGGGGGGCGCCTGGGGCCCCCTCTCCGCCTCTGGTTGCCCCCCTTCGCATATATATTCCTCTCGTCCCAAAACCCTCGAGGACGGAACCCTTTTTCGCGATCTCGCCTCTGTTCCACCGCCGCAACGCTTCCAAGATCGGGAGCATCAGGAGAACTCTTCCCGGCACCCTGCCGGAGGGGAGAACCACCACCGGGAGCTTCTCCACCACCATGGACGCTTCCTGGATGAGTTGTGAGTAGTCCACCTTGGACCATGGGTCCATGACCAGTAGCTATGTGATGTTCTCCTCCCCTCTTTGTTCTTCATGGTTTAGACCTCGTGAGCTGCCCTACATGATCGAGGCACATATGTAATCTTTCTGCTGGATCTGATGGATTATGAGATTATGTTCAGATTGTGTATGAGTAATATATTTGATTCACCTCTTTTATATATTTGTTCTTGAGTAATTCTTGCATGTTCTCCGTTGCTGTTTATTGCTTTAGCCAAGTAGTAGGTAGTAACTCCAAGAGGGAGCGTTATGCTTGATTGTGGGTTCATGCCCCCTGATGACTAGCTTGAGTGACAGAAACATGAGTCTAGGGGATGTGTTGTTGCCACAAGGGGGAAACAACGGTGCTTGTACTTGCGGGTGCAAGGATTGTTTACTTTACGCAAAGTTCTTTTAATGCAGTTGTCTGTTGCTTTGAGTTTACACTTTGGGTGGGATTCGCAACTTAATACCAGCGAGATGTTCTGGATAGATATCTCAAGGTGGATGATTAGTAGTAGATGCAGATGGATTTCGGTCTACTTGCCTTGGCGTACCGCCCATGCTTTTGAGCCTCTACCTTTCTTTGCAGCATAGTTAGCATTGGTTTGCGCACATAATCCTGTCAATTGCCCAGCTGTAATTTGTTTACCTCGCTTAGCTGTTTTATCGTCTTTTGGGAGAGAGACATCATGGGACCCCGGTCCATATTACCACCACTGATCACACCTTCTATTTACTTCCTGTTTCTATTTCCTAGTTGCAGTCATAGCTATCATTATTATCTCTTGTGTTTGATCCTTTGTAAACAACAAGGCCGAAGGGATTGACAACCTCTCTGTACTCGTTGGGAGCAAAGTTATTTGTATCTGTGTGCAGGTCCTGTCAACCGCTAAGTTTCTGGCACCGTTGACACCTACTTGTCGACCCTCGGAGTCTCACGGGATTCGATCCTTGGTATCTTTGTCAAGGGAAATTTGCTGCTACGCTACATCTCAACCTTCCACTTGGGGTAACCAACGAGGGGCGAGAAGCCATCAAGCAAAGTTTCTGGCGCCGTTGCCGGGGACTCCACTCTTCAAGATAGGGGAGTTGCACGCTATCTTTTATCTTTGCTTTTTAGTCTTGTTAGTTTACCTTTTAGTTTTTGCTTTAGTGTTCCTTACCAAAAATCACAAAAAAATTATTTGATTTTCTGTTAGTAGTCCTTTCTGTTTAGTCAAGCATGTTAGGATTTGGTGCTTTGAGGGAATCAGAAGTTCTAGATTTCCATCAAAGGGATGGAGAAAATATGAAGAAGGCATGGGACAGAATTTCTGATGCACATAGGAGAATTATGCCTTGGATACCTATAAAAATTGTGCTTAGAAATTTTTACCATGGTCTTTTTAAATGGTGTAAACACTCTCTTGATATTATAGCTGAAGGAGATTTCCTAGAGTGTGATGAAGCTAGAGCTCTTGAAATTATACATGGTCTATCTAGTTACTTTGTTTATGATCATAGTTTTGATACTGTCATATATAGACTTGCTACTATTGAGAAGAGAATGGATGCTCTAGACTTGATGAAGGTAGAGAAACCCAAACCCAATAAGAGAGATATTTTGGAAATAGACAATGATTGGGAGCCTTTTGTTAGGATTAGCATCTCCAATCAAGACTTCCTTGCTTATTGTGATATTGGATCTATGGTTTCTACTATGCCAAAAATTGTTCATGATTCTTTAAAATTTAACATGGACAAATTATCATCCTATCATGAACATGCTAATGGGGATATTTCTGAGATCCAGGGAAGAATAAAAGACGTACCAGTTACATTCCTTAAGGGGATTGCAATGGTTGATTTCTTCATCATGAAGCCAAACCAAGGAAATATAGTGCTTGGAAGGGACTTCCTCCGAGCCGTAAAAGGCTTCATCGATATAGGTAAGGGACAAATCCGCCTACGCGGGAAGGCAAAAGGTACGTACCCCTTTCCTAGAAAGAACAAGGATGAACTTGTTGAGGAACCATTTGAAGCAATTTATAACTCCGATTATTATGATGAATTTTGATTCCTCCTTTTTGCATCATGCCTAGCTTAAAGGCATAAAAGAAAGCGCTTTTGGGAGGCAGCCCACAACGAATAAGGTTTTATTTTGCTTTTGTTGTGTCTTGATGTTTGTTACTACAGTAGCATCATCATTGTATCTTTTCTTTTCAGCTTTGTGCCAAGTTTAGCCTCCGATTGCAAGAAAGTTCAAAAGTTGTGACGTGCTGTCCAGAAAACAGATTCTGTCCTTGGACAGAAAAATTCGTATAAAATCACCAGATCATCTTTTTGATCTGAATTGTTTTGACAGCGTGCCTTATACAATTGGCTTTCGAGTGTCTGTTCTGAGTTTTTTGATTTGAGTTGCAGAAGTGCCCCGAAAAAATTATTTACTACCTGCTGGTCTATTTTTCACAGATTCTGTCCTGTATTGCCTTTTCTTCATTTTGCAAACCTTGAGCTTGCTTTTTCTTTGCAAAAACCTTGTGGCAATCTTGAGAAACAGTAGCTCTTCAAGATTATCCTTATTTCCAGTAGGGAAAAATTATTTTATTATGGGTACTAACCTCGCTAATCAGATTATGATGAGTTATGTATGAAGGGAGTTTTCAAGTGTGCGAGGGAAGATGATAAAAGAAGATTCAGGAGGGTCAAACGCTAAAGCATGGGGATGCCCCCATGCACCCCCAAGAAATATTCAAGAAGACTCAAGCGTCTAAGCTTGGGGATGCCCCCATGCATCCCCTTTTCCATCAACAATTATCAGTTCGTCTTTCGTTCCACTATATTTTAATCACTTCATGCGTTATGTGCTATGCTTGGAGCGTCTTGCTCTTAGTTTCCTTTTTAGTTTTCTTTAGCTTTGCTTGCTGTTCACAACAAGTTAGAACCCAGCTTTCTTTTTGTGGGAGAGAAACACGCTCCACTTCAACCTAGAACACAACATAGGATTTTCATGCTTATCTTTGTTGTGTGTGTTCTTTGTCTTTCCATAGCTGCTGTCATGTTTAGCTCTTAGTTTTCATGCTTTTCTTTTTAAAGAGCTTTTGTTTAGTTGGTTGCTGAACTCTCTTGAGTTTTCATGATTATCTTGTTAAGAGAATTTGCCCGTTGCACTGAGTTGTGTGTCTTAACTTAAAGTAGGTAACTGAGGTTGCTATTTAATTTTAGTAGTAACTTGCAATAGTTTTGAGGTATTGCCATGAGTAATGTCTGAACTTTTGGTGTCAAGAGCTTTAGCCTATTAGTGATAGATGTCGTATTTTGGGCAATCCGTGTTTATTTTCGAAAACCTACAAAATAGTTGAGAACTTTAGCTACTAGATGGATCACTAATCTTTGGAGGGATCGAATATTAGAGTACACTCACGTACCATGAGTCGAGGATGCGCAAGGATAACCAAACCCCCATACACTCCTCCCCGGGGTACTTGTCTCTTTGTGAACCTCCTAATTAGATTGAGAGTTACCGATAATAAGTGCATGAGTTCTTCGGACTAATGTGAGTATTCGAAAGTTGACGCTTCCACCTAGCCATATTTTTCTAGCCTCTTCGGTACCGTGCATTGCCCTTTCTCACCTCGAGAGTTGGCGCATACTTCGCCGGTGCATCCAAATCCTTGGCACGATATGCTCTGTCATCATAAGCCTCATTATATCCTTCCTCAAAACAGCCACCATACCTACCTATTAAGGCATTTCCATAGCCTTTCCGAGATACATTGCCATGCAACATCCATCTTCTCATGACTTGATCTTCATGTCATACATACTTTTTGCTTGATCGATGAGCCGCATGCTAGTTGGGCCTTGCCCTAATCATTGCTACATGACGCGCTAGCATCATTGCATATCCTGCTACACTCGCAGAGGCATACATTTGCATACATCATGATAGTTTCATTTTCTTTATGTTGAGTACTTTTGTAAAGTGTGAAAGATCTTCTATACTTCTTGTAATATATAGAGTGTTGCCCCTAAAGTGAGGAAAAGATCCCAAAGAGGACAAAATCAAAAGATCCCAAAGAGGACAAAATCAAAAGATCCCAAAGAGGACAAATGAGAGTTAAATAGAAAGAGCCATTGAGGCCACGAAAAAATAAAAAAAAAGAGAAAAAAGAGAAAAAGAAATAAAAAGAGAGAAGGGGGCACACTACTATTCTTTTTGAGAGATCCACACTCGTACTCCATCTTATACCTTGTACTCCATAGAGATTATCATTCATGCATATAGCTAGGTGGGGACCTTCACACTATAGAACTTGGCTTGTATATTCCAATGATGAGCCTCCTCAAAAGAGCTCTAGGTCTTCTTGAGCAAGCAAGTTGGATGCACCCCCACTAGTTCCATTGGAGAGCTTACCTTAGCTCATATGTGCATCCGTTGCATGGCAATCCCTACTCCTCACATCATATCTATCATTTGGCTTTCTCTCGCCCATGATTGTCCTCATTGATGTGAGCCTTTCACACCTTTTTTGTCTTCCCCCTTCATCATTTTTCTCTCTCTTTGCCATCCTAAGTGTCAACCATTCTTGCTTACGCTCATCCATTGCATGAATGCTCAAAATATCAAAAGGGAGTGGATCATTTTGACTTGTACCTGGCTAGTGGTCTGGGGATGAGTCAAGATAAGATTCCAAAGAAGACCAAGTGTGAAACTTTAGTAGATTAAGTTCTCAACAATACAAAAACTATGTTTTACTCTCTCGTATATCCATATCCCCTTTCTTGCATGCAAACACCATTTGGAGACATTCGAGTCACGGACAGCGAGAGCTCTTGCACCTTTATGTTCCTATGTTGCTTGTTACAATGCTAATATAGACTCTTGCTTGTTATGACTTGAATTGAATTACATGCCTTGATTGCTTTACTTAAAAAGTTCTTATATGGTTAGTAGCATGTCACCACAGAAATTATGCTTGTTATCATTTACCTACTCGAGGACGAGCAGGAATTAAGCTTGGGGATGTTGATACGTCCAAAACGTATCTATAATTTCTGCTTGCTCCATGCTTCTTTTGTGTGATATTGCTATGATATTTATGCACTTACATACACTTTTGATCATATTTGGACTAACCTATTAACTCAGTGCACCACAGTGCCAGTTCCTGTTTTCTGCTGTTTTTCTATTTCAGGTTTCCCCCATATTAAAAGTGCTCCAAAAATTTTGGGAAAAATACAGGAAAAATCAGCGTACAGAAAGCTTCACGAAGAACCAAAGCGGGGCCAGAGGGGAGCCAGGGGTGGCCCAGGCGGCCACCTGGCGCGGCCCCACCCCTGGCCGCGCCGGGGGGGTGCCTGGGGCCCCCTCTCCGCCTCTGGTTGCCCCCCTTCGCATATATATTCCTCTCATCTCGAAACCCTCGAGGACGGAACCCTTTTTCGCGATCTCGCCTCTGTTCCGCCGCCGCAACGCTTCCAAGATCGGGAGCATCAGGAGAACTCTTCCCGGCACCCTGCCGGAGGGGAGAACCACCACCGGGAGCTTCTCCACCACCATGGACGCTTCCCGGATGAGTTGTGAGTAGTCCACCTTGGACCATGGGTCCATGACCAGTAGCTATGTGATGTTCTCCTCCCCTCTTTGTTCTTCATGGTTTAGACCTCGTGAGCTGCCCTACATGATCGAGGCACATATGTAATCTTTCTGCTGTTGCTCTGCTGAGTTTGCTGGGATCTGATGGATTATGAGATTATGTTCAGATTGTGTATGAGTAATATATTTGATTCACCTCTTTTATATATTTGTTCTTGAGTAATTCTTGCATGTTCTCTGTTGCTGTTTATTGCTTTGGCCAAGTAGTAGGTAGTAACTCCAAGAGGGAGCGTTATGCTCGATTGTGGGTTCATGCCCCCTGATGACTAGCTTGAGTGATAGAAACATGAGTCTAGGGGATGTGTTGTTGCCACAAGGGGGAAAACAACGGTGCTTGTACTTGCGGGTGCAAGGATTGTTTACTTTACGCAAAGTTCTTTTAATGCAGTTGTCTGTTGCTTTGAGTTTACACTTTGGGTGGGATTCGCAACTTAATACCAGCGAGATGTTCTGGATAGATATCTCAAGGTGGATGATTAGTAGTAGATGCAGATGGATTTCGGTCTACTTGCCTTGGCGTACCGCCCATGCTTTTGAGCCTCTACCTTTCTTTGCAGCATAGTTAGCATTGGTTTGCGCACATAATCCTGTCAATTGCCCAGCTGTAATTTGTTTACCTCGCTTAGCTGTTTTATCGTCTTTTGGGAGAGAGACATCACTAGTGAACATCATGGGACCCCGGTCCATATTACCACCACTGATCACACCTTCTATTTACTTCATGTTTCTATTTCCTAGTTGCAGTCATAGCTATCATTATTATCTCTTGTGTTTGATCCTTTGTAAACAACAAGGCCGGAGGGATTGACAACCTCTCTGTACTCGTTGGGAGCAAAGTTATTTGTATCTGTGTGCAGGTCCTGTCAACCGCTAAGTTTCTGGCGTCGTTGACACCTACTTGTCGACCCTCGGAGTCTCACGGGATTCGATCCTTGGTATCTTTGCCAAGGGAAATTTGCTGCTACGCTACATCTCAACCTTCCACTTGGGGTAACCAACGAGGGGCGAGAAGCCATCATCGTCCAACGTCCGGCACCGCTGAGGTCGGGGACTCCTCTGAGGATGAGTAGGGCATGGGAGGCGGCAGGGCATGGTGTGCCAACTGGTCGGTCCATCTCCCGTGTTCTACTTTTCCTCGCCGGAAACCGCACCTTCACTTCACGAGTCTTGAGCCCTGTCCCCTTACATGGAGATCGCAGATGGAGGACGTCGGTCGCCGCCGTAGAATAGGTTTAGGGTTGGGTTTCTTTTATTTTTCTGTCCTATAAAAGTTCAAAATGTTATGAAAATCTGCCGTGTTTCCATTAATCTCGGCCGGTGTATATGAACTTACACAATAATATAGTATATTGTAGGAGTACTAGCAAGATGCCCGTGCGTTGCACAGAAGATCAAGATCTTGTGGGAGAAAAGGATGAACGAGGGTAGGCCTTATCTGCAAATGCACATTCATGCATTTCACATCTACGGGAACCTATGAAAGGGTTAGCGTAAATTGCCTCTCTCTCTCCTCCCCTGATTTTCATGGTGGTGGGCCCCTCCCTCCCCCCAATCTACAATCAACAGCTCACACGTTTCACATTATGTTAATTACGTAACTGGGACTACGTAGGTGTAGCATTACTCGTCCTAAAAAATCCAACTAAGCCAACCTCCCAGCATATCGCGCGGGAAAAGACCCGGCTGCATCGTTTTAGTCGGGATTACCGGATTACTAGTAGTAGTACCGATGGATCGCGCGAAGCAACAAGTTTTTTTAGGGGGCGAAGCACCTAGTTTAAAAGGAAAAAAAAGGCGGTACATTCACAGCACCCCTGGCGCGGTTGCATTGCACCCCACACACGTTCGGGCCTGCACACGGCTCACGCAAACGGAATGCGCTTTGGCTTGCCTCTTCACTGACACGTGGGACTACACTTGGAGAAACCTACCATGTGCCAAACTCCTCCCGCCCACCGCGCAAAAATCCT
>LR738714.1:186252147-186281555 GCA_902687465.1 Secale cereale
CCATTCGCTCCGCCAAAGCCGCCCTCCCCGCCACGCCGATACGTCGGCGCCGCGGTTCGTCGAGGGGATGCACGGCGATCCTCTCGCTTTCACAGTACACTCTTGTAGACTGCCGTCCTCTAGCCGCGCCGCCACCGCTGGCGACTTTCTTGTGGAGGCGCACGGCGGTCGGCGCCGCCACTGCTGGCGATGTTCGTGTGGAGACGCACGGCGGTCAGCTTCTCCCACGGTACGCGCATTCTAGACTAAGGCCCCGTGCATGACGGTGTAGCGCTGAATGTTAGCTGATAGACGTTGTTAATCTCACTATTTGCCGAAGTAGTTTACAATCAATATGCTCTGCTTAAGAAGCTTCCTTGCCCTGTTTTGCACTCAATCTACTTAGCTGAGATGGCATGCCAAGGCTAATTAGTTGCTAAAATATCCTGCCATATATTTATTGTGACGTGGATTGCCATGGTCTAGTAGCCAATCTGTTAGGTGAAATAGCTCTACACTATTTTATACTCGATCTTTGTTGCTGCGATGGCCTTCGATAGTTCGATGGCTATGTGCTCTGTTGGAAATACATAATCCATCATGCTCGGCCTCATTGACTGCTGAAACAGCCTGCCATAATTTAGCACTCAAATTTGTTTGCTGAATTAGCTTTACATATATTTCGTTACTTAAATCTGCTCGTCCAAATATCTTGCCATAGCTTTAGACATCGACCTAGGTATTTTCTTCTGGACTTCATAAAAAAGCATATATGTTTTTCCTGTAATATCTAGTAGAAGAACTAATTTGTATGTCTAACAGATGGACAGGACTTGGATTACTTCTGCTCGAAGATTCTCCGTTGCATATGTCGAGGGGTTTGAAAACTTCATGAACTTTATCAGAGCTAAGTACGGTGGTCCGAAATCAGATGTGCTATGCCCGTGTAGCAGATGTATGAATTCAGTTACAAGACCCCAGTCAACTGTGCAAAATCATCTACCCTTGTATGGGATGTCGGTCACATATACTAGGTGGGTTCATCATGGTGAAGCCGTGAACGTCAATGTTATTGACTACGTGGAAGCAGCAGATCACCATCTTGATCTGCCTGATGCTCGGGTCGAAGTGGAGGAGGAGGTGGTGGTGGCGGAGCCAGTAAGTTTGACCAACATTGAAACAATGCTACGAAATGCTCATGCATTCCGTGAACTTTCACCTGCAGAATAAAAACGGTGGGCTCGCATGTTGGAACAATGCAACGTGGCTGTCACTCCAGGAAATAAGCTGTCAGTATTCTCAGCTATGGTCACCTTTCTTCATGTGAAGACATCTGAGCGGATGACCAACAAATCATTCGATGTGATGTTGGCTGCTTTCTGCAAAGCTTTCCCAGATGCGTCTGAGCTGCCACACACCTATAGTAAAATGAAGAATTTCCTTCGTGCAGTTGGAATTGGATATGATATGATCCATGTTTGTAAGAATAATTGTGTTCTGTTCCGGAAGGATTAGGCAAACTTAAGTGAATGCCCGAAATGCAAATCATCAAAATGGAAAGATGGCGATGTTGTGAAGAGGATTCCTCATAATGTTCTGAGACATTTTCCAATTACACCAAGATTACAGAGGTTGTTTCATGATGCTGAAACAAGAGAGGATGTACTGTGGCATTCTAGGAACCTGGAGTACAGAGATCAAAATGTAATGAGCCATCCAGCACATGGTAGTGAGTGGGAAAGCTTCAATCAGAAGCACGAAAAGTTTGCTGCTGACCCGAGAAACATTAGACTTGGCATAGCTTCAGATGGATTTAACCCATTTGGCCACCAGAGCGCCACATATAGCATGTGGTCAATGCTTGTTATCCCTTACAACATGCCTCCAAATGTCTGCACCAAAGAATCAAACTACATGATGGCCTTGCTCACCCCAGGTCCAAAAACTCTTGGAAAAGATTTTGATTTGTTCATGGAGCCTCTTGTGGAGGAACTTCAACAGCTTTGGAGGGGTGTTCTCACTCGAGACCTATATAGCAGCCCACCAGCTGATTTCTTTCTACGTGCTATTATAATTTGGTGCATCCATGATTATCCGGCTTTGGGCACTATGTCAGGGCGAACGACACATCGTTACAATGCATGTGTTCGCTGTGATAGGAATCCGCTGTCATAAGCAATACTTAGCAAGACCTGTTACATTGGACACCGTCGTTTCCTTGCCAAGGACAATCCACATCCTAGAAAATACCGAAGACATGTGTTCAATGCAAAGCATGAAAACCGTGATGCGCCAAAGAGGCTCACCACCGATGAGTTGCAAGTGGAATTAGAGAAGGTCGCGCATATTACACCAGGAAACCATCCTGATAATGGTAGCGGGAAAAGGAAGTGTAGCAGGGCAGAAGAGAGATTATTGTTTACCCGCAGGTCCACTTTGTGGGACTTGGAGTATTGGAAAGATTTGGATCTACGGCATAATCTTGATGTGATTCACATCGAGAACAATATATGTGATAGAATTATCGGCACACTTCTTAATATTGAAGGCAAGACAAAAGATACCTTAAAATCTAGGATTGATTTGACACACCTGGGTATCTTAGCGGATTTGCAGGTGCAAGATGAAGGTAAACCACGGGATATGGCACCAGCTATGTACGTCTTGGACAAGGTAAAAAGAAAATAATTCTGTGAGGTCCTGTCACGTGTGAGATTCCCACATGGATTTGCTTCCAACCCTGAAAGGAGAGTCAGTGCAGATGGAAACAAGGTACAAGGGTTGAAAACTCATAACTACCACGTCCTACTTCAAAGGGTTTTACCTGTTATCCTTAGAGGATTGGGCCGCCCTGACTTATACAGAGTAGTTGCAGAGTTGGGACAATTCTTCAGGGAACTCTGCAGTAGAAATATCAGGATATATGCTTTGGAGCATCTTAGAGACAAGATACCAACTATCCTATGCGACCTTGAGAAGATATATCTTCGAGCCTTCTTTGATGTGATGGTGCATTTGGCTGTTCATCTACCTAATGAGGCACTACTTAGAGGTCCAGTACAGTATGGTTGGATGTACCCTATTGAAAGGCGGCTAGGCACTTTCAAGGGCTATGTTAGGAACAGAGCTAGACCCGAGGGTTCCATTGCAGAGGCCTACATTGCTATAGAAGCATTAACATTCTGCTCAAAATACATTGAAACAACTGATCAGCTTAGCAAAGAGGTGGATGAAGACAATCCCGGGCTCAATGTTTTCGATTATTCTATTCGAGTTACAGCGAAGAGTCGACAAGAGGACAAACCTAAAAATTTGGACAAAATGGTTTGGTATGTGTCCTGAGATACTACCTTATATCAAGTAAGTGCTAAGTACTGCAGCTTATACATCGTAATCTACTAAACTTGCAACACATTCTTATATATTTAGATGTTTGACGCGATCACTATGTTGTGCAGCATCTAAAAAAAGGAGTTACTACCGCAAAATCCAAGAAACATTGACAAATTGGTTATGGCAGGATTTGCGAAATGGTTCAAGAGCCATGTAAGCTTTTGAATTGCACTGTCAGTTTTTTTAATATATTGAGTACATAAGATGATCATCTTGTCTATTTTCTAACCATAGGTTAAGAAGATGCGGGAGGATGGGCAGGCAGTTGATGATGCCCTTTACTCACTAGCAATGGGTCCTGATACTCGGGTAAGACATTATGAATCTTGCGTTGTTGGAGATGTGCGCTACAACACCCTTGCACGAGACGAAGGCAGGAAGACACAGAACAGTGCCATCATGAGCACGGATACGTATGACAAAGAGACAACTGAAATGTGTGCTAACATAACAGACATTGTTCAGTTGCAGTATATCTCCAATTTTGAGGATCATCGGTGTGTGGTTATGTTGGGCTGTCGTTGGTATAACCTATTTCCAGGATCGCAAGACCCAGAGCTGATGATTATTTCAAATCCATCAATGTCAAGGCAGCGTACCAGACCAACGAGCCTTTTATTTTGGCAAATCAAGCAACACAGATATTTTTTTTGGAAGACACATTTGCACGTAGCGATGAATGGAGAGTATTGCAAAGGTTTGAGCAGAGGAATTCGTTTAATGAAGTTGCACAACAAGATGACGCGTACACTGCTCCTGATGTACAAGATAACACAGATGTTCCTAATATCTTTGAGAACCATCACGTCAATGACGCCGGCGAAAGATTACCTGTCGTGCTATGGACATACAAGAGTTGATCAAGAAGAAGCCAACGTTTGAGGACGTTGAGGACGAAGAAGAAGGCGACACCGTGGGGAATTACGATTCAGACTGATACACATGGCGAAGATGTTGATGCTGCTGTTGCGGATGATGATTACATTGCTTTTGTCGTATTAGCTTGTCAGAAGACGTTTTTTTAATCTACTATGTGAAATTGTGTTTGCTATGACAACTGAAACCTGGTGAACATGTTGTTTAATATTTTCCTGTGAGAACATGACTTGTTATGTATGCTGATTTGTGTTTGGTGATTGTATGATGACTAAAACATGATGACATTGTTGTTTAGTTGTACTCATATTTGGCTGTGAAACTTGAATTTGATGACATAGTTTGATGTTGGACCACAATTTGCTCGACGCCTTCGAATGAGAACAAAGCTGACCGCTAGGGCCTCTGCTAATTTATTTATTTATTACCAAAAGGGCCTCTGCTGTTTATTTATTTCTGAGCAAAAGGGGATACCCCCTGATTTCCATTAATAGAAATCATTAGATGTTCACAACACTACGCCCAGCCTGCTACACAGGTTTCAGTCATTACTAGTTTCAGCAAAGTGCTCATGTCATAGCCACTGAATACATCACGAGTGCTACATACACTGCAAATAAAGAGACAATCATCCTACAGAGCACATCGAGTTCGCCCATTATCTTCACAAGCTCTTTCATCTCCTCATTGTTGTCAAGGCCGTTCAGCAGCTGTTGCTTGGCCATGATCACAGGAACTGCATCTTTAACCTTCTTCTCTGCATCTTCCTCTTATGTCGTTCCTTCAGTTACTTGTCCAACACCCCAACCTGCTGGTATTGGGATTCCTCGGCTAACCAAATAATCAGCGTAGTTGCACTCCCCCACATCAGCAACTTCCCATAAATACAAATCACTCGAATCTTCCCTTTTCTGCACGAATCAAATTGGAAGATCATCAACCAAACTATTAAAAAATCAGCAACTGAAAGCAGCAGAACAACACTTAACATATTATGACCCCATGATTCGGGCATTTGTAGAAGACTCGGCCAGGGTTGAGGCTTGTGGTTGAGACGCGACGTATGACTTTGCGTGATTTGCAGTAGTGGCACCACACCAACGGCAGCGGGTTGCGATGAGCAACCGGCTGCGGTGCACGTGTCGGTGGGGGTGTGATGAGACCCACAGGCGATGGTACGGGTGGCGACTTGGCGCATATTTGGTTGTTGCATGCTGAAGAGCAGGTGGACGAGCAGCCAGCGGACATGGTTGCTGCGGCCAGAGCTTCTGATGCTAGGCAGAGTAAGTAGAGAAGAGGAGAAGCAAACGTTGGATATGTTAGTTTCATTACTTGCAGAGTAGCATAGCACCATATATAGTCATAGTCTAGGTTTGGATTCGAACCAGCTACAGGATTACGTCTCTCTTTCTTCTAAAACTCAGCAACGTCTCTTTACTGGTACACTAGCTTGTTCTGTACGCCTTCTCAAGTCTTTGATTCCTCCACCTGACATTTGGGACCCACCGGAAGGGCCTCTGTATTTCGCGAAAAAAATGTGCCCCCCGCTGACAGGTCGGACCCACCAGCTATCTTCGCACGCAAGGAAGTGCCTCCTTATTACGCACAAAAATGAATACTCCCCCTGCCAGCTGGAACCCAGCATCGTGGTGTTGGAAATATGCCCTAGAGGCAATAATAAAATGGTTATTATTATATTTCCTCGTTCATGATAATTGTCTGTTATTCATGCTTTAATTGTACTATCCGGAAACAGTGATACATGTGTGAATACATAGACAACAACGTGTCCCTAGTAAGCCTCTAGTTGACTAGCTCGTTGATCAACAGATTGTCATGGTTTCCTGACCATGGACATTGGATGTCATTGATAACGGGATCACATCATTAGGAGAATGATATGATGGACAAGACCCAATCCTAAGCCTAGCACAAGATCGTGTAGTTCGTATGCTAAAGCTTTTCCAATGTCAAGTATCCTTTCCTCAAACCATGAGGTTGTGTAACTCCTGGATACCGTAGGAATACTTTGGGTGTGCCATACGTCACAACATAACTGGGTGGCTATAAAGGTACACTACGGGTATCTCCGAAAGCGTCTGTTGGGTTGGCACGAACCGAGACTGGGATTTGTCACTCCGTATGACAAAGAGGTATCTCTGGGCCTACTCGGTAAGACATCATCACAATGAGCTCAATGTGACTAAGGGGTTGGTCACGGGATAATGTGCTACGGAACGAGTAAAGAGACTTGCCATGACGAGATTGAACAAGGTATCGGTATACCGACGATCAAATCTCGGGTAAGTACTATACCGATAGACAAAGGGAATTGCATACGGGATTGATTGAATCCTCGACATAGTGGTTCATCTGATGAGATCATCAAGGAGCATGTGGGAGCCAACATGGGTATCCAGATCCCGTTGTTGGTTATTGCCGGAGAGTCGTCTCGGTCATGTCTACGTGTCTCCCGAACCCGTAGGGTCTACACACTTAAGTTTCGGTGACGCTAGCGTTGTAGAGATATAAGTATGCGGTAACCCAAAAGTTATTCGGAGTCCCGGATGAGATCCGGGACGTCACGAGGAGTTCCGGAATGGTCCGGAGGTAAAGATTTATATATAGGAAGTCTAGTTTCGGCCACCGGGAAAGTTTCGGGGGTCACCGGTATTGTACCGGGACCACCGGAATGGTCTCGGCGGTCCACCAGGTGGGGCCACCTATCCCGGAGGGCCCCATGGGCTGAAGTGGGAGGGGAACCAGCCCATAGTGGGCTGGTGCACCCCCCATGGGCCTCCCCTGTGCCTAGGGTTGGAAACCCTAGGGGTGGGGGGCGCCCCACATGACTTGGGGGGCAAGTCCCCCCCTTGGCCGCCACCCCCTCTTGGAGATTGGATCTCCTAGGGCCGGCGCCCCCCCTAGGGGCCCTATATATAGTGGGGGGAGGGAGGGAAGCTGCACCCTAAGCCCTGGCGCCTCCCTCCCCCTCCCGTGACACCTCTTCCTCCTCTAGTAGTGCTTGGCGAAGCCCTGCTGGAATCCCGCTGCTTCCACCACCACGCCGTCGTGCTGCTGGATCTCCATCAACCTTTCTCCCCCCTTGCTGGATCAAGAAGGAGGAGACATCTCTGCTCCGTATGTGTGTTGAACGCGGAGGTGCCGTCTGTTCGGCGCTAGGATCATTGGTGATTTGGATCACGACGAGTACGACTCCATCAACCCCGTTCTCTTGAACGCTTCCGCTCGCGATCTACAAGGGTATGTAGATGCACTCCCCTCTCCCTCGTTGCTAGATGACTCCATAGATTGATCTTGGTGATGCGTAGAAAATTTTAAAATTCTGTTACGTTCCCCAACAGTGGTATCAGAGCTAGGTCTATGCGTAGTATCTTGCACGAGTAGAACACAAAGTAGTGGTGGGCGTAGATTTGTTCAATTCTCTTGCCGTTACTTGTCTTATCTTGATTCGGCAGCATCGTGGGATGAAGCAGCCCGGACCGACCTTACACGTACGCTTACGTGAGACAGGTTCCACCGACTGACATGCACTAGTTGCATAAGGTGGCTAGCGGGTGACAGTCTCTCCCACTTTTGTCGGATCGGATTCGATGAAAAGGGTCCTTATGAAGGGTAAATAGAAATTGGCATATCACGTTGTGGTTTTGGCGTAGGTAAGAAACGTTCTTGCTAGAAACCTATAGCAGCCACGTAAAAACTTGCAACAACAATTAAAGGACGTCTAACTTGTTCTTACAGCATATGCCGTGTGATGTGATATGGCCAAAGAGGATGTGATGAATGATATATATGTGATGTATGAGATTGATCATGTTCTTGTAATAGGAATCACGACTTGCATGTCGATGAGTATGACAACCGGCAGGAGCCATAGGAGTTGTCTTCTTTTATTGTATGACCTGCGTGTCACTGAAAACGCCATGTAATTACTTTACTTTATTGCTAAACGTTAGCCATAGTAGTAGAAGTAATGTTTGGCGAGGCGACTTCATGAAGACACGATGATGGAGATCATGGTGTCATGCCGGTGACGATGATGATCATGGAGCCCCGAAGATAAAGATCGAAAGGAGCAAAATGATATTGGCCATATCATGTCACTATTTGATTGCATGTGATGTTTATCATGTTTTTACATCTTATTTGCTTAGAACGACGGTAGTAAATAAGATGATCTCTCACTAAAAATTTCAAGAATTGTGTTCCCCCTAACTGTACACCGTTGCTAAGGTTCGTTGTTCCGAAGCACCACGTGATGATCGGGTGTAATAGGCTCTAACGTTCGCATACAACGGGTGTACGCCAGATTTACACACGCAATACACTTAGTGTTCACTTGACGAGCCTAGCATGTACAGACATGGCCTCGGAACATGGAAGACCGAAAGGTCGAAGATGAGTCGTATAGAAGATACGATCAACATGAAAGATGTTCACCGTTGATGACTAGTACGTCTCACATGATGATCGGACACGGTCTAGTCGATTTGGATCATGTATCACTTGGATGACTAGAGAGATGTCTATCTGAGTGGGAGTTCATTAAATTTGTTTAGATGAACTTAATTGTCATGAACATAGTCTAAAATCTTTACAATATGTCTTGTAGATCCAATGGCCCACGCTAATGTTGTCCTCAACTTCAATGCGTTCCTAGAGAAAACCAAGCTGAAAGACGATGGTAGCCACTATACGGATTGGGTCCGTAACTTGAGGATCATCCTCATAGCTGCCAAGAAAACATATGTCCTTGAAGCACCACTAGGTGACGCTCCCGCCCCAGCGAACCAATACGTTATGAACGCCTGGCAGTCTCGTTGTGATGATTACTCCCTGGTTCAGTGTGGCATGCTTTACAGCTTAGAATCGGGGCTCCAAAAGTGTTTTGAGCACCATGAAGCATATGAGATGTTCCAAGAGCTGAAAATGGTTTTCCAAGCTCATGCCCGAGTCGAGAGATATGACATCTCCGACGCATTCTACAGTTGTAAGATGGAGGAGAATAGTTCTGTCAGCGAGCATATACACAAATTGTCTAGGTTGCACAATCGCTTGTCTCAGTTGGGAATTAATCTCCCAGACGAAGCGGTCGTTGACAGAATCCTTCAGTCGCTCCCACCTAGCTACAAGAGCTTCGTGATGAACTTCAATATGCAAGGGATGGAGAAGTCCATTCCTGAGGTGTATTCAATACTGAAATCAGCGAAGGTGGAGATCAAGAAAGAACATCAAGTGTTGATGGTGAATAAAACCATTAAGTTCAAGAAAGGCAAGGGTAAGAAGAACTTCAAGAAGGACGGCAAAGGAGTTGCCGCGCTCGGTAAGCCGGTTGCCGGGAAGAAGCCAAAGCATGGACTCAAGCCTGAGACTGAGTGCTTTTATTGCAAGGGAACGGGTCACTGGAAGCGGAACTGCCCAAATACTTAGCAGATAAGAAGGCCGGCAACATCAAAGGTATATGTGATATACATGTTATTGATGTGTACCTTACCAGCGCTCGTAGTAGCTCCTGGGTATTTGATACCGGTGCAGTTGCTCACATTTGTAACTCAAAGCAGGAGCTGCGGAATAAGCGGAGACTGGCGAAGGACGAGGTGACGATGCGCGTCGGGAATGGTTCCAAGGTCGATGTGATCGCCGTCGGCACGCTACCTCTGCATCTACCTTCGGGATTAGTTTTAAACCTCAATAATTGTTATTTAGTACCAGCTTTGAGCATGAACATTGTATCTGGATCTCGTTTAATGCGAGATGGCTACTCATTTAAATCCAAGAATAATGGTTGTTCTATTTATTTGAGAGAAATGTTTTATGGTCATGCCCCGCTAGTCAATGGTTTATTCTTAATGAATCTCGAATGAAATGTTACACATATTCATAGTGTGAATGCCAAAAGATGTAAGGTTGATAATGATAGTCCCACATACTTGTGGCACTGCCGCCTTGGTCATATTGGTGTCAAACGTATGAAGAAGCTCCATGCAGATGGACTTTTGGAGTCTCTTGATTATGAATCATTTGACACGTGCGAACCATGCTTCTTGGGCAAGATGACCAAGACACCGTTCTCCGGAACAATGGAGCGAGCGACCAACTTATTGGAAATCATACATACCGATGTGTGTGGTCCAATGAGTGTTGAAGCTCGCGGTGGCTATCGTTATGTTCTCACCCTCACAGATGACTTAAGTAGATATGGGTATGTCTACTTGATGAAACACAAGTCTGAGACCTTTGAAAAGTTCAAGGAATTTCAGAATGAGGTTGAGAATCAACGTGACCGAAAAATAAAAATAAAGTTCTTGTGATCGGATCGTGGAGGAGAATATTTAAGTCACGAATTTGGCACGCACCTAAGGAACTATGGAATTGTTTCAAAATTGACGCCGCCTGGAACACCTCAGCGTAATGGTGTGTCCGAACGTCGTAATCGTACTCTGTTGGACATTGTGCGATCTATGATGTCCCTTATCGACTTACCGCTATCATTTTGGGGTTATGCTTTAGAGACTACCGCATTCACTTTAAATAGGGCACCGTCTTAATCCGTTGAGACAACACCGTATGAACTTTGGTTTGGCAAGAAACCCAAGTTGTTGTTTCTAAAAGTTTGGGGATGCAATGCTTATGTCAAGAAACTTCAACCTGAAAAGCTCGAACCCAAATCAGAAAAATGCGTCTTCATAGGATACCCTAAGGAAATTATTGGGTACACCTTCTACCTCAGATCCGAAGGCAAGGGTCTTCGTTGCCAAGAATGGATCCTTTCTAGAGAAAGAGTTTCTCTCGAAAGAAGTGAGTGGGAGGAAAGTGTAACTTGATGAGGTGACAGTCACACCTTCCAAACCGGAAAGTAGCGTAGCGCAGGAAGATGTTCATGTGGTGCCTGCACCGACTAGGGAGGGAGTTAATGATAATGATCATGAAGCTTCAGATCAAGTTACTACTGAACTTCGTAGGTCCACAAGGACACGTTCCGCACCAGAGTGGTACGGCAACCCTGTCCTGGAAATCATGTTGTTAGACAACGATGACTTTGAACTATGAAGAAGCGATGGCGGGCCCGGATTCCAACAAATGGCTTGAAGCCATGAAATCCGAGATAGGATCCATGTATGATAACAAAGTATGGACTTTGGTGGACTTGCCCGATGATCGGCATGCCATAGAAAATAAATGGATCTTTAAGAAGAAGACTGACGCGGATGGTAATGTGACCATCTATAAGGCTCGGCTTGTCGCTAAAGGTTATCAACAAGTTAAAGGGATTGACTACGACGAGACTTTCTCTCCCGTGGCGATGCTGAAGTCCGTCCGTATCATGTTAGCAATTGCTGCATTCTATGATTATGAGATATGGCAAATGGACGTCAAAACGGCATTCCTTAATGGCTTCCTCAAGGAAGAACTGTATATGATGCAGCCGGAAGGTTTTGTCGATCCTGAGAATGCTAACAAGGTATGCAAGCTCCAGCGCTCAATCTATGGGCTGGTGCAAGCATCTCGGAGTTGGAAGATTCGCTTTGATGAGGTGATCAAAGCGTTTGGGTTTATACAGACTTGGGGAGAAGCCTATATTTACAAGAAAGTGAGTGGGAGCTCTGTATCATTTCTCATATTATATGTGGATGACATATTGCTGATGGGAAATGATGTAGAATTCTTGGAGAGCATAAAGGCCTACTTGAATAAGAGTTTTTCAATGAAGGACCTTGGAGAAGCTGCTTACATATTAGGCATCAAGATCTATAGAGATAGATCGAGACGCCTCATTGGTCTTTCACAAAGCACATACCTTGACAAGATATTGAAGAAGTTCAATATGGATCAGTCCAAGAAAGGGTTCTTGCATGTATTGCAAGGTATGAGATTGAGCACGGCTCAATGCCCGACCACGACAGAAGATAGAGAAAAGATAGTGTCATCCCCTATGCCTCAGCCATAGGTTCTATTATGTATGCCATGCTGTGTACCAGACCTGATGTGAACCTTGCCATAAGTTTGGTGGGGAGGTACCAAAGTGATCCCGGTATGGAACACTGGACAGCGGTCAAGAACATCCTGAAGTACCTGAAAAGGACTAAGGATATGTTTCTCGTTTATGGAGGTGACGAAGAGCTCGTCGTAAAGGGTTACGTCGATGCTAGCTTCGACACAGATTTGGATGACTCAAAGTCACAAACTGGATACGTGTATATTTTGAATGGTGGGGTAGTCAGCTGGTGTAGTTGCAAGCAAAGCGTCGTGGCGGCATCTACATGTGAAGCGGAGTACATAGCTACTTCCGAAGCAGCGCAGGAAGGAGTCTGGATGAAGGAGTTCATCACCAACCTAGGAGTTATTCCAAGCGCGTCGGGCCCGATGACTCTCTTCTGTGACAACACTGGAGCTATTTCCATTGCCAAGGAGCCGAGGTTTCACAAGAAGACCAAGCACATCAAACGACGTTTCAACTCCATCCAGAATTATATTCAAGATGGAGACATAGATATTTGTAAAGTGCATACGGATCTGAATGTCGCAGATCCGTTATCAGGACCCCGATCCTAAGTCACACAGGTCTAACCTGTAACACATCATATCACTTTGCGGCCTCACGCACGGTATCCCCACGGGTGCCACCTTACCTGGCCCGGGACCGTTTGCGCATTTTGGCACACGTATATGATAGTGTCGCTAGCATCCATATGACAGAGAACCCGGGCCGACATGACTAGTTATAAACCAAAAGTGGCACTAAATTACAGAGACAGGCATACATGACCCAGCAACGAACGTGTCGGTCATCAACGTATGAACCCAAGTCGTAGCAAGCTACAAGGACTTAAAGGAACAACGCGTGACATTTCCCCTAAGGGACAGACACAGGAACGAAGAAGGACACATGCCGGCCAGCCTAAGTGTTCCGGAGCAGTAGCAAGCTACCAAGGCTCAGTGGAAGCACTAGGAGACATTTCCCTGTAAGGTAGGCTACCAAAGGTAAACAACTAGGTGTCGGATCCCACACATAGCAATACACATTACACGTACGCATAACATGCAAGTATGTGTTGTACAACAAGGCATCACAACATAACTCAACAACTCATATAGATAAAGGCCCAGAAGAGCCATCATAGCATTTATTACAATCAGAGGTCACATGACCCAACATACAGGGCATACAGGCAACGGAAGCATAACATGTCTGAGTACAGACAACTACAAATGAAGAAGGCTGAAAAGGCCTGACTATCTACAAGATCCTACAAGGGTACAAGATCGTAGCTGAGGTAACAAGCTAAACGTCGAAGTCCACGCGGAACCACTAGCGAGACTGAAGTCTCTCTGCAAAAAACATAAATTAAGTAAACATGAGTACAAAGGTACTCAGCAAGACTTACATCAGAACTAGCTACATATGCATCAGTATCAACAAAGGGGGTGGTGGAGTTTGACTGCAGCAAGCCAGCTTGACTCGGTGGCTATCCTAAACTACGACTGCAAGTAACTCTTTTGAGGTGGCGCACACGAGTCCACATATTCACCAATCAATACACCACTATGGATCCACTCCCGTCTCCCTACGAGAAGGCCATCCATAGCACTCACGCTTATCTTGCGTGTTTTAGAGTATCCACTTTCACTTGTCTATGAACTGTAATATGCAACCCAGAAGTCCATTTCCGCGGACACGGCTATTCGAATAGATTATATATAACCCTGCAGGGGTGTACTTCTTCACACACGCTCTCACCACTTACCACCGTTTACACGACATGTACTCGGCAACCTTCAAGCGGAGGCCCAGCGAGGGTGTCGGCCACGACCTGACTAACCACACAAGTCTCTCGTCCAGGTTTATCGCCTATTTGGGTTCCATCCGTGGGGAGATCCGGTCGGGGTGTCGCTCACGGCCCCAAACGATGTGTACAGGGTTCCCGCATCACCAAACGGGCAATTGGTACACCGTGCCACGTACCTACCGCGTCACAGCCCACCCCGAGGATCAGCGCTGCGCACGACCTCCAGTAAACTACAAACACCAGAAACTAGTTGCAACTCCTGGACAGAGATCATGTTGATTAATAAGTCGAGAGAGTCAATTAAGGATCCCAATGTGTGGTAGTAGCTGTTTCATGGACCAACCAACACAGAACTCAGTTCCTGAGGACGGCTGCAATGAGACAACCCACCATGTACTCCTACATGGCCTCTCATCGCTACCTTTACCAAATCGTGTTCACACACTTAGCTCTCAACAGTAAGACATGTTCACCACATTCCAATTCATCCCCGATGAATCAGACCTGACACAACTCTAAGCAATAGTAGGCATAACCAGAAAGCATGAAAGAGTAGGCACAACATGGCTCAAACAACTCCTACTCATACTAGTGGGTTTCAACTATTTACTGTGGCAATGACAGGTCATGCAGTGGAAAGGGGTTCAACTACCGCAGCAGGTAACAGTTGAAGCGTTGTTGTCCTAATGCATTAAAAGAGAGCAAGAGCGAGAGAGTGGGATTGTATCGGAATGCTCAATGGGGTTTTGCTTGCCTGGCACTTCTGAAGATAACAATGGGTCTTCATCGGTGTCATCGATCACATCGTCGGAACACGTCTACTGAGAGGGGACAAAATCGACAAACAGAGAAAGAACACAATCAATGCAATGCAACAATATGATGCATGATCATGACATGGCAATAAGCTGTTGATTGAGCTAATGCAACTAGCAACACAATTAAATGAAGTTGGTTTGAACCCAAGGTTCAAATTCAAACTCCACATGTGATTATTTAATTATCATTTAATTGATTTGACCTGATCAGCAGGTTTAACATCTTCAAACATGCATGAAAATTCCATAAACAGATTCCTTGAATTTTTCTGATCATTTTTCATATATAAATTATTTTCATCTGAGCTACGGTTGATTTTATATGATTTTTAGAATTTTAAAGCATTTTCTGAAATTCATAAATCATTTAAGATTTATTTTAAATCCAGAAACACTTTACTGCGTCGGCATGACCACATGCTGACATCAGCATGTCAATAGGGGCTGCTCAGGTCAAACCTGACCAGTGGGTCCCACTGGTCAGTCTCTCAGCACTAACTAAAAATTTAAAACTAAACTAAACAGACACGGAGCCCACATGTCAGTGTCTAATTAGGTTAATGACAGCAATTAAAACTTAATTAAAACCCTAAACTAAAATTAGTCAGGGCTGGCCCCACATGTCATCGACTCACAGGGGTCAGAACCAGTCAACGGCGGAGGTCAAACCTGTCGGCGGCTCGCCGCCGGCAAGACCGAACGCGGCGGAGGCTACGGAAACGGGCTGTGGTGCCCCGTTCGCAGCGTGGCTGGGCTCATTCGAGAGCCCAGACCAGCGCGCATCGAGTGGGGGCGCCAGCCGGGCCTGGGGTGGCCGGAGGCGAGAGCGATGAGCTTGGCCGCGGCGGCCGGAGTTCGGGCAGGTGCGTGTGCGGCACTAGGGAGCACGGGAGGAGGGGTCGAAGAGTGGTACAGGCTCCTGAGAGTATGTTGAGTGCGCTTATGGGCTCGGACGCGTGCGGCAGCAGCTGTGGCCGCGGTTGCGCCATGGCCGGCGGGTGGAAGCTCACGGCTCCGGTAGTTAGCACGGCAGAGGAAGAAATCGGCGGCGGGGCTAGGGGAGAAATAACCAGGGGCTCACCGTGGTGTCGTAGGGGTGCTCTGCGGCTCGGGGGAGGCATCGAAGAAGGCGGGCAATCGCCGGCGATCTCGGGCGGCCGAGGTTGAAGACGATGCCCAAGAAGACGAAGCGGGGCTCCCCGAGGCGCGTGACTCGGTGTATTGGTCGTGGTCATAGCGGTGGTGCCTCTGGACACAACGGAGAGGCGGGGCGGTGGCTCTGGCCGTGGTGAACGACGAGTGGCGGCGGCGGCGTGTTCGGTGGTGCGAGGGAAGAGAGCCAGGGGAGGGAAGAGACACGGGAAGAGAGTGAGAGGGGTCCGGGGGGTGCGTGGAGACGCCAGAGACGTCCAGGGCGAAGCGGCAAGCAGGAGGTGGCCGTCGGTGGCCGTGCGCGTGCTGGCGCGCCGCGGGCACACGCCCTCGTGCCTTCTGGAATGAGGTTGAAGGAGGCAGTGCAGTGCTGGGCCTCTACAGGAGTGGGCTGGGCCAACAGTGCTGGGCCACCAGGCTGAACAGGTAACGGCCCAGGTAGTTCCTCTCTCTGTGTGTTTTCTATTTTAATTATTGTTTTCTATTTATTTTTTATTTTTTTGGCTTTAGTAAAAATGCCAGAGCATTACCAAAAATCATGAAACTAAGCATGGCTACTGTTTAGAATAAAACCAACAGTAAACATTTTAGTTTATGATTATTTGAGCATTTAAAATAATATATAAAATTTAAATGCCCAAATGCAAGTAAGATATGATTTAATTAAAAAATCCAGAATGGTCCTAGAAATATGTGCAACATTTTTGGCAGAGGTTTTTAATCAATCCATAAATGATGAACTTTTCCAAAGGGCATTTTGGGTTCATTGAAAAAGATTTTAATTTGACCCTAGTTGAATTCATTTAGTGCTAGGGTTTGAACATCCCCATTTCAAGTTTAACAAGATTTTAAACATGATGCACAGGCAAAAACTATCCTAGGGCAAAGTAAAGCTAGGGATGTGACAACTCACCCCTACTAAACAAGAATCTCGTCCCGAGATTCAAGACGTGAGATAAGAAATCGGAGGGGACACTATGTAACACAATCTTCTCGATCCAGTTTCCCTCCTCGAAATTGTTGATTCATTGCATCATGTAAATCTTGGCATCTTTGATTTCAAAGCTTCATCCAACACGACAGCAAAAGAACGTGAATTCTACAGGATTTTATCTTCTCGAAGATCGAGCAATTCAAGATCAACTCATGGATTGAGACGTCTAAACATCTCTTGAGCTGAGACACGGAGTACACCTCCAGGGGGATGTAGTGAAATAAATGATGAAGGTTCACCTAATGGCAATAATTCCACACCTAAGAAGAGGGTGATCGATGTCACCAGGCGGGGTACCTTTAAAGAAGATGACTCGTAGAGTTATTCCCTTAAGTGGCAAAAAGAATTACTTTTGATATAGAGATCATTGAAATTCCCTTTACCAGCCTAAGGCAAACACAATCGATCGTTTGACGGAGTTCGAGATAATGACATTCTCGGTCAAAATGGATGATGTGGACTGCCTTGTAAAAGACAACGCAAGGGATGATTTGCTTATCATCGGAAATGAATGGGACCCATGGTAGGACCACTTTTGAAGATAATCCTGAGCAGCAGATGCTGAGAAGGGCAACCCATGGAAAATTGGCACATTGGCGGTGCAAGCTGGGAACAAAATGCAAATGCTGGGAATGATTCTGGTAACTGGGAAGAAACCCAACAGTAGAGAGTAAATCTACTATTTGAGAGTGTATAACATAACCAAGAACACTGGAAGCAATCCCGATTGGTGTCGAGGATAACACCTAGTGCTTGTGCGTGCTCTCAAGAACTTGAGCATTCCCATATTCATCAAGGTTTTACCAATATCCATGTCAAGGATCCTGGCAACATCACATACTACCATGATGAATAATGATGGATGATGCAGATGCAAAGGAAGATAACACCTCCTCGGATTTCACCTTGGCGAGGCCAAGGGGACGAAATCTGGATAATCAACCGGGAGACATTTAGCACTCCGCTTCTAACGTTCTCCTTGGTGTACTAGGTACCACGGTCAATGCTTAAAAGCATCAACATGGCCATCAAGTAAGGGTCGGACTTCGGAAGCACAAAAAGTCCATAAGGAACAACTAGGGAGTAATTCCTACGAAGTCCTTATGGGGAGGTAGCCAATTTCTTCAATCAGGATACTACAACAATAGGTCTTCCGGCTAGGTGTGTTGGCCACGACATCCACTTTACCGGTTATCGAGAGACCAATATTATAGCTCTTGGAAAATGCTCCAACCATCATATCTGCCTGAGATTCTGTTCTGGTTGGTGTCAGGATATTCTAGACTCATCGAGTCCAGAAAGAAAAATAAAAGTTTGCAACACAAATCGACGAGACGGCGTTGCGGGATTCTCGGGAATGAACTACGATAGCAAGCTCCAAACATGAGCTAGTTCTGCTACGTACCTGTGAACACGTTGTCCCAGACAAGCATGACCACATAGTAGTCTTATAATACAATACTACCGAGTTTCAGGTTTAGGAATCATCATTGAGATAACGAAGTCTTGTGCATGTCCGTCCGGGCCCTTCGGGATTAGCGCATGAACTTCTTTTCTTTGAACAATTCAATCAGTGGCTTGGTGTGCTAGGGATACATATAGAGTGAAGGTTGCAAGTCTCTAAACCACAGAATACTTCGCACGTATGCATGACTGACTTGGGATGATTCCAGAGGAAGCAAAACTAACTTTCTCGAACTCATGGCGGCAACTTGCACCTAATGCACGTGAACTGGGAGAAAGTCACTTCTTGCACCAACATATACCTCATGAACGGGACACGAAGGCAATGCTTACAAAGTTTCCAACACTAGCTTAATGTCCTACAAAATCATGGAGAAGGTAGGGATGTTGTCGATGGGCTCAACCATAATCCATCCAGATTTCCATGGAGATGGAATTCCATAATTATGTGAACAAGTGATAGTATTGGTCAGACCCAGAAGATATAATGGTGTATGCTCGAGGGATCAACCACGAGTAAGACAACATTATGAACATCGTTGGTTCTGATTTGATTTGATGATAGCCCATACTCAAATCAAAGTTTTGATATGACAATAGGTCCAACAACTGATCACAGGGACCAATTGATGAAGATGTCATCTATCTTCAACACACGCAAACATACCCCTTGAGATGAACTAAGCTGGGAAGCTTTTATCTTCCAACTCTCCAAGTTATTGTTTTAGCTTAACCAACCAGTTCAGGGTATCCAACACAGATTCTTGGAGAAGTGGTGGTTTATAAGGAACCAACTTGATCACGAAATCAACATAGCGGTCAGGGAACAACCTGGTAATACTTCCGAGAAGATGTTCGGAAATCACGAACCACCGATATGTTACTAAGCTCGAGATCAATCTTGCTTTTCAGGGCAAGACGATATGATCAAATGAGCAAGGACTTAACAAAATCCTAACTCATCAATCAAGGAGTGCACCAAGAAAGTGGACTAGGTAGCACGATCAATCTTAGGATGATGATTCGGTAACCATCATGCTAAGAATGAGATTATCGTCCATTAACTACCAAGCAACGAAGTTGCTAGGAGTATTGATTTCACACATCACAATTCACTTGTCAGTATTCCGGTCATAACAACGCAGAGACCGAGGAATGAGCGATAATGGCGAGAAGTATCACTGTATCAAGAGTTCATAGAAGGTTGTGCAATTCTCATGACATTCTTGACATAAAGATGGTAATACTCCAGGATAGAATAGTTTAGAAGCTGCATTAGCATTCTTCATCTGCGAAGTACAACTTCTTGACCAAATCCGGGATATGGATAGGGTACTGGAGTTTGTTTCTCCTAGTCATTCCGAGATAGAATGAATTGACAGATCACAAGAGTAAAAGGCATCGATAAACACGAATGCACAACTACTCCTGACTATCAATTGATAGACGAAGGTCAAAATTCAACTAAAGGGGACAACTCAAGGATCAAATAACTTTCTGAGTTGTGGGTGCATAGATTAGTATGTCGAACTAGTTCAACATATATCTTCCGGATAACCTATGAAGAAAGTAGAATTGGCAGAGTCACATATGAATGGAGTACTACTCAAGAGCACTCGGGTTGTGATCTTTTGGTTCAGAAGAACTTCTGCCATGATGGTTCATGGTATTTGGAAGAAGGATATACCACGGACCTCGAGGACTATCACAAGGTTACTAATAACCTAAAGGAACGAGCAATACTATTAACATGAAGTAGTAGAGTGAATCTCGGGTCCAAGAACCCAGAAATAGAAGGCCTACTAACTAAATGGCATCACGGGATGCTTTCGAGAATGATGGCCAGAATCATCACACTGGGAATATGAAGCGTTGCTAGATTACCGGGTGATCTTCTAAGACACCTAGGGTCATAATAATAAGTCCAGCATATATGTCGAGGTAACAGAGTGCCTCAACACACCGACTAGTGTGGTTAATCTGGCCTAAAAGGACATTAAGAACAGATAGGAATAGTTTGCAAATGCATCAGACTATTTAGAAACCTGGGATGACTCGGACAACATAACGGTTGTAAATGCTCGAAAATACTTTTGAGATCCAAGCAAAAGGGTAGCATATCCACTTAACATCATAATGTCAAGGTTCTGAGACCAACAGTTGAACAAACAGAGGTAGAAGAAACTGAACTGAGGGTTGAATCCACAATAACGTGATCCTGATAAATAGAATGAGAATCCTAGTTCTCAATCCCCGTAGAAAGAAGAAGGTGACTCAGATCAGAAGGTCATAAGGTAAAGGAGTAAAAAGAGCCTTATGTTCCCTTCCACAATCAATTCCCTTATATAACTAAAGAGTTTCTAGACACAACTTCGACCTGTTTGTCTTACTAATCCTATAGGAAGTCAGGCTCTGATACCAAAGCTGTCAGGACCCCGATCCTAAGTCACACAGGTCTAGCCTGTAACACATCATATCACTTTGCGGCCTCACAAACGGTATCCCCACGGGTGCCACCTTACCTGGCCCGGGACCGTTTGCGCATTTTGGCACACGTATATGATAGTGTCGCTAGCATCCATATGACAGAGAACTCGGGCCAACATGACTAGTTATAAACCAAAAGTGGCACTAAATTACAGAGACAGGCATACATGACCCAGCAACGAACGTGTCGGTCATCAACGTATGAACCGAAGTCGTAGCAAGCTACAAGGACTTAAAGGAACAACGCGTGACATTTCCCCTAAGGGACAGACACAGGAACGAAGAAGGACACATGCCGGCCAGCCTAAGTGTTCCGGAGCAGTAGCAAGCTACCAAGGCTCAGTGGAAGCACTAGGAGACATTTCCCTGTAAGGTAGGCTACCAAAGGTAAACAACTAGGTGTCGGATCCCACACATAGCAATACACATTACACGTACGCATAACATGCAAGTATGTGTTGTACAACAAGGCATCACAACATAACTCAACAACTCATATAGATAAAGGCCCAGAAGAGCCATCATAGCATTTATTACAATCAGAGGTCACATGACCCAACATACAGGGCATACAGGCAATGGAAGCATAACATGTCTGAGTACAAACAACTACAAATGAAGAAGGCTGAAAAGGCCTGACTATCTACAAGATCCTACAAGGGTACAAGATCGTAGCTGAGGTAACAAGCTAAACGTCGAAGTCCACGCGGAACCACTAGCGAGACTGAAGTCTCTCTGCAAAAAACATAAATTAAGTTACGTGAGTACAAAGGTACTCAGCAAGACTTACATCAGAACTAGCTACATATGCATCAGTATCAACAAAGGGGGTGGTGGAGTTTGACTGCAGCAAGCCAGCTTGACTCGGTGGCTATCCTAAACTACGACTGCAAGTAACTCTTTTGAGGTGGCGCACACGAGTCCACATATTCACCAATCAATGCACCACTATGGATCCGCTCCAGTCTCCCTACGAGAAGGCCATCCATAGCACTGACGCTTATCTTGCGTGTTTTAGAGTATCCACTTTCACTTGTCTATGAACTATAATAGGCAACCCAGAAGTCCATTTCCGCGGACACGGCTATTCGAATAGATTATATATAACCCTGCAGGGGTGTACTTCTTCACACACGCTCTCACCACTTACCGCCGTTTACACGACATGTACTCGGCAACCTTCAAGCGGAGGCCCAGCGAGGGTGTCGGCCACGACCTGACTAACCACACAAGTCTCTCGTCCAGGTTTATCGCCTATTTGGGTTCCATCCATGGGGAGATCCGGCCGGGGTGTCGCTCACGGCCCCAAACGATGTGTACAGGGTTCCCGCATCACCAAACGGGCAATCGGTACACCGTGCCACGTACCTGCCGCGTCATAGCCCACCCCGAGGGTCAGCGCTGCGCACGACCTCCAGTAAACTACAAACACCAGAAACTAGTTGCAACTCCTGGACAGAGATCATGTTGATTAATAAGTCGAGAGAGTCAATTAAGGATCCCAATGTGTGGTAGTAGCTGTTTCATGGACCAAACAACACAGAACTCAGTTCCTGAGGACGGCTGCAATGAGACAACCCACCATGTACTCCTACATGGCCTCTCATCGCTACCTTTACCAAATCGTGTTCACAAAGTTAGCTCTCAGCAGTAAGACATGTTCACCACATTCCAATTCATCCCCGATGAATCAGACCTGACACAACTTTAAGCAATAGCAGGCATAACCAGAAAGCATGAAAGAGTAGGCACAACATGGCTCAAACAACTCCTACTCATACTAGTGGGTTTCAACTATTTACTGTGGCAATGACAGGTCATGCAGTGGAAAGGGGTTCAACTACCGCAGCAGGTAACAGTTGAAGCGTTGTTGTCCTAATGCATTAAAAGAGAGCAAGAGCGAGAGAGTGGGATTATATCGGAATGCTCAATGGGGTTTTGCTTGCCTGGCACTTCTGAAGATAACAATGGGTCTTCATCGGTGTCATCGATCATCTAAGCATGGCTACTGTTTAGAATAAAACCAACAGTAAACATTTTAGTTTATGATTATTTGAGAATTTAAAATAATATATAAAATTTAAATGCCCAAATGCAAGTAAGATATGATTTAATTAAAAAATCCAGAATGGTCCCAGAAATATGTGCACCATTTTTGGCAGAGGTTTTTAATCAATCCATAAATGATGAACTTTTCCAAAGGGCATTTTGGGTTCATTGAAAAATATTTTAATTTGACCCTAGTTGAATTCATTTAGTGCTAGGGTTTGAACATCCCCATTTCAAGTTTAACAAGATTTTAAACATGATGCACAGGCAAAAACTATCCTAGGGCAAAGTAAAGCTAGGGATGTGACATCCGTTGACTAAACCTCTTCCACGAGCAAAACATGATCAACACCAGTACTCTATGGGTGTTCGATTCATCACAATGTAACTAGATTATTGACTCTAGTGCAAGTGGGAGACTGTTGGAAATATGCCCTAGAGGCAATAATAAAATGGTTATTATTATATTTCCTCGTTCATGATAATTGTCTGTTATTCATGCTTTAATTGTATTATCCGGAAACAGTGATACATGTGTGAATACATAGACAACAATGTGTCCCTAGTAAGCCTCTAGTTGACTAGCTCATTGATCAATAGATGGTCACGGTTTCCTGACCATGGACATTGGATGTCATTGATAACGGGATCACATCATTAGGAGAATGATGTGATGGACAAGACCCAATCCTAAGCCTAGCACAAGATTGTGTAGTTCGTATGCTAAAGCTTTTCCAATGTCAAGTATCCTTTCCTTAGACCATGAGGTTGTGTAACTCTCGGATACCGTAGGAATACTTTGGGTGTGCCAAACGTCACAACGTAACTGGGTGGCTATAAAGGTACACTACGGGTATCTCCGAAAGTGTCTGTTGGGTTGGCACGAACCGAGACTGGGATTTGTCACTCCGTATGACGGAGAGGTATCTCTGGGCCCACTCGGTAAGACATCATCACAATGAGCTCAATGTGACTAAGGGGTTGGTCATGGGATGATGCGTTACGGAATGAGTAAAGAGACTTGCCATGACGAGATTGAACAAGGTATCGGTATACCGACGATCGAATCTCGGGCAAGTACTATACCGATAGACAAAGGGAATTGCATACGGGATTGATTGAATCCTCAAAATCATGGTTCATCTGATGAGATCATCGAGGAGCATGTGGGAGCCAACATGGGTATCCAGATCCCGTTGTTGGTTATTGACCGGAGAGTCGTCTCGGTCATGTCTACGTGTCTCCCGAACCCGTAGGGTCTACACACTTAAGGTTCGGTGACGCTAGGGTTGTAGAGATATAAGTATGCGGTAAGCCAAAAGTTGTTCGGGGTCTCGGATGAGATCTCGGACATCACGAGGAGTTCCGGAATGGTCCGGAGGTAAAGATTTATATATAGGAAGTCCAGTTTCGGCCACCGGGAAACTTTCGGGGGTCGCCGGTATTGTACCGGGACCACCGAAATGGTCTCGGGGGTCCACCGGGTGGGGCCACCTATCCCGGGGGGGGCCATGGGCTGAAGTGGGAGGGGAACCAGCCCATAGTTGGCTGGTGCACCCCCCATGGGCCTCCCATGTGCCTAGGGTTGGAAACCCTAGGGGTGGGGGGCGCCCCACATGACTTGGGGGGCAAGTCCCCCCCTTGGCCGCCGCCCCCCGTTGGAGATTGGATCTCCTAGGGCTGGCTCCCCCCACCCCCCTAGGGGCCCTATATATAGTGGGGGGAGGGAGGGCAGCCGCACCCTAAGCCATGGCGCCTCCCTCCCCTCCCGTGACACCTCTTCCTCCTCTAGTAGTGCTTGGCGAAGCCCTGCTGGAATCCCGCTGCTTCCACCACCACGCCGTCGTGCTGCTGGATCTCCATCAACCTCTCCTCCCCCCTTGTTGGATCAAGAAGGAGGAGATGTCTCCGCTCCGTACGTGTGTTGAACGCGGAGGTGCCGTCCGTTCGGCGCTAGGATCATCGGTGACTTGGATCACGATGAGTACGACTCCATCAACCCCATTCTCTTGAACGCTTCCGCTCGCGATCTACAAGTGTATATAGATGCACTCCCCTCTCCCTCGTTGCTAGATGACTCCATAGAATGATCTTGGTGATGCGTAGAAAATTTTAAAATTTTGCTACATTCCCCAACACGTGGGAGGCTGACTTGTCGGCCTACCAAGTTGACGGTGACGGGGGGCTTTGTCAACTTAGTCAATATGAACGATTCTAGCTCCAGTTACCGTACGATGTTCATCTAACGGCAGTAGTGCTTCTTCAACCTCTGGTTTCTTGCTCCAGCCGCCCAAACCAACGTCGGTTGTGCCATGAGCTCCTGCCTCCCGTGGCCGGCTGTGATGCCGCTAAGGCCTCACCGCCCCCTACTACTCCCACCGCTGGCCAGGGCATCGCTCTACTCACCCACACCCCCTATTATTCTGCGGCGACGGCAGCCTCACACCGCAGCCGAACCAGTGAACCCTCGTACTCCTTTCTGCGTGGGCATCCACTGCCGCGTCTTCCCCGGCTCCGCGTCATCCCCTTCCTAGGCCTCGTCGTCGTCCACCGCCTTGGTGCTCTCGACGCGGCGTGGTCAATCTGGTCATCGACCGACTTCCATCGGAAGAGTACTGTACGTGAAGAGGCTGACGGCTGGGTCCATGGCCAAAGCCCAGTTTTTTGTGATTTGCCAAATAAGTCGCTTTGTCAGGCTTGTTGGGCTGCAAATCTATCAAGACGAGGAGAGCTTCATTCGGCTGGCCGAGAAAATGGCCTATTAGTATTGAGAAATGGGTTGTACATTTTTAAAACACATCAAACCGGCAATTAGTTTCAAATATATATTTTTCATTCCGAGATTTTAAATTGCATTGATTTTTATGCGTGGACAATTTGTTGGATTTTATATTGCTATGCATTTATTTTTAAAATCAGTTTGAATGTGAATCGAAATTTCGGGATTAAAAACAGTTCGGACCGCACAGAAATATGCAAAATTTCGTATAATTTTTTAACCGTGGCCACAATATGGGTTGTAATGCTAACAAAAAGAATATGGGCTCCAAAAAAACCTTAAGAATTAGCAAATGGGTTGTAAGTTATTAGAAATAATGGCAGATGGGTTGTATGATGTTTTCCACATATTTGAAGCCTTCCTAAAAAAGGTTGATGCACAAGCAGTGACTGTTGGATGTCCATCCAACAGCCGCCATGCTTCTTCAATCTCTGCTCTTCCTGCTCCAGCCGCTCAAACAAGCGCCGGCGGGACTGCCTGCTCCCTCCTCCCCGCGGCTGGCTGTGCTGCTGTGTAAGCCTCACCGCCCCACCGTACTCCCATCGTTGGCCTAGCCATCCCTCTACTCACCCACACCTACTGTTATTCTCCGGCGACGGCAAACAAACCAGTAAACCCTCGTACAGTCGTACTCCCCTCCGTGTGGGAAACAATTGTCAAGTCTTCCCTGCCTCTATGGCGTTCCCTTCCTAGGCCTCGCCGTTGTCCATCGCCCTGGTGCTCTCTGCGCGGCGTGGTCAATCTGGTCAACGACTGACTTCCATCGGAAGAGTACTGTATGTGGAGAGGCTGACAGCTGGGTCCACGGTAGCCGCAAGGAAGTGCCTCCTTATTACGCGAAAAATAATTATACCTCTACCTGATAGCAGGGACCCACCGGACGGGCCACCGTATTTGGCAAAAAAAATGTTTTCCCCCTGACTGCTCAGACCCACCGGACGGGCCACCGTATTTCACGAAAAAAACGTTCTCCCCGCTGTCAGCTCGGACCCACCGGAAGTGCCTCCTTATTACGCACAAAAAAATGAATACTCCCCCTGCTAGCTGGGACCCAGTATCGTGGGAGGCTGACTTGTGGGCTTACTAAGTTGACGGGGACGGAGGGCTTTGTCAACTTAGTCAATATGCACGATTCTAGCTCCATTGACCGTACGATGTCCATCCAACGGCCGTAGTGCTTCTTCAACCTCTAGTCTTCTTGCTCCAGCCACCCAAACTAGCGCCGGTCATGCCTCGTGCTCCTACCTCCCGTGGCCGGCTGCGATGTCGCGGAGGCCTCGCCGCCCCCTACTATTCCCACCGCTGGCCAGGCCCTGCGGCGGCGGCAGCCTCACACCGTAGTCGAACTAGTGAACCCTCGTACTCCTCTCCGTGCGGTCTTCCACTGCCGCGTCTTCCTCGGCTCTGCGTCGTCCACCGCCCTGGTGCTCTCGGCGTGGCGTGGTCAATGTGGTCAAGGAACGACTTCCATCGGAAGAGTACTATACATGGAGAGGCTGACAGTTGGGTCCACGGCAGCCGCAAGGAAGTGCCTCCTTATTACGCGGAAAACAATTATTCCTCCACCTGACAGCAGGGACCCACCAGACGGGCCACCGTATTTGGCGAAAAAACGTTTCCCCACTGACTGTTGGGAACCGCCGGATGGGCCACCGTATTGCGCGAAAAAACGTTCCCCCGCTGTCAGCTCGGATCCATCGAAAGTGCCTCCTTATTACGCACAAAAAAATGAATACTCCCCCTGCTGGTTGGGACCCACCTTGGTGGGAGGCTGACTTGTGGGCCTACTAAGTTGACGGGGACGGTGTGCTTTGTCAACTTAGTCAATATGAACGATTCTAGCTCCAGTGACCGTACGATGTCCATCCAACGGCCATAGTGCTTCTTCAACCTCTGGTCTTGTTGCTCCAGCCGCCCGAAGCAGTGCCGGTCATGCCGCATGCTCCTGCCTCCCGTGGACGGTTGTGTTGCCGTGGAGGCCTTAACGCCCCCTACTATTCCCACCGCTGGCCAGGCCATCCCCCTACTCACCCACACCCCCTGTTATTCTGCGGCAACGGCAGCCTCACATCGGAGCGAACCAGTGAACCCTCGTACTCCTCTATGCGTGGGCATCCACTGCCGTGTCTTCCCCGTCTCCGCGGCGTCCCTTCCTAGGCCTCGCCGTCGTCCACTGCCCTAGTGCTCTCGGCGCGGCGTGGTCAACGTGGTCAAGGAACGGCTTCATCGAAGGTGGAATGTACGTGGAGAGGCTGACAGCTGGGTCCACGGCCGCAACAAGGAAGTGCCTCCTTATTACGCGCAAAATAATTATTCCTCCACCTGACAGCGGGGACCCACCGGACGGGACACCGTATTTCGTGAAAAAACATTTCCCCCTGACTGTTGGGACCCACCAGCTACATCTTCGCACGTAAGGAAGTGCGTCCGGGCCAAAAAAACGATTCGCCCCCCTGACTGCTGGGACCCACCAGCTACATCTTCGCATGCAAGGAAGTGCGTCCGAGCAAAAAAACGATTCGCCCCCTGACTACTGGGACCCACCAGCTACATCTACGCATGCATGGAAGTGCGTGATAGTCGGGGCCCAACTAGTCGAAGCGTACATAGCGTTGTCATTCTGGTCGCGAACGTGTACGTACATACTGGTCGATGTAGAGGCGTGCACGTGTCATAGTAGAGGCGCGCACGTAGCATGTACACGTACGTACAGCGGCAAGTGTGCAAGAAAGAAAATACAGCCACGTACATACATACGGGCAGGGTCTCGAACTCCTACTCGCGCATACGTACGGCCAGGGCTCGTGTACATGGCTGGGTCGGAACGGAGAAACATCGTCGTCGTCGTGTTCATGGGGAGCCAACCGGCTGGGTCGGAACGGAATGCATCGTCGTGTTCATCGGGAGGGCTTGGACGAAACAACCGATGGAAACGAGGCCCGGCGTACCGTAGAACGGAGGAAACGGCCTTGTGTTCGACCGGCCACGTTCGAAACGGGATCCTGTTCATCGGGAGGGGTCTGCCGTATCGCAAAACGGAGGAAACGGACCTCTACGATCGAAATGGGGGTCCTGCTGATCGGGAGGGGTGTGGCGTACCACAAAACGAAGGAAACGGACTTGTGTTGGAGTGCTACGGTCGAAACGGGAGTCCTGTTCATCGGGAGGGGTGTGACGTACTGTAGAACAGAGGAAACAGACTTGTGTTGGAGCGCTACGATCGAAACGGGGGTCCTGTTCATCGAGAGGGGTGTGGCGTACCGCAAAACGGGACTCCACGGGATACTGTTCATCACCACCGTCGACCCCCTCCAACCTCCACGGGCTACTGTTCATCCACCGTCGACCTCCTCCAGCCTCCACCTGCGACTGTTCAGCCTCCACTGCGTGCTACTCCACCGGCTACTGTTCAACCAGCCCTATCCACGGGATCCTATTCAACCACCCCTCCACGGGCTACTGTTCATCCTGCCCTCCACCGTCTACTGTTCATGCAGCCTCCACGGGGTGGTCCTATTCATGCAGCCCTCCAAGGGGTCCTGCTCATGCAGCCCCAACCGGCTCAATCGAACGGGGTCCTCTTCATGCAGAGGCAACACCACGGGGTCCTG
>LR738714.1:186291641-186307425 GCA_902687465.1 Secale cereale
CCCCCCCCCCCGCCTCATGGGCCCCCCGATGGCCATCTTCTCCTATATGAGGTGTTTTGACCTGGAAAAATCATAAGGAGGCTTTCGGGACCAGACGCCGCCGTCTCGAGGCGGAAACCAATCTAGGGCTCCGGCAGAGTTGTTCTGCCGGGGATACTTCCCTCCGAGAGGGGGAAATCGTCACCGCCGTCATCACCAACAACTCTCCCATCTTGGGGAGGGCTATCTTCATCAACATCTTCACCAGCACCATCTCCTCTCAAACCCTAGTTCATCGCTTGTATCTAATCTTTGTACCCAAACCTCAGATTGGTACCTGTGGGTTGCTAGTAGTGTTGATTACTCCTTGTAGTTGATGCTAGTTGGTTTATTTGGTGGAAGATCATATGTTCAGATCTATTATGCATATTAATACCCCTCTGATCATGAACAATATTATGTCTTGTGAGTAGTTACTTTTGTTCCTGATGACATGGGAGAAGTCATGCTATAAGTAGTCATGTGAATTTGGTATTCATTCGATATTTTGATGAGATGTATGTTGTCTCTCCTCTAGTGGTGTCATGTGAACATCGACTACATGACACTTCACCATTATTTGGGCCTAGAGGAAGGCATTGGGAAGTAATACGTAGATGATGGGTTGCTAGAGTGACAGAAGCTTAAACCCTAGTTTATGTGTAGCTTCGTAAGGGGCTGATTTGGATCCACTTGTTTCATGCTATTGTTAGGTTTACCTTAATACTTCTTTTGTAGTGGTGGATGCTTGCAATAGAGGTTAATCATAAGTCGGAGGCTTGTCCAAGTAAGGACAGCACCCAAGCACCGGTCCACCCACATACCAAATTATCAAAGTGCCGAACGCGAATCAGATGACCGTGATGAAAAGTAGCTTGACGATAATTCCCGTGTGTCCTCGGGAGCGCTTTCCTTCATATAAGAGTCTGTCCAGGCTTGTCCTTTGCTACAAAAAGTATTGGGCCATCTTGTTGCACCCTATTTACTTTTACCTTTTGTTACTTGCTACCAATTACCTTGTCACAAAACTATTTGTTACCTATAATTTTAGTGCATGCAGAAAATACCTTACTGAAAACTGCCTATCATTTCCTTCTGCTCCTCGTTGGGTTCGACACTCTTACTTATCGAAAGGACTACGATAGATCCCCTAAACTTGTGGGTCATCAAGATTTCCCGAGGAGATCCAACTTTGGTTTTACCATTTGCCTAACAACTAAAACTTCCATAGGGAGTAATTAACCAGAGTACTTAATCCACCCCCGGGCCAGTGCTCCTCATGAGTGTTGGTCCACCTACCTAGCAGTCGGCAGTGCCACCTTGGGGCAACACGAGGCATTTTCGGCTATCGTCCACTTAGCATAGACGGATGAGTCCGTAGATGGAGAGCGTGCGGCTCTGGACACGGATCTGACTCACCGGGAGATCTCCATCGGCTACTTTTCCTCTCTTCGAAGAACTTGAGGCACGGGATTCCGAGAATGCTCGGGGCTTCCCAACATGGAGTTGTTACTCCTCGGATCGTGAGCTTGTGATGGGATAAGTTGGGACACCCTTGCAGGGTTATGAACTTTCGAAAGCTGTGCCCGCGGTTATGTGGTAGATGGGAGTTGTTAATATCCGGCTGTAGATAACTTGACACCATATCCTTAAGAATACACTACCTGTGTGAGTAACCGTGATGGTCCCTTTTCGAAGAGGTTTTCGGAAAGTGAACACGGTGGGGTTATGCATGAACGTGAGTAGCTAGGATCACTTATTGATCATCTTTGGCGACCGTTGGCACATATCCTCATCTCGCTCTGACTTCGTAAGATAATTGCTTAGTGCTTGCTGCAGCCACTTTATTACCTCTCCACACCTAAAAGGCTTTGTTAGTTTTGATACCCGGGAATAGGATTGCTGAGTCCTTGTGACTCACAGATTACAACACACACCAGATGTAGGTACAACTGAGTACGACGTAGGAGATGGACAAGAACTTTACTAGAAGTTCGATGAAGAATGTGGCCACATGTATGTGACGTATCCCGACGATCAGTAGTGGTTCCTACTAGGGGCGATCAGGACTTGTGGTTGTGGTATCTTTTCTCGTTTGATTTCGTCCGTAGCCGGACTTTGTGGTATTTGGATGAATGTATGATTATTGAATTAATTGTGTGACGTGGCGAGTGTAAGCCAACTGTTTATCTCTTTTACCCCTGTTCATTACATGAGTTGTGCAAAGATACCATGCTTGCGATCATTCCAGAATGCGATTATGTCTCTAACTCATGCCTCAGCACGTAGGAGCTATAGTCGCATCCTAGGCGTTACACAGCTAGAGTTACCACCTGACTCACCCACTGAGTACCATGTTTTTCTGCATGACACCACTCCGAAAATGTTTCCAACTTCCTAACTAGCCGGGTCTCTGCGAGGACATCGATCACCAAGCCATTGACGTCTGGCCCGACCTGGCCTACGCGAGAGGCCCCTTTTTCAACCTGGATCAAGAAGGACGTTATACACGAAGCCACGCCAGCAAGTACCTCAAGGATTCAATGGAGCACTACTTGGAAGCAGAAGCAACGTGAAGGACTGAAGACAACCCCAAATCCAAGTTTATGTATTCCTTTCCACGCCTAGTTTGGGAATCTCGGGGGCAAGATTCTTGTAAGGGGGGTAGGTCTGTCACACCCTGATTTTGATGTCACAACACTTAAGTCAATAAATCATGCTAAAATGTGGTTTGACAAAAACTTTTGAGTATTCTGGACTTTGTTTGATTTGCTATTTGCAAGTGCTCTAAAAATAAAATAAATCCTCCAACTCTCATACTCCTTCTCCTTGGTCCAAAACTTTGCCCAATGACCATGCCATGTGTATAGGACATAATAGTATTTTCCTACAAAAATATTTTGGCCAAAAAGTATTTTCTAAATTTAGCTTTCCAAAAACCCCTGAATTGAGGTTTGCACTACAAGTACTTAATTAAGGGTGTGAAAAATCTTTCAAAAATTATATTTAGATCCTAGTAGATATAGGACTCCCATAAACCACTAAATTATAATTTAAAAAGTTATTTTCCTATTTTATTTAAAACTTTTATTTAGGCTAGAAATGGTCTTAAATAGGTTTAAATTATTTAATTATTTCAAAAATATTTGAGAAAATTTAGGGAAACTCATAGGACATATATTGTCCATATATAAGAGTTTCAACACATGTTCATGTTCAAAATATTGGTCAAATCCCTCAAAAACACTTTCTGCATATTTCAAGCTTTTGAAATATTTACAAAGAAAATATTCTCTAAAAATTCCAATAAAATTCAAGAATGTCACATATGACATATTTGATTATCTTGACAAACCTCATGCCTTGAAGATCAAGAAAACATCATCAAACCTCCTCAAAACCATTTTTGTCCATTTTGAAGTTAGAGCAACTTTACATTGCTAAACTTGTCCAAATTCTCTCAAACTTGGTGCACATGCTCAAATGGGGTAGTAATGCATCTAGACCAAATGGCACAAGTTGCATAGAAGGATATCATTATCAAATTGTTCCAAAACCCTCTCTGTCCAGATCTAAATTTGAAGAAAACTACATTGCTAACTTTTTACTTGTGGCCTCAAAATTTGTACAAGTGCTCACAACCCCAAATTATGACACTACACCAAGTGATGCATCAAGGAGGAATGATTTGCATGACTAAATCTTGGAAAATCCATTTCTGTTGATTTCTAGGGTTTGCCAAAGTTACATTGGCAACTTTCTTCAAATGAGCTCAAAATTGGTGGACAGCCTCAATTATATATGCCATTAGATCCTGTTAATTTTCATGTCAATTGGAATACATTTGCTTTCCTAAAACAACATCAAACACCTTCTAGTACTTTGCCAAAACTACCATTTGAGCCACTTTCACTATTTCCCTTCACCTCAAACTTTTACCACAGCTGACCCTGATCACCTTCTACCTCTGGTAAATTTTGCAAGGCCATGGACCAATAATTGGTGAGTGAAAACCCCACTTCTTCTTCTCTGGACAACCACTGTTCATCTTCCCTCTCATCACCTCCTCACACCAGAGCACCTCCAGAGCATCCAATGCTTCTTCCCCTTTTCTTTACTACTCCCTAGAGATGCTGGACACAAAAGGACACGCTCATGGCGCTTAAACAATGCCAGTGCATGCAGAGCTCGCGCTCTGGAGCATGCTACAGTGCTCTCCCGCACTGTAGCTCACCCATGCCAAGGGCATACGATGTCCTTGGGTGGCGGGATGATGTCTCTCGAGGTGGCCTCGACGTCCGGGACACGCCTCGCTGTCGGGCCCCTCTTCCCTCGCCCTCCTTCTCCCTCCACTAACTCGCCAGAGCGCGTCCGTGGACGTTGCTCACGGTGCACCAACGCCTTCCCCATATAAGCCACCCCCGAGCTCTCCCTCGCCTCCGCTGGATCTCCCTCTTCCCCAGCAACCTCTCAGACACGCCCACTCGCCCCCTCGCGCCCCCTGTCCACCTCCATGGCCAGAGCCTCGTCGATGGACGCCGCTCAAATTTGAGCTCCCCAAACACCCATTTTGCCTCCTAGCGCACCATCAGAACACCCAGACCACGTAGGGAACCTCCCGCACTCCTACTCTTCCTTTCCGTGCCCAGATCATCGAGTTCATCCTCACCCGCCACCGGTCTCCGCCGCGGCCGACGCCCTCCTCAACTCCGACCCCCCCTCCCCGGTGCATATGTCCGGCATGAGGAGAACCGCCTCGACCCCATGGCACTTTGGTCGGCCAAGCATCTTGAACGGTGGCCGGAGTCACCAGCAATCACTAATACGTCTCCAACGTATCTATAATTTTTTATTGTTCCATGCTATTATTTATGATGTTTTGGATGTTTAATGGGCTTTGTCATACACTTTTATATTATTTTTGGGACCAACCTACAAACCCAAAGGCCCAGTCCAGATTGTTGTTTTTTTGCCTGTTTCAGGGTTTTGCAGAAAAGGAATATCAAACGTAGTCCAAACGGAATGAAACCTTCGGGAGAGATATTTTTGGAGAAAATCACGCACGGGAGACTTGAGAACCACAGAGTAGGGGCCACGAGGTGCCCACGAGGGTGGGGTGCCCCCCCTAGGGCGCGCCCCCTGCCTCGTGGGTCCCTCGTGAGGCCCCCGGTGCCCTCCTTCCTCCTATATAAGCCTACGTATCCCGAAACCATTAGAGGAACACAGAAAACCCTAGTTCCACTGCCGTAACCTTCTGTTCCCGTGAGATCCCATCTTGGGGCCTGTTCCGGAGCTCCGTCGGAGGGGGGGATCTACCATGGAGTGCTTCTACATCATCATCATCGCCTCACCATGAGTTGTGAGTAGTTTACCACAGACCTTCGGGTCCATAGCTAGTATCTAGATGGCTTCTTCTCTCTCTTTGGATCTCAATACAAAGTTTTCCTCGGTCTTCGAGGAGATCTATTCGATGTAATCTCCTTTTGCGGTGTGTTTGTCGAGATTCGATGAATTGTGAGTTTATGATAAAGATTATATATGAGAAATATTTGGTTCTTTTCTAAACTCTTTATGTGTGCTCATAATATCCTTGCAAGTCTCTTCGAATTATAGGTTTGGTTCGGCCTACTAGATCTATAGTTCTTGCAATGGGAGAAGTGCTTGGCTTTGGGTTCAATCTTGCGGTGTCCTTTTCCAGTGGTAGTAGGGGCAGCAAGGCACGTATTGTATTGTTGCCATCGAGGATAAAAATATGGGGTTTATATCATATTGGTTGAGTTTATCCCTCTACATCATGTCATCTTGCTTAAGGCGTTACTCTGTTCTTATGAACTCAATACACTAGATGCATGCTGGATAGCGGTTGATGTGTGGAGTAATAGTAGTAGATGCAGGCAGGAGTCAGTCTACTTGTCTCGGACATGATGCCTATATATAATGATCATGCCTAGATAGTCTCATAATTATTCGCTTTTCTATCATTTGCTCAACAGTAATTTGTTTACCCGTCGTAGAATATCGCTATCATGAGAGAAGCCACTAGAGAACACTATGGCCCCCGGGTCAATTCTCAACATATCAATCTACACTTACTTTACTTTTTCTGCTTTTACTTTCTGTTCTTATAATCAAAAATACCAAAAATATAAACTATCATCTCTATCAGAGCTCACTTTCGTAAGTGACCGTAAAGGGATTGGCAACCCCTTATCGCGTTGGCTGCGAAGTTCTTATTTGTTTGTGCAGGTGTGAGGGACTCGCGCGTGGTCTCCTACTGGATTGATACCTCGGTTCTCAAAAACTGAGGGAAATACTTACGCTACTGTGCCGCATCTCCCTTTCCTCTTTGAGGGAATACAATGCAAACTCGAGAAGTAGCAAGAAGAATTTCTGGCGCCGTTGTCGGGGAGGCTTATGCAAAAGTCATATACCAAGTACCTATCACAAACCCTTATCCTTCACATTACATTTTTACCTCTCATTTTCCTCTCCCCCACTTCACCCTTGCCGTTTTATTTGCCCTTCTTCTGTCGTGTGTTTATCGTTCGCTTGCTTCTTGTTTGCTTATGTGTGTTGGATTGCTTGCTTGTCACTATGGCTCAGAACAATACCAAATTGTGTGACTTCTCCAATACCAACAATAATGATTTTATTAGCACTCCGATTGCTCCTATTACCGATGCTGAATCTTGTGAGATCAATGCTGCTTTGTTGAATCTTGTCATGAAAGATCAATTCTCCGGCCTTCCTAGTGAAGATGCCGCTACCCATCTAAACAACTTTGTTGATTTGTGTGATATGCAAAATAAAAGGGATACGGATAACGATATTGTTAAATTGAAGTTATTTCCGTTTTCACTTAGAGATCATGCTAAAACTTGGTTTTCTTCTTTGCCTAGAAATAGTATTGATTCATGGAATAAGTGCAAAGATGCTTTTATCTCTAAGTATTTCCCTCCTGCTAAGATCATCTCTCTTAGAAACGATATTATGAACTTTAAGCAACCAGATCATGAGCATGTTGCACAAGCTTCGGAGAGAATGAAATTAATGATATGTAATTGCCCTACACATGGTTTGAATCTATGGATGATTATTCAAAACTTTTATGCTAGCTTGAATTTTGCTTCTAGAAATCTTTTAGATTCGGCCGGTGGAGGCACTTTCATGAAAACTACCTTAGGAGAAGATACCAAACTCCTAGATAATATCATGGTCAATTATTCTCAATGGCACACCGAAAGATCTACTAGTAAAAAGGTGCATGCTATTGAAGAAATTAGTGTTTTGAGTAGAAAGATGGATGAACTTATGAAATTATTTGCTGCTAAGAGTGCTTCTTCTGATCCTAATGATATGCCTTTGTCCACTTTGATTGAAAATAACAATGAATCTTTGGATGTGAATTTTGTTAGTAGGAATAATTTTGGTAACAATGCTTATAGAGGGAACTTCAATCCTAGACCTTTTCCTAGTAATTCCTCTAATAATTATGGTAATTCCTACAACAACTCTTATGGAAAGATGCCTTCTGAATTTGAAACTAGTGTTAAGGAGTTTATGATCTCGCAAAAGAATTTCAGTGCTATGCTTGAAGAGAAATTGCTTAACATTGATGAATTGGCTAGAAGTGTGGATAGAATTACTCTTGATGTTGATTCTTTGAAACTTAGATCTATCCCACCTAAGCATGATATCAATGAGTCTCTCAAAGCCATGAGAATTTCCATTGATGAATGCAAAGAAAGAACCGCTAGGATGTGTGCTAGAAGAGAGGATTATATTAAAGCGAGTTCTTCTAGTTATCATGAAAATAAAGATGAAGATCTGAAAGTTATTGATGTGTCTCCTATTAGATCCTTGTTTTCTATCATAAATATTGATGAAGATAGGATTGGAGATGATTCTTCTTTAAGGTGTCCCAATGATTCGGAGTTTTTAGATCTTGATGCTAAAATTGTTAAAAGTGGGAGTGAAGAGATTAAAACTTTGCATAGTGATGAACACACTACTTTGGATTTCAAGGGATTCAATTATGATAATTGCTCTTTGATTGATTGTATTTCCTTGTTGCAATCCGTACTAAACTCTCTGCATGCTTATAGTCAAAATAAAGCTTTCACCAAACACATAGTTGATGCTTTGATGCAATCTTATGAAGAAAAACTTGAGTTAGAAGTTTCTATCCCAAGAAAGCTTTATGATGAGTGGAAACCTACTATTAAAATAAAAATTAAAGATCATGAATGCTATGCTTTGTGTGATTTGGGTGCAAGTGTTTCCACTATCCCAAAAACTTTGTCTGATTTGCTAGGTCTCCATGAGCTTGATGATTGTTCTTTAAATTTGCATCTTGCGGATTCCACTATTAAGAAACCTATGGGAAGAATTAATGATGTTCTTATTGTTGTCAATAGGAATTATGTGCCCGTAGATTTCATTGTTCTTGATATAGATTGCAATCCTTCATATCATATTATTCTTGGTAGACCTTTCCTTAGAACGATTGGTGCAATTATTGATATGAAGGAAGGAAATATTAGATTCCAATTTCCGTGAAGGAAAGGCATGGAACACTTTCCTAGAAAGAAAATCAAATTACCATATGAATCTATTATGAGAGCCACTTATGGATTGCTGATACGTCTCAAACGTATCTACTTTTCCAAACACTTTTGCTATTGTTTTGACCTCATTCTTGCATGATTTGAACTAAACTAACCCGGACTGACGCTGTTTTTAGCAGAGCTGCCTGTATGGTTTTATTGTGTGCAGGAAAACGGATTTTTAGGTATCACAGAAAATTCCAAGAAAATCACAGAAAATCCACGCACCCGAAGGGTCCTTGTGCCAGAAGATGGGCCAGAGGGGAGCCAGGGGGCCCCAGGCGCCCTGGTGGCGCGGCCCCACCCCTGGCCGCGCTGGGAGGCCGCCTGGGCGGGCCCTTCCCCCTCTGGTGCCCTACTTTGACCCGTATTTATCCCCGTGACGAGAAAACCCCAGAACAGAAGTCATTTTCCCAGTTTCCGTCGCGGAGCCGCCGCCACCCTCTGTTCTTCTTCGGAAGGGCTAATCTGGAGGCTGATTTGGCCTCCGGAGAGGGGAGATCGTCGCCATCGTCATCATCATCACCACTCCATCCTCCCTCCATGACTTCTCCTTCCATGTGTGAGTAATTCCCTGCTGTAGGCAAAGGGGATGGTAGGGATTGGATGAGTTAGATCATGTAATAGTTTATCAGATTGTTGGGGCATGTTGCCTATCATCTACTATGGTGTTTATCATCTTTGCTTCAACATGTTTCTCTTAATGCTTGTCACTTAGGGGCCGAGTGCCATGATTTAAGATCTGAACCATATGTGTTTGCATGAATATATTTGTGTTCTTGATCCTATCTATGAGTTGTTTGCACCTATTACGGTCCGGATCCGGCGATCCCAAAAGTGACAGCTTGGGACACCAAAGGGGATGGTCCATAATTTGAGGATTCCATGTGTCCATTGAGTTCATTGCTTTGTTCCGGTGCTCTTTGACAGGAGCACCTTAATCTCCATAAGTTCCTTTTGGCCCCGTTCGTAGCGGGATGGTAGGACAAAAGATGTTGTGCAAGTTCTTATTGCAAGCACGTACAAATACCTGTGGGATACATGCCTAATGTTTGATACTTGCCTAGATGATCATTACTTTTCTGTGTGCCTTGCCCCAAGTTAGATTCATGATATATCTCATCCATGCAGCGTGTTGGGGAACATCGCATGGGAAACAAAAAAATTTCCTACGTTCACCAAGATCAATCTAGGAGATGCATCTACGAGAGGTGAGTTGGATCCACATACCCTTGTAGATCGCTAAGCGGAAGCATTCAAGAACGCGGTTGATGGAGTCGTACTCGCCGCGATTCAGATCGCCGAAGATCCTAGCACCGAAGCAACGGTGCCTCCGCGTTCTTCACACGTACAGCCCGGTGACGTCTCCCACGCCTTGATCCAGCAAGGAGAGAGGGAGAGGTTGGGGAAGACTCCATCCAACAGCAGCACGACGGCGTGGTGGTGGTGGAGGAGCGCGGGACTCCAGCAGGGCTTCGCCAAGCGCTGCAAGAGACGAGGAGGGAGAGGGGTAGGGCTGCGCCAAGAGGGAGACTTTCTCATGTGTCAAACAGCCCTAAAACCTCACATATATATATAGGGGGAAGGGAGGGCTGCGCCCCCCTTTAGGGTTTCCCTCCCCTAGGGTGCGGCCAGCCCTAGATCCCATCTAGGGGGGCGGCCAAGGGGGAGAGAGGGGGAGGCGCACCACTATTGGGCCCTAGGGCCCAACTGCATTAGGGTTTGCCCCCCTTCCCTCTTGGAGGCGCCCTGGGACTTGGTGGGGGGGCGCACCAGCCCCCTTGGGGCTGGTCCCCTCCCACACTTAGCCCACGCAGCCACCTGGGGCTGGTGGCCCCACCTGGTGGACCCCCGGGACCCTCCCGGTGGTCCCGGTACATTACCGATATCGCCCGAAACTTTTCCGGTGACCAAAACAGGACTTCCCATATATGAATCTTTACCTCCGGACCATTCCGGAACTCCTCGTGACGTCCGGGATCTCATCCGGGACTCCGAACAACATTCGGTAACCGCGTACATACTTTCCCTATAACCCTAGCGTCATCGAACCTTAAGTGTGTAGACCCTACGGGCTCGGGAATCATGTAGACATGACCGAGACAACTCTCCGGCCAATAACCAACAGCGGGATCTGGATACCCATGTTGGCTCCCACATGTTCCACGATGATCTCATCGGATGAACCACGATGTCAAGGATTCAATCAATCCTGTATACGATTCCCTTTGTCTATCGGTATAGCACTTGCCCGAGATTCGATCGTCGGTATACCGATACCTTGCTCAATCTCGTTACTGGCAAGTCTCTTTACTCGTTCCGTAACACATCATCCCGTGATCAACTCCTTGATCACATATTGTGCACATTATGATGATGTCCTACCGAGTGGGCCCAGAGATACCTCTCCGTCATACGGAGTGACAAATCCCAGTCTCGATTCGTGCCAACCCAACAGACACTTTCGGAGATACCTGTTGTGCACCTTTATAGCCACCCAGTTACGTTGTGACGTTTGGTACACCCAAAGCATTCCTACGGTATCTGGGAGTTGCACAATCTCATGGTCTAAGGAAAAGATACTTGACATATAGAAAAGCTTTAGCATACGAACTACACGATCTGTGCTAGGCTTAGGATTGGGTCTTGTCCATCACATCATTCTCCTAATGATGTGATCCCGTTATCAACGACATCCAATGTCCATGGTCAGGAAACCGTAACCATCTATTGATCAACGAGCTAGTCATCTAGAGGCTTACTAGGGACATGGTGTTTGTCTATGTATCCACACATGTATCTGAGTTTCCTATCAATACAATTCTAGCATGGATAATAAACGATTATCGTGAACAAGGAAATATAATAATAACCAATTTATTATTGCCTCTAGGGCATATTTCCAACAGTCTCCCACTTGCACTAGAGTCAATAATCTAGTTCACATCGCCATGTGATTAACACTCACAGGTCACATCGTCATGTGACTAACATCCAAGAGTTCACTAGAGTCAGTAATCTAGTTCACATCAATATGTGATTAATACTCAATGAGTTCTGGGTTTGATCATGTTATGCTTGTGAGAGAGGTTGTAGTCAACGGGTCTGCAACATTCAGATCCCTATGTACTTCGCAAAACTTTATGTCATATCGTAGATGCTGCTACCACGTTCCACTTGGAGCTATTCCAAACTGTTGCTCCATTATACGTATCCGGTATCTCCACTTAGAGTTATCCGGATAGGTGTTAAGCTTGCATCGACGTAACTCTTTACGTCGAACTCTTTATCACCTCCATAACCGAGAAACATTTCCTTATTCCTCTAAGGATAATTTTGACCACTATCTAGTAATCCACTCCTGGATCACCTTTGTACCCTCTTGCCAGACATGTGGCAAGGCACACATCAGGTGCGGTACTTAGCATGGCATACCGTACAGAGCCTATGACAAAAGCATAGGGGACGACCTTCGTCCTTCCTCTTCCTTCTGCCGTGGTCAAGTTTTGAGTCTTACTCAACTTCACACCTTACAACTCAGGTAAGAACTCCTTCTTTGACTGATCTATTTTGAACTCCTTCAAAATCATGTCAAAGGTGTGTGTTCTTTTGAAAGTATCATCAGGCGTCTTGATTTATCTGTATAGATCTTGATGCCCAATATGTAAGCAGCTTTATCCAGGTCTTCCTTTGAAAAACTCATTTCAAACAACCCTTTATGCTTTCTAGAAATTCTACATCATTTCGGATCAACAATATGTCATTCACATATACTTATCAGAAATGTTGTAGTGCTCCCACTCACTTTATTGCAAATACAAGTTTCCACCAAACTTTGTATACCCAAAAACTTTGATCACTCCATCAAAGTGTATATTCCGACTCCGAGATGCTTGCTCTAGTCCATGGAAGGATCGCTGGAGCTAGCATATCCTTTTAGCATCCTTAGGATCGACAAAACCTTTCTGATTGTATCACATACAACCTTTCCTTACGAAAACTGGTAAGGAAACTTGTTTTGTCATCCATCTGCCAGATTTCATAAATGCAGCTAATGCTAACATGATTCCGACGGACTTAAGCATCGCTACGGGTGAGAAAATCTCATCGTAGTCAACTCCTTGAACTTGTGGAAAACTCTTCGCCACAAGTCGAGCTTCATAGACGGTGACATTACCGTCCACATCCGTCTTAGTCTTAAAGATCCATTTGTCTCAATGGTTTGCCGATCACAGGGCAAGTCCACCAAAGTCCATACTTTGTTTTGATACATGGATCCTATCTCGGATTTATCGGCTTCTAACCATTTGTCGGAATATGGGCCCACCATCGCTTCTCCATAGTTCGTAGGTTCATCGTTGTCCAACAACATGACCTCTAAGACAGGATCAACGTACCACTCAGGAGTAGTACATATCCTTGTCAACCTACGAGGTTCGATAGCAACTTGATCTGGAGCTTCATGATCACTATCATTAGTTTCCTCTTCAACTGTTGTAGATTCCACAGAAACATCTTTCTGTGTTGCACTACTCTCCGGTTGAAGTGAGGGTTCGACAACCTCATCAAGTTCTATCTTCCTCCCACTCAATTCTTTCGAGAGAAACTCCTTCTCGAGAAAGGACCCATTCTTAGCGACAAACATTTTTGTCCTTGGATCTGAGATAGAAGGTATACCCAACCGTTACCAGTGGGTATTCCACGAAGATGTATTTGTCCGCTTTGGGTTCGAGCTTTTCCTGGCTGAAGCCATAAGCATCGCAGCCCCAAACATTTAAGAAAACGACAACTTTGGTTTCTTGCCAAACCATACGACGTCGTCTCAACGGACTTAGATGGTGCCCTATATAAAGTGAATGCAGCTGTCTCTAATGCATAACCTCAAAATAATAGCGGTAGATCGGTAAGACACACCATAGATCGCACCATATCTCATAAGGTTCGATTACGATGTCCGGACACACCATTACGCTGTGGTGTTCCAGGGGACTTCAACTGCGAAACAATTCCACAATGTCTTAAGTGATTGCCAAACTCATAATTAAGATAATATCCCCTTGATCAGATCGTAGGAACATGATCTTCTTGTTATGATGATTCTTAATCTTCACTCTGAAATTGTTTGAACCTTTCAAACGTTTCAGACTTTTGCTTCATTAAGTAAATATACCATATCTACTCAAATCGTCAGTGAAGATGAGAAAATAACGATATCCACCACACGCCTTAATTCTCATTGGATCACATACATCAGCATGTATGATTTCCAATAAGTCACTTACCCGTTTCATTGTACCTGAAAACGAGATCTCAGTCATCCTGCCCATGAGGCATGGCTCGCATGTGTCAAGCGATTCAAAATCAAGTGACTCCAAACGTCCATCAGCATGGAGTTTCTTCATGCATTTTATGCCAAAATGACCTAAGCGGCAGTGCCACAAGAAAGTGGTACTATCATTATTAACTCTACATCTTTTGGCATTAATATTATCATTATGTGTATTACCATGATCGAGATTCAACGAACCATTGGGTGCATGACCATAAAGGTATTATTCATGTAAACAGAATAACCATTATTCTCTAACTCAAATGAATAACCGTATTGCGATGAACATGATCTAATCATTTTCATGCTCAACGTAGACACCTGATAACATTTATCTAGGTTCAACACTAATCTCGAAAATAGAGGAAGTGTGCGATGGTGATCTCATCAACCTTGGAAACACTTCCAACACACATCGTCACCTCGTCCTTAGCTAGTCTCCGTTCAGTCCGTAGCTTTTGCTTCAAGTCGCTAATAATAGCAACTGAACCGGTATCCAATACCCAGGTGCTACAAGGAGTACTACTAAGGTACACATCAATAACACGTATATCAAATATACTTTGTTGAAGTTGCCAGCTATCATATCTACCATGTATTTGGGGTGGTTCCGCTACCATGTGACCGTTACCCTTACAATCGAAGCACTTAGTCTCGAGGTTTGGGTGCAACCTTAGGTTCCCTCATTAGAGCGACAACTGGTTTGCCATTCATGAAGTTTCCCTTCTAGCCCTTGCCCCTTTTGAAACCAGTGGTCTTGCTAAACCATCAACACTTGATGCTCCTTCTTGATTTCTACTTTTGCGGTACTAAGAACCGCTAACAGCACCGGGATCATCTCCATCCTTTGCATGTCATAGTTCATCACGAAGTTCCAGTAGCTTGGTGATAGTGTCTAGAGAATTCTGTCAACCACTATCTCACCTGGAAGATTAACTCCCACTTGGTTCAAGTGATTTCAGCACCCAGACATTCTGAGCACATGCTCACTAGTTGAGCTATTCTCCTCCATCTTTTAGGCAAAAGAACTTGTCAGAGGTCTCATACCTCTCAACACGGGCATGAGCCTGAAATCCCAATTTCAGCTCTTAGAACATCTCATATGTTCTATGGCGTTCAAAACGTCATTGGAATCCCGATTCTAAGCCGTAAAGTATGGTGCACTAAACTATCAAGTAGTCATCAGGACGTCTCTGTCAGGTGTTCACAACATCCACAGACAACGTTGTAGGGGTTTGCACATCGAGCGGTGCATCAAAGACGTAAGCTTTCTGTGCAGCAGTGAGGACACTCCTCGGACTACGGACCCAGTCCGCATTATTGCTTACATTATCTTTCAACTTAGTCTTTCTCTAGGATCGTATTAAACAGGGAGCTACAACGCAAGCTATTGATCTACAACATAATTTGCAAAGACAACTTAGACTATTGTTCATGACAAGTGAGTTTTAACTAATCAAATTACTTATAACTCCCACTCAAATTGACATCCCTCTGGTCATCCGAGCGTGACATGATCCAAATCCACCAACCCAAGTCCGATCATCACGTGAGATGAGGTGGTGTCAATGGTGAACATCTTCATGTTGATCATATCTACTATATGACTCATGTTCGACCTTTCGGTCTTCCGTGTTCCGAGGCCATGTCTGTACATGCTAGGCTCGTCAAGTCTAACCCGAGTGTTCTGCATGTGCAAAACTGACTTGCACCCGTTGTATGCGAACGTAGAGTCTATCACACCCGATCATCACGTGGTGCTTCGAAACGACGAACCTTCGCAACGGCGCACACTCGGGGGGAACACAATTTCATCTTGAAATTTTAGTGA
>LR738714.1:186307435-186341442 GCA_902687465.1 Secale cereale
CGTATGCATCGACATGCAAGTCGATATTAACTATTACAACATGATCATCTCATACATCAAATATATCTCATCATGTCATTGGCCATATCATATCACATACATACCCTGCAAAAACAAGTTAGACGTCCTCTAATTTGTTGTTGCATGTTTTACGTGGCTGCTATGGGTATCTAGCAAGAACGCTTCTTACCTACGCAAAGCCACAACGGTGATATTCAAGTTGCTATTTAACCTTCTACAAGGACCGCCTTGTTCTATTACGATTCAACTAAGATAGGAGAGACAGACACCCGCCAGCCATCTTATGCAACAAAAGTCACATGTCTGTCGATGGAACCGGTCTCATGTACGTGGACATGTAAAGTTGGTCCGGGCCGCTTCATCCCATAATACCGCTGAATCAAGAAAGACTAAGGAGGGCAGCAATTTAAACATCAACGCCCACAAACCCTTTTGTGTTCTACTCGAGAAAGCATCTACGCAAGAACCTAGCTCATGATGCCACTGTTGGGGAACGCCGCATGGGAAACAAAAAATTTTCCTACGTTCACCAAGATCAATCTAGGAGATGCATCTACGAGAGGTGAGTTGGATCCACATACCCTTGTAGATCGCTAAGCGGAAGCGTTCAAGAACGCGGTTGATGGAGTCGTACTCGCCGCGATTCAGATCGCCGAAGATCCTAGCACCGAAGCAACGGTGCCTCCGCGTTCTTCACACGTACAGCCCGGTGACGTCTCCCACGCCTTGATCCAGCAAGGAGAGAGGGAGAGGTTGGGGAAGACTCCATCCAACAGCAGCACGACGGCGTGGTGGTGGTGGAGGAGCGCGGGACTCCAGCAGGGCTTCGCCAAGCGCTGCAAGAGACGAGGAGGGAGAGGGGTAGGGCTGCGCCAAGAGGGAGACTTTCTCATGTGTCAAACAGCCCTAAAACCTCACATATATATAGGGGGAAGGGAGGGCTGCGCCCCCCTTTAGGGTTTCCCTCCCCTAGGGTGCGGCCAGCCCTAGATCCCATCTAGGGGGGCGGCCAAGGGGGAGAGAGGGGGAGGCGCACCACTATTGGGCCCTAGGGCCCAACTGCATTAGGGTTTGCCCCCCTTCCCTCTTGGAGGCGCCCTGGGACTTGGTGGGGGGGCGCACCAGCCCCCTTGGGGCTGGTCCCCTCCCACACTTAGCCCACGCAGCCACCTGGGGCTGGTGGCCCCACCTGGTGGACCCCCGGGACCCTCCCGGTGGTCCCGGTACATTACCGATATCGCCCGAAACTTTTCCGGTGACCAAAACAGGACTTCCCATATATGAATCTTTACCTCCGGACCATTCTGGAACTCCTCGTGACGTCCGGGATCTCATCCGGGACTCCGAACAACATTCGGTAACCGCGTACATACTTTCCCTATAACCCTAGCGTCATCGAACCTTAAGTGTGTAGACCCTACGGGCTCGGGAACCATGTAGACATGACCGAGACAACTCTCCGGCCAATAACCAACAGCGGGATCTGGATACCCATGTTGGCTCCCACATGTTCCACGATGATCTCATCGGATGAACCACGATGTCAAGGATTCAATCAATCCTGTATACGATTCCCTTTGTCTATCGGTATAGCACTTGCCCGAGATTCGATCGTCGGTATACCGATACCTTGCTCAATCTCGTTACCGGCAAGTCTCTTTACTCGTTCCGTAACACATCATCCCGTGATCAACTCCTTGATCACATATTGTGCACATTATGATGATGTCCTACCGAGTGGGCCCAGAGATACCTCTCCGTCATATGGAGTGACAAATCCCAGTCTCGATTCGTGCCAACCCAACAGACACTTTCGGAGATACCTGTTGTGCACCTTTATAGCCACCCAGTTACGTTGTGACGTTTGGTACACCCAAAGCATTCCTACGGTATCTGGGAGTTGCACAATCTCATGGTCTAAGGAAAAGATACTTGACATATAGAAAAGCTTTAGCATACGAACTACACGATCTGTGCTAGGCTTAGGATTGGGTCTTGTCCATCACATCATTCTCCTAATGATGTGATCCCGTTATCAACGACATCCAATGTCCATGGTCAGGAAACCGTAACCATCTATTGATCAACGAGCTAGTCATCTAGAGGCTTACTAGGGACATGGTGTTTGTCTATGTATCCACACATGTATCTGAGTTTCCTATCAATACAATTCTAGCATGGATAATAAACGATTATCGTGAACAAGGAAATATAATAATAACCAATTTATTATTGCCTCTAGGGCATATTTCCAACACAGCGCCCAACCATCCATCTCCCTAGCCTACAGTGTTTTTAATCCTGCTGGTTATTAGTTGTTACTTTTGCTGTTTACTATTGCTGTTTACTTTTACTATTACAACCATCACTATCATATCACCGTTACCACTTATCTTTTGTTGCAAGTAAGTATATTTCAGGTGCGGTTGAATTGACAACTCAACTGTCAAAGCTTATAAATACTCTTTGGCTCCCCGTGTGTCGAATCTATAAATTGGGTTATTCTTACCCGCGAAGACTATCTCGATCCCTTACGGTTGAGGGTTATCAAGTACCGTTTTCTGGCGCCGTTGCCGGGGAGCATAGCAATATTTACAAGTCTACTTGAAGTATCCTACCTGCTGCACTTCATCCGCTATGGGTAAGAAAGGAGACCCCAAGGTTCCGATCTTACTATCCACTACAAGAAGAGGTACTGTTCTGAACACTAGTGCTACACTTGATTCACCTTCTGTTATGAGTAAGTTTGCCTCGCCACCACCACATGATGCTTCTACTGAATCTGTTACTATGTCCGATACTCTTGATGATGCTTCTACTACTCTTGATGATATTAGTTCACTTGGTTATGCTCTTGAGAAACATATCGCTGCTGCAAAAAAAAATCTGGAATTGAAATTCCTGTTACTCGCTACCCTATTGGTGGAACTTATGATTATCCTGATTTGAGTAAACTCAAGGAGAGACTCCTTGATGATGATTACATTATGCTTGATGATGATTTATGCAGGGAACTGACAGAGTTTGCCGGCTCTGACCCTGAAGCTATTAAGAAGCTGCTTGAAAAACACTCCTTGAAGAACAAGACTGTTCCTGATCCTGAATTTGCTACATCTCCTATATGCATCAATGATCCTGATTATGATTTCTCTGTTGATCTTTCACTTATACCTATGGTTGAAGCTGACCCCTTTTATGGCAGAGAAAATGATGATGCTATTGCACACCTGACCAAACTCACTGAGTTGGGTGGCTTGTTTACCAAGGATGAAAAGATACAAAACTTTTATGTGACTAAGCTTCTTCCTTTCTCTTTGAAGGAAGGTGCTAAAACATGGTATGATGCACTACCATGTGGTTCCATTAAGAGTCCTCAAGACTTAGCTCACTCTTTTGTTGATAAGTACTTTCCTACTCATATGCAACATGCTGCTTTACAAAGAATTTATAACTTTAAACAGTTGCAGGATGAGCACCTCCCTAAAGCTTGGGGGAGGTACTGTAGTCTGATCCGGGCTAGACCAGGACATGGAGTCCCTAAGAATGAATTAATCGATATATTTTATGCTGGTCTAACTGATGAATCCAGGTCCTATTTGGATAGTTGTGCTGGTTGTGTTTTCAGGAAAAGAACACCGGACGATGCAGAGGAATTGATGGGCAGGATTGCCAAAAACCATGAAGATTGGTCCGTCCCTGAACCACCACCACCACCAAAGAAGAGGGGCATGTTTGTTCTAAGCCCCAAAGATATGTGAGAAGCAAAGAAGTCTATTAAAGAGAAGGGTATTAAAACTGAAGACATGAAGAATCTACCCCCTATTGAGAAGTTGTGTGAGCCTACCACTCACCCTCCTATGGTAGAGGTACACTCTCTTTTAGATTTCAACGCAAGTGACACCCCTCATGGTAAGCCTCCTGATCAATGTTTAGATGAGCTTGATAATTTTATTATGAAACAAAATCATTTTAATGAGAGGATACAAAGTCAATTGCATGATAATTCCCTTGCTATCAAAAGTTTGCTTGATGTTCTAGGTAGAATAGTTAATGATGTTAAATGTCTTGTGAAGCATTTTCATATGGTTCAAACTCAGCTTGAACAAATTTCTAATGTGCAAAAAGATCTGCTTGCTAACAATGCCAAACAAGATGATTTGCAGGCCTTCGAGATTAAGACCCGAGGAGGAACTAGCACTCAAGATCCTCTCTATCCAGAGGGGCACCCGAGGAGAATCGAGCAAGATTCTCAAATGCGGGAAGAAGAAATTGTTGGCTCTCCAAAGAAGAAGAAGAAGAAACACAAGGAGGCAGATAATTCCAATGATCCTATTACAAGTGAAGAGCCAGCTGTTGATCCCAACAGTGTATCTATCTCCGATGCTGAGACTGAAGACGGTGCCGAACCTGAAGGTAAGGATAATGATGATCCGCCTGAAGTTCGAGAAGAAGAAGCGCCTGACAAACGCAAGAAGTACACTAGAGAAGACTTCGTCGCAAGAAGACATGGGAAGGAAAGAGAACCATGGATACAGAAACCCATGCCCTTTCCAGGTAAGTCACTCAAATCTAAAGAAGAAGAGCATTACAATAAGTTTTGTGAGTGGATGAAACCTCTTTTTCTTCAAATCCCTTTGACTGATGCTATTAAGTTACCTCCCTATTCAAAATATATGAAAGATATTGTCACTAATAAAAGAAAAATTCATAATGAAGCAATATCTACTATGCTTGCTAACTACTCTTTCAGTGGCAACATTCCTGAGAAGCTTGGTGATCCAGGTACACCCACCATTCCTTGCTCCATAAACAATAATTATGTCAAAACTGCTTTATGTGATCTTGGAGCAGGAGTGAGTGTTATGCCTTTCTCTCTTTACAAGGGGCTTTGTTTAGAGAAACTAATTCCTACAGATATCTCTCTTCAGATGGCTGACAAGTCAACCGTCGTTCCAATAGGTATTTGTGAGGATGTTCCCGTAGAAGTTGCTAATTGTTTGATCCTTACTGACTTTGTCGTGCTTGACATGCCCGAGGATGGGAGCATGTCCATTATTCTTGGTAGACCTTTTATTAACACCGCAGGTGCTATTATTGATTGCAATAAAGGAAAGGTTACCTTCAATGTGAATGATAAAGAACACACGGTGTATTTTCCAAAGAAGACCGACAAGAGGCATGGCCTCAACTCTGTAGAAAATATCGAGACCGTGAAGATTGGAGAATGGGACTGTCCACTACATGTGCACCACAAATACAAAACTATTATGGTAAGGACAATGTCCATTAAAGTAAAGGTGCAATGATCACTTCGTAAGAGGTGAGACTTTTTGCTCTATATATCGCCTGTTTCTTGGTAAGACTTGATCAACCTTACTAGTGAGCATGTTTTATATAGGTAAAAAGTTGAGCTTGTTATGTTTTCATTTGTTTTAGCTTTTGTTCTCCTTGATGTACCAAGTGTTTATGTTTTTGAAGCTTCACAATACTAATCACTGCTTTAAGTTTTCAGAAAGTTTTGCAGCTTTTTGAACTTCGAAAAAATTTCAACAGTGAAGTTTTCAGAAGAATTCCAGAAAAATAAAAATAAAAATTTCCATGCCGAGAGTGACCCAGAGGCACCTGGGGCTGACCAGGGGGGCCACGAGTGGCCCAGGCGGCCAGCTGGCGCGGCCTGCCCCCTGGCTGCGCCCATAGGGCGCCTGGGGCCCACAGGACCCACCTCCAGGTGAGTCTTCTTCCTCTCTCTCTCTCTCTTTCTCTCCAAAAACACGACTTCTGCACTTGTTCTTGCATTCTTGCTGCTCTTGGAGGCGATTTTCGATCTCTCTCTACAACCTATCATTCGAGTTGAGATTTTGAACAAATACTCCCTGGTATGTAACTCCTCCACCCCTCCAATTAGATTTCTGATTGGTGGCTTCATTTGTGAGTATTTAATAGTTCTTGGTGCTGTGAAGATGAGCTTGCATGCATGTGTAGAAATTTATTTTCCAAGTTTTGATGCAAGTTTATGCCTTAGGTAAGTGAGTTGAGTAGTTTGCCTTAACCCACTTAGTTTATATCCTTGTTTTTGTAATTTGCCAAAAATTTCAGAAATGAGTTTGTTAGGAAGGGCAAAGGGGTGGCTTGAGAAGAAGAAGCCCGCGCGCTCCGATCGAGTTACTAGAGCCGCAGCTTCACCCTCGACTGCTAGGGTGAGCTACAATGAAGATCATGTGCCCCTAGAGTTGTTGGAAGACACAAGTCCAGCACGTGCTATGATGTTCCCATGTGATGAATTCCTTGAAGCTGCGGGAATTAAGGATGAGTTTTATAATCTTTGTGCTAATGCAGGTCTGACACGGCTCGTCACGTGCCGTGTTACTCAGTAACAAAAACTCACCTCCGGTTTCATTAACAGTTTTAGATATAACCTTGATACTGGTGCTATTGAGTTTAAAATTTACAATGATCTTATCACCATGCCCTTGGAAAAGTTTTGTGAAATAATAGGTGTGCCAAACGTTGGGCGGACGGCGAAGATGACCTCTCAGCCCTCCGAGCTGAAAACCGTCTTCAACTCTCTCTGCAGCATGGGTACGAGGGATATTCATCGGTCAAAAATCTGCAGCATCTTATGCCCTCACCTCAGGTATTTTGCGTATTATGTTGCTAGAGGGGTATTAGCTCGTGACAACACGAGCAACACTTCTGCGCCGGATATTGCTATCCTGGCAACCGCCCTCTCAGGGAGGTTTGATTATAATTTGGGTGCCTTAATTGCTCGACGCCTTGCTATGAACGGTAACAGGGGAGATTTATTTGGTGGCGTTTATGCCACACTTATCTTAGAACATCTTAAAGGCACCCCACACCCTGATGATAAGCCTTTTACTTATTTAAGTTTTGATCTTGCTGCTATGAAAAGGCATAAGTTTGTTACCATGACTTCTGAGTTTGGTAACCTTGTTTATATCTTGCGTTTCGGAACTACCGCGGAACGCAAGATCCGTCTACCTGCACCTCTTTTGTTTGATTTCTCTCGCAGGAACGGATGGTCCTTTGATGTTATCCAGTTCGATGAGTTCATAGTCCAGCATCAGTTTCATAACCCCATGGAGGGGGTTGTGCCCGACGAGGAGGAGCACGGTGAGTTACCACCTTTCCAGGGGGAGACCGTCACCCAGTTTGGTCAAGGGTCTTCCTCTGCTTGGAGTACGGACCCTTCTTCGTGGGAGGATCCGAGGAGTTCGGTGTACGCGCCGGAATCCTTTTACGACCCTTGGACTCACCGGCACCACCCCGGAGCAGGAGGCTCCTGGGGGCAGTAGCTACTACCAACTTAGGCCAAAAGCCTAAGCTTGGGGGAGTACGTGCCCTTCTCACTTTTCCATTGTATTATCCGTTTTATTTTGTTCGTTTTGATCTTTTCGAAGTTTTTGCCTGTTCTTCTTTATTTCTTTCTTTGCAAAAACAACAAAAAGATTTTCTCTTTCTTTTGCTTTCGTTCCACCTTTGAAAAAAAAGATTTCCTTTCTCTCTTTAGTTTGCTTTGTTTTCAGAGTTCAGCTCGAGTCCGTGATGGCATTTAATTATATTTCCTACGTTCGATCGTGCAAGTGACAAGGCAGTAATGACGAAGATCGACGGAAGGGAAGCAACAAGGAAAACCAGTATGAACTCTTCTTGTTTCTACTTTTGTACATATGCCTGTACTTATGATCTAGAGACCCGCTTGTAGCGACATAGTGCTATGCTTACAATGCTTTCCCAGTGGTTCATGCTTTCCTTGTGGCTAGTCTCAAATAGCTAGAGTATATAATGTGATATTGAAATGATTTACATGCATTGCACTGTTCATAGTTTGGTATACTGAGGTGGTATTTCCCTTTGGAGAATTCTTGGATTGACTTGGCACATGTTTACACATGTTTAAGACTAAAAAAGTATGCTTTGCCTTGATGATCTTTGAGTTTCAGAATAGTTATATCACTTTCATGCCCGATTCAATGTTGCTTTGTCGCTCTGCATGATTATGACCGTTATTGCTCTCTAGTTGGTCGCTTCCCAGTCTCTTGCTAGCCTTCGCTCGCACTAAGCGGAATTCTGCTTGTGCATCCAAATCCTTTCAAACCAGTTATTCCATATGAGTCCACCATACCTTCCTATGTGGTATTTACCTGCCATCCTAACGAAGACTTTCTTGTACCATCTCGAAATTATTCAAATTTACTCCTGTTTTGTGCCTCTGTTTTAGCTCATGAGGAAGTAGTAGTTAACTCATGATCTTTTTAAGTTGGACAAGTTTTATCCCGGGATTGCATGTCTAATCTGCAAACCCCTAATACGAGAAGGAACTGGCATGAGTGCGCCCGGCTCATAAAAGATAATACAACAAACAAACCCTCCTTCACGCTTTGTTCATGAGAAATCAGAAAACTTTTGGCAGTGATAAACAAAGAAGATTAAGGGGATGTGATCGTCCCCGTGCGGGAGCCGTACCTCGAAACTTGTCCAGCTCGAGAAGTAATTGAGTTGTCTACTAACATTCGTTGACGAAATATGCACGTCCCAAAATCATTTTTTACCTCTGTTTTCAAAACCAAGAGCTCTGGTACATGTTTAGTCTTTGCTTCCAACCACGGGTTTTCAACCTCGCCATCAAATTCCACGGTTCGAGAGTCTCCACCTTCTTTCTTCAAAGCACCAACTAGGAGAGCATAATTGTCATTCTGAGTGTAATGTGCATTGTCCCAAAGTATTACATTGTCTTCTGCATGCTTGTGATATTATTTATTCTGAAATTCTTAGTTCTAGTATCCTTTAAAACTCTGGAGGAGTTTCTGCATTTATGTTTTGCTTCATTCATGGAGGCTAGCGAGATACCACTCTAGTATGTTCAAGCTATGTGCAATGTAATCTTGTCTTGATTTTCAGTAGCATATTATTTACTTTTGGTTAATTGTGATTGGTCACTTGGAAGAAGCATTGCTCCGTGCATTGTCCTCATAGCATTGTTGCAATACTTGCTAGACTCTTTTCGTAGTACATGCTTATATACATCTAATAAAGCAAAAGAGTTTGTCAAAGTTTTCTTTGTCGCGTCCAGTTCGTTGAACTGAATTGCTTGAGGACAAGCAATATGCTAAGCTTGGGGGAGTTGATACGTCTCAAACGTATCTACTTTTCCAAACACTTTTGCTATTGTTTTGACCTCATTCTTGCATGATTTGAACTAAACTAACCTGGACTGACGCTGTTTTCAGCAGAGCTGCCTGTATGGTTTTATTGTGTGCAGGAAAACATATTTTTAGGTATCTCAGAAAATTCCAAGAAAAATCACAGAAAATCCACGCACCCGAAGGGTCCTTGTGCCAGAAGATGGGCCAAAGGGGAGCCAGGGGGGCCCCAGGCGCCCTGGCGGCGCGGCCCCACCCCTGGCTGCGCCGGGAGGCCGCCTGGGCGGGCCCTTCCCCCTCTGGTGCCCTACTTTGACCCGTATTTATCCCCGTGACGAGAAAACCCCAAAACAGAAGTCGTTTTCCCAGTTTCCGTCGCAGAGCCGCCGCCACCCTCTGTTCTTCTTCGGGAGGGCTAATCTGGAGGCTGATTTGGCCTCCGGAGAGGGGAGATCGTCGCCATCGTCATCATCATCACCACTCCATCCTCCCTCCATGACTTCTCCTTCCATGTGTGAGTAATTCCCTGCTGTAGGCAAAGGGGTGGTAGGGATTGGATAAGTTAGATCATGTAATAGTTTATCAGATTGTTGGGGGCATGTTGCCTATCATCTACTATGGTGTTTATCATCTTTGCTTCAACTTGTTGCTCTTAATGCTTGTCACTTAGGGCCCGAGTGCCATGATTTCAGATCTGAACCATATGTGTTTGCATGAATATATTTGTGTTCTTGATCCTATCTATGAGTTGTTTGCACCTATTACGGTCCGGATCCGGCGATCCCAAAAGTGACAGCTTGGGACACCAAAGGGGATGGTCCATAATTTGAGGATTTCATGTATCCATTGAGTTCATTGCTTTGTTCCGGTGCTTTTTGACAGGAGCACCTTAATCTCCATAAGTTCCTTTTGGCCCCGTTCCTAGCGGGATGGTAGGACAAAAGATGTTGTGCAAGTTCCTATTGCAAGAACGTACAACTACCTGTGGGATACATGCCTAATGTTTGATACTTGCCTAGATGATCATTACTTTTCTGTGTGCCTTGCCCCAAGTTAGATTCATGATATATCTCATCCATGCAGCGCCCAACCATCCATCTCCCTAGCCTACAGTGTTTTTAATCCTGCTGGTTATTAGTTGTTACTTTTTCTATTTACTATTGCTGTTTACTTTTACTATTACAACCATCACTATCATATCACCGTTACCACTTATCTTTTGTTGCAAGTAAGTATATTTCAGGTGCGGTTGAATTGACAACTCAATTGTCAAAGCTTATAAATACTCTTTGGCTCCCCGTGTGTCGAATCTATAAATTGGGTTATTCTTACCCGCGAAGACTATCTCGATCCCTTATGGTTGAGGGTTATCAATTGCCTTCCAAAGATGGCAATACCTAGATCTATCCATGTATCGTGCCTAGCTAGGGGCGTAAAATGATAGCACTTGTTGGGAGGCAACCCAATTTTATATTTTTTTTTGTTTTTGCTGTTGTTAGGGAATAAATATTGCATCTAGCTTCTGTTTAGATGTGGTTTTGTGTTTTGTTTAGTGTTTGTGCCAAGTAGAACCTTTGGGAAGACTTGTGTGAAGTTTATGTGATCCTGCTGTGAAAAACAGAATCGTTAGCGCTTGCTAGAATGGTCATCACATTTTACTGGAGCGTGTTGTTTAGTCGGTTCTTTTTGCAGATGATTAATAGACAAATTCCTCACGTTTACCAATTTAGTTTGAATTTTTTGGAGTTACAGAAGTATGCGAAACCTGCAGATTACTACACACTTTTCTATTTTTGACAGATTCTATTTTTCGTGTGTTGTTTGCTTATTTCAATGCATCTATGAGTAATATTGGGAAGTATGAACCATAGAGAAGTTGGAATACAGTAGGCTTAACACCAATATAAACAAAGAATGAATTCATTGCAGTACCTTTGAGCAGTGGTTTGCTTTCTTATACTAACGGAGCTTACGAGAATTTTTGTCTAAGTTTTGTGTTGTGAAGTTTTCAAGTTTTGAGTATTGCTTTGATGGACTATGGAACAAAGAGTAGAAAGGGCCTAAGCTTGGTGATGCCCATGGAACCCCAAGTAAAATTCAGGGACAACCAAAAGCCTAAGCTTGGGGATGCCCCGGGAAGGCATCCCCTCTTTCGTCTAAATCCATCGGTAACTATACTTGGAGCTATATTTTTATTCACCACATGATATGTGTTTTGCTCGGAGCGTCTTGTATAATTTGAGTCTTTGCTTGTTAGTTTGCCACAATTATCCTTGATGGACACACCTATTTGAGAGAGTTAAATATGGCCTAGGAATTGTTAGAACACTCTATGTGCTTCACTTATATCTTTTGAGTTAAATAGTTTTTGCTCTAGTGCTTCACTTATATCTTTTAGAGCACGGTGGTGATAATATTTTGAAGAAATTGTTGAACTCTCATGCTTCACTTATATCTATTTGAGAGTCTATTGAAACAGCACGGTAATGTGTTTATGCTAAAAAACTAGTCTTCACATGATAGACATCCAATATCAATGTAGTAAAAACTTTCAGACTAAGTGCATTGAATATAATGAGAAGTTGGATGCTTGATAAATGTTTTGATATATGAGGATAGTGATATTAGAGTCATGCTAGTGGAGTTATTATGAAATTGAGAAATACTTGTGCTAAGGTTAGTGATTCCCGTGGCATGCACGTATGGTGAACCGCTATGTGACGAAGTTAGAGCATGAGGTGTTTGTAAAGTACCAACCTTTGTGTGGAGGTCGGGTGCGCGTGATGGTTAAATCCTACCAACCTCCCCCTAGGAGCATGCGTTGATTGCTTTGTTTTGATGACTCATAAATTTTTGCAATAAGAATATGAGTTCTTATGACTAATGTTGAGTCCATGGATATTACGCACTCTCATCCTTCCACCATTGCTAGCCTCTATTGTACCGCTCAACCTTCGCCGGTACCGTACACCCACTATATATCCTTCCTCAAAACAACCACCATATATCGTCCTCAAAACAACCACCATACCTACCTATCATGGCATTTCCATAGCCATTCCGAGATATATTGCCATGCAACTTTCCACCGTTCCGTTCATATGACACGCATCATATTGTCATATTGCCATGCATGATCATGTAGTTGACATCGTATTTGTGGCAAGGCCGCCATGCATAATTTTTCATACATGTCACTCTTGTTTCATTGCACATCCCGGTACATTGCCGGAGGCATTCATATAGGTCATACTTTGTTCCAGTATCAAGTTTTAATATCGAGTTGTAATGAAAGTGTGATGATCATCATTATTAGAGCATTGTCCCATGGGAGGAAAGGCTAAATCAATAAAGCACCTCCACATGAAAAAAAGGAAAAAAAGAAAGGCCAAAGAAAAGAAAAAAGGCCCAAAAAAAGGGAGAGAAAAAAGGACAATTGTTACTATCTTTTTTTCCACACTTGTGCTTTAAAGTAGCACCATGTTCTTCATTGTAGAGAGTCTCATGTTTAGTCACTTTCATATACTAGTGGGAATTTTCATTATAGAACTTGGCTTGTATATTCCAACGATGGGCTTCCTAAAATTCCCTAGGTCTTCGTGAGCAAGCAAGTTGGATGCACACCCACTAGTTTCTTTTGTTGAGCTTTCATACATATTTAGCTCTAGTGCATCCGTGCATGGCAATCCCTACTCACTCACATTGATATCTATTGATGGGCATCTCCATAGCCCGTTGATACGCCTAGTCGATGTGAGACTATCTCCCTCCTTTTTGTCTTCTCCACAACCACCTCTCTCTTCCACCCATAGTGCTATGTCCTTGGCTCACGCTAATGTATTGGGTAAAAGTTAGAAGGTTTGAAATAATAGAGTGTGAAAACAAGTGCTTGGCTGAAATCGGGGTTGTGCATGATATGAATATTTTGTGTGATGAAGAGGGAGTATAGCCAGACTATATGATTTTGTAGGGATAACTTTCTTTAGCCATAGTATTTTGAGAAGACATGATTGCTTTGTTAGTATGCTTGAAGTATTATTATTTCTTATGTCAATATAGACTTTTGTCTTGAATCTTTCAGATCTGAACATTCATGCCACAATTAAGAAAATTACATTGAAAAACTATGTTGGTTAGCATTCCACATCAAAAATTCAGTTTTTATCATTTACCTACTCGAGGACGAGCAGGAATTAAGCTTGGGGATGCTTCATACGTCTCCAACGTATCTATAATTTTTTATTGTTCCATGCTATTATTTATGATGTTTTGGATGTTTAATGGGCTTTGTTATACACTTTTATATTATTTTTGGGACTAACCTACTAACCCAAAGGCCCAGTCCAGATTGCTATTTTTTGCCTGTTTCAGGGTTTTGCAGAAAAGGAATATCAAACGGAGTCCAAACAGAATGAAACCTTCGGGAGAGATATTTTTGGAGAAAATCATGCACGAGAGACTTGAGAACCATAGAGTAGGGGCCACGAGGTGCCCACGAGGGTGGGGGGCACCCCCCCTAGGGCGCGCCCCCTGCCTCGTGGGTCCCTCGTGAGGCCCACGATGCCCTCCTTCCTCCTATATAAGCCTACGTACCCCGAAACCATCAGAGGAACAGAGAAAACCCTAGTTCCACCGCCGTAACCTTCTGTTCCCGTGAGATCCCATCTTGGGGCCTGTTCCGGAGCTCCGTCGGAGGGGGGATCTACCACGGAGTGCTTCTACATGATCATCATCGCCTCACCATGAGTTGTGAGTAGTTTACCACAGACCTTCGGGTCCATAGCTAGTATCTAGATGGCTTCTTCTCTCTCTTTGGATCTCAATACAAAGTTCTCCTCGGTTTTCGAGGAGATCTATTCGATGTAATCTCTTTTTGCGGTGTGTTTGTCGAGATCCGATGAATTGTGAGTTTATGATCAAGATTATCTATGAGAAATATTGGGTTCTTTTTTGAACTCTTTATGTGTGCTCATAATATCCTTGCAAGTCTCTTCGAATTATAGGTTTGGTTTGGCCTACTAGATCTATAGTTCTTGCAATGGGAGAAGTGCTTGACTTTGGGTTCAATCTTGCGGTGTCCTTTCCCAGTGACAGTAGGGGCAGGAAGGCACGTATTGTATTGTTTCCATCGAGGATAAAAAGATGGGGTTTGTATCATATTGCTTGAGTTTATCCCTCTACATCATGTCATCTTGCTTAAGGCGTTACTCTGTTCTTATGAACTCAATACACTAGATGCATGCTGGATAGCGGTCGATGTGTGGAGTAATAGTAGTAGATGCACGCGGGAGTCGGTCTACTTGTCTCGGACGTGATGCCTATATACAATGATCATGCCTAGATAGTCTCATAATTATTCTCTTTTCTATCAATTGCTCGACAGTAATTTGTTTACCCGCCGTAGAATATCGCTATCATGAGAGAAGCCACTAGAGAACACTATGGCCCCGGGTCTATTCTCAACATATCAACCTACACTTGCTTTACTTTTTCCGCTTTTATTTTCTGTTCTTATAATCAAAAATACCAAAAATATAAACTATCATCTATATCAGATCTCACTTTCGTAAGTGACCGTAAAGGGATTGACAACCCCTTATCGCGTTGGTTGCGAAGTTCTTATTTGTTTGTGCAGGTGCGAGGGACTCGCGCGTGGTCTCCTACTAGATTGATACCTTGGTTCTAAAAAACTGAGGGAAATACTTACGCTACTATGCTGCATCTCCCTTTCCTCTTCGAGGGAATACAACGCAAGCTCGAGAAGTAGCAATCACCGATGGACCAAGCACCACAGAGAGCTTGGCGGACGGCCCTATCACGCGGGAGGGAAGGCCCAGACTTACTATGTCCGCTTCTACAGGCGCGGTCCAGCCCGTGGCACTATTCCCCACCGTCGGCCGACGCGGATGAGCGGAGCAGCGCCGGCGACGAGCGAGGCCGTGCCTCCTCTGTCCCGGCATCCCGAGGAAGAAGAAGACCAGCACGACGGAGGCGACCTGCAAGCGGGACCTGCGGGTCAGCGACCTAGTGGACCGGGCCCACGGTCTTAAGTGGACACGGGTTCTGGAGGAGACGCTTCTGCTCAAGGAAGGCGTGCTGCGCGAGTACGTCTTCGACGTTGTTGTTCCCTCCCGCACGGCTGGATAGCTGGGCCAGGCCTAGTAGCGCTCCGGCGCTATGCCTCGCTCAATGCACGCCAATGCACAGTTAGATCAAGCCCATTTATGTAGACTATTTTTCTTTTTCTTTTTCAGTAAGTTTATAAAATCCATAATCAATTATTTAGACCTCCAAATTTGATGATTCAAATTTCTAGTGGATCCATTAATCATGCTCTATCATATGGTGCTATTTGCACATTTTTCTAGAAAATTTCTCTTCACAAATATTTATGAAAACTCATTTTTCCTATTTCTGTGATGGACTTTGGAAAATCACAAAGAGCTCATATTTGATCCAAATCCCATGATTCAAATTCCTAGATACTTATATGTTCCTAACTTAGCTTTTGAACATTTTTCCCAATGCTTTCTGTACCACATCAAATATTGGTCTATTTTTTCATGTATAGCCAACTTTGCAAATCCCTAGGGAATTCATTTGAGCTGCAAATCGAGTGAAACCAACTCCTAGATTATTCTAAAATTATTCCTTATTAAATGGGTGGCATTACTCATTTTTCAAAATAATTCTTGTGTACCATTCTTGCAAATCCACAAATCCCTTGATTCCATCATATTGAAATGTTCAGAGGTATCCATTGATCAAATCCCAATGAAACCACTTTGGTAATTCCTCATATGATCAAAGGTATCCTAGAAAAGTCCAATTCACAATTTTAAAGCACTTTTATTTTTGCCTTGTTGTGTTGCTTATTGTGTTTGTTTCCGACGATAGTTGACGAAGCAGACGGAGTACTTGGAGATGGACCAGAAGCTTCTAAGACTCTGAGTAATGAGGCAAGCAGCCCTTTGACCATGTTGAACCCTTTTATGTCATGAAAGCATTATCATTGTTTCGTTGAGTGCATGATATAACTTGAATGGCAACCTTGATAGGCTTGCCTCCGTTGCACACGCCGTTGATACTTGCATTGTTCATGACTCTAACCTTGTTTAGAGTTATGTTGGTGGGTTGTAGAAATATGCTATAGTAGTTGGCTTCACAAAATGGATCAGGATTATGCATTGAAAGAAACAAGTGTGGTTTGACATACTTGCAAATAACCGAGTGGGTGCCACTAATGCCCCAGGGAGATGATGAGGAACTAGGGCACTACTTGGTGGAGAAGTAGTGTACCAAGGCTTGATGAAAGTGTAGTTCATAGAGACGGATTAGATTTAAGATTTGTCGACCGTCCCAACCAAACATGCGCAACCACTCTACCCTTATATGGGAAAGGGCATTATTGATTACCTAGGGCAATACTCGCATGGTGCCCGCATTACTAGTGACAGGGGTGACACGAGGTCACTCTCAGGACGGGGTCGTGCTTCGATAGGTGGCCATGACTGTTTTCATAGGGCACCGGACACACCGTTGGTACCCCGTGCCGGTGGTATGTGATGAATATGGGAGTGAGGCTCCACAATTTTAAGATGTGAAATGTTGGGCACAGGGGTTACTACCAATCGAGTGGACTCTATGTTAGTGTCGTCTAGGGAAAGATAGTGATCGGGTGCTTACCCTGGGTCCTTGAGGTATCGTGGGTCATGGATGACACGGAAGTTCCCCGGATCTTGTGGGTAAAGTGTGCAACCTCTGCAGAGTGTAAAACTATTCGAATAGCCATGTCCATGGTCAAGGACAGTTGGGTGGTGCTGCTTAGACTATGTCCATAAGTTTCTGGAAAACAACACAGTTTGGTAAATTTGTTAGCATGATTCATGAGGAAGTCCCGATGAGCTTGAGCATGAGTTGTTCATAATTGTTTCTTGATTTTGATGTCTGTGACCTCCTATACTTGTTGCAGACGCATTCATATCCTTGATCAATGTTGATCATACTTGCATATGAAAAACTAGCCTTACGCAAAAATGCCAATTTAGTAGTAGAGCCTTGCATAATTATTCTGTCATCACATTTGGGTTTCTTGTGAGTACATTCAAAGTACTCATTGGCTTGCCACTAGTTATTTTATTGGCCAGGCATGAAAGAAAAGGATATAATGAAGATCGCTTTGGGGACGAACATGCAAACTAGGATGCTTTCCCTATCAGAATGCATGTAGGGTTAAGGCAGATGGCATGGGTCCAAGTTGTTATTGAAGATTTCCGCCGTGATGACATACTCAAGACTTCACCATAATGGTCCTACTTGTGTGAAACAGTATGTATGCGTGTAAGACTCTTGTTATTCAGCTTCTGTGTGTTCAGTGAGCATTGATCTCTGGGATCATTGTACACGTGCATTCGGTGATCGCGACTTATGAGTCGGGGTCCCCCACACTAACCTTGTTCATGGCCAGCTCCTCATGCATCTTGCGGTTGCGCATGTTCTGATGGAATGCGCTGATGACAGCGGCAGGATGAACATCTAGGATGTTGTATTGCACACGGCTGAATCTCTGTATGTACTTGTGCAGGGATTCGCCATCCTTTTGGGGAATGAGATGCAAATCACTTGCCTGGCCAGGAGCTTGATGGCCTCCGGTAAAGGCACCAACAAACTCATGGCACGGGTCCGACCAAGAGGAGATGGAGTCTATCGGTAGGTGCATCAGCCACGACCTGACGTGTGGTTTGAGCACCAACGGGAAGTAGTTGGCGAGCACCTTGCTGTCCCGAGCCCCGGCAACTTGCATCGCAATGGTGTATATGCTTAAGAACTCGGACGGATGGGTCTTGCCGTTGTACTTCCGTGGGACCTCGGGTTTGAATGTGTGGGTAGTGGGCCACTGGAACTGTCATAGCTCACGGTTAAAAGCTGGACAACCTACCTCGTAAGGCAGGTCACAAGAATCCCCCGGCGCAGGCATGTACACAGTGGGCCCTGCACGCCTATCAGATTGATGGCGTGCTTCCCGCCGCCGCTCGATGGTAGTTCGAGCATCCTCTTTAACTCGCTCCCGAAGAACTTGATGTTGGTCGCGACGAGTTCATCGATCAGACGAAGCCGTGGATCCATCATCAGGGGCGTCGATCCGCCGAGCTGGCGACCGTTGCTGCCATGGTGGAGGGGAGTGCACCATGGTTGCGGCGCCTCCGGCCCTTCCGCCATCAGCACGCGCCGGCTCGGTGGACCGACGCCGCGAGGGGCCTGCCTCCTGGTATCGATCTTTATCGGCGTGGCCAATAAGGCTCTAGATAGCAGCCCTCCACTCTTTTTGCTTCTCCACGACAGGAGGGAAGTCGACGAGTAGATGTGCTCGCGACAATGCTTCCGCTAGCGTAGGTGGCAGCGAGAAGCGCGAGGAACGGGAGGTGCTCAGACTTCAAACCATGTTAGAAGGAGCACGGTCACGGTTCCGCGGCCGCGCGTGAAAGCACAAGTGCTCCCTGGGTGATTTTGGTAATTAATGTCAACATATCTCTTGTTGGACTAATATTTTTACCTAGTATATTTCAGATGTGTTCAACAGTGGAGTGGCATGGACAAGAGGATGTGGAACCCCTTCAAGATGCTAAGGACAGAAGATTGGCAAAAGCTGAAAAGCTAAAGACTCTTCAGTTTCATTTTAGTGATCCAAGATCACATTGAGTCCATAGGAAAAGCCAATACTATTAAAAGGGGATGAGGTGTTGCTTAATGGCTTGCTTGCTCAAAGTGCTTAGTGATATGCTCCAAAGCCCTCAACCACTTTCTCATATCCACATATGTCTCAAACCAAAAGTCAAACTTGGCCTCACCGATTTGATCTATCCGGCGCCACCGAGTTCACTTGACAAAGCCACTACCAAAACCCTAATCAGTTTGATCTCACCCATAGGGATCTCGGTCTCACCGAGACGGGATTGCAAACTCTATGTTTCCTATTTGAAACATTTAGGTCTAACCAAGATGTGAGAATCGGTCTCACCGGGTTAGCATTGCATACTCTTTGTTGCCACTTCGTAACATTTCGGTCTCACCGAAATGAGCGAATCAGTCCCACCGAGTTTGCCTGACCAACTCTCTGTGTGCCTATTATAGTAATCGGTCTCACCGAGTTTATGTGATCGATCTCACTGAGACTACATTATGCCCTAACCCTAATGAAATCAGTCCCACCGAGTTGATCATATCGGTCCCACCAAAAATCCTAACATTCACATTTTGAACTGAATCGGTCCGACCGAGTTTCATGATTCGGTCCCACCGAGTTTGGTAAATTGTGTGTAACGGTTAGATTTTGTGTGGAGGCTATATATACCCCTCCACCCACTCTTCATTCATGGAGAGAGCCATCAGAACAAGCCTACACTTCCATTACACATTTTCTGAGAGAGAACCACCTACTCACGTGTTGAGACCAAGATATTCCAATCCTACCATATGAATCTTGATCTCTAGCCTTCCCCAAGTTGCTTTCCACTCAAATGTTATTTCCACCATATCCAAATCTGTGAGAGAGAGTTGAGTGTTGGGGAGACTATCATCAACACACCATCTATTACCTTTTGGAGAGTGGTGTCTCCTAGATTGATTAGGTGCCACTTGGGAGCCTCCGACAAGATTGTGCAGTTGAACCAAGGAGTTTGTAAGGGCAAGGAGATCGCCTACTTCGTGAAGATATACCCTAGTGAGGCAAGTCCTTCATGGGCGATGGCCACGGTGGGATAGACAAGGTTGCTTCTTCGTGGACCCTTTGTGGGTGGAGCCCTCCGTGGACTCGTGCAGCCGTTACCCTTCGTGGGTTGAAGTCTCCATCAACGTGGATGTACAATAGCACCACCTATCAGAACCACGCCAAAAACATCCATGTCTCCAATTGCGTTTGCACACTCCAATCCCATCCCTTTACTTTCTTGCAACTTGCATGCTTTACTTTTCGCTGCTCATATACTCTTGACATGCTTGCTTGAAATGTATGGTGTATGTTTGAAATTGTGCTAAAAACTCTACCTCAACTCAAAGATCTTAAAAATAGCTACCTTTCTTGTTGAGTGTATAATCACCCCCTCTAGACACCACTTCTTCGATCCTCTCAATTGGTATCAGAGCTTTGGTCTCCATGGCTTTGGTTTAATCACCATTGGAGGAAGATGGATGAGTTTACGATCGGGAGTATTAGACATAGAGTACCTATGCTTGACGGAGAATTTATAAGGAATGAAAAAATGAAATGCTTGAGATTTTCAATGAATATCATTTGAACAAGTATATTGTTAGTCCTTGTGTGATCCCATTGATGCTTCGAATCCTACTTCCAATGAGAAACTTGACATGATTCGAAATCTCAGAACTGTTGATCTTATCACTAGAGGATTGCCTAGAAACTTGCTTGTATGTTTGCCAACTTTCGAATGTGCTTACACTATATGGAGATTCCTTGAGGAACGATTTCCGGACTACTCTTTGAAAAATCTAGATGTGATTTTTGAAAAGTCCATTGCTTTAAATAAGATGAACTCTAGTGATCCCAAATTTGATGAATATTTATTTGAGCTTCGTGACCTTATGCGTGACAAAGGAGATGTAGGAATCATTAGTAATATCATCTCAGAAGTCATTAGAATTCATAAATATGAACATTGTCATGATCACATAACTAATGAATCTCTCTCTCTCTCTAGGTGTTGATCTATCACGAGACAATGTTGAACATGGTTGTTATGATGAGGATGAGGATAGTGACTTTGACCTTGATGAACAAATGAGACATTTTGGTCTTATGGCTAATCTTCGTGGTTATGCAGCCGGAGGAAAGGAATGGGTGCTTGATAGTGTCATCCAGGTGCATCTCCGGCCCTCCCAGGACGAAAAGTCCAATTTCTGTCATGATTTTTTGTCATAGAAGTAGGAGGCCACCACATATATGATGATACATGTTTTTTTCACAATTATTGTCATAGAAGTGTCATAATCATGACATATTTTTTTTCGTTCATCCCATAATGTCACGGATGTGTCCTTTAGTGTTTGTTATGTCTAGACTACTTTGAATAGCAACTATGTTCATTGGTTTCTTCACGAAATTACATCACATTCCACTGAATGGACACAACCCCACCCGGACACTGCCTGGATGGTGGCAAACTGACATATAGACAGGGAGGAAGAAGTAGTCGGGCATGGACCCAAGGAGTGAACCTGCCCAATCTAAGTGGTGTTTCAGTCTAGGATCGATAAGGAGAGTGAGAGAGATGGAGATAGAGTGAGTGAGAGAGAGAGAGGGGAGATGCCTACTAGATCGAAAGATGATATGGGACTTTGGATGTTGTAGTCTCGCCCACATGGTGTGTTCTAACATGTCTGCCTGGTCTTTGGAAGTTACGCCTAGCCGGATATCATGTTTTGGAATTTCTGCCTGACCATAGGATGTCGTGGCTGCACATTCTCGCTCATTGGGCCATCCTCGGGTTTGTGAATCGTTTGGTCGGTTCATTTGGTCTTCCTTCTGCTTGAGTGATTTTGGTGGGTGTGCATGGATCTAATGGTTCATGTCATTTCCTGTGGCGAATGCAGTCGGACTTTTCATCGGTCCGGTCGTTTGGTTACCTTGGACAGACAATGAAGTACATGGGCAACGATCATCGTTGTCTATCATTGGTAAATATACAAGGCTATTTCAAATGCAATATGAATATAATCACTTGCATGAATTCACAGGAAACATCCTTCAAATGGTTCACTTAATTTCTAGGTTGTTGTTTTCTTTCGCGATTATTATATGAGGAAAGTCTGAAGCATCAAAAATATATTATTAGAGTACATTCACCTGCTCAAGCGAATGACATATTTGCCAACAAAGAAAGCAATGAGGATGATCATCGTCAAGGTAAATACCAACATAGTACGAACATAACCATTTATTGCCAGTTGAGAGAGAGAAAACCTTCAAATAGTTCGCTTAACTTCCAATGTGTGGTTTGGTCTCTGCACCAAGTGGTGCAACGGGTAATCCATGAAAAGACCAAATTGCCGAAGAAGAAGGGCAAATGCGGAGTGAAAAGTCCGCGTAGAGATCCTAAGACGCGAGATTTGGCTAGACCGCGGTGTTGAAAGGTCGGGCACACCCCCCGTTGAAAGTGCAACTAATCCCCGCGTGGTTTTGGTAATTAATAACAACATATAGCTCATTGAACTAATATCATTTCAAGATAAATATTTCAGGAAGTTCAATGATTGGCATGGCATGGACTAGAGTTGTGGACCCCTCAAAATGCTAAGGATAAAGATTGGCAAAAGCTCAAGACTCTACATTTCCATTTTAGTGATCCAAGATCACATTGAGCCCATAGGAAAGCTAATACTATTAAAAGGGGATGAGGTGTTGCTTAATGATCTGGTTGCTCAAGTGCTTAGGGATATTGCCCCAAAACCCTCAACCACTTTATCATATTCCACATATGTCCCAAACCTAAAGTCCAACTTCGCCCCACCGATTTGATCTATCCGACGCCACCGAGTTCAGTTGACATAGCCATTGCCACAGACCCTAGACAATTCGGTCTAACCAATATGGATCTCGGTCTCACCAAGATGGCAATGTAAACTCTATGGTATCCTTTCATAACGTTTCGGTCTAACCGAGAAGAGCGATCGGTCCCATCGAGTTTGCATGGTAAACTCTCCGTGAGCCTTTTGTAACGTTTTGGTCTCACCAAAATGAGCGATCGGTCCCACCGAGTTTGCTTGACCACTTCTCTGTAATGCTATTTGCTGAAATCGGTCTCACCGTGTTCATGCAATCGGCGCCACCGAGATGAGGTCTTGCCCTAGCCCTAGCACATCGGTCCCACCGATTTGATCATGTCGGTCCCACCGAGATTCCTAACGTTCACATTTGGAACTACTTCGGTCTGGCTGAGTTCATCTATTCGGTCTGACCGAGTTTGGCCAAATGTGTGTAACGGTTGGATTTTGTGTGGAGGCTATATATACCCCTCCACCCCCATCTCCATTTGTGAGAGATCCATCCGAACATGCCTACACTTCCACTACACATTTTCTGAGAGAGAACCACCTGCAATTTTGTTGAGACCAAGATATACCATTCCTATCACAAAAATATTGATCTCTAGCCTTCCCCAAGTTGTTTTCCACTCAAATCATCTTTCCACCATATCCAAATCTGTGAGAGAGAGTTGAGTGTTGGGGATACTATCACTTGAAGCACAAGAGCAAGAAGTTCATCATCAACACACCATTTATTACCTTTTGGAGATTGGTGTCTCATAGATTGGTTAGGTGTCACTTGGGTGCCTCCGACAAGATTGTGGAGTTGAACCAGAGAGTTTGTAAGGGCAAGGAGATCGCCTACTTCGTGAAGATCTACCCGAGTGAGGCAAGTCCTTCATGGGCGTTGGCCATGGTGGGATAGACAAGGTTTCTTCTTCGTGGACCCTTCATGGGTGGAGCCCTCCGTGGACTCATGCATCCGTTACCCTTCGTGGGTTGAAGTCTCCATCAACGTGGATGTACGATATCACCATCTATCGGAACCATGCCAAAATCTCGGTGTCTTCATTGCGTTTGCACTCTACAAACCTCTACCTTTTACCTTCATGTGCAATGCTTTACTTTACGCTGCCACACTCTTAGAATTGCATGTGTAGGTTTGTTACTTGACTTGTCCTAATTGCTAAAATGTGCCAACACTTAAAATTGGGAAAAGGCTAGATTTTTATTTGGTCAAGTAGTCTAATCACCCCCCCCTCTCTAGACCTACTTTCGATCCTACAATTGGTATCAGAGCTTTGGTCTCCATTTGCCGTGATTTCCATAGCTTTGTTGATCATAGCCTTGGTTTCAAAACCTAGAAGAGTAGGGCGTCTAACGAGGGATCTTATCATTGCAAACGTCCTTACTTTGATGGTACTAATTTTTCTAGTTGGAAACATAAAATGAAAATGCATATTCTTGGACACAACCCCACCATTTGGGCTGTTGTGTGAATTGGTTTGCAAGGTGAATACTTCGAGGATGGAAAGGAACCGGATAATGAAACGTCTGCGGAAGAATTGAAGATATTGCAATACAATGCTCAAGCTTACGAAATTCTATTCGACGGATTGTGCCCCGAAGAATTCAACAAAATCAGTCGTCTTGAGAATGCAAAGGAAATTTGGGATACTTTGGTTGATATGCACGAAGGTACCGAGTCCGTCAAGGAATCCAAGTTGGATATGCTTCGAAGTTAACTTGACAAGTTCAATATGAAGGATGGTGAAGGAGTCACTGAAATGTACTCTAGGCTTGCTCTCATCACAAATGAGATTGCCGGCTTATGAAGAGAAGAGATGACCGACAAGTTCATCATCAAGAAGATCCTAAGAGCCTTGGATGGAAAATATGATACCGTGTGCACTTTGATCCAAATGATGCCCAATTACAAAGATCTCAAGCCAAGGGAAGTCATTGGTAGAATTGTTGCTCATGAGATGTCACTTAAGGATAAGGAAGAGCTTCACAACAAGTCTAGTGGTGCTTACAAAGCCTCATGTGATGCTCCTACCACATCAAGTGAGAAACAAGTCTTGAATGAAGAATTGAGCTTAATGGTGAAGAACTTCAACAAATTCTAAAAGAATAGAAGCAAAGAGATAAGTTCCAAGTCAAGGTCCTACAATGACAAAAGATCTTCTAGTCGTGATCGCAATTGCTACAATTGAGGGAGACCCGGACACTACTCAAATGAGTGTACGGCTCCACACAATAGAAGAGAAGATTCACCCAAAAGAAGAAGTAAAAGAGATGAATCATCACTAAGAGAGAGAATGAGTAGAGATGATCGTTATGAACGAAGACCCTCTTGTAGAAGCAAGGATTCAGAAAGGAAGGGCAAATCATCAAACAGCCATACAAGACGAAGACATCAAGCTCATGTTGGTGAATGGGTGTCGGTTCCGACTTCGATGACAACTCCGAGAGAATCTATTACTCCGGCTCCGAAGATACTCAAGACGAAGGTGTTGCCAGAATTTCTCTTGTGTCATCCAACTCCTACGACATATTTGACTCACCAAATGAAGGAATTGGAATATGCTTCATGCCTAAAGGTCCTAAGGTATCACACACCGAGTATCTTGATTTCAATAGTGATGAAGATGACTTGCTAGGAGATGATGATTTACTTGTTGGTAGCAATAGTGATGAAACCTATGATGAAGTTGCTATTAATCATGCTAATCAAGATGAAAAAAATGATGATGATAAGAAGGAGATTGAGCGTCTAACTAAAGAACTAAACACTCTTAAGTTAGCTCATGAAACTAACTTAGAGGATCATCGAGAACTTTTAAAGACTCATGAGAAGCTACGCTTCGAGAAGCTCAACTTAGAGCAAGAACATGGGTTCTTAAAAGCAATCAATGATGATCTTCGAAAGAAAAGTTCTTCTTACATTGCCAAGCGTTTACTCTTGTCTGGTTATATGCCTCAAGTAAAATCTAGAAATAAGAACAATAAAGATTCTTCCTCTAGTAGTAACAATAATCATGCTAAATCAAATATTGTTGCTTCTAGTAGTTCTCTTGATTCCACTAATGATTCTCTTAGCCAAGTTACACTTGAGCAAGAAAATAGCTTATTTAAGGGAATTATAGAGAAAGGTGTTTACAAGAGTCTTGCCGGGAGTAAGCAATTTGAGGAAATTGTACGCAGGCAAGGAAGGCACCGGAAGAATAAGGTGTTGGTTTTGAACAAAAGTTCAATGCCAATGGAGTTGAGTGGGAAGAAGATCAATACCCCAAGAGAAAGTTTGTTCCTCAACAAGAGGAGTATGACCCTACTTCCTTCAAGGGAACACAAACTCAAGACGATCTTCCACCACAAGACCACAAGCTAAAAGGCAAGGACAAGCTTCAAGAAGATATTGACTCATTTGAAGAAGCTCCTAAGGCCTTGGTCAAGTGGGTTCCCAAGACTACTTCAAGTTCTACTTCATCAAGTACGACTACAACTCTGAGGATTCCCATCAAGTTGATGTGGATCCCAAAGAAGAAGAACTAGAGAGTTCTTGAGGGTGACTCCGCCAACATATTTCACTCATATTCTTTTTGGCAAGGACAAGTGCAATCAACTTCCATATCTTGCACTAGTTCAAGGAGTCACAAAACCTCTTGTTGGTAAGATAAGGGATAAGGTAATCTAATGCTTCCATGGACATCATTATGTGTGTGTTTCACTCTATGTCTATGGATATCCTTGTATGTTCCTTGTGGGACTATCCCATGTAGGTATTGAAAGTGCAACTCACTCCAATGGATTGCTCCAAATGATCTACATTAACATTGAGCATCCACATCTTCAACACCTACATGAAGTCATCATCGACAAAACCCAAGGTTAGTTCATCCCTCTAAGGGGGGATATCACATCTAGGGGGAGCTTTACTCTATGAATTGAGCTAAAGCAACTCTAACGATGTGAACACAACAATGCCTTATGTAAAAGTGGTAACCTCACTTGTGCTTAAACGATGAGTATGACCTATGATCAAATGTTTTCATTTGTCTCCTAAGTCAATATACTCATATATATATGACCTAGTCATCGCCAATTGCTTGACAGATGCTAGAGTGTTTGTGCATGCTTTGCCACATGTTTTATTTGCCATCTTATTGTTGTGAGCATGTTGGTTGCATATTTTTCTCCATTAGAGGAAATCCATTTGTTGATTTGATTGTTTGGACTTTTCTTTTGCCAAATGGATGTACAAGAATGTCTAAGTTTTCCTCTAGCTATCTATGCTTTTCTCGTCTCAAACTTTATTCATGCTACATCACAAAGTTTGAACAAGTCTAATTCGGACCCACCGGGTGAGGAGCACTCGGTGTCACCGATCCGTCAAGGGCTTAACTTCCAAAACCTCTTAATGCATCTCGGTCCGATCGATCCATCCCATTCGGTCTCACTGAAATCATTAAGTTGATCTAGGTTTTCACCTCGGTGCAACCGATTAGAACAGTTCGGTCTCACTGAGTTGCAGTAACCGCTTGCGATTCTGCATCTCGGTGCCACCAAGTCGTTCCACTCAGTCACACTAAAAGTGACTGGGTATATATATCCGCGGGTTGAATTTTTGGAAACTTCTTCAAATCCTCAACCACGCTTGCCCAGCTCTGCAGCCCCCTTGGTCTCCGGATCGTCGCCGTTGTCGCCAGCGCCCTCCTGCCGCTGGTCTCCGCCGCTGTCAGCGGAAATCTTCTCCGCCGTTGTTGTCGTAGTGAGTTCGTCGCCAAGTTAGGGTATGGACTCAATCTCTTTGTGCTATCCTTACTCCGATTCTTGCACAAAGATTAATGCCATGTTCTAGCCACGATTGATATTGTTCTATCCACTCAAAACTTCCTTTAGAATAGATTCGATGCAAAAATTTAGGGTTAGGTTTCCGCATAACTCATCTCGGACCGACTAATCTGAAGAAATCAGTCTCACCGATTCGGCTCAGGCCATTGCACATGTACTACTCGGTCTGACCGAAGTGTACAAATTAGTGCGACCGAGTTCCCTATCTGTGTGAAACCCTGGCATCTTGGAGTCACCGAACTCCACTTCGGTCTGACCAAAAATGGGTGTTTAGACTCTATTGCTACTTCGGTGTCGCCGAGTTAGTCATATCAGTAGCTCTGAAATGCTTTATGTAGAAATCTAAAGTTAAGTTTTTGTGTCAACTTTTTGCCAAAATAAATGTGCTTTGTGATGCTCATCTACTCTACCTATACCTATCTATTCACATGGCCAGTTTCAGAGATGTCAGAAGGCAGTGACAGTCAGAACAAGTCAGTGGAGCAGGCATAACTCAGTGAGGGCTCTAGTCCCTCCAACAACAACTATTATGAAAGTAGCAGGAGCACTCAAAGCAATCTGCCAAAGGCTGCCACCAAGATAAGAAAGAAGAAGAATTCTGACAGTGAGGATGAAGATTTTGTGGCTCGAGAGGTCACTTCCAAGAAGCAGCATGTAAGGAAAAAATATGTTGCTGCTGCTACAACCAAGCCAGGTCTGGACAAGAAAGCTCGTGCCAAGAGGATACCAATATCAAAAGCTAGAGCCTCAACTCAAGAAACCATGGAATTCACTCTTGAACCAAGAGATGATGAGGCTGCTAGAGGCAAGAAGAGAAAAGAGAGAGTCAAGAAGACTACTGCTAGGGTGATTGGAAGGCCATCTATGAGGGAAAATGTTGAGGATGTTGATAAGGAAGCTGATGAGCCTGTTACACATGCTGCAAAGACTCAGAAGCTGATGGGGGATGCCATCAAGTCTAGGGCTGCTCCATCTAAGCCCAAAGCTGCCCCAAGGCTTCAACACCCAAGAGATCCACCAGAGGTATTCCTGCAGCTGAGAAGAACAAGGCCCAGTGCCAAAAGTTCCCGGAGAAGAGCAAGTTCAAGAAGAATCTTCAGATGATGATGACAACATGATGCTCAGAAAGCTCAAGCCAAAGATACCAGATCACAATGATGATCATCTTGTAGCTGAGAAAGGATGCAGGTCTGAGACTATGAGACAGACTGATCCATACGCTACAAGGAGAAGGACTGCTGTAGATTATAGATTTCACACCAAGGAACAACAAGATTTCTATGAGACAGTCTTGTTGGACAAGAAGCCCATTGTCTGTGATATGAAGTGGTTGACTGGAAATACATGGACAAGCATGCTGACTACTTTCCCCATGTGCATGAAAGTTTCAGGATGAATGAGGTTGACAAGTTTGTTGGACAGAAATTGACCAGATGGAATGACGAAATGATTATGCAATTCTACTCCACTACTCATTTCTATCTTGATGGGAGGATTGTCTGAATGACTGAAGGAACAAGATATCAATCAACAATCTATGATGGGCAAGTTTGATCAATGCCCCCAAGGAAGATGAAAATGACACATATGTGTATGCCAAGCCCAGGAAGGATCATGATTCTATGGCAAACATGTATAAGCCAATTCCTGACAAAGGCTTGAAGACTCACAAGCTTGGTTCTATATATCATCTGATGTTTGGACTGACCACTATCAACACCATCTTGAGGCACACTCTTTTTCCCAATTCAGGAGATCATAGGATGATCCGAGGTCACTCCATCAACTTGCTTCATATGTTTGATTTTCCGAAAAAGTTCAAGGTCATGAGCCTGATTGTAGAGACAATCAAGAGAACTACAACAGACCAAAAGAGGTCTTGTGGATATGCCTATCACATTCACATGTTGATCAACTCCAGACTTGAGAAAGGGACATATCTACTTGACAAGAGGCATCTACCTCTTAGGCCAGATTTTGAGGACAATGAGGTTGTCATGGATGAATCTCATCCTACATCAGTTGAAGGCCAAGAGAAGATTGAGAAAGCAAAAACAACAAAGTTAGCAAGTGCTTCTGGAGACAAAGCAAGATCAACTCAACCATCTGCTTGAGGCCACTCTAAGGATTGAGAAGAGTCTGGCCAACTTGACCCAGAATCAAGAGAGTCTTGAAAGGATAGTGGAAGCCAAATTCTGTGATCTTGATGTGAAGATCACGGAGATACAAGCTATCGTGGAGAAGCTCAAGGAAGATGCAGAGGACAGAGATACCACTGATGTTTTCTAGAGAGTCCCAAGAGGACCAAGATCTTCAGCTGTGCCAGTTGTCGAGCCCATGCCTACACTTTCAGCACCTGCAGCCACTGCCACAGTTGTTCCTCCAGTGTTAGCTCCTCCAGCTCCACAGACTTCGTCCGAAGTGTTTGCCGATGCTCTTATCTCCACGCCGTCTACGTACATCGGAGCCACCGGCGAGAAGACTTCTTCAGCATCTCCCGGAGATCGTGCCTAGAGTGTTGTATAGCACTATGCATTTTCAAGCTTTTTGGTAACTTGTTGCCGAAGGGGGAGAAAATGTATAGATCATTAGGCTGAGAGAGAGAGAGAGAGAGAGAGAGAGAGAGAGAGAGAGAGAGAGAGTTTTGCTTCACTTTGTTGGTTTTTGCTTCCTACTTCGTTCGGTTGGTTATTGCTACAATTTACTTATGCTCGTGAGATACTTGTGTGGTTGATCATACTATGCTTAATGTGTGCTTACTTGATTGTGTATGATCATTCACTTGGTTATTTTGGTGATGAGCGCTTGTTGTTTAAAACTTATCATTTTGAGCGCTCCACCAAGATGTATGTGACATGGAAGAGTAACCCATTATCCTAATAGATTGTGCATTTGCATTCAAAAGCAAATCTTAAATAATGCACAAATTTAGGGGAAGCTCTTGCTTATCACATACTTCTCAAAGCGATGATGCATTTCACTCTTATTATCAGTTGTCGAAACTTTGATCTATATGTTGTCATCAACTACCAAAAAGGGGGAGATTGAAAGTGCAACTAATCCACGGGCGGATTTGGTAATTAATAACAACATATAGCTCATTGAACTAATATCATTTCAAGATAAATATTTCAGGAAGTTCAATGATTGGCATGGCATGGACCAGAGTTGTGGACCCCTCGAAATGCTAAGGACAAAGATTGACAAAAGCTCAAGACTCTACATTTAAATTTTAGTGATCCAAGATCACATCGAGTCAATAGGAAAGCCAATACTATTAAAAGGGGACGAGGTGTTGCTTAATGATCTGGTTGCTCGAGTGCTTAGGGATATTGCTCCAAAACCCTCAACCACTTTCTCATATTCCACATATGTCCCAAACCTAAAGTCAAACTCAGCCCCACCGATTTGATCTATCCGGCGCCACCGAGTTCAGTTGACATAGCCATTGCCACAAACCCTAGACAATTCGGTTTAACCGATATGGATCTCGGTCTCACCGAGATGGCAATGTAAACTCTCTGTGATCCTTTCGTAACGTTTCAGTCTAACCGAGAAGAGCAATCGGTCCCACCGAGTTTGCATGGTAAACTCTCTGTAATCCTTTTGTAACGTTTCGGTTTCACCGAAATGACCGATCGGTCCCACCGAGTTTCCTTGACCACTTCTCTGTAATGATATTTGCTAAAATCGGTCTTACCGAGTTTAGGCAATTGGCGCCACCGAGATGAGGTCTTGCCCTAGCCCTAGCACATCGATCCCACCGAGTTAATCATGTCGGTCCCACCGAGATTCCCAACGTTCATATTTTGAACTGCTTTGGTCTGACTGAGTTCATCTATTCGGTCTGATTGGGTTGGGTCAAATGTGCGTAACAGTTAAATTTTGTGTGGAGGCTATATATACCCCTCCACCCCATCTCCATTTGTGAGAGAGCCATCAGAACGTGCCTACACTTTCACTACACATTTTCTGAGAGAGATCCACCTGCTCATGTGTTGAGACCAAGATATACCATTTCTACCACAAGAATCATGATCTCTAGCCTTCCCTAAGTTGCTTTCCACTCAAATCATATTTTCACCACATCCAAATATGTGAGAGAGAGTTAAGTGTTGGGAAGACTATCACTTGAAGCACAAGAGAAAGGAGTTCATCGTCAACACACCATTTATTACCTTTTGGAGAGTGGTGTCTCCTAGGTTGGTTAGGTGTCACTTGGGAGCCTCCGACAAGATTGTGGAGTTGAACCAAGGAGTTTGTAAGGGCAAGGAGACCGCCTACTTCGTGAAGATCTACCCGAGTGAGGCAAGTCCTTCGTGGGCGTTGTCCATGGTGGGATAGACAAGGTTGCTTCTTCGTGGACCCTTCGTGGGTGGAGCCCTCGATGGACTCGCGCAGCCGTTACCCTTCGTGATTGAAGTCTCCATCAACGTGGATGTACGATAGCACCACCTATCAGAACCACGCCAAAAATCTTCGTGTTTCCATTGCGTTTGCACTCTCCAAACCCCTCCCCTTTACCTTCATATGTAATGCTTTAGTTTTCGCTGCCACACTCTTAGAATTGCATGTGTAGATTTGTTACTTGACTTGTCCTAATTGCTAAAATCTGCCAATAATTAAAATTGGGAAAAGACTAGATTTATATTTTGTCAAGTAGTCTAATCACCCCCCTCTAGACCTACTTTCGATCCTACACCCATAGCACACGACTCCGAAAAATGCGGTGTTGGAAGAGTTGAACTGCTCGGACCCTGTCCATTACTATTTCTAACCCGTTGTGCTGTGATGGGACATGGTTGTTGAGTTGCTTTGGTTGTCGAAAGAAGGAGATGGGCTTCTGTCGCTGGTAAATATACAAGGTACACACAAATGCAATACATACATTACCATTTGCCCATCGCTCACGAGAAACGTCTTTTTGCCAATGGTTGCAGTTTGATATCTTCAAATAGTTCACTTAACTTCATGTCACCAAAAACAAATCATCAAAGAGAGCTATTGGCAATGATTAACTCAAGGAAGATAAAAACGTAGTATGAACAAAATAATTTGTCAACGGTTGAGGGGAAAATCGTTCGAATAGTTTGCTTAACTTCTGGCTTGAAGCAAATTATATGTTTCAAATAGTTCATTGTACGTCCAAGTCATACTTGATTAGTTTGTCTATTTAAATAGTTTACTTGACTTTCATTGTATGTTTTATATAGTTTGCTTAACTTGCACGCCACATTTCGTATATACGGCAATTCGTGCGACGGGTCATCCAGTTAGACTAAAACTTAGAGAGTTTTGCTTATCTATCCCTCCATTGAAGATCAAGACCTCCTCGGAGTAAATCCTCCATTGGATCTAAGGCTCCTTAAGGGGAGATCGACCTATAGATGCGAACCCGCATGTACCATAGAGATTTGGGAAGACTATCTACCTTCGAGACCTCATCTCCTCTAGTATTTGGGATGAACTTTACCTTCATTGCTATTTTTTTGGTTGTTCATGTATCTTGTGGGTCTTACATGTGTATGCGATGAGAGTGGATGTGTGATTAGACTTGTCTTGAGCGTTTCCCCTTTGGTTTTGACTGTTCCGTTGATCCCCTTCAAGTTGTCAAAGTTTGAACAACCTAGGATCCCTACCCTATATCAGTTTTGCTTCAGTGCACCTCTAGAAAAGTTTCTAGATTTCAATATAAATCAAAGAGGGGATTAGAAGATACCCATGCAATAAAAGAAATACTAGATTGTTGTGATCTCTTGTTTGATGCATTGAGAGAATATGGATTTAAATTAGTTTATCATGAATGTACGAGAATACTCTTTTTTTTAATTTTAAGATTTATGTAAACTTTTAAGGAGGGTATACAGAAGCAAAACTCGCCGTAAATACCTTTATTCTACCTAATTATGTATGTCATTTCTATTTCAATACATATGCAATTGTGAAATTAAAAGAGAAGAAGGGCAAAAAATTACATCATCAATTACAACAAAAATATTTTGGTGCCAAAAACTTTCTCTTCTCCTTGTTTTTTTTTAAACACAGTACACACGCAAACGTTCATATGTACGCGTATAAATCGGCCCCTATGAACGCACACACCGTACACCCTATAAACATTTTCAAGAGATTAAACCGGCATATAATATTGAGATTTACGAAGTTACCTTGGGTACCTTGTAGTCGATAAGAATGTCTCCAATGAATGCACATCACCAAAAATCCTGAAATAAAAACAGAAAAAATGGAGCACTAGGATTTAAACTCTGATGAATATCACTGTTCTTCTAACCATTCAACCACGGGTTAATTTGCGACGATAAAAACTGTTTTTGATATCCGTTGAAGGGGATGCTGTGAGAAAAGACGCAACAATTCATGAATCGTATGGGCCCTCGCGAACATCGTATTGGTGGGGGGGGGGGGGGGGGG
>LR738714.1:186341519-186364709 GCA_902687465.1 Secale cereale
CTTCGATTGCTTTCTAGCCTGTTCCCTGATTCACCTCCCTCTCCCGCTCGTCCCTAATTTTCTCTCCTCTCTATTTCTATTTTTTCTGCGCGTGACCTACCCTTCTGGCTCCCACACACAAACCCGGAAAAACAGTCCATCCCCCAAAACCCCACCGGCCCGCGGCGGCGGCGTCGCGATGGAACCTGCCTCGGCCGGCGCCGGCGGCAACTCGCTGCCGTCGGTCGGCCCCGACGGGCAGAAGCGGCGCGTGTGCTACTTCTACGACTCGGAGGTGGGCAACTACTACTACGGGCAGGGCCACCCGATGAAGCCGCACCGCATCCGCATGACCCACTCGCTGCTGGCGCAGTATGGCCTCCTCGACCAGATGCAGGTGCTGCGCCCCAACCCCGCCCGCGACCGCGACCTCTGCCGCTTCCACGCCGACGACTACATCTCCTTCCTCCGCTCCGTCACGCCCGAGACGCAGCAGGACCAGATCCGGGCCCTCAAGCGCTTCAACGTCGGCGAGGACTGCCCCGTCTTCGACGGCCTCTACAGCTTCTGCCAGACCTACGCAGGGGCCTCCGTCGGCGGCGCCGTCAAGCTCAACCACGGCCTTGACATCGCCATCAACTGGTCAGGGGGCCTGCACCACGCTAAGAAGTGCGAGGCCTCAGGGTTCTGCTACGTCAACGACATCGTACTCGCCATCCTCGAGCTCCTCAAGCACCACCAGGTGACCTTGCCCTGCCTTGCTCATGTCATTAGGTTTAATATTCTTAAATGGTTCGATTACATCCTCTCGTCTGTAATGGTTTCATCAAAGTTATCTCACTTTCATCTCACGTACATTAGTTATGGAGTCAACGATATTGGTTGAACAGATGATAAGGGGAAAGGGGTAAACTACCGGAATACCTCATATATGTTGATTCAATAAACTGTTTTTGCTACCTTTTATCCCAAGAGGCCCCAAATGAGACCATGTCATGTCATATGCATGTATACTGTTAAATGGTATATAGTTATTTTGAATGTAAATATTGAGAGTGATTCAGTGGACCACAAAACTCTGATCCTACAATCATGGCACAATATCATATTGGAGTATGCCTGTACACTACATGCAGAGAGAATATCAGTGGAAACCAAGTTACAAGGAAACCATGTTTGAAAGTTATAAAAAATCCTCAAAACAGTACAGTATGTTAAGAGGGTATTGTTTTATTAGCATGTGAAATTCCAAGTTCAGACACAAATTCAGTACGAGGTATGAAAAAAAAAAACAAATTCAGCAATGAATCACTGTTCGCTATTCATTGCTGAATTATTATTTTCATGCCGAAATGAATGTGTTTGAACTTGGAATTTTACAATCCGAAGAAGTTGCTCCAAATGCGGTGAAGGGGTGCTCCTTGCGGGTGCCGCAGCTCGTGATGCAGAGCATGTTGGGCGGGATGGATGGCTGCAACCATGGCTGGCGCGGTCGGGGGCAGGGCTAGGGTGTCACTGTTTTGGGTGGAGTGATCTGAGGCTGAGGAGATTGGGGGAGGAAGACAGAGGAGTTCCACGAAGGAGATGACGAAGCGGTAACGTGAATCGTTACCGGTGGGTCGTCGGCGGAATGGGCCTTGTGCTGCGGGAACCAAACATGTTTATCGGTATTAGATCGTGCTGTAATCTGATAACCGACAAATAAACACTAACCAAACACCTCCTCAGTGTCCTTGTTTCCTGAGTTTCCCCTTGCTACTAGAAATTTGGAAACCAGCCTGATGTTTCGTCCTTTTAGGTCAAGTTTTTTTGATGTGCTATAATATAGTCTGTCTTATATTTGCAGCGAGTTCTATATGTCGATATTGATATCCACCATGGTGACGGAGTTGAGGAGGCATTCTACACAACAGACAGGGTTATGACAGTCTCATTCCACAAGTTTGGGGATTATTTCCCAGGCACAGGGGATGTCCGTGATATTGGGCATTCAAAAGGAAAGTATTACTCCCTTAATGTCCCTCTGGATGATGGGATTGATGACGAAAGCTACCAGTCCCTGTTTAAGCCTATAATGGCCAAAGTTATGGAGGTTTTCCAGCCTGGTGCAGTTGTTCTTCAGTGTGGCGCCGATTCGTTATCTGGGGATAGGTTGGGTTGCTTCAATCTTTCGATCAGAGGTCATGCAGAATGCGTGAAGTACATGAGGTCTTTCAATGTTCCATTGTTGCTTCTTGGCGGTGGTGGCTATACCATAAGAAATGTCGCACGCTGTTGGTGTTATGAGGTATGGTAAAAAAAAACTTGCTCGCTCCATTCCATATACTCCCTCCGTCCCAAATTTCTTGTCTTAGATTTGTCTAGATACGGATGTACCTAATACTAAAACGTGACTTGATACATCCGTATTTAGACAAATCTAAGACAAGAATTTTGGGACGGAGGGAGTATATAGGGCCTAATGCAAATTTTCGAGACTGCCTTTGACTATTGATAAGATTAATAGTATATGAGATGTATAATGTGAAAATTATATCATTGGAAGCTCCTTTCACATACGAATTGGACGGTATGCTTTGTGTAACTTGCATGTCATATATTATTGCTCTAACATGTGGTCAAAGTTAGCCTCGAAAAATGCATTAGACCCTATATATATGGATAGAGGGAGTATCTTCTTTCCTTGGCCTCTTCCGCCGCGCCTATGTTTGTAATTCTACCTATTGGAACTACATGTGTTTTCATTGCTTTGCATTTTGATGCCATCCTGTTTGTTTCATCTGGCACTTCTAAACTTTGTGCAGACAGGAGTTGCACTTGGCCAAGAGCTCGAGGATAAGATGCCTGTCAATGAGTACTATGAATACTTCGGTCCAGATTACACTCTTCATGTAGCACCAAGTAACATGGAGAACAAAAATACACGCTACGAACTGGATAATATAAGAACCAAGCTTCTTGACAATCTTTCAAAACTTCGACATGCCCCTAGTGTTCAGTTTCAAGAGCGACCTCCTGATACTGAGTTCCCTGAGGTGAGCAACTGCTCTTGCCTTATAAGGAATTCAACTTCTGTGTCCTTTTTTCTTTACTCTAACAAAACATGATAAGAGGATGATGAGTTTCTGATGTAGTCTTTGAAAATCTCCCTTCATTGCTAAAAAAAACCTCCCTTCACGAGCACCGTTTTATTCTCTGGTAAGCAGCAAGGAGGGATGGCGCCTACTAGTGGACGCATATTCCTGTAAATATAATATTAGAATAAGAAATAGTTGCTGGCATTCTGTGATACTATCTTCATATTACTTTCAAGTCGATAAAATCTGGAAGACTGGAAAGATAATGGGATCAGGATGCCTTTTGTTTTTTTACAACTGATGAATTAGCACTTAATTTCCTATTTTTACTAAACTGCTAATACTTTCATGCTTTTTGTAACGAGGCAGATTACTTGATACAAGGGGTGTTTTCTTTAATGCCATGGTCTCTTATTTTCTTGATTCCATGTGTTTGCTATGCTAGTCAGTTGACGTAGCATGCCGGGATGGTACATGTCTGCCGTTGTCTTTGTTTTTTAGAAGCGCGTTGTTGTGATTTTTTTCTTTCCTGTTTTATCTGCTCAAAATTTTCCAAGTTCCATGTGCAGTTCATTTGATATGTTTGCATTTCCTGGTCTGTATTATTTGGTTAAGGGCACGATTTTTGTTACAGCCTGTTTTCTCATTTATTTCTACTACTACCTCTGTAAACAAATATAAGAGGTAAGTCTCTAAAACGTCTTATATTTGATTACAGAGGGGGTATATTTTATGCCATCACTACCTCAGCGCTTGAACCGTCTGTGCATACTTTGACCTTATTAGGTTATCTTTCCTACTTACAAAGATTGGAGTTGATGGTGAGTTCACATGTAGGTTCAACATCCTTTCCAAATTAACAAATACACGCATCCTCACAAATGGAAATAACAACCTTCCAAGAGACATATAAACAAGTGTATTTTACCCACATGTGGGATCTATCATAAAAAAAAAAAGATTACTTCATGTGAGACCAACTTTTTTTTGTAAAAGGCACAAATAAAAACATAGAAGTGTGACTTACTGACTTCAACTCAAAATCGATTGTGGTTTAGTTTCCCTTCCTTACCTACTATGGACATTTAAATTTCTCTGACGTTGCATGTCTCTCGCCGTATTTTTGCTATTTTTCCTAATCATAAATCACACTATGGCTATAAGGACACTAACGTTATTTGACCACCTCCTAAGTCAATGGCTCCGTGGCAACGCACGGGCATCATGCTAGTATTAAATAATGTTTGAACTTTGAGCTAACTTCTATATAGTGATGATGATTCATGGTATGGCAGCCCGACTGTTTTATTCAGTGATGTTTTGAATATGCTCAATTGAACACGTCCCTGCTAAATTCAAAGAAAGTCTAGACAGTGGACATTAATAGTACTTCTGTTCGTAAATACATGACTTCTGTGGTGGAGCTATACACGAACAAAACAGTGGTGTGGCCTGTCCAGCATAAGCCCAAAACAGCATAAGGGTAAAAGTTTTGGGCTCTCTTTGGCCTGGCCCGCCCAACATAATCCTTGTAGCCCTGCTGCTGCATGACTTCATAGAAAGCGCGCAGTCGAACTTTTCCAACTTTAACCACCAATATATAAACAACTACTCCGTATTTAGATTAGATGTGTAAGGCCAAAACAGTATGATTTGCTTTGTTATGACTTGTGACTTATGAGTAATAGTTTCATCAGTATACTTAATACTCCCTCCGTCCGGAAATACTTGTCATCAAAATGAATAAAAGGGGATGTATCTAGATGTATTTTAGTTTTAGATACATCCCTTTTTGTCCATTTTGATGACAAGTATTTTCGGACGGAGGGAGTAATTTTTACTAACATACAAACATAAAGTTAAGAACCAAAGATGTGTGTTGGAAGGTGTGCAAATTTTTAAAATGTAATCCATTTCCAAGTAGATAAAGTGAACTATTTAGTTGGTTTGACCTTTTTTGTGCCATTGTTACATCTAGATGAATATTGTTACCACTCTTTCCTAATGTGAGTGGCAACAGATATTCACCTACATAGTTCGATTATATACCTTATCACCTACTCCCTCTGTCTGGAAATGCTTGTCGGATGAATGGATGTATCTAGATGTATTTTAGTTCTAAATACATTCATTTTTATCCATTTCTTCGACAAGTATTTTCGGACGGAGGGAGTATATTCCTGGTCATGCCTTGGAAGTGTATGGCAAGAACTGATTGCATTTTGGGTGCTTTGCATGTGTTTATATTATGCAGCCGGATGAAGATGAAGAAGATCAGGATGAAAGGCATGATGACCCTGATTCTGATATGGAATTGGATTATCACACACCTTTGGAAGACTCACCAAGGTATTTATTTATTTTGTTGTGAGAGATGGTATTTATTCCTGTGTCATTGTTCCATTAGTTCTGATGGCTATCCTGTTTGTGTGGAATTTTTGTTATAGGAGAATCACTATTCAAGGTACTAGAGTTAAGAGAGGATCAGCTGGAGCTGAGACAAAAGATCAGGTACTTGACCACATCATTTTTAGTCTTCATACAGACGAGTGATTTGTTCTTTTTCATGATCCACCATTTTGTTCACAGATGTCCTTTTTTTTTTACAACCTGTTCCTTGATAAAAAAAATCCTAGATAGAGTGAAAATTGCTTTCTCACCATGGTGTTGATGGAATATTTCTGCTTAGATGCATTGCGAAATTTCCACCAACTATTGTTTGCTCCTCCGATGTGCGTGAAAACTGAAGGGTGGCAAAGAGTGCCTTATATGTTGTTAAACTTGCATAATTGTGTGCAACCTGTTCGTATTCCTTGGTGCTGTGCATTATGCTAAATGTGCTCTTTCTTTACCTTTTGCAGCAGGATGGTAGCAGAGTAACAGGTGAACATAGAGGACCAGAACCTATGGCAGAAGACATCGGGCTTTCCAAGCAAGCTCATGTAAGTCGGCCTCCCTTTCTTTTTGTGAACTGTCGTATAAGATCTCTAGTGTACACTCGCTGCCCATGGCTACTTGGCTAGGCTGAGCTAACCAAAGATTCCTTTTCTTGTTGTCCATGGTGCTCGTCACCTGCAGCAGGCCGACGCTAATGCCATGGCCGTCGATGAGCCTGGAAATGTCAAGACGGAATCAGGAAGCTCCACCAAGTTGCCTGACCCACCAGCCATCTACCAGAAGCCATGATTGTAAGCATTCGGACCGTGCGGCTTCTTGCATGTGTTTTTGGCAGTAAAAAGACGAAGTTACGAGTGGTAGTCTCGAGTGTCTGACCCATGTATACATGTAGCATGGATTATTAAGCTGTAATATGTATAGTCGATTAAATGAGCCGCGAGGCAGAATTTTCTTGGCTACGTGCAACTTTTGTCTCCCAGCTTTCTACTTTGGTAGTCTTTTCCCGGTAGATTCCTTTTTATTTGTCCTTTGCATTTTCCGTCCGTACCCTGGAGTAGTCACAAGGCAGCGTTGTCCTAATCTTCAAAAGGAATAGGATGTGCTAGTGTATTTTTCTATGTTTGCACGTAGAAAAATAAAATGAGAATCAGCATTTGTATGCCATTAATTTCTTGTAAGCATTTTCTTTTTTCTTTTCTTTTCTTTCTAGATGGTTGAGTCACTTGTATGCGCGATAAGTAGGGCACATCAAATAATAATAATCTGGCTACATAAATCGCTCCTGCTGTATATTTAGCTCTTTGTCCCTTTTTTTTTTGTGATTGCCTAATTCTGGTTGACATAGATTTATGTTTAATCTAAGCCGACGAGTGAAGCGCTGGGCGGAGATTAGCATGGCATGATGAGCGAGCACTTGGAAGGAGAAGATGGCGATAGGATAGCTGTTGTTGGCAGGGTCAGTGTGAACGGAAACATGGTCAAAAAGGTCAGGCGCGCGCAAACTTTTGCCGTTACAAACAAACAAACAAATAGCGGCTGCCAGCTTTTCATATCACTCACCTCGACTACTCATGGCTCATTGACCCCAGAGTCTTTGAGAGGAACGAAACAGGCCACGGATCGCATCACGCTGCCAGTGGCCCCCATCCCAAAAAATTTCAACGCGCCGTTGCCAAACGACGACGACGCGTCGCCACCGGTGGCTACAGTTTGTGTATACGCAGTACTCACCCAAGCCAAATCTCTCTCTATCTACCTGTCCCGCGTCCAGTCCACACTCCACAATCGCTTTGCTTGCCACAGCACCGTCGGCCGGGGCAGCAATGGCAATGGCAATGCCAGCACCGTCCTTCCTCCTCGTCGCTGTCTTCCTCGCGTGCTCCGTCGCCACTCACGCCCTGCCCGGCGCACCCGAGCCCGCTGCCGCCAGCGTCGCGGATTACAACGCGCTGCTCTCATTCAGGTTGCTGGTGAGGGGCGACCCGTCACGGGCCCTGGCGTCATGGACGAGCAGCGCCCACGACGGGTCCGCGCCACCGCCGTGCCAGTGGCGCGGCGTGTCCTGCGGCACGAGGGGCCGCGGCCGCGGCCGCGTCGTCGCGCTGGACCTCCCCGGGCTCGGCCTCCTCGGCACGCTCGCCCCGGCGCTGGCCAACCTCACGCACCTGAGGCGGCTCCACCTCCCGGGCAACCGCCTCCAGGGCGCGCTGCCGCCGGAGCTCGGCCGCCTGCGCGATCTCAGCCACCTCAACCTCAGCGACAACGCCATCGGGGGCCGCCTTCCGCCGTCGCTCTCCAGGTGCAGGCGGCTTAGGAACATCCTGCTCCACACCAACAAGCTGCAGGGGCACATCCCACAGGAGCTGGTCGTCTCGCTTCGAAGCCTCGAGGTCCTCAACCTCGGCCAGAACAGGCTCACAGGAAGCATCCCTTCTGGCGTCGGCAGCCTCGTCAACCTCAAACTGCTGGTCCTAGAATTCAACAACCTGACAGGAGAGATCCCGTGGCAGATCGGCAGCCTCGCCAGCCTCGTCGGCCTCGGCCTTGCGTCCAACCAGCTGTCAGGCTCCATGCCGGCCTCGCTGGGGAACCTGTCGGCGCTAACCGCCCTCACCGCCTCCTCGAACCGGCTGTCGGGGAGCATACCCTCCTCATTAGAGTTATTTACCCAAAACCACCACACTTGGGGCTAGGGTAACCACTTGGTACCACATTGAAGGCAGATCACAAAAAACCACCGAAAATGTGCCTAATGTGTAACGCGGAGCACTGATAGTCGGATAACCTCGCGAAAACAGTCAAACTGACAGGTTGGGCCCACCTGTAAGGCTGACGTGGAATGCCTATGTGGAAATTTTGCTGAGTTGGACCTAGGTCCCACCTGTTATCCATCCATTGTCTTCTTCCTCCCCATCTCTTCAATCAGTCAAGCAGAGAACGGGAGCTCTGGTGGAGAGGTGCTCGCCGGCGGCAGCCTGGAGCGGTCCAGGCCACCGCGCTCCCATAACTGAATAAAGCAGGCCACTCTGGTGAAGGAGTGGTGCTCGTCCGCTTCACCCCCTTGGCCAGAAGAGAAATAGTACGGCAGGCGCGTGGCGGCGGCGCTTCGGTCAGCGGCGGCGGCCGGTGTTGGTGGCGTGGAGCTCCGCGGCGGCGGCGGCGCTCACGAGTGGGAGCGAGGAGGCAGGGTCACGCGGCAGGGAGAGCGCGATGCGAGCGTGGAGCAAGCTCGCACGTCCTGCTGCCGGCGCTGCTCCCGCTTGCTGTGTCTCTGCCTCGTCCCTTCATTCCGTGCCGGCGGCGGCGGTCGGTGTTGGCGGCGTGGAGCTCCGCAGCAGCAGCGGCGCTCGGGAGTTGAAGTGAGGAGACGGGGCCGTACGCTGAGCTCGGGCGAGATCACGCCCCAACCATGTCCGCATCCACCGGAGGACGAGCAGCCACGCTTCCACGACGCGGCCCGCGGACGCGAGCTGGTCTCCCGGAGGAGCTCGCCGGCGGCAGCCAGGAGTGGTGCTGGCCAGGCATTACCGCTGCACATGTCCTCTGTGGTGGCGGCGCCGGTGATTCCGTGTCCAGTGCTCGTCCACAACCTGTTCGGTCAAATGCCCACAGAGAAAAAGAGAGACAAACAAAAAAGAAAAGATGAAAAAACACTTAAAGTCATTGACAGGTGGGACCTAGGTCCAACTCAGCAAAATTTCCACATAGGCAATCCACGTCAGCCTTACAGGTGGGCCCAACCTGTCAGTTTGACTGTTTTCGCGAGGTTATCCGACTATCAGTGCTCCGCGTTACGCATTAGGCACATTTCCGGTGGTTTTTTGTGATCTGCCTTTAATGTGGTACCAAGTGGTTACCCTAGCCCCAAGTGTAGTGGTTTTGGGTAAATAACTCTCCTCATTACAGGGCCTATCATCCCTCAGCACGCTCCATTTGGAAGACAACAGCCTCGGAGGAACCATCCCTTCTTGGCTAGGGAACCTCTCGTCACTGGCATCTCTAAACCTCCAGAGCAATGGTTTTGTGGGGCGCATCCCAGAGTCTATAGGGAACCTTGGGTTGCTTGAAGCCGTTTCGTTTGCGGAGAACAAGCTTGTCGGCAAGATACCGGACGCCATTGGGAACCTCCATGCCCTCGCTGAACTTTACCTGGACAACAATGAGCTAGAAGGCCCTCTGCCACTCTCATTGTTCAACCTCTCCTCTCTTGAGATGCTCAACATCCAACACAACAACCTCACCGGTGGGTTTCCGCTCGACATGGGCGACACGATGACGAGTCTGCAGTCCTTTCTGGTGTCTGATAATCAGTTTCATGGCGTGATCCCACCATCCTTGTGCAATGCCTCCATGCTTCAGATGGTTCAGACAGTAAACAACTTCCTATCGGGAACGATCCCACGGTGCCTGGGGGCTCGCCAAGAGATGCTGTCTGTGGTGAACTTTGCGGGGAATCAGCTTGAAGCAATCAACGATGCTGAGTGGGGCTTCCTTACGAGTCTGACCAACTGCAGCAATATGATATTAGTGGATGTTAGTGACAACAACCTCCAAGGCGTGCTGCCGAAATCAATCGGCAGTTTGTCGACACAGATGGAGTTTCTTGGCATTGCATCCAACAGCATATCAGGGACGATAACTGAAGCGATAGGGAACTTCATCAACTTGGATGAACTTGACATGGAAAGTAATCTTCTCGAGGGCACCATACCAGCATCTCTGGGCAAGCTTAAGAAGTTGAATCGGTTATCTTTGTCAAATAACAACTTGTCAGGATCCATTCCAGTGGCTCTTGGAAATCTTACAAAGCTTACAATCCTTCTGCTTAGTACTAATGCGCTCACTGGAGCAATACATTCTGCTCTCAGCAACTGTCCTTTAGAGCAGCTGGATCTTTCTTACAACAATCTTTCCGGCTCAATGCCCAAGGAGCTTTTCCTCATCTCAAGCTTGTCAAGTACCATGTATCTTGCACACAATTCACTGACTGGGACTTTGCCTTCAGAAGTGGGAAATCTCAGGAATCTAGGTGAACTTGATCTCTCTGATAATATGATTTCAGGAAAGATTCCTACCAACATTGGGGAGTGTCGAAGCTTACAATACCTCAATTTATCTGGGAACCATCTCGACGGGACAATTCCGCTGTCACTAGGACAGTTACAGGGACTCCTAGTGCTTGATATTTCTCAGAATAATTTATCTGGGAGCATTCCTGAGTTCCTTGGTTCCATGAAAGGTCTTGCTAGTTTAAATCTCTCTTCCAATGATTTTGAAGGTGAAGTTCCGAAAGACGGAATATTCCTCAATGCAACTGCAACCTCGGTCATGGGAAACAGTGCTCTGTGTGGTGGGATCCCTCAACTCAAGTTGAAAATGTGCTCCAGTCCCACTAAAAGGAAACTATCTCCAAAGCTTCTCATGATTATCGCAGCAGGCGCCGGAATTCTGTTGGTCATACTATCCGCAATGTTCGTGTTATGTAAAAGAAGCAAGCTTAGAAGAGCAAAGCTACAGATAACTCTCCCCAATGACAAATACATCAGAGTTTCTTATGCTGAATTGGCCAAGGCAACAGATGGTTTCACATCCGAGAACCTCATCGGGGTGGGAAGCTTTGGTGCAGTGTACAAGGGAAGAATGGAAATCTCTGGCCAACAAGTGGTAGTTGCAGTGAAGGTACTCAACCTGCAACATGCTGGCGCATCCCGAAGTTTCGATGCGGAATGTGAGGCTCTGAGATGTATTCGCCACCGGAACCTCGTGAAGGTTATAACAGTGTGCTCAAGTATTGATTCTCGAGGTGGCGACTTCAAGGCTCTTGTGTTTGAGTTTCTGCCAAATGGAAATCTAGACCAGTGGCTACACAAGCATCTCGATGAAGATAACGAACCTAAGATGCTAGATCTCATTGAAAGACTCCAGATTGCCATGCACGTGGCTTCTGCGCTTGACTATTTACATCATCAGAAGCCGTTTCCAATTGTTCACTGCGACCTCAAGCCAAGCAATATTCTCCTTGACAACAACATGGTTGCCCATGTTGGGGATTTTGGGCTTGCAAGGTTCCTACATGACGGACGTAATGACATGTCAGAGACATCGACTAGTCGGAACTCAATAAGAGGAACGATCGGTTATGTTGCTCCAGGTGAGCATAATTCTACTCCCAACTGTTTCATCATTGTTGCATTTGATATTCACATTTTACCCTCCATATAAGGAAGCACTTATTAAGATTATCACGTTTGCTAATCTCAGAATATGGACTTGGCAATGAAGCTTCAGTCCATGGTGATGTCTACAGCTACGGTATGCTGCTGCTTGAGATGCTCACCGGTAAAAGACCCACAAGCTCTGAATTCGGAGAATTGCTTAGCCTTCATAAGCACGTACAAATGGCACTGCCAGGCCAAGCGGCTACTGTCATTGACCAAGACCTATTAAAATCAGAAAGTAATGGCAAAGGAACAGAAGGCGGGTATCACAGCAGTGAAGACATGAGAATTAGTTGCATCGTCTCGATTCTGCAGGTTGGACTTTCATGCTCCAAGGAGACGCCAACTGAACGCATTCAAATTGGAGATGCATTGAGAGAGCTGCAGATAATCAGAGAAAAGTTTTACGCGCAATAGCGATCTCCTTGGTGAATTGGCAAAATGTAGCTGAGGCATACTGAAGCATGCTTGTGAGGATCATGCCTGTAAGCTGGTCGTTTTAACTCTGTACTAAGATGCTGAAAACTGAAGAGCGTCCATCAGAGGCATTTTAAGGAGTCGACGAGGTTCGGCCAAAGTATTTTTGCAGCTTGCATTAGAGTATTCTTGCAGATTTTTATCCCAGCTAGTACAAATTCTGATTCACAAAAGCAACATCTCTTTCCATTTATTAATTGAATTCCTATAACAAGTAACAAGTGTTTTATTCCAAGATTAAGTTATTACTGAACAAAGAATTTTTTTCATTATATTATAAAGGATGAGATCAGTTCGTTCACAGCGCTCGAGCCAGGCTTAGAGTAGCTGAGCCAGATCCTCCCAACACATAGGAGCTACTAGTACAAATCTCCTCTTAGATGAGGAATGTACATACGAGCAAAAGCACAGGAGGCTTATCTCAAGCTGAACGTACATGCCGCTAAGGAATCTAGGCAGACTAAGCAGTAAGTCTAACCATACTTTCCACGTAAGGTATTACGTTGAAGAAGAAGAAATCCTGGGCATGAGGCTCAAAGGTGCCAGCTCTACGACGCTGGTATCTCAGAGCTCCCAACTCGCACACCTCCGTCAGGTCAGCCGTGCGCAGCCCGTATCGGTAGAGAATGTGATGCGCATAGAACAGTAGCCCATCGCCCGTAAGAAGAGCCATTGGACGGCCAATTGGATCCATATTGATCAAGTAACGCCGCTCCCAACACGAGTTCATATCACCATCATCTTGTACCAATGTCCAAATCGACACAGGCTGCTGCTGGCCGGACCTAGCGCTGCTAGAAGCGACCAGACAAAGCTCCCCTCGCACCACCTCCAGCAGGAAGGATTTACCGAGAGCAGGGTCCAGCGAATCGGGCATGCTGGTGATGCCAAACGTCTTGTCCTGTAGGCTGAATCGGAGCAGGCCGCGCGGGCACGGCGTCTTTGACATGGTACGTGTCCATGACCCAGAACATGCGCCCCTTACCGATTTGGCCGTCAGCCACTAGGCCGGCGGGTAAGGTGGGTCGGTGGCCGTTTCCCTCCAGCAAGCGGCCGCGTCACCGACGGTGTACACTTGCATCCCCATGTGGAAGACGTACGTGACAGGCTCCACGTAGCGGAAGAAGGCCCGGGCCACCTTGTACCGGCCGGAGCGAGGGTCCAGGCCGAGCCCTACGGGGAGGCAGAAATCATGCGGCACGGGGACCTTGTTGGGGTTGCTCTCCGGCAGCGTCAGGGCGTCCCTGGTGGCCGGGTTGAAGAGGTAGACGCTGGCGTTGGCGGGGAGGAGCACCAGGCCGTCGCAGTGCACCATGTGGCACACCGAGCCGAACTCCCCGCGGAAGTCCTCGCCGTGCACGAGCCTCGCCGCCTCCGAGGCGCGGCCTGGCTGCCAGCGGTAGAACCGGACTCGTGTGGAGAAGGTGGTCGGCCAGTCCTCCCCTTCAACGATGGGCGTCGAGGGCGTGCGGGGTGATCAGCAACGATGGGCTCTGCTCCCATTTTGAGGCCGAGTGCTCAAGGTGCGCGCGGGTGAACGAGGGGCCGGAGATGGCCGCGCGCCAGGCCTTGCTCACGGACTTGAACCGGAGAAGGGACTTGACCGGCAGACGGGCGAGGTTCTGGTTCTCGAGAACCAGCTCCTCCGGTAAGTCTATTGGCCGCTTCCTCTTCCTTGAAGTCTGATCGATCACCCACCAAAAAAAATTCAAACAACTTTTAGCGATTTCTTAGAGGTTCCATGTAGCCTGAGCTACAGAAAACCACACTCTTCTTACAAAAATCAGAGAAAGATGAATGTGCGCTAACTTACATAAAGGGGCCGCGGGCGCCCTTCTTTCCTCATCCCTCCTCCGAAAGTCACCCGCCGCCTGTCTGTCCAGATGGCCGGCGGCGGACTCGTACGGCTTCCAAATGTTGAGATTCTTGCGGAAAAAATCCATTTTATACCTTGAATTCGTAGTAGTTGGGCGGTTTAAACCCTGAATTCGAAATCCCTGTCGTTTACATCCTAAACTTGCAAATCCCGGTCTATTTTAAACCTCAAACCAGATTTCTACTACAGTAAAAAAGAAAACTCAAACTGAATAATTTGCTACTCTCACCGACTAAGATGGCCCACATGTCATATACTCCCTCGGTTCTAAAATAGTAGTACAAAGTTGAGTCATCTATTTTTGAACGGAGGGGGTGTATATCTTCTACCTCACCTCTCTCTGTCCAATCTCAGGCCGCCGGAAATGTTGTCCGCCATGCGCCCCTGCAGCTGCTCTCTTCGCACCCGATTCAGTCACTAGGGCAGAGCCCAGTTCCCGGCGCCCTCTTCCTCACGCTACTTGTTTCAGGGGACGGTGGTCGGAGGTGCCCACCATGACCGCTTGCTCGATTTATCTTGGAATGGGTACGCCGTTCCATCCGCCATCGAGACCGAGTCCCATCATCACCTGTTGCTGCTTCGCCGACCACGTCGGGGCCGCTCCATGTCCACCACCGTACTGCTGACGGGCCTCCCCTGCGCCTGCGCCTTGAGCTCCAGGTCGGTGATCAGATCCTGTGGCCATCAAATCGTGTCTGGCCATATTCATGTGTGTGCATGTTTGTGTCGAGTTCTAACATCGATCGATCAACCGTGCGACTTCGTAGGCGCATCCGCGCATGTGCTAGCTTTACGTAGGTGAGAATCAATCCACCTAGTAGTCTGCCTGCTTCCTTGTACGTGAGCATCTCCAAGCAGCAACGATCAAATGTTGTCTTTGTACGTGGATGACTCGCCGGAAAGCAATCGGCAAGCCGTAGTATTCAACCCACCGTGTTCCTCGACGGAAAATACTTAGTCATAGGAGTGACATAAGATGCGTGATCAGGGCCTGTGCTAAAAGCCGCTGCTCTCCGCCGCCTCCATGTCTAGCGTCAGCGTGATCTCCCGCGCTGCGCTACACACCTGTTTGCATCTGTGTGATTGAGGAAGAAAGGTCTTACATGTAGGGTTAGCATGGCGGTGAGAGCCGCATTCCCGGCGCACCAAACATATATAAGCTTCGATTTAGACCGGGATTTGCAAGTTCAAGGTGTAAACAACAGGGATTTTGAGTTCAGGGTTTAAACCGTTCAACCAAATCGAATTCAAGGTTTAAAATGGACTTTTTCCGATTCTTGCCGTCTCTACTTACTCAATGCAGTCCTGTTGTGTTGTGACTCGTAGACAGGTTTGTGTTTGCTTGCCGTGAGTCTGGTACCAATCCGATTGGGTTAAGTTTGTCCCCGTATGTTTCCTGATTGGACCAATCCAATTAGGTTAAGTTTGTCCCGGTAAGTTTCCTGTTCCCAACAACTGGGGCGTACACTCTTCTCCCTCCAGGAATGGCGGCGTAATCTCCGTAGGAACTGCCCCACCCTAGACTTGATTGATTTATTTTTGCTGCAAAATTATGTTTATTTTTTTGGTCGTTTGGATTTATAGGCTGTATGCATCATGTTATGCAGAGGCCGGACATTCTTTAGATGCGGTTGTATCATGTTGATAAATCAATTCAATGAAAATAAATAAATAACTGGAGAACATCATCTCTTTTTTAGGATAATCCTACATCTACGAAAAAGACCACAAAGACTTACATAACCTTCCTAATAAATCGCCCCCACCCCATTTTCATGGGATGAGCCCGGTCCTGCCCCTTTTTAGGGGTATCACCAAGCTTTGTTACTCAAACTTCAGTGGGAGAGGAATACAAAAGGGATCATGCGGGCTTAATAACCAAACATGCCTTCCTTGATTAAGAAAGTTCAAAAACTTGGCTAACACATCTATATTTAAAGCACACACTTCGAAAGTAAAAGCACAATTGAAAGTTACAACTCTTTTCTTAATCTCACTAATGACAGTACCGTAGTCGCCTTTGGTACCTCGTTCGATATAACCAATGATCTGCTTGAAGTCCGAGGCGACGATGAAATTGCTTATGCACATCTTCCACAAGTGATAATGCTTCCCGACAAGCGATAGAGCTTCAAGGGTGGGGACACCTGTAATGCCGTGAATTACAAGAAAAGAGCTTCCCCTATAGATCCTGATTTTGAAGTACCCAGTAGGAGGCGCCTTTGGCCGAGCAACCCCGCGCGCCCCCTAAACCGGCGTTCCGGGTATTTTCTTCGGTACTCAAGGTCACCAGTGAACCTATTTATAAATTGATGTGTAGCCGAAGGGCCTCGGAAAATATTCTCGTGTATAGATTTCCTCCTCGCCCATATCCCCTGAGCGACCCCCCCTCCCAGTTGGGCCAAGAAAAGTTGAATTGTAACATCCCTAAAAAACAAATTACATAAAATCAAAAAAAGAAATTGATATGCTAAAAACAAATTACAGTAGGATGGGTATTGCCATCCTACAACATGCATTATTGAAAAGAAAGAACTAAAACTTTCAAAACTGCCATGTGATCTTGATTCTAAATGCCACGCAAAAAATAATAATCCAATTTTAGGCAAAAATTACAATGCCTTGAACACAAAATTTCAATTATAATTTTTTTAAATGGCACACAAAAAAGGAAATTAGCGTGATATGCTAAAAAAGGCATTTTTCTTACTAAGAAGATTGCCACGATATACAAAAAAATCCATGAAAAATGTCATCCGCTTTGTAATAAAAATGCAACACTCTTTAAACTACAGTTGACATGCTTGTACAAATTAAATGTCATGCTATTTGTAATAAAAATGTCGTGATCTTTAAAATAAAAGTATCATGATTGTACCCAAAAAATGCCATGCTTTATAGTAAGAAAAATGCCATGCCCTTTAAAATAAAGATGTCATCTTAATAAAAATAAAAATGTCATGCTCATAATAAACAAAAATGCCATCCCCTTAGAAAAAATGCCATGCTCTTAAAAATTAAAATGACATGCTCTTTAAAAATTAAATGCCAGATTCGAACGAATAAAAGTGCCCATGTTAGTATGTCAAATTTACATAAAACATCATTTTGCGGAAAACAATAAAAAGTGCTCTCTAAAACATCGTTTGTAAATGAAAAAGCAGAAATCTAGCATGTTATTATAGACACAAAATAGCATGGTGGATACAAAAGTTTGCGATGGCATGTGAGCACTACAAACAATACAAATGTCGTGGGCAACATTTGTGAAATGTCATGGTCAAATTGTCATGGGGACATTTACAAAACATTTCATGAAAAAAATTGCCGTGCGAAAAACATCTGTAATAAATATGCCATGATCGAAAGCATAACGTTTATATGATGTTGTGGTGATTATCTACGCTTTCTCTACAAACATGACTCATTCAAATTGTCGTCATCTTTGGGGCCGAGGCTTCGATCGTTGGGGTTGTATTCCCCATCGTCGTTGTGATGGCCTCCCTTGTTTTTGCTACTGCCGTCGTCGTTGTGTTCTTGGAGGGCCGCCGACGCCATTGTCGCCACCGTTTTTACTGGGACTGTCCCGAGTTGGTAGTCTTGGTGCGATCATAATAGGGGATACATGGGTTTACCTAGGTTCGAACTCTCTCTAAGAGATAATACACTATGCTCTACTTGATTGTATTGATTTCGAGGGAGTACAAGTTACATGATGACTAACACGAGATCGTGTGTGTATGAGGTTTTTATCTACGGCCCACACCCCTTGGTTTATATCACTAGTGCAGAACCTGGCTTTATCACTGGTTCGTAATGCCCTTTAGTACCAGTTCTGTAACCGGTACTAAAGTGTGGGGACTAAAGGTCCCCTCCCTTTAGTACCGGTTCAACACGAACCGCCACTAAAGGCCATCACGTGGCACGAGCCAGTGCCGGGGGCGGAGAGACCTTTAGTACCGGTTGGTAACACCAACCGGTACTAAAGGATTCTTTTAGTTTTTTTCCTGATTGTCAAATTTCTGAATTATTTGACAATTTAATCTCTAACCACCCCTCATCACTGCTGAAGTGTGGAGCACTCATTCTAAATCATCTAACTTCCCCGCCATTCACCCATCCTCTCACTACTTCAGCCTGAGAACACTTAACTTCCAAGTTCTATTCCCCCTAGTTTCCAAGTCTGCACTTGTTGTTTTCCTGACAATGGTAAGCTGTCAATCCTATTAACCCTCAGGAGTTTAGCTTGCGCATGAAGTCATCTATTGTGACGCCCGAAGACCGACGTCCCAGAAGATTCCAGAAGATTCCAGATGTTCAGGGTTCCCCCTTGTGTTCCTTTTGTGATTGTGTTATTTATTTTTGCATTGCATCATGTCATCATGCCATCATGTCATTTTTATTTTTGCATCTCAACCTAATAAATTGTGTGGACCTTCGGTCCATTTAAATCAAGGGAAGGTGACTTCTCTTTATAACATATCCTCCAAATATTATGGAGCTATTATAAATATATATTCCATTCTTTGGAATTACCCGCAACACACTTGCATATTTTCCCCATGTCTTTTCACTTCGAGTTTCTACTTCTAAACCTTGCCAATAATTCTTTTCCGTTGTTTCGAGGTTCCTCCAAAAATTCGAACATTTTTGGACACTTCCTTAATCAAGTCTTAGTTCAAACCCATTTGAATTATATTCAAATATGTTTGAATTATTTTCCGATCTGGCCTTTTATATTTTTTCTCCGGTCGTGCTTATTTTGATGAGCCCGAGAAAAATATAATTCCATGTGCTAACTTTTTCCTAACTCCCCTCCTCTTTCTTTTCGTCCCTCTTGATTTTCTGCAAAGATCAGCTAAAGGAAAGCAGGAGAGCAGCTCCCAGCCATCTAGGCCTCCTCCTTCCCTAAGGCGGCCCAAAAACCTCCCTAAGCCGGCCCGGTTTCCCCTCCTAACCCTAGCGACCGCACGTCCCTCCCAGCGCTCGCACTCTCTCCCTCTCTTCCCTCAGCGCCGCCGCTATTCCCTCGATCCCCCATCTCCCTTCGCTCATCCCGCATCCCACGCTCCCCGAGCCCCATCGCTCCTCTGCCCGAGCCCCTCCTCTCCATCGCCCGCATCCGCCTCCCTCCGAGCCCCCCTGCTCCGGCCCCTCGAGCCCCTCCTGCCGAGCGCCTCGGCCAGGCGGCGCCGCAGTCCCTGCGAGCCCCAGGCGCCCGCGCCTCGCGCCAACTCCAGCGGTCGAGCCCCTCCGTTCCTGACGCCTCCCTCCGGTCCTCCAGCAAGACGAGCGCCAGGGCCATGCCCGCATCGCCATCGCCGCCGAGGTCCCTGCGACCTCCTCTCCAGCACCAGAGCGCGCAGCTCCCTGCCCCTCCTCCATCTTCAGCGCCGGCCAGAGGCCCCGCAGCTCCATCGCAGGCCCCGAGCCCGCCGCCTCACCGTCTCCCTCCAGCAGCACGGGAGCAGCCCGGCCGCCCCAAGACCGCGCCGTCCTCCAGCGAAGCCTCTGCCTCGTCCTCCCTTCGCGCCAGAGTCAACCCCGCCTCCAGGGCCGCCGGTCAGAGGTGGCAGCAGCACCAGGTCGCCGGCCTCGTCCTCCAGGAGCCCAGCACAAGCCATGGTCGCCGTCCGTCCTCAGCCTCGCGCCGCCCGGCCAGCCAGCTGCCCTGCCTCCGTGCTTCCCGGCGAGCTCCGCTTGACTTGTCGTGGCTGTGTCACGAGACCGTCATGTCCTTTTTGTTGTTTTTGTTACTGCTGTTGTTTTCGCCAAGTGTTCCTTACGGTGTGGCCAAGACAGGCAAGATCGACGCAAGAACCGAACAGCTACGGGCTCCGTGTACGACTACATGAACGAGTACACGGCGACCCGACCAAGTACCCCCTCCGATGACAAGCACATCTACGAACGGGAACGCCTACACGACGACCGACTCGACAAGTACCACTACTTCCACTACGAACGCCGACGCGACAAGAACCTCTTCGGAAACAGAAACGCCTACGTGAACGACTACCGTCGCCCCGTGTACGACTACGAACGTGTTCCTTGACTCACGAGAACGTCTACTTCCACTACTTCCTCTCCGACCGCGAGTACCACTCCTTCCTCTACGATCTCGAACCGTCCCGAAACGAGTGTTTCGAAGGTATAACCCGAGACAATGACCCGTGTGATGCTTGTTGTGTTGTATGAAATGTCTCCCTTGTGTGCTCCGTTGTGCCGTTTCATCTTTTGTCATGTTCCTCGGTTGCCTCATCGCCGACTCGTGGGGACCCGGTAACGGGATCACCCCACCTTTTTCATCTCGTTCACGCCGCCCTTCATCTTTTGCACCGGACTCTCAACGATTTACCGGAACCGATATGTTGCCGTGGCATCATTTTCGGATCGTTGCCGTGGCCCCCTTTCTTTCCACCACGATGACTATTTCTCCTTATCATCTATATCCCTTTTAAGTCAACCTTTTAATAAAATTGCATAAACTTGTTCATGTCATCCGCATCATGTTAACAACATTATATATGTGTGAATTGTTGTTGCTTTAATAATTATTAAACATGCTCATGGGGATTTTCTGGATATGTTGTTGTTATTCTCCGGCCTCATTTAAATTGCCTAGTTAGTGTAGTTTTATTATGCTTCACCTCTTGCCATGTTAACAAACATTTAATCTTGTCTTGTAATTAAACGAGAGTCAACTAAATAATTACCATGTGGTGTTTTGTCAATATGCAACTCGTTGCATATTGAGCTCCACTTAACTTGTAGTATTGTTTGTGCATTTTGCCATGCCATGCATATTTAAACCGGACATGCATCATATTTGTTTGTGCATCGTATGCCATGTTTATGCTTGTGTGTTTACCGTGTTGTTTCTTCTTTCCGGTTGCTTCTCTTGTTAGCTTCGGTTTCTTTCCGGAGTTGTGAGGATTCACTCGACTGTGTTGCTTCGTCTACTTCATGGATCCATTCTTCTCCTCTGTGGAATCCCAGGCAAGATGACCGAACTCGGATACCATTACTATCTTTGCCTATTGCTAGAGTATCGCTCTATAGTTTTGCCTCGATGCCCATGTCTTCCTGTCAGCCTCCTATTGTAACCATGAACCTGTTTAACCACCCTACCTATGCAAACCTTTGATTGGCTATACGTAGGCTTCGCTCAGCCCCTCTTATAACATTGTTAGTTGCAGGTGAAGATTGAAGATGCTTGCTTCATGTTGAAGTTTGGTTGGGTTATATCACACTATATAAATGCTTAAATGAAATCATCTATATATTGGCAAGGGTGGAAGGCTAAGCCTTTTGCTTGGTGATTTGTTCCACTCATGCCGTTAGGAACCGTATAAACCGGTGTTATGTTCCTTGATTATGCGTTCCTAACACGGTTGGGGTGTATGGGACCCCCTTGATAAACCGCTAAGTGCTAAGTCTTTTCCAGCAAGTCCCAACATTGGTACTATTCGCCTAATAACTAATAAAACATGCATAAGGGTCTTGCAAACCCTCTTTTATTTTAATTCAACCCCCCGGGCCAGTGCTCCACATGAGTGTTGGTCCGAAACGAGCGGACTGCGGGGCCGCCTTGGGGCAACCTGAGGTATCTGGCATACACCTGTAGGACGTCTCATCCGGTCGTGTCCTGAGACTTAGATACGCGCGGCTACTATCAGGGTGTCGACACGCCGGGAGGATTTGCTGGATTAGCCTTACCTTAGTTCGGTTTAACTTGAGCACGGGATTCCGAGAATACTCGGGTCTTCCCACCTATGGAGTTGCGACTCCGCGGATCGTGGGCTTGTAATGGGTCAAGTTGGAACACCCCTGCAGGGTTTGAACTTTCGAAAGCCGTGCCCGCGGTTATGTGGCAGATGGGAGCTTGTTAATATCCGGTTGTAGATAACTTGACACAATGTTTCAATACACTACCAGCGTGTGTTCCGTGACTGTCAATTTCCGAATAGGGATTCGGGAGTTGAACACGGTGGGGTTATGTTTGACCGGCTTTAGTTAGGATCACTTCGTGATCATCTCTCGACCGAGGCACTTCTCTTCTCGCTCTCTATTACGTAAGCTAGTGCTAGTTGATGCTGCAGACTCTTGTTGTTCCTTCACCTCTTGTTCTTTCTTCAGCCTTGTTCCTCACCCAAGGCTTAAATAGTCGTGTTACCCGGGAACGGGATTGCTGAGTCCTCTGTGGCTCACAGTTACTTCACCACACCAGATGCAGGTTCAGCCGAGTTTGACGCAGGAGCTGGTTCAGTTCTTCACTGGGAGCTCGTTGAAGAGTTTGGCCGTATGCTTGTGACGTTTCGACGATCAGTAGTGGTTTTTCTACTAGGATTCGATCCTGACCTGTGGCTTTATGTTGTTTTGGTATCTTTCTTTTGATCTTCGCCCGTAGTCGGGTTGTGATGTTTTGGATGATGATTGCTTATGTAATGTATTGTGTGGAGTGGCGAGTGTAAGCCAACTATCTCCTTTTGCAATTTAATCCCTCTTTTACATGAGTCGTGCAAAGATACCAAACTTGAGATCATTCTAGGATGGGCTTATACCTTTAAGTCGTGCCTCGACACGTAGGAGGTATAGTCCCATCCTGGGCATTACACCTATTTCAACGTTTGAGTTTGAAACTATTATTCTAAAAAAACAATAATTATTTAGTAACACAAATATTTCTTGAATAAGTAGTCTGACCAGGTTTGACCAAAATTAAAAATAAATAAATAATTATTTAGTATCACTAATTTTATTGAATAATTATTTAGTAACACTAATATTTCTTGAATAATTAGTTTGACCTCAGTTTGACCAGATTTAACCAAAATCCAAAAAAAAAAACAACTGAAATTTCAACATAGCTTTTTTTCATTTCAGAATTTGAGGATTCTAAAAAATTGCAAAACGGCCTACGGCGGTCAAAATCAGATGCGGATTTTCGTGCTGAACATTTTGATATATTATTCATTTTTCCCGACATCGTATGCAAAAGATATAGTCATTTTACTTTTTCATAACATTTTTTTAAAACATGTCAAAATTTATGTTTTTAAATTTCCCTAACTAGTAGATGTAGTAACATAACTACATCTCGAAGGATTTTAATTTTTGAAGTTTTTTTCATTTTTTTTTCAAAACTGAAAAGGTGATAGGGAGG
>LR738714.1:186364778-186414236 GCA_902687465.1 Secale cereale
AGTGTTTGAAAATTACCCTTTAGTCCTGGTTTGTGTCTCCAACCGGGACTAAAGGTTAGACCCCTTTAGTCCTGGTTTATGAGGGCATGTAAGGTCATTTTTCTACTAGTGTATAGATACAGGGGGTGCCTAGAGTTTACACATAGGTCAGTTACATTGAGGGTAATTGTGACGAAGAAGACCTCTAAATCTTGGAGTATGCGCCAAGTCTCCAAAAGATGTCCATCTTGGCGCTCCTGGGCCCGACGAATGTGGCCCACTAGTTGAACGTCGTGGGGGTCCTCGGCTTGGCCCGTATGTCCGAAAGGCGATGTGGCAGCTGATACGTCTCCAACGTATCTATAATTTTTGATTATTCCATGCTATTATATTATCCTTCTAGGATGTTTTATGGGCTTTGATATACACTTTTATATGATTTTTGGGACTAACCTATTAACCTAGAGCCCAATGCCAGTTTCTGTTTTTTCCTTGTTTTTGAGTTTTACAGAAAAGGAATACTAAATGGAGTCCAATTGATGTGCCAATTTTTGATGATTTTTTCTGGACCAAAAGAAGCCCCCGAAGTAAAAGAGTTGGGCCAGGAGAGTCACGGGCTGCCCACGAGGGTGGGGGTGCGCCCACCCCAAGTGGTGGCGCCCCCCTATTTCGTGGACAGCCCGGAGACCCCCCTGACTTGTGCCTAACGCCAAAAAATCCTATAAATACAGAAACCTCCGAAAAATAACCTAGATCGGGAGTTCCGCCGTCGAAAGCCTCTGTTGCCACCGAAAACCAAGCTAGACCCGTTCTGGCACCCTGCCCGAGGGGGGAACCCCTCTCCGGTGGCTATCTTCATCATCCCGGCGCTCTCCATGACGAGGGTGGAGTAGTCCACCCTCAGGGCTGAGGGTATGTATCAGTAGCTATGTGTTTGATCTCTCTTTCTCGTGTTCTTGAGATGGCACGATCTTGATGTATCGCGAGCTTTGCTATTATAGTTGGATCTTATGATGCTTCTCCCCCTCTACTCTCTTGTAATGGATTGAGTTTTCCCTTTGAAGTTATCTTATCGGATTGAGTCTTTAAGGATTTGAGAACACTTGATGTATGTCTTGCGTGGGATACCCGTGGTGACAATGGGGTATTCTATTGATTCACTTGATGTATGTTTTGGTGATCAACTTGCGGGTTCCGTGACTTTGAGAATCTATGCATAGGGGTTGGCACACATTTTCGTCTTGACTCTCCGGTAGAAACTTTGGGGCACTCTTTGAAGTTATTTGTGTTGGTTGAATAGATGAATCTGAGATTGTGTGATGCATATCGTATAATCATGCCCACGGATACTTGAGGTGACAATGAAGTATCTAGGTGACATTAGGGTTTTGGTTGATTTGTATCGTAAGGTGTTATCCTAGTACGAACTCTATGATAGATCAAACGGAAAGAATAGCTTCGTGTTATTTTACTACGGGCTCTTGAATAGATCGATCAGAAATAATAACTTTGAGGTGGTTTCATACCCTACAATAATCTCTACGTTTGTTCTCCACTATTAGTGACTTTGGAGTGACTCTTTGTTGCATGTTGAGGGATAGTTATATGATCCAGTTATGTTATTATTGTTGAGAGAACTTCCACTAGTGAAAGTATGAACCCTAGGCCTTGTTTCCTATCACTGCAACACCGTTTATGCTCACTTTTACCACTTGCTATCTTGCTGTTTTTATTTTCTCTTATTACAAAAACCTATATCTACCTTCCATATTGCACTTGTATCACCATCTTTTCGCCGAACTAGTGCACCTATACAATTTACCATTCTATTGGGCGTGTTGGGGACACAAGAGACTCTTTGTTATTTGGTTGTAGGGTTGTTTGAGAGAGACCATCTTCATCCTACGCCTCCCACGGATTGATAAACCTTAGGTCATCCACTTGAGAGAAATTTGCTACTGTCCTACAAACCTCTGCACTTGGAGGCCCAACAACGTCTACAAGAAGAAGGTTGCGTAGTAGACATCAATCTCTTTTCTGGCGCCGTTGTCGGGGAGGTTAGTGCTTGAAGGTATATCTTTAGATCTTCCAATCGAATCTTTTAGTTTCTTTTTTTATTACTAGTTTAGTTTATAAAAGAAAACTACAAAAAATGGAATTAAGGTTACCTCATATGCTTCATCTGTTTAATATCTTTCGTGAAAATGATGGGAAGGAAAATTGTGCTCAAGTACTAGAAGAAGAATTACATAGAATGCTTGGCATAAAATATGTGAATGATGAGCATGATTGCAATGTTGTTAGTATGAATTCTTTGAATACCCATGATGCTAATGATATGCAAAGCCACAAGCTTGGGGATGCTATGTTTGATGAAGATGATATGTTTAGTCCCCAAAATTTTGATGATAATATTTATTATGATGAAAGCATGCCTCCTATTTATGATGATTATATTGATGAAAGTGGATTTGGAGATGTCATGACTTTATCTAGTGATGAACCCACTATTTCGGAAGAGGTTCCAATTGATTATGAGAACAAAGTTGCTATCTATGATGATTATTGTGATTACTTGTATGCTATTAAGAATAATGATAACCATGAAACTTTTCATCATGCTTTTAATTTTTAATTGGATTATGCCTCACATGATAGTTATGTTGTTGAGTTTGCTCCCACTACTATTGATGAGAATAAATTTGCTTATGTGGAGAGTAGTAAAATTTCTATGCAAGTAGATCATGAAAAGAATGCTTTATGTGTTGGTTATATTGTTGAATTCATTCATGATGCTACTGAAAATTATTATGAGAGAGGATCATATGCTTCTACATATTGCAATAATATCAAGTTTCCTCTCTATGTGCTTAAAATCATGAAGTTATGCTCGTTTTCACTTCCTATGCTAGTTGATTATCGTTCCAATAAGTTGTTTGCTCACAAAATCCCTATGCATAGGAAGTGGGTTAGGCTTAAATGTGCTAGTCATATTCTTCATGATGCTCCCTTTATGTTTCAATTCTTATCTTTTATGCGAGCATCATTGAAATCACCATGCCTAGCTAGGGGCGTTAAACGATAGTGCTTGTTAGGAGGCAACCCAATTTTTTTTTTGCTTCTGTTTAGGAATAACTATTGCATATAGCTTCTGTTTAGATGCGGTTTTGTGTTTTAATTAGTGTTTGTGCCAAGTTGAACCTTTGGGAAGACTTGTGTGAAGTTTATATGATTTTGTTGTAAAAAACAGAATCGTTAGCGCTCACTAGAATGGTCACCAGATTTTACTGGAGAGTGTTATTTAGTTGATTCTTTTTGCAGATGATCAATAGACGAATTCCTCACGGCCACCAATTTATTTCAGAATTTTTAGAGTTACAGAAGTATTCGAAAGTTACAGATTGCTAGAGACTGTTCTGTTTTGACAGATTCTGTTTTCTATGTGTTGTTTGCTTGTTTTGATGAATCTATGAGTAGTATCGGAGGGTATGAACCATAGAGAAGTTGGAATACAGTAGATATTACACCAATATGAATTTAGAATGAGTTCATCACAGTACCTAAGTGGTGGTTTTATTTTCTTATACTAATGGAGCTTACGAGTTTTCTGTTGAGTTTCGTGTTGTGAAGTTTTCAAGTTTTGGGTAAAGATTCGATGGACTATGGAATAAGGAGTGGCAAGAGCCTAAGATTGGGGATGCCCAAGGCACCCCAAGGTAATATTCAAGGATAACCAAGAGCCTAAGCTTGGGGATGCCCCGGATGGCATCCCCTCTTTCGTCTTTGTTCATCGGTAACTTTACTTGAGGCTATATTTTTATTCACCACATGATATGTGTTTTGCTTGGAGCGTCAAGTTATTTTATTTTGTTTTGTTTGCTGTTTGAATAATATCCCAAGATCTGAAATTCTTAAATGTTAGAGAGTCTTCACATAGTTACATAATTATTCAACTACTCATTGATCTTCACTTATATCTTTTGGAATAGTTTGTCACTTGCCCTAGTGCTTCACTTATATCTTTTTAGAGCACGACGGTGGTGTTATTTTGTAGAAATTATTGATCTCTCATGCTTCACTTATATCTATTTGAGAGTCTTTTAGAACAGCATGGTAATGTGCTTTGGTTAGGAAACTAGTCCTAATATGATAGGCATCCAAGATGGGTATAGTAAAAACTTTCATATAAAGTGCATTGAATATGATGAGAAGTTTGATACTTGATGCTTGTTTTGATATATGAGGATGATGATATTAGAGTTATGCTAGCGGGGTAATTATGAATTCAAGAAATACTTGTGTTAAACTTGTGATTCCCGTAGCATGCACGTATGGTGAACCGCTATGTGACGAAGTTAGAGCATGAGGTATTTATTGAGTGTCATCCTTTGTGTGGAGGTCGGTATCACGCGATGGTTAACTCCTACCAACCCTTCCCCTAGGAGCATGCGTTGATTACTTTGTTTTGATGACTCATAAATTTTTGCAATAAGTATATGAGTTCTTTATGACTAATGTTGAGTCCATGGATTATACACACTCTCACCCTTCCACCATTGCTAGCCTCTCTTGTACCGCGCAACTTTCGCTGGTACCATACACCCACCATATACCTTCATCAAAACAGCCACGATACCTACCTATTATGGCATTTCCATAGCCATTCCGAGATATATTGCCACGCAACTTTCCACCGCTCCGTTTGTTATGACACGCTTCATATTGTCATATTGTCATGCATGATCATGTAGTTGACATCGTATTTGTGGCAAAGCCACCATTCACAATTCATTCATACATGTCACTCTTGATTCATTGCACATCCCGGTACACCGCCGGAGGCATTCACATAGAGTCATATTTTGTTCTAGATTTGAGTTGTAATCTTTGAGTTGTAAGTCAATAAAAGTGTGATGATCTTCATTATTAGAGTATTGTCCCAAGTGAGGAAAGGCCAAAAAAAAGAAGAGATGGCCCAAAAAAAATAGAGAGGGGCTAATTAAAAAAGAAGAAGAAGAGAGAAAGCCCCTCCAAAAAAATGAGAGAAAAGAGAGAAGGGACAATGCTAATATCATTTTCCACACTTGTGCTTCAAAGTAGCACCATAATCTTTATGATAGAGAGTCTCTTGTTTTGTCAATTTCATATACTAGTGGGAATTTTCATTATAGAACTTGGCTTGTATATTCCAACGATGGGGTTCCTCAAAATTCCCTAGGTCTTCATGAGCAAGCAAGTTGGATGCACACCCACTTAGTTCCTTTTGATGAGCTTTCGTACACTTATAGCTCTGGTGCATCCGTTGCATGGCAATCCCTACTCACTCACATTGATATCTATTGATGGGCATCTCCATAGCCCATTGATATGCCTAGTTGATGTGAGACTATCTTCCTCTTTTGTCTTCTCCACAACCACCATTCTATTCCACCTATAGTGCTATATCCATGGATCACGCTCATGTATTGCGTGAAAGTTGAAATGTTTGAATTTTTTTGAGCATGAGACAATTGCTTGGCTGAAACTGGGGTTGTGCATGATATGAATATTCTGTGTGATGAAGAGGGAGCATAGCCAGACTATATGATTTTGTAGGGATAACTTTCTTTGGCCATGTTATTTTGAGAAGACATGATTGCTTTGTTAGTATGCTTGAAGTATTATTATTCTTATGTCAATATTAAACTTTTGTCTTGAATCTTATGGATCTGAACATTCATGCCACAATAGAGAAAATTGCATTAAGAATTATGTTAGGTAGCATTCCACATCAAAAAATTCTGTTTTTATCATTTACCTACTCGAGGACGAGCATGAATTAAGCTTGGGGATGCTTGATACGTCTCCAACGTATCAATAATTTTTGATTGTTCCATGCTATTATATTATCCTTATAGGATGTTTTATGGGCTTTTATATACACTTTTATATGATTTTTGGACTAACCTATTAACCTAGAGCCCAGTGCCAGTGCCAGTTTCTGTTTTTTCCTTGTTTTTGAGTTTTACAGAAAAGTAATACCAAACGGAGTCCAATTGATGTGCCAATTTTTGATGATTTTTTCTGGACCAAAAGAAGCCCCCGAAGTAAAAGAGTTGGGCCAGGAGAGTCACGGGCTGCCCACGAGGGTGGGGGGCGCGCCCACGCCAAGTGGTGGCGCCCCCCTATCTCGTGGACAGCCCGGAGACCCCCCTGACTTGTGCCCTACGCCAAAAAATCCTATAAATACAGAAATCTCCGGAAAATAACCTAGATCAGGAGTTCCGCCGCCGAAAGCCTCTATTGCCACCGAAAACCAATCTAGACCCGTTCTGGCACCCTGCCAGAGGGGGGAATCCCTCTCCGGTGGCTATCTTCACCATCCCGACGCTCTCCATGACGAGGGAGGAGTAGTCCACCCTCGGGGCAGAGGGTATGTACCAGTAGCTATGTGTTTGATCTCTCTCTCTCTCTCTCTCTCTCTCTCTCTCTCGTGTTCTTGAGATGACACGATCTTGATGTATCGCGGGCTTTGCTATTATAGTTGGATCTTATGATGCTTCTCCCCCTCTACTCTCTTGTAATGGACTGAGTTTTCCCTTTGAAGTTATCTTATAGGATTGAGTCTTTAAGGATTTGAGAACACTTGATGTATGTCTTGCGTGGGATACCCGTGGTGATAATGGGGTATTCTATTGATTCACTTGATGTATGTTTTGGTGATCAACTTGAGGGTTCCGTGACCTTGGGAATCTATGCATAGGGGTTGGCACATGTTTTCGTCTTGACTCTCCGATAGAAACTTTGGGGCACTCTTTGAAGTTCTTTGTGTTTGTTGAATAGATGAATCTGAGATTGTGTGATGCATATCGTATAATCATGCCCACGGATACTTGAGGTGACAATGGAGTATCTAGGTGACATTAGGGTTTTGGTTGATTTGTATCTTAAGGTGTTATTCTAGTACGAACTCTATGATAGATCAAACGGAAAGAATAGCTTCATGTTATTTTACTACGGACTCTTGAATAGATCGATCAGAAAGAATAACTTTGAGGTGGTTTCGTACCCTACAATAATCTCTATGTTTGTTCTCCGCTATTAGTGACTTTGGAGTGACTCTTTGTTGCATGTTGAGGGATAGTTATATGATCCAGTTATGTTATTATTGTTGAGAGAACTTCCACTAGTGAAAGTATGAACCCTAGGCCTTGTTTCCTATCATTGAAACACCGTTTATGATCACTTTTACCACTTGCTATCTTGCTGTTTTTATACTTTCTTATTAAAAAAACCTATATCTACCTTCCATATTGCACTTGTATCACCATCTCTTCGCCGAACTAGTGCACCTATACAATTTACCATTGTATTGGGTGTGTTGGGGACACAAGAGACTCTTTGTTATTTGGTTGTAGGGTTGTTTGAGAGGGACCATCTTCATCCTGCGTCTCCCACAGATTGATAAACCTTAGGTCATCCACTTGAGGGAAATTTGCTACTGTCCTACAAACCTATGCACTTGGAGGCCCAACAACGTCTACAAGAAGAAGGTTGCGTAGTAGACATCAGCAGCATCCCGTAGTCCAAGAAACCATCAATGAGTCACCCTGCCGTAGTCCTTTTTGTCTGAAAGTAATGGCCTACATCATCATTGACTTTGATGGCCTCACTAACTCAAGTTAAAAAATATTGGATCCACTTGCGCCATCTATCGGAGAAAACTTTCATTCTTTGGGCCTGTTGGAGAAAAGACTATTTGACCTTGTCAGGCTTTTTCAAATTCAATTTTGAAACTACTCCGCTCATATTTATCCGGTGCATCTTGTGAACGGTCTCATGTAGGATTACTACACCATCGACCATATTCCTTCCTTGCATGGGAGCCATTTGAGATGGCCGGACAACATGGTCAACAACCGAGCTTAATCTATTAGTAGCCACTTTGGTGAAAATCTTGAAGCTGTCACTAAGGAGGCATATGGGTCTATATTGACGCATCCGTTCAGCCTCCTTTATCTTCGGCAACAAGAAAATCTCATTAGAATTAAGCCTAGATAGGTCAAGTCGTTCAACATGAAGACATCTGAACAACTCCAAAAGGTCATCCTTAATGATATCCCAAAAATTCTAATTGAATTCTGTGGGGTAACCATTTGGGCCTGGAGCTTTGTTATGTTCCATTCGATACACCGCCACTCGCACCTCCTCTTCTGAGAAAGGTGAGGATACCGTTCTCTTCTGCTTTGACTTATGGAATATCATTTGTTCGGGTCTTGTCAAGGGTGAAATTCCCTTCACCCGATGCCCCATACATAGATTTATAGTAGGTGGTGATATACCTTTTGAGCTCCTCTTGACCTTTGGTCCGCCCCTGATTTTGATTGTTTCATGCTATTATATTACCAATCTTGGATGCTTTCTACATTATATGCTATTTTGTATCATTATTTGGGACTAACCTACTAACTCAGTGCCCAGTGCCATGATACGTCTCCAACGTATCTACTTTTCCAAACACTTTTGCCCTTGTTTTGGACTCTAACTTGCATGATTTGAATGGAACTAACCCGGACTGACGCTGTGTTATTTTTGTGCAGAAATAAAAGTTCTCGGAATGACCTGAAAATCTACGAAGACACGTTTTGGAAATAATAAAAAATACTGACGGAAGAATCAGCATCAAGGGGCCCCACCCTGTCCACGAGGGTGGGGGGCGTGCCTGCCCCCTGGGCGCGCCCCCTGCCTCGTGGGCCCCCTGGAGCTCCACCGACCTCAACTCCAACTCTATATATTCATGTTCGGGGAGAAAAAATCGGAGAGAAGGATTCATCACGTTTTACGATACGGAGCCGCCGCCTAACCCTAATCTTCTTCGGGAGGGCTGATCTGGAGTCTGTTCGGGGCTCCGGAGGGGAATCTGTCACCATCGTCATCATCAGCCATCGTCCATCACCAATTTCATGATGCTCACCGCCGTGCGTGAGTAATTTCATCGTAGGCTTGCTGGACGGTGATGGGTTGGATGAGATTTACCATCGAGTTAGTTTTGTTAGGGTTTGATCCATAGTATCCATTATGTTCTAAGATTGATGTTGCTATGACTTTGCTATGCTTAATGCTTGCCACTAGGGCCCGAGTGCCATGACTTCAGATCTGAACCTATTATGTTTTCAAGAATATATGTGAGTTCTTGATCCTATCTTGCAAGTAAATAGTCACCTACTATGTGTTATGATCCGACAACCCCGAAGTGACAATAATCGGGACCACTCTCGGTGATGACCGTAGTTTGAGGAGTTCATGTATTCACTAAGTGTTAATGCTTTGGTCCGGTAGTCGATTAAAAGGAGGCCTTAATATCCCTTAGTTTCCAATAGGACCCCGCTGCCACGGGAGGGTAGGACAAAAGATGTCATGCAAGTTCTTTTCCATAAGCACATATGATTATATTCGGAATACATGCCTACATTACATTGATGAACTGGAGCTAGTTCTGTGTCACCCTATGTTATAACTGTTGCATGAGGAATCACACCGGACATAATTATCCATCACTAATCCATTGCCTACGAGCTTTTCACATATTGATCTTTGCTTAGTTACTTTTCCGTTTCCACTATTACAATTACTACAAAACTGCTACTGTTACTTTTGCCACTAATACTTGAGAATATTCTTTGGCTCCCCTTGTGTCGAGTCAATAAATTTGGGTTGAATACTCTACCCTCGAAAACTGTTGCGATCCCCTTTACTTGTGGGTCATCAAGACTATTTTTCGGTGCCATTGCCGGGGAGCATAGCTATGTTCTTTGAGTCACTTGGGATTTTTATCTGTTGATCACTATGAAGAACTTGAAAGATGAAAGAACCAATATTTTTCCCTCAACTATGAGGGGAGGTAAGGAACTGCCATCTAGCTCTGCACTTGATTCACCCTCTGTTATGAGTAAATTTGCGACACCTACACCTGCTATTGATTCTGATATGTCGCATGTTATTGATGATGCCACTTCTGCTCTGCATGATGCTTATTATGAAACTAGTTCTATGCTTGATAATACTTTGCCATTAGGTGAATTTATTGATGAACAAATTGCTAGGGTTAGAGAGAATGAAATTATTGAAACTGATAATATTGATGAAAGTGATGATGAAGATTCTCCCCCTAGATATGAATTGCCTGTTGTGCCTGAGGGTTATGTTATGGATGAAGAAATTGCTAGAGATCTTTTAGCTTGCAAAGATAGATATGATCTTAAGAAACTGTTAGCTAAGCTGAAAGAAAAGTCTTTGAATGCTAGAATGAAATATGACCCTGCTTTTGCTACTTCACCTATCTGTATTTCTGATAGGGATTATGATTTCTTTGTCGATCCTGAGATAATCACTTTGGTTGAATCTGATCCTTTTTATGGCTATGAATATGAAACTGTTGTGACACATCTTATTAAATTGAATGATATAGCCACCCTATTTACTCATGAGGAAAAAATTCGTTACTACTATATCCTTAAGTTATTTCCGTTCTCATTAAAGGGTGATGCTAAAAGATGGTTTAATTCTCTTGATCCTGGTTGTGTCCGTAGTCCCCAGGATATGATTTACTACTTCTCTGCTAAATATTTCCCCGCTGATAAGAAACAAGCTGCCTTAAGGGAAATATATAATTTTGCGCAAATTGAAGAAGAGAGTCTCCCACGAGCTTGGGGAAGGCTTCTCTGATTACTTAATGCTTTCCCGATCATCCTCTCAAGAAAAATGAAATACTTGATATCTTTTATAATGGACTAACCGATGCTTCCAGAGACCACATGTATAGTTGTGTTGGTTGTGTTTTCAGGGAAAGAATTGTTGAGCAAGCTGAATTGCTATTAAATAATATATTGAGTAATAATAATGATTGGACACTTCTTGAACCAACTCCTAAGTCAACTCCGAATAAAAGGGGTATTCTATTTCTCAGTCCTGAAGATATGCAAGAGGCAAAGAAATCTATGAAAGAAAAGGGTATTAAAGCTGAAGATGTTAAGAATTTACCACCTGTTGAAAAAATACATGGTCTTAATAACCCGGCATAGGTATTAGAGGTAAATTCTCTCTATAGATTTGATGAAGGTGATATCCCTCGTAATAAGTCTGCTAGCCAATGCTTGGATGAGTTTGATAATTTTATTGTTAAACAAGAAAACTTCAATGCTTATGTTGGTAGACAATTGAAACGTAATGCTTTTATTGTTAAACAAGAAAACTTCAATGCTTATGTTGGTAGACAAGTTAAAAGTGACCTTAAACTCATTAGTAAACATGCTTCTATGGTTACCACTCAAGTAGAACAAGTGCTTAAAGCACATAATGATTTGCTTAATGAATAAATAATAAGAAAAATGATAATGCTGTTAGAGTTATGACTAGAGGGGGTAGAATGACTCAGGAACCTTTGTATCTTGAGGGCCACCCTAAGAGAGTTGAGCAAGATTCTCAGAGAACTAATGTTAATACACCTAGTCCTTCTAAGAAGAAGAAAAAGAAATATGATAGGACTTTGCATGCTTCTAGTGAACCTGTTGTTGACACACCTGAGAATCCCAATGATATTTCTATTTCTGATGCTGAAACACAATCTGGTAATGAACATGAAACTAGTGATAATGTTAATGATGATGTTCATGTTGATGCTCAACCTAGCAATAACAATGATGTAGAGATTGAACCTGCTTTTGATCTTGATAACCCATAATCAAAGAATCAACATTATGATAAGAGAGACTTCGTTGCTAGGAAGCACGGTAAAGAAAGAGAACCATGGGTTCAGAAACCCATGCCTTTTCCTCCTAAACCATCCAAGAAAAAGGATGATGAGGATTTTGAGCGCTTTGCTGAAATGATTAGACCTATCTTTTTGCGTATGCGTTTGACTGATATGCTTAAAACAAATCCTTATGCTAAGTATATGAAAGATATTGTAACAAACAAAAGAAAGATCCCGGAAGTTGAAATTTCACCATGCTTGCCAATTATACTTTTAAAGGTGGAATACCAAAGAAACTAGGAGATCCAGGAGTACCAACTATACCATGCTCCATTAAAATAAATTATGTTAAAACTGCTTTATGTGATCTTGCAGCCGGTGTTAGTGTTATGCCTCTCTCTTTATATCGTAGACTTGATTTGAATAAGTTGGCACCTACTGAAATATCTTTGCAAATGGCTGATAAATCAACTGCTATACCTATCGGTATTTGCGAGGATGTGCTTATTTTGGCTGCAAACGTTACTATTTTAACATACTTTGTTATTCTTGATATTCCCGAGGATGATAGTATGTCGATTATCCTTGGTAGACCCTTTTTGAATACTGCAGGGGCTGTTATTGACTGCAACAAAGGCAATGCCACTTTTCATGTTAATGGTAATGAGCATACGGTACATTTTCCGAGGAAACAACATCATGTCCACAGTATCAATTCTATTAGAAAAATTTCAACGATCACTATTGGAGGTTTTGAATTCCCTCTCCCCACTGTCAAGAAGAAATATGATATTCTTATTGTTGGTGACATGCATATCCCCGTTGAGGTAACCTAGTGTTATTCTATAATTCTCCGATTGCATGTTATTCGGAAAGAGTTTGTTAAGAAGACTTGATCAACCTTGTTAGTGGATTCCTTTTGATGAGCATGAGATGGATGAAGTTAGAAAGCACAACTTTCTGTACCCTCTTTTTACTTTGTGTTATTTAGATTAAATAAAGCAAAAATAATATTTCCTGTCTATTTTCTCAATTATCATTGCAACAAAAATACCCCGAAAATAAAAGTTCTCCAAATGTCCTGAAAATGAAATATGATTTTTTGTAGAATATTTAAGAATTTCTTGCACTGAGAACACACCAGGGGACCCACCATTTGGTCACAAGGGTGCGGGGTGCGCCCACCCCCTGGGCGCGCCCCTGCCTCATGGGCCGCACGTGGACCCCCTCCACTTATTCCTGCACCCACTCACTTCGTCTTCCTCCGGAAAAAAAATCCTCCCACAGCTCAAACCCGTGTTCTAGCTCATCTTGCTGCCATTTTCGATCTCCTTGCTCAAATATCCATTCACAAAATTGTTTTGGGGGATTGTTCTTCGAGGAAGAAAATGTTGAGGATATTGTTGAGAGGCTCTTCGAGCCGAAGCTCGGAGGATAATCGGAATGGCGAGAATAAAAATCCCAAATACATTCTTCCTCGCACCGCGGAGGTTCAGCCGTGCGAATGGCCTTGTGATGCGTTCTTATGATCCACCGGAATTTATGAAGACTTTTATTACTTGGCTGAGAATGCAGGCCTCACCGATTTCCTCCACGACCAGCGCAAGCAGTATCTCCTACTCACTAATATTTTTGTGCAATTTTTTTATTTCCATGCTAAGAAATCACCAACTTCAGTGGAGTTTCACTTATATGATGAGGTTAAGGAGATGTCACTCCATGATTTTTGTCGGGTCTGCAAGATACCCTTTGTGGGCAGCATAGAGGAACCACATCGTAGTGATGTGGATGGATTTATTGATAGAATTGTTGTAGGGGAAACAAGGAAGTTTCCGATGCAAGAATTACTAGTATACATTTTGCTGTTCTATGTTACTTTGCGATATTTGCTAAAGGATGCTTAATTGGTTGCGGGAAGAGTGAAAACCTTAGTACTCCTGATCTTGTCATTTTGCGCCATGCTTTGTTTCGTGATACAACCTTCAGCTTAGGCGCTATTGTTGCTAATCGATTAAGTCTGAACCGTACAAAGGGCCCCATCTTTGGAGGCATCTTTTCCTCGCGCCTTGCTGAACATTTTGAGACACCTATTAGGCATTATGAGGAAGAGGAAAAGTTGCTGCCCCCTATTTTTCTAGATTATAAGAGTATGGTAGCACATGAATTTATTGTTAAAAATAAGAAGAAGATGATTAAATATAATTTGATATTTGATAAAACTTACTATGAGGTTATTACCTTGCCTACACCCTCCTTGTTTAACATACTTTCATGCACGTACTTCATCTTGCCCGAGGCCATTTATGCGTACCGGAAGCTGACGCAAGTCCCAGAGCCTGGGCCTGAGCCAACACTTGACCCTTATCGGCAGTTTGTTTATCAGTGGGATCCGAAGGAGATCGCCAACGAGTGGCACCCTGAGGACCCTCCTCAGTACACTAGAGAGAGTAGCTTCGATCCGTGGGCATAGACCAACTTAGGCCTAAAGCCTAAGCTTGGGGGAGTACGTATTTCTCACCGACATTACATTCATGTTCACACACTCATGCCAGTCATCAGTGCTCATACTTTTTCATTGTACTATCCATGCTAGTTTATTTTCTTTTCTAAGCCTTCTTGTGTGTCTGAAAAACCTCAAGAAAAAAAATAGTTGTAGATTTTAGCTAGTTTACTTTCCATGCATGTAGTAGTAGTAATTAAAAGAAAACCCAAAAATATTTCTCATTCTTCTTTTGCTTGTTGGGAGCTTTCTCGTGTAAATAATTTTATTTATTTTCTTTTCTTTGGGGGTCTAGAGGAGAAGACCATGATGAAAATGTTGAGTTGCTCTCATATGCACTATTGTTGATTTAACCAAGAGCCCATATTACCTTGTCTTCTCCCTTGTATTAAATGCTTACAGATTCCAGCTTATTCCAATGCACACACACTATTATTATCCACACAGTTCGGCCATGCGAGTGAAAGGCAATAATGACGATATATGATGGACTAATTGAGATGAGAGAAGCTGGTATGAACTCGACCTATATTGTTTTTGTAAATATGATTAGTTCATTGTTCCCGATTCAGCCTATTATGAATGAAACATGTTTGCAATGACAATTAGAAATTATAGTTTCTCATGCCATGCTTAATTAGCTAGGAGTTTATAATAGTTCACCTTGCGTGCCAACATGCTATTAAAATGGTTGTGATGTGGTATGATAGGGTGGTATCCTCCTTTGAATGATTCAAGTGGTTTGACTTGGCACATGTTCACGCATGTAGTTGAAACAAAATCAACATAGCCTCCACGATTATATTCATGGTGATTTATATCCTACTCATGCTTGCACTCATTGTTTATTAATCTTAATGCATGTTCATGAATGTTGTCGCTCTCTAGTTGGTCGCTTTCGAGTCTCTTTCTAGCCTTCACTTGTACTAAGCGGGAATACTGCTTGTGCATCCACTTCCATTAACCCCATAGTTATTCCATATGATTCCACCATACCTTCCTATATGCGGTATTTACCTACCGTTCCAAGTAAATTTGTATGTGCCAAACTCTAAACCTTCAAATGAAATTCTGTCTTGTATGCTCGAATAGCTCATATATTAACTAGGGCTGTCTATATCTTGCATGCTAGGTGGGTTATTCTCATGATGAGTGGACTCCTCTCATCATTCACGAGAAAATGGCCGGTAACCGGGATGCCCAGTCCCATGCTTAAATCAAAATATAAATAAACAAAGCTCCCCCTAGACCGTTGTTGGTTTGGATGGTACCCGTTGTTTCGGACCAGCCGTGGAGTGTGCTTGTTGATGGAGGGGGAGTATACACTTTACCATTCTGTTTGGGAACCGCCTATAATGTGTGTAGCATGGACGATATCAAGATCTCTTGGTTGTTATGTTGACAATGAAAGTGTGCCACCCAAAATATTATTTATCTCTGTTTCAAAACTCGAGCTCTGGCACCTCTGCATATCCCTGCTTCCCTCTGCGAAGGGCCTATCTATTTACTTTTATGTTGAGTCATCATCCTCTTATTAAAAGCCACCAGTTGGAGAGCACCGCTGTGATTTGCATGCATTGCTATTAATTTTCATTGAGTATGACTGTGACTGGATCTCTTTAACCATGAATTACAATGTCTAGTCAGTCCTTGATCTTCAGGGGTGCTTTGCATTTATGTTTTGCGGTCTCAGAAAGGGCTAGTGAGATACCATCTTGTTATATCATATTATGATTGTTTTTGAGAAAGTGTTGTCATCTGGGATTTATTATTATTGCCTGCTAGTTGATTATGCCATTGATATGAGTAAACATGAGACCTAAATGTTATTGTGAATGTGGTTAGTTCATAATTTTTGCTGAAAACTTGAATGCTGGCTTTACATATTTGCAACAACAAGAGAAAACAGAGTTTGTAAAAGTTTTTATTTATCACTTTTAGTTTGTCAATTGAATTGCTTGAGGACAAGCAAAGGTTTAAGCTTGGGGGAGTTGATACGTCTCCAACGTCTGTACTTTTCCAAACACTTTTGCCCTTGTTTTGGACTCTAACTTGCATGATTTGAATGGAACTAACCCGGACTGACGCTGTTTTTTTAGCAGAATTGCCATGGTGTTATTTTTGTGCAGAAATAAAAGTTCTCGGAATGACCTGAAAATCTACGGAGACACGTTTTGGAAATAATAAAAAATACTGGCGGAAGAATCAACATATGGGGGCCCACACCCTATCCACGAGGGTGGGGGGCACGCCCCCTGCCTCGTGGGCCCCCTGTAGCTCCACCGACCTCAACTCAAACTCTATATATTCACGTTCGGGGAGAAAAAATCGGAGAGAAGGATTCATCACATTTTACGATACGGAGCCGCCACCTAACCCTAATCTTCTTAGGGAGGGCTGATCTGGAGTCCGTTCGGGGCTCCGGAGAGGGAATCCATCACCATCATCATCATCATCAACCATCCTCCATCACCAATTTCATGATGCTCACCGTCGTGCGTGAGTAATTTCATCGTAGGCTTGCTGGACGGTGATGGGTTGGATGAGATTTACCTTGTAATCGAGTTAGTTTTGTTAGGGTTTGATCCCTAGTATCCATTATGTTCTAAGATTGATGTTGCTATGACTTTGCCATGCTTAATGCTTGTCACTAGGGCCCAAGTGCCATGATTTCAGATCTGAACCTATTATGTTTTCATGAATATATGTGAGTTCTTGATCCTATCTTGCAAGTCAATAGTCACCTACTATGTGTTAGTATCCGGCAACCTCGAAGTGACAATAATCGGGACCACTCCCAGTGATGACCGTAGTTTGAGGAGTTCATGTATTCACTAAGTGTTAATGCTTTGGTCCGGTACTCTATTAAAAGGAGGCCTTAATATCCCTTAGTTTCCAATAGGACCCCACTGCCACAGGAGGGTAGGACAAAAGATGTCATGCAAGTTCTTTTCCATAAGCACGTTTGACTATATTCGGAATACATGCCTACATTACATTGATGAACTGGAGCTAGTTTTGTGTCACCCTATGTTATAACTGTTGCTTGAGGAATCGCATCCGACATAATTATCCATCACTGATTCATTGCCTACGAGCTTTTCACATATTGATCTTTGCTTAGTTACTTTTCCGTTTCCACTGTTACATTTACTACAAAACTGCTACTATTACTTTTGCCAGCGTTACCGTTACTTCCATACTACTTTGCTACTAAATACTTTGCTGCAGATATTAAGTCTTCCAGGTGCGGTTGAATTGACAACTCAACTGCTAATACTTGAGAATATTCTTTGGCTCCCCTTGTGTCGAATCAATAAATTTGGGTTGAATACTCTACCCTCAAAAACTGTTGCGATCCCCTATACTTGTGGGTCATCATGCCACTTGCTGCTTTTTTTGCTTGTTTTTGGCTTTTCAGAAAATCAATATCAAACGAAGTACAAACACAATGAAACTTTACGGTGATTTTTTCTAGACCAAAAGGGACCCTAGAAACTTTGAGAGGAGGCTAGAATATATACGAGAGGGGCACGAGCTCACCGAGCGCGCCCCCTGAGCTCGTGGTCCCCTCGTAGCCCCGTTTGACCTAATTCCAGCTCTATAAATTCCCAAATATTTCCAAACCAATAGAGAGACATCTGAAACACTTTTCCACAGCCGCAAGCTTATGTTATTTTGTGAGCCCATCCGAAGGCCTTTTCCGGTGTTGTGTTGGAGCGGAAATCAATCACGGAGGGCTTCTACATCATCCTTGCTACCTTCCGATGATGCGTGAGTAGTTCACCACATACCTACAAGTCCATAGCTAGTACCTAGATGGCTTCCTCTCTCTCTCTCTCTCTCTCTCTCTCTCTCTCTCTCTCTCTCTCTCTCTCGCTTCGATCTTCAATAGCATGTTCTCCTCGATCTTCTTGGAGTTCTAATGGATGTAATCTTCTTTTGCGGTGTGTTTGTTTGGATCCGATGAATTGTGGGTTTATGATCTGATTATTCACTGAAAGTAATCGAGTCTTTTCTGAACATTATTATGCATGATTATGATAGCTCTGTATTTCTCTATGATCTAACTGTTTGCTTTGGCAAACTAGATTGATTTATCTTCAATGGGAGAGGTGCTTTGTAATGGGATCATTTTTGCGGTGCTCTATATCCCAGTGGCCGTAGGGGACAAGACACATATTTGTATTGTTGCTATTAAGGATAAAACGACAGGTTTAATTCATATTTATTGGGTTTACTTTGTCTATATCATATCATCTTGCTTAAGGCGTTACTCTGTTTGTGATGAACTTAATACCATAGATGCATGTTGGATAGCAGTCGATTGGCCAAGTAATAGTAGTAGATGCAGACATCGGTCGGTCTACTTCTCATAGACGTGATGCCTATATGTGTGATCTTTGCCATGAATAAAGTCAAAAATATGCGCTTTTCTATCAATTGCCCAACAATAATTTGTTTACCCACTGTATGGTATGTCTTTGAGAGAGAAGCCTCTAGTGAAAACTATGACCCTCGGGTCTCCCTTTATCATATATAAAAAAACCAAAAATACCTTGATTCAATTTATTTACTTTTATTTTGTTTTGCAATTTATGTATCTATCACTATCAGAATTAATCCTTGCAAGTAACAAGTTCAAGGGGATTGACAACCCTATTACCCGAGTTTGGTGCAAGTATTTGCTTTTATGTGTGTAGCTGCTGCTTTGGGGAATTTTCTTGGTTCTCCTATTGGTTCAATAACCTTGGTTCTCACCTAGGGAAATACTTATCTATACTGTGTTGCATCTCCCCTCCTCTTCGGGGGAAACTCCCAACGCAGTTTACATGTAGCAGGAAGAACTTCTGGCGGCGTTGCGGGGGAGATATCATCAAATTCTCATCAGGTTCCTACATACAAACTATCATCTACTTTCTCTACTTTTTATTTTCCTCTCTTTTCCATCTCCCTCCATTTCTCATAAAAATCAAAAACACAAAAATATTTTACTTTGTTAGTTTGCTTTCTTGCTTTGTTTCCATATCTCCAGAAAAGACCAAATTATGTGACTTTTCAAATACTAATAATACTGATTTTATTAGTACTCCAATTGCTCTTCCTGCCGCTAGTGCGGAGTCATGTGATATGAAAGAAAATTTTTCTGGAAATCCCAAAGAGGATGTTGCTTCCCATCTTAATACTTTCGTTGAATTATGTGATATGAAAAAGAAAAAAAGATGTGGATAATGATATTATAAATTTGAAATTATTTCCTTTCTCACTAAGAGATTGGGCTAAAACTTGGTTTTCATCTTTGCCTCGCAATAGTAGTGATTCATGGGATATGTGTAAGGATGCTTTTATTGCTAAATATTTTCCTCCCGCTAAGATCATTTCTCTTAGAAATAAAATTATGAATTTTAAGCAAGTAGAGCATTAACATGTTGCACAATGTTGGGAGAGAATGAAATTAATCACTACAAATTGTCCCACTCATGGTTTAAGCTTATGGATGATAATCCAAAATTTCTATGCGTGAGTAAAATTTGTGTTGAGAAATCTTCTAGATGCTATTGCAGGTGGTACTTTTATGGAAATTACATTGGGAGAACCTACAAAACTCCTTGATAATATAATGACAAATTACTCTCAATGGCACACCGAAAGAGCTCCAACTGGTAAGAAGGTAAACTGTTGAAGAAGTTTCTACTTTGAGTGATAAAATGGATGCTCTTATGAAAATTCTTGCTAGCAAAAATGCTCATGTTCATCCCAATGATGTGACACTATCTACTTTGGTTGAGAAAAATAATGATGCTATTGATGTGAATTTTATCTCTATAAATAATTTCAACAACAATGCTTATAGGGGTAATTTCAACCCTAGACTATATCCCGGAAATTCCTCTAATAATTATGGTAATTCATACAATAATAATAGGATACTTACTAATATTGGGAACCAAATTAAAGAATTTATTAGTTCTCAAAAGATTTTCAATGCTATGGTAGAAAAAACTACATAAACTTGATGATATGGCTAGAAACATGGATATAATTGCTCATGATATGGAAACTCTTAAAATAAAAACTTTGCCACCTAAGCATGATATTAATGAGTCAATTAAGTCTATTCAAGTCTCAACTAATGAAAGTAAAGAGAGAACCGCTAGGTTGGGAGTTAAGCGAGAATTCCTTGAAAAAGCGATCCCACCCGGTTTTTATCGCAATCATGATGATGATACTAAAATGATTGGTGTCACACCTATTGAATCCTTGTTTAGTAGTATAAAACTTGATGAAAAAGGGACTGGATATGAGTCAACTTTAGCTAGAAGGCATCCCAATTGTTCGGAGGGTGACGATCTTAATGATAAATATGATAAAAGTGGGTTTGGAGAGGTCAAGACTTTAGATAGTGATGTGCCCACTACTTTGGATTACAAGGACTTTAATTATGATAGTTGTTATTTAATTGAGCATATTTCCTTGACGCAATCCATGATAAATTCAACCAATGATTATGATCAAAATAGCTTTTACTAAACATATCATAGAAGCTATGATGAAAGCTCATGAATAAAAGCTAGAACTAGAGGTTTCTATACCTAGGAAATGGCATGATGAATGGGAACCTACTATTAAAGTAAAAATTAAAGATTATGAATGTAATGCTTTGTGTGATATAGGTGCTAGTGTCTCTATTATACTGTCACACCCAAGATGCGATTCTATCCCGATCACGTGATGAACTCGTAATTGGGGCACAACCGTATTTCGGGCGCTTAGCAAGATAGATATCATTACGTCATACCATTACATAAATAGATGGGTATACATACAAGTCATACAATTGCCACAAGAATACAACAACATACACGAGACATCCAACTATGGATGAGAAACACATGAAAAGCATAACAACATCCATCCTGCTATCCCAGGCTGCCGACCAGGAACCTATCCCAAGACTGACGAAGAAGAAGAAGAACTCCAACACAAGTAAACATCGCTCTGACGTCAAGTCATCGGAAACCCATACCTGCAACTGTTGTTGTAGTATTTGTGAGCCACGAGGACTCATCAATCCCATTATTACCATGGGTATCAAGACTAGCAAAGCTTAATGGGTATGGCAAGGATAAGTGGTGAGGTTGCAGCAGTGGCTAAGCATTGTATGGTGGCTAACTTACGATTCCAGAGAAGATGAGAAGCTACGCAAATGGTCGCAAACTAGTAATGATCAATAAGTGATCTTGAACTACCTACGCATCGAATATAACCCCACCGTGTTCTCTTCCCGACCTTACTCGAAAAGAGACGATCACGGTTACTCACGCGGTTGGTGTATTTGATTTCGGATCCTCTGTCGAGTTCCCTACAACCGGATATTAACAAACTCCAATCGGCCACATAACCATGGGCACGACTTTCGAAAGATCATAACCCTGCAGGGGTGTCCCAACTTAGCCTATCACAAGCTCTCACGATCAGCAAAAGTACAACTCCAAAATTGGGAAGACCCGAGTGTTCTCTGATTTCCGTGCTCTAGATATTTTGACAATAGTAAAACTAATCCATCAAAGCCTCCCGACATGCCGACACCCTGATAAGAGCCGCACGTATCTCGTCTTAGGCCACGATCGGATGAGCACAGCGTACAACTACCAAACCCGAGTTTCCACAAGGGGAAGCCGCAAACGACTCTGGGTTGGACCAACACTCATGAGGAGCACTGGTCCGGGGGTTGATTAAGAATCCTCGGGTGCTAGCCGGTCCCTATGCAAATTTTATTTTTTAGGCAAATGGTAAAACCAAGGTTGGGCCTTGCCAGAAAAGCTTTAAACGAAGCGAATTATCGAGGGGCCCCATAAAACCCAACCGTGTTAGGAACGCAATCTCAAGGAACATAATGCCGGTTTATCAGAACCTAAGGCGGCAAGAGTGGAACAAAACACCACGCAAAAGGCCGAGCCTTCCACCCTTTACCAAGTATGAATGTGCATTAATTAACATAAGAGATATTGTGTTATTCCAACATATCCATGTTCCAACATGGAACAACTTGCACCTACACCTGCAACTAGCAACGCTATAAGAGGGGCTGAGCAAAGAGGTAACATAGCCAAACAACAGTTTGCTGGGGCGGTGGAAAAAGGTTAGAGGCTGTTTCATGTCATATTGGGAGGCTAGATTAACAAGTGGTGGGTGGCGCGACATATAGCGATAGCATCGAGACAACTAGCATAGCAAAGATAGTAGTGAGATCTAGGGTGACGGTCATCTTTCCTGAAAACCCGCAAAGAAGAAGAACGATTCCATGAAGTAGACAAAGCCACGAAGACGAACCAAGCGTAGTCAACGTATCCTCACGGTTGCAACGAAACAGGAACTAACGAGAAGAAGCACAACCGGAAAGAAGCAAACAACATGTTAAACACACAAGCATAAACATGTCACGATGCACAACCAAGTATGATGCATGTCCGGTTTAAATATGCATGGCATGGCAAAGTGCCACAAACAATACTACAAATTAAGTGGAGCTCGATATGCAATAAGTTGCATATTGACGAAGCACCACATTCAATTATTTAGTCCATTCTCGTTTATGTACACAACAAGTTTAAATATTTTTAACATGGCAAGAGGTGCAACACAATTAAACTGCACTACCTACGCAATTTAAATGGGGTCGGAAACAACAAACAACAATTCCGGAAAATCCCATATGCGTATTACGAATTTGGTACTGTTCTGCCCTATACACAATTTTAATGTTGTTAAACAGCAAGATAAAGTGCACCAAGTTAATCTATGCATTTTCTACCCCATTTACGTATAAAGTTTATTTAATTTGGAGCCACGGTTGTTAACTTATGAAATAAAGCATTTTAACATGTTATTTATACAAATTAAAGCAAACATCAATTTAAACATTTTAAACATGGATGTAAGTTGCATATAGTGAAAGTACATGAAAAATCTAAGCAACATGCATATATGGCATATTTCATTTGGAAGCATGTATATTTACTTATTAAACATCCAAAATAAAGGCGCCTCTATGAATATGCAAGAGACAATAAAACGACAGGGAACACGAGCTGGGCCAACCACTGTCAATGACGAGGGGGGCCGTGGTGCTGAGGTGGAAGGAGTGGGGGTGTGGAGAGGGTATATGCGCACAGAGGATGAAAAATGGGGTCCACTGTCATATAGGCAACATAGGCAAAAATTGGGGTTTTAAATATGTTCCGAAGGGGATTCGAACCTAGGTCTCCCACGTAGAACTCTATGGCCCGATCCACTAAGCTGCTGCTACTGTTGTTGACAGGATGGAGGACGACTTCTTTTGAACTAGCCCCAAGGCGGACGGGGTTCCTTCTCCTCTGCAATAGAGAAGACACCGACCTGCACCGGCGGACAACGGTGAAACAGTGGGGTCTAGGAGGCGGCGACGGGTGTGCGGGATAGGCTGATGCGAGGCTAAACCACGAGGGGGTGCAGAGGCGCTCGAGCTCGAGCGTTGCTTGGCTCGGGGCCATGGCATGGTGCGGTGATACGCCCATTTTGCATCATTCTTATAAGTTGATATTTATTGCATTATGGGCTGTTCATACATGATTTGTCACAATACTTATGCCTTTTCCCTCTTATTTTGCAAGGTTTACATGAAGAAGGGGGAATGCCGGCAGCTGGAATTCTGGGCTGGAAAAGGAGCAAACTCTGGAAACCTATTCTGCACAACTCCAAAAGCCCCGAAACTCCACAGAACATTTTTTCGGAAAATATAAAAAATATCTGGCGAAAGGAATCCACAAGAGGGGCCACGGACTGGCCTCGAGGGTGGGGGCGCGCCCCCCTTCCCAGGGCGCGCCCCCTGGCTCGAGGGCCAGCCGGCGGGCCCCAGGTGCCCATCTTCTCCTATATGAAGCGTTTTGATCTAGAAAAAAAATCAAGAGGAGGCTTTCGAGACCAGACGCCACCGTCTCGAGGCGGAAACCAATCTAGGGCTCCGACAGAGCTGTTCTGCCGGGGATACTTCCCTCCGGGAGGGGGAAATCGTCACCGCCGTCATCACCAACAACTCTCCCATCTTGGGGAGAGCTATCTTCATCAACATCTTCACCAGCACCATCTCCTCTCAAACCCTCGTTCATCTCTTGTATCCAATCTTTGTATCGAAACCTTATTGGTACCTGTGGGTTGCTAGTAGTGTTGATTACTCCTTGTAGTTGATGCTAGTTGGTTAATTTGGTGGAAGATCATATGTTCAGATCCATTATGCATATCAATATACCTCTGATCATGAACAATATTATGTCTTGTGAGTAGTTACTTTTGTTCCTCAGGACATGGGAGAAGTCTTGCTATTAGTAGTCATGTGAATTTGGTCTTCGTTCGATATTTTGATGAGATGTATGTTGTCTCTCCTCTAGCGGTGTCATGTGAACGTCGACTACATGACACTTCACCATTATTTGGGCCTAGAGGAAGGCATTGGGAAGTAATAAGTAGATGATGGGTTGCTAGAGTGACAGAAGCTTAAACCCTAGTTTATGTGTTGCTTCATAAGGGGCTGATTTGGATCCATATGTTTCAGGCTATGGTTAGGTTTACCTTAATACTTCTTTTGTAGTTGCGGATGCTTGCATTAGAGGTTAATCATAAGTGAGAGGCTTGTCCAAGTAAGGGCAGCACCCAAGCACCGGTTCACCCACATACCAAATTATCAAAGTACCGAACGCGAATCAGATGATCGTGATGAAAACTAGCTTGACGATAATTCCCATATGTCGTCGGGAGCGCTTTACCTTGCATAAGAGTTTGTCCAGGCTTGTCCTTTGCTACAAAAGGGATTGGGCCACCTTGCTGCACCTTATTTACTTTTACCGGTTGTCACTTGCTACCAATTATCTTATCACAAAACTATCTGTTACCTATAATTTCAGTGCTTGTAGAAAATACCTTACTAAAAACTGCCTATCATTTCCTTTCGCTCCTCGTTGGATTCGACATTCTTACTTATCGAAAGGACTATGATAGATCCCCTACACTTGTGGGTCATCACGTGGCAAGGCAGTGAAGAAACCACACGCGAGGCGAGGCATGGCAAGGCAGGAAGCGCAGGCGAGGCAAATGGGTGCGTAGGCTGGCGAGCTCATCGGAGGAACTCCGGCGACCAAAACTCGCAGAGGAGGGCACCAAAATATGTTGCGCTACAATGCGATCCTAATGGTGTTGCAGATGCATCAAAACACGAACGGAAACCTTGCCAACAATGAGGTCCCGCGGTGGTGGAGCTAGAGAAAACCAATGACGGAGATCGAAGACCTTATATGCCCTACACATCGGAGTGCAGCAGAAGCAGGAACGCAAGCAGGGGTCGCCGGAACTATGCTGGCGACCATGCCGTGGCGGAGAAGCTCTCGGGTCCTGTCAGCGTAGAACGGCACCTACGGGGTCACGTGGATCCCTTCTGCTGTTGGCTGGGAAGAAGGGTAGAGCAAAGAGCGGATCTAACGATCAACACGACGAATTTTTACCCAGGTTTAGGCCGCTGAGAAGCATAAAACCCTAGTCCTGCTTGAGTGTATATTTCGTGTTCTTGAGCTTCGGCTCGCTGCTCTGCATGCAAGCTGGGCCGAGAGGTTCAAAAGATCGAATCCTCCTTCAGTATGCCGTGGGCCTCCTTTTATATGTCCAAGGGGCTGCCACAGTGGCACACAGGAAGTGTAAAGTAGCTACAATGTCAATGTTTATCATCGGCGTCTTAGGACAAATGCCTTAAATGCGTTGCTTACGTGCCCTCCAGCTTTATCGGGGACGGGAGTTGGACCCGTCCCGTCCGTCGCCACCCCGCTCTGTCTTGACACGTGTCCATGCCGACGAGGCATGCAACGCCAAGTTGGCTGGCCAGCTGCTGCAATGGATAGGTGGGATGATCTTCACGAAGATCTGCATGCCAGCACGCAGGCGCTTGCTAGCCTGGAAGGCCGACTACTACGCTGGAGTGGTGACGGGGTGGCAGAGCCTTGCCACGGTTTCTCCGATGTCCTCGGCAAGGATCTTGCCGGGGCCTCACAGGCGCCTCTGGCAAGGATCTTGCTAGGTACCTCGTCTCCTGTCCTTCACAAAGATATGCACGCCACTACGCGCGTGCCCCAGAGTCTTGGCCTTAACATTGTCGATGGTGTCAGAGCACTCAACTCCGAGGGTGGTGCTCTTGTCAGTGCTCGGCAAGTTGTCCCAGCAAGGATCTTGCCGGGATCTCGCAAGCCGTCCCGGCAAGGATCTTGCCGGGGGTCCAGGTTGTCCTCTGCTATCTGGCTTGACCACTTCTCTTCAGCTTGCATCTGTCCTCGATCGCCCCCGCCAGGCCTTGCCGCGAGCATGGTTACAACTTCTCGTGCACAAGTATGGGGTGCTAAAGGGCCCAAACTTTAGTACACTAACACGAGTTGATATGTCTCCAACATATCTATAATTTTTGATTGTTCCATGCTGTTATATTATCATTCTTGGATGTTTTACAATCATTTTATAGTCATATTATATCATTTTTTGGTACTAACCTATTTACATAGTGGCAAGTGCCAGTTGCTGTTTTCTGCATGTTTTTACATCACAGGAAATCAATATCAAACGGAGTCCAAACGCAGCGAAACTTTTTGGAGATTTTTTTGGACCAGAAGAAACCCAATGGGCCAAGGCAGCATCGAGGGGGGGGGGGGTGCTCCGAGGGGAGCACAACCCACTAGGGCGCGCCAGGAGGCCCAGGCGCACCCTGGTGGGTTGTGCCCACCTCGGGTGCCCCCCGGACCGCCTCTTTGCTCCATAGATACCCCAAATATTCCAGAAACCCTAGAGGAGCAGACGGAATTTCGATCTAGCAGCCGTAGAGTCCAGAACCACCAGATCCAATCTAGACACCATCACTGAGGGGTTCACCACTTCCATTGGTGCCTCTCCGATGATGCGTGAGTAGTTCCTTGTAGACCCTGAGGTCCGTAGTCAGTAGTTAGATGGCTTCATCTCTCTCTTTTGATTATCAATACAATGGACTCTTGGAGATCCATATGATGTAACTCTTTTTTGGTGTGTTTGTTGGGATTCGATGAACTTTGATTTTATGATCAGATCTATATTTTTATATCCATGAACGTTATTTGAGTCTTCTTTTGATCTCTTATATGCATGATTGCTTATAGCCTCGTATTTCTTCTCCTATATTGGGTTTTGTTTGGCTAACTTGATCTCTTTATCTTGCCATGTGAAGAGGTGCTTTGTAGTGGGTTCGATCTTATGGTGCTTGATCCCAGTGACAGAAGGGGAACCGGCATGTATGTACCGTTGCTACTAAGGATAAAATGATGGGGTCTATTTCTACATACATAGATCTTGTCTACATCATGTCATCGTTCTTATTGCATTACTCCGTTTCTCCATGAACTTAATACACTAGATGCATGCTGGATAGCGGTCGATGTGTGGAGTAATAGTAGTAGATGCAGGCAGGAGTCGGTCTACTAACCTTGGACGTGATGCCTATATAATGATCATTTCCTGGATATCGTCATGATTATTTGAAGTTCTATCAATTTCCCAATAGTAATTGTTTTCCCACCGTTTGCTATTTTTTCGAGAGAAGACACTAGTGAAATCTACGCCCCCTGGGTCTCTTCCTCATATTATTTGCCTTTGCGATCTATTTTTCCTTTGCTTTTATTTTCAGATCTATTAAACTAGAAACCCAAAAATACCTTGCTGCAATTTATCTTATTTACTATCCGGTCTATCAATGTTTATATCTCTCTCTGTCGGTGTACTAAGGTAGAGGTACCTTAGTACCCCAACTTGTGCACGGGCAGTAGCAGCTTCCCGCGGCAGGGCTTACCACGCGCTTGCCGAGGCCCGCTCCAGACCCCTTCAAGCCATTCAAGAACAAAGTATTCAAGCTAGAAGACAAGACCCCGGCAAGAGGAGCTTGCCGGGAAGGCCGCTCCAGGCTCAAGGACATCTTTCCAGCACAAGACCCTGGCAAGAGGTGCTTGCCAGGAAGGCCAAAGGATAACATCGCAAAAGATACATCGCGGCGCGACGTGCGCCCCAGCAGGACCCGGGAAGCGGCAAGCTTCCGGGCCCGGCAAGATAGCGGCCCCGGCAAGGTGCTTGCTGGGGGAAGATTACACTGTGTGCCTGCGCTCCAGCTCACTCGGCCACACGTCGCCCTGGGGCCCTTCCAGGGGCACGTGGCAGATTTGGCTGTGCAGCCTGAGGGACACGCTGGCGAGCCGCGGTGACGAGGCTACCGCCGTGGCGAACGGAGACGCATGGACAAACGCTTTTGGGGTCGACGGCGACGGGCATTGAATGCCCTTGTCCCCCACCGTCAAGGTGAGGTGAAGACCACTGTTCTTCCACTGTTCATGCACTGTTACAACTACCACCAAATTTACGCTTTTACCCTCCTCTACGTTGGCACTTGTCGGTGACCCCTTTAGCTATAAAAGGAGGCCCATGCACAACGTAGAGGAGGTTCGATCCCAGAAACTCGTTCACTCTCTCGCTCGGTGCAGCTGGTACTGTAGATCTTCAAGCTCCCGAGCCCAAAAACTCAATACAACCAAAAGCAGGAGTAGGGTTTTACGCGTCATTGCGGCCCGAACCTGGGTAAACTGCCCGCGTGTGTCCCTCGATCTGCTCTCCGTGCTCCCTCCGCTCCCTTACCGCAACGTAGAAGGGGCTCCGGTCCCATAGGTGCTCGTGGGAGGAAAGTTTCCCCCGACATCTTTGGCGCGCCAGGTAGGGGGCGTCGAGGTTGTGCGAACCTCATCCGGCGCTCACGCGGGCGCATTCTTCATCAACCTCTCCAACTTCATCGGCTACATCAACATGCCTCCGAAGAAGAAGGCTTCGGAGGTTGGAGGCCCGTCTGCGTCGATCCCACCACCACCAAAGCCGACGGTTGGTGGGGGAGGCGCCGGCGGAAGGGTGGACGCCGGTGGGGACACTCACGGCGCCACCAAGTCCAAGGACAAGACGGACGACCGGGCTAACTCCAAGGCCTCGGTGTCCGTGCACTCACCACGTCCCTCCCAAGAGGTGCCAGACCAGCAGCGACGTGGTACCGGAGGTACCATACGCTTGCTGGGGCGTGGCCAAGCCGGGGAGTCGCGGGACGCTCAAGGCCAACGTCCTGGCACAAGCAAGGCGCGGTCGCCGGACGGGAACATGCTCCTTCTAACGTGGTTAAGTCCGAGCGTGTCCCGCTCCTCGCACCGTTCGTCACCGTTTCCCTCCTCTCCAGCAGAAGCCCTGGCCAAGGCTCAGCTGCTCCTCGACTTCCCTCCAGCGGCGGACAAGGCCGAAGACTGGAGGGCGATGATCCAGAGCCTCATCGCCTTCGCCAACAACGATGCGCCGCAGCAGCCGGCAACTTCACGGCCGCGGCAAGTCGACCAAGCGAAGGCCGATGGCGACAAGACCGCCGGGGGTGCAACTACCGTGCACTCCCCGCCGCGGAAGCAGAAAACACCGCCCCGCCGGATCAACGTCGACGACGACTCCACGACGTCGTCGGATCCGCGGGCTCGCCGCAATCAGCGCCAAGTCCTCGACGACAGGCGACAAGAGGACGCTCGAACCCGCATCGAGCGTCGACGAGAAGCCCGAAGGCAATCTAATCAGCGCGCTGGGACCGCTGTTGACATGCACGCGCCCGGTGAACCAGGCGACTTGCCCTACGCGGCAGGCTCCCCTGTGTTCACCCGAGAGCTGCGGCAAGTCCAGTGGCCCAGCATGAAGAATTTCAAGCCCGACGTACCCGAGAAGTACGACGGCAAGACACACCCCTCGGAGTTCCTTAGCATCTACACCATTGCGGTGCAGGCTGCCGGGGGACGCGACGAGAAGATCCTAGCCAACTACTTCCCGCTCGTGCTTAAGCCAAACGTCAGGTCTTGGCTTATGCACTTGCCGGAGAACTCCATCTCTTCATGGGCGGATCTGTGCCACCAGTTTGTCGGCGCCTTCACGGGCGGCCACAAACCCCACGGCCAGGAGAGCGATCTCCACATCTTAGCCCAGAAGGAGGGAGAATCCCTGCGCAAATACATCCAAAGGTTCAGCCGTGTACAACACAACATCCCCGATGTCCACCCTGCCGCGGTTATCAACGCGTTCCACCAGAACGTGCGTAACCGCCGGATGAGGGAAGAGATGGCCATGACCAAGATCCGGGACATCAGCGAGCTTTACGCTCTGGCTGACAAATGTGCACGTGCTGAAGAGGGGAGGAGGCTCCCCGGAGAGGATACCGGCGCAGGAGGAAGCGACAGTGAGGATGCCGCCCCGGCAAGGAAGGGCCGGCGGCGGAACAACAGGAAGAAGAAGAGCAAGGAAGTGCTGGTTGTCGAGCAGTCCGGCAAGGAGGCTCCCACCAACAAGGCACAGGCTGGTGGCTCCGGCAAGGAGCCTGCCCCTGTAGCGGCAGCCGACAAGCAGGACGGCTCCGACAAGCAGTACTGCAAGATCCACCGCACCAAGGGCCACGACCTCAAAAACTGCAAAAGGGTAGCGTACCTCGTAGAGCAGCAGAAGGCTGAATACGAGCGTCGAGACAAGGAGAAGGTCCAAGGAGGCAGAGGAGAGCCTAGCAAGAAGCGGCCATTCAATGGCCGGGGAGGACGCCGCGGCAAGGCCAAGCAGCGGCAAGGAGACAGACCTCCCCGGGGCCGCGACAAGGATGAAGACGAGGACGATGATGAGGATATGGATGAAGGAGACAACAGCGAGCAGGAGTTCCAGAAGGCCACAGAAGTCCTGTGCGTCGATGGAGGTGCCTCTCTGCACACTTCCCACCGCCAACTCAAGCAGTGGGTGCGGGAAGTGAATGCGGCGGAGCCACCCGTCGAATCGCGTAGGCTACTGAAATGGTCCGGCACGCCCACCATCTTTGACCTTGAGGACCACCCTGACCGCACAACAGCGGTCGGGTGCTTGCCGATGTTGGTCTCGCCAACTATCCGCAACCTTAAGATCACCAAGATGTTGGTTGACGGCGGGGCCGGCCTCAACTTGATCTCCTCCGCTGTGATCAAGAAACTGCAGATCCCCGACAGCGAGCTCGAAGAAACCGGGACGTTCCAAGGAATCAACCCGGGAAGGAGCAAGCCGAAGGGGAAGGTTACGCTACCGGTGACCTTTGGTGGGGAGCTCAACTTCAGGACAGAGAGGATCACGTTCGACGTCGCCGATATCCCATTGCCTTATAATGGGATACTTGGCCGTCCTGCGCTCGCCAAGTTTATGGCAGCTTCCCACTACGCGTACAATATGCTCAAGATGCCAGGGCCGATAAGCGTCATCTCTGTCCCAGGTGACAAGAAGGATGCGCTTATTTGCGCCGACAAGATCTACCGGGACGCAGTAGCCGCGGCAGACGGCAAAACACTTGCCGCTGAAGCTCCCGGGGGGAAGACCAAGACCAAGTCCGGCAAGAGCTCTGGGGCCCACTCCGGCAAACACACCTCTTCGGAGTGCTGCGCTGCCGTCGAGGACGCACCATCGAGCTCCACCGGTGTCGGGGGAAACTGTCCACCACGAACACCTATGGGACCGGAGCCCCTTTGTCTGTGCGGTACGAGGGCGGAGGGAGCACAAAGAGCAGATCGAAGCAAACACGCGGGCAGTTTTACCCAGGTTCGGGCCGCACGGATGCGTAAAACCCTACTCCTGCTTGGTTGTGTATTGAGTTGAGTGCTCGGGAGCTTGAAGAAGCAGCTACACCGTGCGTGAGAGTAGTCTAGGTTTCGAACCCCCTCCACGTTGTGCATGGGCCTCCTTTTATAGTGCAAGGGGTCACCGACAGGTGTCAACGTAGGAGAAAGGGGTAAAAACAAGTAAAAGAGGTGGTAGTTGTAACAGTGCGGGAACAGTAGAGCTACAGTACAGAACAGTGGTCTATACCTACTTTAACAGTGGGGGACAAGGGCATTTAATGCCCGTCGCCGTCGACCCCAAAAGCTCCCGCCTTAGCGTCTCCGTCCGCCACGGCGACGGATTTATCGCCGTGGAGTGCCACCGTGTACCCCAGACTGCACAGCCATCCGCCACGCGTCCCTGGATAGGCCCCCAGGGCGACGCGTGGGCCGATGAGCTGGAGCGCGGGCACACAGCGCAGCCCTCCCGGCAAGCACCTTGCCGGGGCCTTGATCTTGCCGGGCCCGGGAACTTGCCGCTCCCCGGGCCCCTTGCCGGGGCGCGCGTAGCGCCGAGGCGACATCTTCTAGTCTTCCTGGCAAGCTCCTCTTGCCAGGGTCTTGCGTTAGTGGAACAACCTTGAGCCTGGTACGGCCTTCCCGGCAAGCTCCTCTTGCCGGGGTCTCGATCTTCTGTCTTGCATACTTTGTTTTTGAATGGTTTAATAAGGAGCAGGAAGGTCTCCGGCGAGCCCGCAGTAAACCTTGCCGCGGGAAGCTGCAACTGCCCGTGCACAAGTTGGGGTACTGAGGCACCCCTACCTTAGTACACCGACAGGAGCCCCCGGGCCTGGGCCACACACGGTGCCGAGCGCTGTTGGGCCAGGCCCAAAACAGTGCACGGGCACCCGCGGCCCGCGGCGCGCCGAATCCACTTCCATATCCGCCGCACCCCACGGTAACGGCACGCATCGATTGCGGCGCCGTGGGATGGGACGTGCCCACGATCTCTTAATGGAAAGGGCGAAACGCCCCCCACTCCCCCATAAAAGCAGAGGTAGCGGGCGCGGTTCCCCTCCCTGTGCTCTCATTACGTCGTCTTCCACCTGCAAAAGATTCCTTCTTGCGCTCCGCCTCCACAGCTCCGCCGCCGCCGAGCTCTTCGTCCCCTTCCTTCCGCCGCGCCCGCCATGGCCCCAAAGGCCGACAAGGCGAAAGCGGAGAAATCCAAGAAGGAGAAATCCGAGCAAGCAGCCAAGCTCATCGCTTACCGGAAGCGGCACGTCGTCTTCCCACCGAAGCTCGGCGTGCAAGAACTCTGGAACAAGTATTACTTGTTCTGGTCCAAGGGCACCGATGCGCATCCCCGCACCCGAGCATACCCGGCCGCCGCCAAGGACAACTATCCCGGCGGGTATCACTTCTTTGCTGCCTTTTTCCATTGTGGCCTCTGTCCTCCTTTTTCGAACTTCTTCTGTGATATCATGAATACGTATGGCTTCCATCTGCTTGATTTCACCCCCAACGCCATTCTCACCATGGCTGTTTTCGCACATATGTGCGAAAACTTCATAGGAGTCCACCCCAACGTAGCCCTCTTTAGACACTTTTTCACTCCTAGAGCCGAGGCCGATGCCCCCCTCTCCGGAGGAATTTCTTGGGTCTTCCGTCTCAATAAGAAGGGGTCGTACTTGCCGGGGGAGCTCCGCGGCAAGTGGGAGGAATGGCGAGCGGAGTGGTGCTGGATTGTAGAAGACCAGCCGCAAGCCTTCACTGCGCCGCGCACAACGCCCATCGTGCGCGGCAGGGATTGGAGTGATCTAGACTCCGACGACGTCAAGCTCGACATCGCCCTCGTCCGGATTCTCCGTCTTCGGATGGCCCGGCTGTCGGTTGCCGAGGTGGGCGCAGATTTCCTCCGCCGGCGCATCGCCCCTCTCCAAGACCGGAAGAGGCCGGCCTGGGAGTACGGCGGCCCGGCAGATATCATGAGGCTGCGCCCCGGGCTTAATTTCAACTTCACCACTCTGGAGCTGCGCGGGATGGTACGGGAACTCTTCAAGTACGACCCGACGCACCCCGAGTGGTTCAGGACTCCCCGGGAAGTGGTGCCGCTCTGCAACAACGCCGCGAGGGACCGGATCCTTGCCATGATGCCGATGTGCGATTCGCATGGCTTGGACCGCTCGTGGATCGCCCCGAAGCCCATCGACGTCCTCAACTTCTACGACAACCTCGCCGAGGTGGCGAGTAACAAGGAGGACCTCAAGCTGCATACGCGGGACACCACCGACCAGGAAATCGCCTACATAGCTTCTCGGGCTGAGGAGGCCGCCGCAGCCGCGGCGGCAGGAGTCTTCGGGTTCTCGCCGGAGGAGGCGGAGGCCGAAGAGGCGTCCACCCAGGCGGAAGAGGCGGAGATCCGCCGATTGCTGAACCTCCCACCCGACGCGCTCGCCGGGGTCCCCTCGTTGAGGCACTCCGGGATCCATGGGATCGCGACGGAGGCTGCGGCAAGAGAGGGCACCGCCGGAGGGAGCAGGGGCGCCGCGAGGGGCGGAGGCGCCAAGGGAAAGAGGGCCGCAGCGCTGGATGCTGGGCCCAGCGAGCCGGCCGGGGCAGAGGAGGAGGAGGAGGAGGAGGAGGCCGAAGACTCCGGCGGATCCACGGAGTTATACGCCGACGACCTCTCCTCGTCGGAGAGCTCCCCGCCCCCGGCAAGCCCGAAGGAGTCCCCGGCAAAACGCCTCCGCAAGACGGCGACGGGGGAAAGGGCGCAGGCGCCCCGGCAACAGCCACCTCGGCGGGCGGCTCCCCGGGGGAGTCAAGCCGCGCCAAGGCCGTCCGGCGCACCAGCCGCAGCGGAGGCGGCCCGTGCGCGGACCACGACGGAGGCGCCCCGCAGGCCGGCAGTGAGCCGGCAGCGGTCTTCTCGGAGCGGAGCAACGGCTCCGCCCGCCCCCCGGGCGCCGGCAGCCACAGGGGCTGGGTCTTCGCAGCCCCCAGCCCCGGTGAGCACCAAGCGCGCGAGGGAGTCTTCGCCTCCCGCTCCTCGCGTCGACGCGCCCACGGTGGAGTACGACTTCTCCGCCCTGAGTGAGGACGACGAGGAGGACCAGGAGTAAGGATCCGAGATTCTTCATCTTCTTGATTTTTATCTTGAGCTTCTGTTGATGCTGACTCTGTTTACTGTTTTGATTTCAGGACCCTGGCCCATCGCGCAGCGAAGAAGGCCAAGGCGCCCGAGGCCGAGGTCGCGGAGGACTCGGCAGCGGCGGCAACAGAAGGCGCGCCGGAGCCGAGCCTGCCGGACCCGGGCACTGCTCCGATGAGCAGCCCCCAGCGCAGCCCGCAGCGCAGCCCCCAGCGTAAGTCTGGGGTTCTTTCTTTTCGCTTGTCGGGGTACGTCTGAGGCTTTGATTTTGTCTTCACGTGTTGATATTTCTTGTCTTGTTCCGTGCAGAGGAGGAGCCCCAGCGGGAAGAGCGCCCGGAGGCCACAGCTGAGGAGCCGCAGGGCCCGCCATTCCCGCCAAGGCAGAACTCTCCGGCAAGGGAGAGTGCTCCGTCAAGGGCGGGTACTCCGCCAAGGCAGAGTGCCCCGCCAAGGACGAGCAGCCCGGCAAGGGCGGCCACCCCGCCAAGGCCAAGTTCCCCGGCGAGGGCGACTACTCCGACGAGGCCGAGCTCCCCGGCGAGGGAGCCCGCCGCTGAGGACGTCCGCCAAGGTAATCTTTGTAACTTGTCTTCTTGGCTTGTCTCTTTTTTGGATATTTGCTTGAGTCTTGAATTTCTTTGTCTTCTTCCTCTTTCTAGATCTTCCTCCTCCTGCGCCCATGGAGACGGAGGTGATTGTCCTCGAGGAGGAGGACGCGCAGGGCGGCGGCGGCGACGCTCCAGTCGTCGAGGAGGTGGGCGAGGCCGCCGAGCCGGCCGCGCAAGAGACTGCTCCGGCTGCGGATGCAGCGGCCGGGGAGGGGGACGGTGGCCGCACCGCCGACCCGGAGGTGGCGGGAGCATCGGATGCTGCACCGGCCACCGGTCCCTCCGCCGGCGAGGAGCAAAGGTTCTATCTCGAGGCCCCCAATGGCGTCTTCATCCAGATGCCGTGGGGGTCTTCGTCGCGAGCTCCTGCGGAGGGCGAGGCGTTCGACGGAGAGGTCCTCGCCTCCGCAGGCCTGAAGATCGTCCAGGCGCCCGGTGGAGGTGAGGGGCCCGAGGAGGAGCGATTGCTTCATCAGCTCCTGGCCCTTTACCGGGCCAGGCAAGCAAAGCTCGCTTCCCGGGAGGCTCTTGCCGCCAAGGCTGCGGCAGAGATGGAGAAGCGTGCGGCGGAGCTCAGCGCCGCCAATCAGGCTGCCCTCCGCCAGGTGGCGGAGGAGCGTGAGCGTCTCGCCGGCGAGTACCAAGAGTGGGTGCTCGAGAAGGCTGAAGCCGATGAACAGCAGCGCCTCGCCGGGGTGGAGATGTCCCGGCGAGAGGGAGAGCTCGCGCAGCGGAAGGTTGAGCTGGACTCCCATGAAGAAGACCTTGCCGCTCGCGAGGCTGCCCTTGGCGGGGAGCTGAAGGAGGCGAAGGCCGCCGCGGTTGCCGCGGAGGACGCCAAGAAGGAGCTCGCCGCCAAGGTCGAACAACTGGAGAAGGCGATGAAGGTGAGCGCCGAGAAGGTTGCCGCGCTCATCTTGGAGCGCGAGAAGGATGCTCACACAAACTCAGAGCTCCAGGTGAGTTTATCCAAGAGGGGTGACGAGCTGAAAGCCGCCAAGGATTCCATTGAAGACTTGGAGCTGAAGGTCACCACCCTGAAGGAATCGCTCGATGCTGCCCGAGCCCAAGAGACCAAGTTGAAGGACGAGCTCCGCAAGGAGCGAACCTTGGTGGAGAGCGTCAACAAGGCCTCCGAGCTCTTCCGGCAGACTATTGAAGTGTGGACCGAAGAGCTGGTTTCTTCTGCGTCCAATATTGATCAAGAGCTGCTGGCGCTGAAGGTTGAACACCTTATCTACTCGCCGGATCCAGATCTCCCGCACAGCGCCAAGCTCAGCCTCTTCTTCAGAGGCGTCGCTCCGGCTCTTGCAGGTCTCCGGAACCGCATCCCCGCGCAGCTGGCCGAGGAGTCGCGCCGGCTCTGCGCGGGAACTCTGGAGCGGGTCTTGACGAAAATCGTGTACCGCAACCCGGGGATCAACCTCACGAACGTTCTTCGCACTCTGCCGGCAGATGCAGACACGGAGGCCCTGAAGGAGCAGGTCGGCCACATCATCGCCAAGGTGGCAAAGCTTGGCAGGAAGGAAGGCGACCGCGTAGACTAGGGCCCCATTTATCTTTATCTTTTTATTGCTGCACATTATGTTATGAACTCGTTAGTCCATTGCGACAAGTTATCCTTGTAAGATATTTGCTTTACTTCAATCAATCAGTGCAATGTTATCTTCCTTGTTCCAATCTTTGACTTTGTATGTTTTTCACCCTACGCTCCCGGGGAGCTCGCCGGCAAGGGGCCCTTGTCGCGAGCGCTGAGTGTTGGACTCTAAGCAGCCTGCTGGCCAAGGTCCTTGCCGGCAAGCAACCTTGCCGCAGCTGGTCGCAACGCACTTAGCTTGCTGAGCGTACTCGGAAACGAGGCAAGGGCGCGACACTTGTCGCAGCTCACTTAAATCATTGAGTGGACTCGAAAACAAGATAAGGGTGCGGCAAGCTACGGGTAGGTTCCTCCGCGCACAGGTTTTCCATACAAAGTGTGATCGTTCAAGGAAGACAACCAAAATTTAAAATTTGAACTGGTCAAATTCTAACAACTTATCTTTCATATGCTGCTTGCTCATGTTGCTTGCTTTCCGGTAAGGCTTCTCTTACTCTCCGGTAAGGCTTCTCTTACTTGAACATCACTTAGTTCCTCCTCCATCTCCTTCCCCCCCGGCAAACTTGCGCGCGAGGAACGTTCCTTCTGCTTAAGAGAAAAGGAAAGGGAGAGGAAAACAAGCATATTGCCTTTCGGCGTAATAGTGCTTACCGTATGTCTGAGTGTTGCATCAAATGCCAAACAGAACATGCAAACAGCAAAAAGAAGCATGCAAAAGGCAATCGATGCGGAAAACACGAAAACTTTACTGATGCACGGGGTCTGCGCCCGGCTTTGTACAAAGGGTTACATGCAACAGCGGCAAGGCTTATACAAAAGGTGGTTGCCGGAGCGGATCACGGCAACCGCGCCTTAGGGGTGAAACTTGCGAAGATGCTCTATGTTCCAGGAGTTGCTCACCGGTAAGCCTTCTTCGGTCTCGAGGCGGACAGCGCCGGGCCTCGTAACTCGTCTCACCCGATAAGGGCCTTCCCACTTCGGCGTCAACTTGTTGGAATTCTTGGCGGACTGAACACGCCGAAGAACAAGGTCGCCTTCCTCGAGACTCCTGGCCTTGACTTTGCGGCTATGGTAGCGGCGCAAAGCTTGCTGGTAACGAGCAGCTCGTACAGCAGCCTGGAGACGTCCCTCCTCAAGGAGCAATGCGTCATCTTGCCGCAGTTGCTCTTGCTCGAGCTCATCATAAGCGAGTACTCGAGGAGATCCGTAAACGAGTTCCGTGGGGAGAACTGCCTCTGCTCCATAAACTAGAGCAAAAGGTGTCTGTCCGGTGGCTCGACTTGGTGTCGTTCTGATTGACCAAAGAGCCGTCGGGAGCTCCTCTATCCAATTCTTTCCGCACTTGCGCAGCCTGTCAAAGGTCCTTGTCTTGAGTCCGCGCAGCACTTCAGCATTTGCCCTCTCCGCTTGACCGTTGCTCCTCGGGTGAGCAACAGAAGCGAAACAGATCTTGGCGCCAAGGTCTTGGACGTACTGCATGAAGGTGCGACTAGTAAATTGCGTACCGTTGTCGGTGATGATCCTGTTAGGGATCCCGAAACGGCAAACAATGGACCTGAAGAACCTAACTGCTGACTGTGCTATCACCTTCCTCACTGGCTCCACTTCTGGCCACTTTGTGAACTTGTCGATTGCGACGTACAAGTACTCAAAGCCCCCGACGGCGCGAGGGAAAGGGCCGAGGATATCGAGCCCCCAGACCGAGAAGGGCCATGACAAAGGGATTGTTTGGAGAGCTTGAGCTGGCTGATGAATTTGCTTTGCATGGAACTGGCACGCTTCACACTTGGTTACTAGTGCAGTTGCATCTTGGAGGGCTTCTTGCCAAAAGAACCCTTGCCGGAAAGCTTTCCCGGCAAGCGCCCTTGCGCCAATGTGGTGGCCACATATGCCTCCGTGTATTTCTGCCAACAGCTTCTGTCCATCTTCTCTGGAGATGCACTTCAACCTGACACCGTTGAGTCTTCTTCAGTATAGCTCGTTATCCACGAACTGATACATGCTTGACTGCCTGGTTATCTTCTCTATCTCTTGAGGGTCGTCGGGAAGTTCTCCAGTTTGCAGGAAACGGACGATCTGCTCCGCCCATGCCGGTGCCCGAGGCTCGACGGCAAGGACTAAAGGCTCGAGGGCCGCTGCGGGAACCTCAGCTTCTACGGCAAAAACCCCTAGTTCTGCCGGAGCTGATGGTCCCCCGGCAAGCTCGCCGGGGCGAGGCTTGTCGGGAACACTTGCTTCGACTGCACAAGCCCGAGGGCTTGCAGGAGCAAGCTGTTCCTCAGCGTTGTTGTTGATCTTGGGAACTTTAGCGGCGGTCTCAGGAAGATCCGCCGGCAAGTAGTCGCCAGAGACCAACTTTCTCTTCTTGGTCTGCTCAATTGATGGTGTAACGGATGGCTGAGTCAGCTTGAGTAAGAAGGTCCCTGGTTCCACAGGTAACTTCATCGCGGCGCACTTTGAAAGGCCATCTGCAATCTCATTTTGAGCTCTCGGGACGTGCTCCATCTGCAAACCTTCAAAGTGCTCTTCAAGCTTTCTCACTTCATCGACATATGCTTCCATCAAAGGGCTCTGGTAGCTCTTGTTAACTTGTCGGACCACCAACTGAGAATCTCCCCGTACAATCAGTTTTCTGATCCCAAGTTCGGCCGCAATCCTGAGGCCGGCAAGCAAGCCTTCATATTCTGCGGTGTTGTTTGTCGCTTGCTCCCTGGGAAAGTGCATCTGGATAACATATTTGAGGTGCTCTCCGGTGGGCGCGATGAGTACCACGCCGGCACCGGCGCCTTGCAGCGAGAAGGCACCGTCAAAATACATTACCCATTCACTTGTCGCTTCTTGCACGGGTGCACTTGTTTCTTGAACTTCATCTTCCGGTGTTGGGGTCCATTCGGCAATGAATTCTGCCAAGGCTCGGCTCTGTATGGTTGAAGTACTTTCAAACTTGAGTCCAAAGCTTGACAGCTCCAGTGCCCACTCGACGATCCTGCCTGTTGCCTCTGGATTGTGCAATATCCTCTTCAACGGAAAGCGAGTGACCACTGTTATCTCATGGGCTTGGAAGTAGTGGCGCAGCTTTCTTGAGGCCATGAGGAGGCCGAAAAGCAATTTTTGCACACCAGAGTACCTTGATCTAGCCCCCTAGAGAAGGGAACTTACAAAATACACTGGGCGCTGCACCATCTTCTTCCGCACCTCTCCTTGTTCCTGCGCAGAGTCTTCCTTGTCGGGGCCAGAGCTCGTCGGGACAGCCCCCTGCTTGTCGCTAGATTCGCTCGCCGGTGATGCTGACTCCTCGTCGGACTCCCTCTCCGCCACTAACGCAGCACTAACCACCTGGTTGGTTGCCGCTAAGTATAGCAACAACTTTTCCTGTGGTCTAGGTGCGACGAGTGTAGGAGTGGAGGACAGGTACCGTTTCAAATCCTGCAACGCTGCCTCCGCTTCCGGAGTCCACTTCATGGGACCTGCCTTCTTCAAGATTTTGAAGAAAGGTAGGGCGCGTTCTGCGGATTTTGAAATGAACCTACTGAGGGCAGCAACACAACCTGCAAGCCTTCTGACATCCTTGACGCGTTTCGGGGCCTCTATCTGCTCGATGGCTTTGATCTTGTCGGGGTTGGCTTCAATCCCCCTCTGTGATACAAAGAACCCGAGAAGCTTGCCGGAGGGGACTCCAAAGACGCACTTCTCGGGGTTCAGCTTGAGCTGTATTCTGCGCAGGTTCTGAAACGTTTCTTCCAAGTCTTGAATCAGTGTTTCCTTGCTTTTGCTCTTCACCACGATGTCATCCATGTAAGCTTCTACATTTCTGTGGATCTGTGGCTCAAAAGCAGTGTACACTACCCTTGCAAAGGTCGAGCCTGCATTCTTCAATCCAAATGGCATGCGGATGAAGCAATAAGTGCCACATGGAGTGATAAACGCAGTCTTCTCTTCATCCTCCTTAGCCATGAAAATCTGATGATAGCCTGAGTATGCATCAAGAAAACAGAGTAGCTCACATCCGGCAGTGGAGTCAACGATCTGGTCAATGCGCGGTAAAGGGAAGGGATCCTTGGGACATGCTTTATTGACATCGGTGAAGTCTATACACAGTCTCCACTTCCCGTTGGCCTTGCGCACGACGACTGGGTTTGCCAGCCACGTCGGATGGATCACACCTCTAACTAGGCCTGCTGCCTCTAGTTTCTTGATTTCCTCGTTAATGAACTCTTGGCGCTCCACGGCTTGCTTCCTCACTTTCTGCTTGATGGGCCGCGCATGAGGACAGACAGCAAGCTTGTGCTCAATCACCTTCCTGGGAACACCGGGGATGTCAGATGGTTGCCAAGCAAACACATCGACATTCGCCCGCAGGAAGGCGACGAGCGCGCTTTCCTATTTGCTGTCAAGGGTGGCACTGATGGTGAAGGTACCACCAGTGCCATCCTCCCTTGCGGACACTTTCTTGGTTGCCGGAGGAGCAGCCATTCCTTTCTTGCTCTTGCCGGTGGAGCTCGATGGAACGTCCTCGACGGCGGCGCAGCACTCCGAAGAGGTGCGGTTGCCGGAGTGGGTCCCAGAGCACTTGCCGGACTTGGTCTTCGTCTTCTTCCCCCCGGGAGCTTCAGCGGCAAGAGTATCCTTCTCGGCCGCAGCTGCCGCATCCCGGTAAATCTTGTCGGCGCAAATAAGCGCATCCTTCTTGTCGCTGTGGACAGTGATGACGCTTATCGGCCCCGGCATCTTTAGCACGTTGTAGGCATAGTGGGAAGCTGCCATGAACTTGGCGAGGGCGGGACGGCCGAGTATTCCATTGTAGGGCAATGGAATATCAGCGACGTCAAAGGTGATGCGCTCAGTCCTGAAGTTGAGCTCCCCGCCAAAGGTCACCGGCAGAGTGATCTTTCCCTTGGGCTTGCTCCTTCCCGGGTTGATTCCTTGGAATGAACCGGTCTCTTCGAGCTCGCCATCTTGGATCTGGAGTTTCTTGATCACAGCGGAGGAGATCAAGTTCAGCCCGGCCCCGCCGTCAACCAACATTTTGGTGACCTTGAGGTTGCGGATGGTGGGAGAAACCAGCATCGGCAAGCACCCGACCGCCGTGGTGCGGTCAGGGTGATCCTCAAGGTCAAAAACGATGGGCGTGCTGGACCATTTGAGGAGCCTGCGCGACTCCACGGGCGGCTCCGCTGCATTCACCTCACGCACCCACTGTTTCAGCTGGCGGTGGGAGGTGTGCAGGGAGGCGCCACCGTCGACACACAGGACCTCCGTGGCCTTCTGGAACTCCTGCTCGCTGTTCTCGTCGTCCTCCATGTCTTCATCGTCGTCTTCGTCGTTGTCGCGGCCCCGGGGAGGTCGATCCCCTTGCCGCTGCTTGGCCTTGCCGCGGCGTCCTCCCCGGCCATTGAACGGCCGCTTCTTGCTGGGCTCTTCCCCGCCACCTTGGGCCTTCTCCTTGTCGCGCCTCTCGTACTCAGCTTTTTGCTGTTCGACGAGGTACTCGACGCGCTTGCAGTTGGAGAGATCGTGACCCTTGGTGCGGTGAATCTTACAGTATTGCTTGTCGGAGGTACCCGGCTTGTCGGCCGCCGCCGCAGGGGCAGGCTCCTTGCCGGAGCCGCCAGCCTGTGCTTGCTTGGCGGGGGTCTCCTTGCCGGACTTCTCGACGGCAAGCACTTCCTTCTTGCCCTTCTTTCTGTTGTTCCGCCGCCGGCTCTTCTTTGCCGGGGCGGCGTCGTCGCTGTCGCTTCCCCCTGCGCCAGCATCCTCCCCGGGGAGTTTCCTCCCCTCTTCCGCGCGGGCGCACTTGTCAGCAAGAGCGTAGAGCTCGCTGACGTCCCGAATCTTCGTCATCGCCATCTCTTCACGCATGCGGCGGTTACGCACGTTCTGATGAAACGCGCTGATAACCGCGGCGGGGTGAACGTCAGGGATGTTGTGCTGCACCCGGCTGAAGCGTTGGATATATTTGCGCAGGGGTTCGCCTTCCTTCTGGGCCAAGATGTGGAGATCGCTCTCCTGGCCATGTGGTTTGTGGCCGCCGGTGAAGGCGCCGACAAACTGATGGCAGAGGTCGGCCCAAGAAGAGATAGAGCCTTCCGGCAAGTGCATGAGCCACGAACGGACGTTCGGCTTCAGCACGAGCGGGAAGTAGTTGGCTAGGATCTTCTCGTCGCGCCCCCCGGCAGCTTGCACTGCGATGGTGTAGACGCTGAGAAACTCCGAGGGGTGCGTCTTGCCGTCGTACTTCTCCGGTACGTCGGGCTTAAAGTTCTTCATGCTGGGCCACTGGACGCGCCGCAGCTCGCGGGTGAACACAGGGCAGCCTGCCGCGTACGGCAAGTCGCCTGGTTCACCGGGCGCGCGCGCGTCGACAGTGTCTCCAGCTCTCTTGTCGGATTGTCGCCGAGCTTCTCGGCGGCGCTCGATTGTGGTTCGAGCGTCTTCATCTCGCCGGTCGTCGAGGACCTGGCGCTGGTCCCGACGGGCCCGCGGGTCCGACGAGGCTGTGGAGCCGTCGTCGGGGTTGTTCCGGCGGGGCGGCGTCTTCTGTTTCTGCGCCGGGGAGTGCACGCTTGTCGCACCCCCGGCCGTCTTGTCGCCAATAGCCTTCGTCTTCTCGGCCTGCCGCGGCCGTGAGGCCGACGGCTGCGGTGGAGAATCATTGTTGGCGAAGTCTATCAGGCTCCGGATGGTGGCCCTCCATTCTTCGGCCTTGTCGGCCGCCGGAGGAAAATCGAGGAGCAGCTGCGCCCTTGCGAGCGCTTCTGCCGGAGTAGTGGGGAACGCGGGTGAGCGGTGCGAGGAGCGGGATACGCTCGGACTTCTAACGACGTTAGAAGGAGCGGGGTCCCGCGCCGGCGCCTTCGCTTTGCTTGTGCCCGGACGGGGGTCCGGGGCGTCCCGCGAACCTCCAGTTTGGCCTTGTCCCAGCAAGCGGATACCACCTCCCGTGGTATGGCGCTGCGGGGTCGTCGTGTGCTGTGATGGACGCGGCGCGTCCACGGAGACCGAGGTTCGGTCGTCCGTCTTGTTCTTGGATCTGGTGGCACCGTGAGTGTCCTCGCCGGCAACCACCCTTCCGACGGCGTCTCCCCCGCCCACCGTTGGCTCTGGTGGCGGCGGGTGAGACGCAGACGGGCCTCCGACCTCCGAAGGCTTCTTCTTCGGGGCCATGGAGTTGTCGTTGATGAAGTTGCTGATGAAGCTGGAGAGGTTGATGAAGAATGCGCCCGCGCGAACGCCGGATCAGGTTCGCACAACCTCGACTTCCCCTACCTGGCGCGCCAAAGATGTCGGGGGAAACTGTCCACCACGAACACCTATGGGACCGGAGCCCCTTTGTCTGTGCGGTACGAGGGCGGAGGGAGCACAAAGAGCAGATCGAAGCAAACACGCGGGCAGTTTTACCCAGGTTCGGGCCGCACGGATGCGTAAAACCCTACTCCTGCTTGGTTGTGTATTGAGTTGAGTGCTCGGGAGCTTGAAGAAGCAGCTACACCGTGCGTGAGAGTAGTCTAGGTTTCGAACCCCCTCCACGTTGTGCATGGGCCTCCTTTTATAGTGCAAGGGGTCACCGACAGGTGTCAACGTAGGAGAAAGGGGTAAAAAAAAGTAAAAGAGGTGGTAGTTGTAACAGTGCGGGAACAGTAGAGCTACAGTACAGAACAGTGGTCTATACCTACTTTAACAGTGGGGGACAAGGGCATTTAATGCCCGTCGCCGTCGACCCCAAAAGCTCCCGCCTTAGCGTCTCCGTCCGCCACGGCGACGGATTTATCGCCGTGGAGTGCCACCGTGTACCCCAGACTGCACAGCCATCCGCCACGCGTCCCTGGATAGGCCCCCAGGGCGACGCGTGGGCCGATGAGCTGGAGCGCGGGCACACAGCGCAGCCCTCCCGGCAAGCACCTTGCCGGGGCCTTGATCTTGCCGGGCCCGGGAACTTGCCGCTCCCCGGGCCCCTTGCCGGGGCGCGCGTAGCGCCGAGGCGACATCTTCTAGTCTTCCTGGCAAGCTCCTCTTGCCAGGGTCTTGCGTTAGTGGAACAGCCTTGAGCCTGGTACGGCCTTCCCGGCAAGCTCCTCTTGCCGGGGTCTCGATCTTCTGTCTTGCATACTTTGTTTTTGAATGGTTTAATAAGGAGCAGGAAGGTCTCCGGCGAGCCCGCAGTAAACCTTGCCGCGGGAAGCTGCAACTGCCCGTGCACAAGTTGGGGTACTGAGGCACCCCTACCTTAGTACACCGACAACCGGCAAGTGTAAGAAAGGAATGGCAGCTCCACCGGCAACCAAGAAGGTGTCCGCCAAGGAGGACGGCACTGGTGGTACCTTCACCATCAGTGCTACACTCGACCCCAAATAGGAAAGCGCGCTCGTTGCCTTCCTGCGGGCGAATGTCGACGTGTTTGCATGGCAACCGTCTGACATCCCCGGCGTTCCCAGGAAGGTAATTGAGCACAAGCTTGCTGTTTGTCCTCATGCGCGGCCCGTCAAGCAGAAGGTCAGGAAGCAAGCCATGGAGCGCCAAGAGTTCATTGCCGAAGAGATAAAGAAGTTGGAAGCAGCAGGCCTGGTTAGAGGCGTAATCCATCCTACGTGGTTGGCCAATTCAGTTGTTGTGCGCAAGGCCAATGGGAAGTGGAGACTTTGTATAGACTTCACTGATGTGAATAAAGCGTGTCCCAAGGATCCATTTCCCTTGCCGCGTATTGACCAGATTGTTGACTCCACCGCCGGATGTGAGTTGCTTTCATTCCTTGATGCATACTCAGGTTACCACCAGATATTCATGGCCAAGGAAGATGAAGAAAAGACTGCAATCATTACTCCATGCGGCACATACTGCTTCATACGCATGCCCTTTGGATTGAAGAATGCAGGCTCGACATTTGCAAGGGTGGTGCACACTGTTTTTGAGCCACAGATCCACAGAAATGTAGAAGCCTACATGGATGATATAGTGGTCAAGAGCAAGAGCAAGGACACCCTGATTCAAGACTTAGAAGAAACCTTTGAGAATCTGCGCAAGATACAACTCAAGTTGAACCCCGAGAAGTGCGTCTTCGGAGTCCCCTCCGGCAAGCTTCTCGGGTTCTTCGTGTCCCAGAGGGGGATTGAAGCCAATCCCGACAAGATTAAAGCCATCGAGCAGATTGAAGCCCCGAAGCGCGTCAAGGACGTAAGGAGACTTGCTGGTTGTGTGGCTGCCCTCAGTAGGTTCATTTCAAAGTCTGCAGAACGCGCCCTGCCTTTCTTCAAAACCTTGAAAAAGGCAGGTCCTATGAAATGGACTCCGGAAGCGGAGGCTGCGCTGCAAGACTTGAAAGGATACCTATCCTCCACTCCAATACTTGTCGCACCTAAACCACAAGAGAAGTTGCTGCTGTACTTAGCGGCGACCAATCAAGTGGTTAGTGCTGCGTTAGTAGCGGAGAGGGAGGCGGATGAGGAACCCACATCCCTGGCAAGCGCGCCCAGCGACAAGCAGGGGGCTTCCCCGACAAGCTCTGGCCCCGACAAGGACAAGTCTGCGCAGGAACGAGAAGAAGTGCGAAAGAAGATGGTGCAGCGCCCAGTTTATTTTGTAAGTTCCCTCTTGCAGGGGGCTAGATCAAGATACTCTGGGGTGCAGAAGTTGCTTTTCGGCCTCCTCATGGCCTCGAGAAAGCTGCGCCATTACTTCCAAGCACATGAGATAACAGTGGTCACTCGCTTTTCGTTGAAGAGGATATTGGAAAATCCAGAGGCAACATGCAGGATCATCGAGTGGGCACTGGAGCTGTCAAGCTTTGGTCTCAAGTTTGAGAGTACTTCAACCATACAGAGCAGGGCTCTGGCAGAATTCATAGCGGAATGGACCCCAACACCGGATGAAGAAGTTCCAGAGACAAGCGTCCCCATCCAAGAAGCAAGCAAGGAGTGGATAATGTACTTTGATGGTGCCTTCTCGCTGCAAGGCGCCGGCGCTGGCGTGTTACCTATAGCGCCCACCGGAGAACACCTCAAGTATGTTGTTCAGATGCACTTTCCCAAGGAACAAGCGACAAACAATACTGCTGAGTATGAAGGACTGCTTGCCGGCCTCAGGATCGCGGCCGAGCTTGGGATCAAGAAGTTGATTGTGCGGGGAGATTCACAATTGGTGGTCCGACAAGTGAACAAAAGCTATCAGAGTCCCTTGATGGAAGCTTATGTCGATGAAGTGAGGAAGCTTGAAGAACACTTTGAGGGTTTGCAGATGGAGCACGTCCCGAGAGCTCAGAATGATATTGCAGATAACCTCTCAAAGTGTGCTGCAATGAAGTTACCTGTGGAACCAGGGATCTTCGTGCTCAAGCTAACTCAGCCATCCGTCACACCATCAGTTGGGCTAAACAAGAAGAGGAAGTTGGTCTCCGGCGACTACTTGCCGGCGGATCTTCCTGAAGCCGCCGCCAAGGTCCCCAAGATCAACAATCAAGATGCTGAGGAACAGTCTGCTCCTGCTGACCCAAGGGTCTGTACAGTTGAAGCAGGCGTTCCCGACAAGCCTTGCCCCGGCAGGCTTGTCGGGGAACCCTCAGCTCCGGCAGAACCGCAGGTTCTTGCCGTAGAAGCTGAGGTTCCCGCAGCGGCCCTAATGCCTTTAGTCCTTGTTGTCGAGCCTCAGGCTCCAACATGGGCGCAGCAAATCGTCCGTTTTCTTCAAACTGGAGAACTTCCCGAAGAACCAGAAGATATAGAGAAGATAACCAGGCAGTTAAGTATGTACCAGTTCGTCGACAACGAACTATACAGAAGAAGACTCAATGGTGTCAGATTAAAGTGCATTTCCCGGGAAGATGGACAGAAGCTGTTGGCAGAGATACACGGAGGCATATGTGGTCACCACATAGGCGCAAGAGCACTTGCCGGGAAGGCATTCCGACAAGGTTTCTTTTGGCCAGAAGCCCTCCAAGATGCGACTGCACAAGTAACCAAGTGTGAAGCGTGCCAGTTCCATGCCAAGAAAATTCACCAGCCAGCTCAAGCTCTCCAGACGACCCCTTTGTCCTGGCCCTTCTCGGTCTGGGGGCTCGATATCCTCGGCCCCTTTCCCCGCGCTGCCGGGGGCTTTGAGTACTTGTACGTTGCAATCGACAAGTTCACAAAGTGGCCAGAAGTAGAACCGGTGAGAAAGGTGACAGCACAGTCAGCAGTCAGGTTCTTCAGGTCAATTGTTTGCCGTTTCGGAATCCCTAACAGGATTATCACCGACAACGGCACACAGTTCACAAGCCGCACCTTCATGCAGTACACCCAAGACCTTGGCGCCAAGGTCTGCTTTGCTTCCGTTGCTCACCCAAGGAGCAATGGTCAAGCAGAGAGGGCCAATGCTGAAGTGCTGCGCAGGCTCAAGACAAGAACCTTCGACAGGCTGCACAAGTGTGGAAGAAACTGGATAGAGGAGTTGCCGGCGGCTCTTTGGTCAATCAGGACGACACCAAATCGAGCCACCGGACAGACACCCTTTGCTCTTGTCTATGGAGCAGAGGCAGTTCTCCCCACGGGACTCGTATACGGATCTCCTCGAGTGCTCGCTTATGACGAGCTCGAGCAAGAGCAACTGCGGCAAGATGATGCATTGCTCCTCGAGGAGGAACGTCTCCAGGCTGCTGTACGAGCTGCTCGATACCAGCAAGCCTTGCGTCGCTATCATAGCCGCAAGGTCAAAGCCAGGAGTCTCGAGGAAGGCGACCTTGTTCTTCGGCGTGTTCAGTCCGCCAAGAATTCCAACAAGTTGACGCCGAAGTGGGAAGGCCCTTATCGGGTGAGACAAGTCACAAGGCCCGGCGCTGTCCGCCTTGAGACCGAAGAAGGCTTACCGGTGAGCAACTCCTGGAACATAGAGCATCTTCGCAAGTTTCACCCATAAGGCGCGGTTGCCGTGATCCGTTCCGGCAACCACCTTTTGTACAAGTATCGCCGCTGTTGCATGTAAACCTATGTACAAAGCTGGACGCAGACCCCGTGCATCAGTAAAACTTTCGTGCTTCGCACCATTTGTCATTTCATGCTTTTCCTTGTACTTGCATATATCATCTGACATTTCGTGCAGCACACACTCTCGGTAAGCAGTAACAGGCCGCAAGGCTCCATACTCGTATTTTCTCCTCCTTTGCCTTTCTCTCTGGAACAGAAGGGCTGTCTTCTCGCGCACAAGTTTGCCGGGGGGGGGGGGGGGGGGGG
>LR738714.1:186414396-186467146 GCA_902687465.1 Secale cereale
GGGGGAGGAGGAGATAACAGTATGGACCAAGTGTTGTTCAAGAAAGAAAAGTCTTGCCAGGAAGCAAACAATCCAATGAAAGCTAAGTCACCAAAGTTTGAGCATTCAAATTTTCAAATTTTAGTTATTTTCCTTGAACAACCACACTTTGTATGGAAAACCTGTGCGCGAAGGAACCTACCCGTAGCTAGCCGCGCCCTTACTTTGTTTCGAGCACGCTCAACGGCTTAAGTGAGCTGCGACAAGTGTCGCGCCCTTACTTCGTTTTCGAGTTCGCTCAACAACGTAAGTGTGCTGCGACTAGCTGCGGCAAGGTTACTTGCCGACAAGGTCTTTGCTAGCAGGCTGCTAAGAGTCCCGCACTCGGCGCTCGCGGCGAGGGCCCCTTGCCGGCAAGTTTCCCTAAAAGCGTAGGGTGAAAAGCATACAAAGTGAAGGACCAAAAGCAAGGGAGATAACACTGCATTGATTACCCAAAATAAGAGTATATATTACGAAGATAGCTTGCCGCTGTTCTAATCAACTACTGCCTATGACTTAATTGGCAGCGGCAAAGGAAGCAAGAAGCCTAAGTCCTACGGTCTCCCTCGTCCCTCTGGATCTTGCCCACCTTGGCTACAATGTGGGCAACTTGGGCCTTCAACGCCTCATGATCAGCCTCGGGCGGCAAGGTGCGGAGGACATTGACGAGGTTGATGCCGGGGTTGCGGTAGACAATCTTCGACAGCACCCGCTCCATGGTGCCCACGCAGAGCCGGCGTGCCTCATCGGCCAGCTGCTCGGGGATCTTCTCCCGCAGCCGCGCAAGAGCCGGCGCCACTCCCCTGAAGAATAGACTCAGTTTGGCGCTGTGGGGGAGGTTCTCGTCGGGGGAGTACACGAGATGCTCCGCCCTCAGTGCCATCATTTCCATGTCTATGTTGGTGGCGGAGGAGACGAGGTCCTCGGTCCATCGCTCCACATTCTGCTGGAATTGGGTCTGCGAGACGGCGGTGCTTTCCAGCAGGGCCCTCTCAGCGCGGAGATCGTCCTTCAGCTTGGTCTCGCGGTCCCGGGCAGCGTCAAGCGAGTCAGTAAGGGTGGAGACCTTCAGCTCCAGATTAGCAATGGAGTCCTTGGCATCAGTGAGCTCTTTACCCTTATCGGAGAGGCGGATTTGCAACTCCGAGTTGGTGTGGGCATCCTTCTCCCGCTCCACGTTGAGCGCGGTGACCCTGTCTTCACTGGCCTTCAAGAACAGCTCCAACTGCGCTACTCTGGCCTCCAGCTCCTTCTTGGCGGTCTCTGCGGCAGCGGCAACATCCCTCGCCTCCCGCAGAGCCCCGCCAATTGCCTGCTCCTGAGCGGTGAGGTTGTCCTCGTGGCTGTCGAGGTCGACCTTCCGCTGGTTGAGCGCCCCTTCCCGCCGAGACAGCTCTTCGGCGGCCAGACGCTGCTGCTCCTCGACCTCGGCCTTTTCGAGGACGAATGCTTGCTGCGCCCCGGCAAGCTCCTCGCGCTCCTCCGCCAAGTTCCGGAGGGCCGCCTGGTTGGCGGCACGGAGCTCCGCGGCGCGCTTCTCCAGGTCAGCACCAGCCTTGGCAGCCAGAGCCTCCCGGGACTCCAACTTCGCCTACCAGGCCCGGTACAAGGCCAGGAGCCGGCGAAGGAGCCGCTCCTCTTCGGGCTCGTCGCTGCTGCCGGGCGCATCCACAACCTTCAGCCCGGCGGAGGCGAGAACCTCTCCGTCGAAGGTCTCTCCCTCTGCGGGCACCCTAGACGAGGACGCCCACGAGACTTGAATGAAGACCCCGTTGGCGGCCTCCAGGTAGACACCCGACCGCTCCGTGGAGGCGGAGGGGTCGGCGGCCGGTGCAGCGTCCGACGCTCCTGCAGCCTCCGGGCCAGCAGTGTGGTCGCCGGTCCCTTCCCCAGCCGCGGCGTCGGCGGCCGGGGCGGTCTCCTTGACGGCTGGCTCGTCGGCCCCAGCCATTCCCTCAGCGGTAGTGGCGTTGCCGCCATCGCCATGCACACCCTCCTCGGCGGTGGCCTCCGTCTCCATCAGCTCCGGGGCGGGAGGATCTAGTAGAAGAAAAAGAAAAGAAAGATCGTCAAGCAAATATCCAAAAAGAAGGATTCGGGAAGAAGAAGCTACAAGGCTTACCTTCGCGGACTTCCTCGACGACGGGGTCCCTCGCCGGGGAATTCTCCCTTGGCGGCGGAGTAGTAGACCTTGCTGGTGGAGGGCTGCTTGCGCCCTCCCTTGGCGGGGTGCTCGCCCTTGGCGGGGTACTCGCCCTTGGCGGAGTACCCACCCTTGGCAGAGCACCATCCCTCGCCGGGGAGCTCCTCCTTGGCGGGGAATGTGGAACAAGCGGCTCGTCGGGGGCAACCTCCTTGTGCTCCTGCGACTGCGGCTCCACTTCTGCACAAAACAATAAGACATCAGTACGAGCAATAACCTCGAGCGCACCCGTCAAGCAGAAAAATGGATACCAGACTTACACTGGGGGCTGCGCTGGGGGCTGCTCCTCGGAGCAGCAGGCTGATCCGGCAAGTCTGCCGCTGGCGCGTCTCCTGTCGCTGCGGCGGGCTCGTCGTCTTCGATCTCGACCACAGGGATCTTGGCCCTCTTCGCCATCCGCTGGGTCAAGGTCCTGGAAGCCAAAACAAGATCAAGATCAGAACCAAAGCAAGAGAAATCAAGACAAAATCAAAGGAAATGTAACTAGCAAGTACTTACTCTTCCTCCTCCTCTTCGTCGGAGCTGAGAGCGGAGAAGTCAAATCCCGCCTCGGCTGCTCTAGCTCGAGGAGCCGGAGGAGAAGGCTCCCTCGGGCGCTTGGCGGGCTCCGGAGCTGCGGGCTGCGAAGACCCAGCACCGGTCGTCGCCGAGGTCCGGGGAGCAGAAGGTACCCCGGAGTCACTCCGGGAAGACCCCCCCTCCGCTTGTCGCTCGAGCACGGGGCGCCTCCTTGGCGACCTTGCTCGTCGTGGCGGCACGCGTCGCCCGGCGCTGCGGTCGTTGCTGAGGCGCCGGCGGCCTCGCCGTCTTGACGGCCTTGCGGAGGCGCTTCTTCGGTTGCGGCGGAGGGCTTGGGCTTGGTGGTGGCGGAGAGTTCTCCGAGGACGAGGAGGCGTCGTCGTCAAGATTCAAGGATCCGCCGGAGTCTTCATCGGAATCACCGGACTCGGCCTCCTCCTCCTCCTCCTCGGCAGGCCCGCTGGACTCGGTTCCTTGCCCGGCAGCCTCGCCAATCCCGGCAGGCTCCCCGGTAGGCTCCCCGGCAAACTCCTCGGGCGTGATCTGCAGTAGCTTGAGGATCTCCTCCTCCTCGGCCTGGCTCACCACGTCCGCCGCCTCCGCTTCATCAACGGTGTATCCAAACTCGCCTGCCGCTGCTGCCGCGGCGGCCTCCTCCATCCTAGAGGCAATGTACGCCACGTCCCGCGCGGTGGTCTCCCGGGTGAGACCTTTCCTCTCATCGGCGTTGCGTGGTTTTTCAACCAAGTTGTCGAAGAAGGCTTGCACGGTCTCCGCCGAGGGCTCCAGCCAAGTGGGGACGACCCCGTGGGAGTCGCACTCCGGCATTGCCGCGCGGATGTCACTCAGGGCGGTGTTGTTGCACAAAGGGAATACTCCGGTCGATGGCTTGAACCAATCCGGGTGCTTGGGGTCGTGTTTGAACAGTTCCCGGACCATCCCCTTCAGCTCCAGGACAGTGAAGTTGTAGTTCAACCCGGGGCGCAGCCTCATGCGGTGTGCCGCGTTGCCGAACTCCCACGCAGGCCTCTTCCTTTCCTGCAGAGGGGCGATGCGGCAGCGGAGGAAATCGGCTCCAACTTCTCCCACAGTCAGATTTGCGGCCCGGAGACGAAGAATCCTAGTTAAGGCGATCTGCAGCTTGTCGTCCTCCGGGGCCAAGTCACTCCAATCCTTGCCGCGCACTATGGCAGTCTGGCGCGGCAAGGTTCTGCCGGGGATACTTCCCTCCGGGAGGGGGAAATCGTCACCGTCGTCATCACCAACAACTCTCCCATCTTGGGGAGGGCTATCTTCATCAACATCTTCACCAGCACCATCTCCTCTCAAACCCTAGTTCATCTCTTGTATCCAATCTTTGTACCCAATCCTCAGATTGGCACCTGTGGGTTGCTAGTAGTGTTGATTACTCCTTGTAGTTGATGCTAGTTGGTTTACTTGGTGGAAGGTCATATGTTCAGATCCATTATGCATATTAATACCCCTCTGATCATGAACAATATTATGTCTTGTGAGTAGTTACTTTTGTTCACGAGGACATGGGAGAAGTCTTGCTATAAGTAGTCATGTGAATTTGGTCTTCGTTCGATATTTTGATGAGATGTATGTTGTCTGTCCTCTAGTGGTGTCATGTGAACATCAACTACATGACACTTCACCATTATCTGGGCCTAGAGGAAGGCATTGGGAAGTAATAAGTAGATGAGGGGTTGCTAGAGTGACAGAAGCTTAAACCCTAGTTTACGCGTTGCTTTGTAAGGGGCTGATTTGGATCCATATGTTTCATGCTATGGTTAGGTTTACCTTAATACTTCTTTTGTAGTTGTGGATGCTTGCATTAGAGGTTAATCATAAGTGGGAGGCTTGTCCAAGTAAGGACATCACCCAAGCACCGGTCCACCCAAATACCAAATTATCAAAGTACCGAACGCGAATCAGATGATCGTGATGAAAACTAGCTTGACGATAATTCCCATGTGTCCTCGGGAGCGCTTTCCTTTATATAAGAGTTTGTCCAGGCTTTTCCTTTGCTACAAAAAGGATTGGGCCACCTTGCTGCAGCTTATTTACTTTTACCTTTTGTCACTTGCTACCATTTACCCTATCACAAAACTATATGTTACTTATAATTTCAGTGCTTGCAGAAAACACCTTACTAAAAACCGCCTATCATTTCCTTCTGCTCCTCGTTGGGTCGACACTCTAACTTATCGAAAGGACTACGATAGACCCCCTACACTTGTGGGTCATCAAGACTCTTTTGTAGCACCGTTGCCGAGGAGTGAAGCGCCTTTGGTAAGGAAAAATTTATATAGTGTGCTGAAATTTATTGTCACTTGTTACTATGGTTCATCATCCTTTGAGGGGCTTGTTCGGGGTATCTTCACCCCGACCAAAAGAGAAAAGAGTTGCTCCTCAACCTACTGAAAATATTTTCTTTGAAATTCCTTCGGGTATGATAGAGAAACTGCTTGAAAATCCTTTTACACGAGATGGAACACTTTATCCCGATTTACACCTAATCTATGTGGATGAAGTTTGTGGATTATTTAAGCTTGCAGGTATGCCCGAGGATGTTATCAAGAAGAAGGTCTTCCCTTTATCTTTGAAGGGAGATGCATTGACATGGTTTAGGCTATGTGATGATATTGGATCATGGAACTATAATCGTCTAAAGCTGGAATTTCATCACAAGTTCTACCCTATGCACCAGGTTCATCATGATTGTGATTATATTTACAATTTTTGGCCTCGCGAAGGAGAAAGCATCGCTCAAGCTTGGGGGAGGCTTAAGTCAATGTTATATTCATGCCCCAATCATGAGCTCTCAAAAGAAATGATCATTCAAAATTTTTATGCTCGGCTTTCTCTCAAGAATCGCTCCATGCTCGATACTTCTTGTTCTGGCTCTTTTATGATGAAGACTGTTGAATTCAAATGGGACTTATTGGAAAGAATTAAACACAACTCTGAGGATTGGGATCTTGACAAAGGTAAGGAGTCAGGTATGACCCCTAAGTTTGATTGTGTTAAAGCCTTTATGGATACCGATGTTTTTCGTGAGTTTAGCACTAAATATGGACTTGACTCTGAGATAGTAGCTTCTTTCTGTGAATCATTTGCTACTCATGTTGATCTCCCCAAGGAGAAGTGGTTTAAATACCATCCCCCTATTGAAGTAAAAGTAGTTGAGCCTGTTAAAGTTGAAGAAAAGACTATCACTTATAATGTTGATCCTATTATTCCTACTTCTTATATTGAGAAACCACCTTTCTCTGTTAGGATAATGGATCATGCTCAAGCTTCAACTGTAGTTCGTAAGAGAAATACTAAAACACCTACACCCCCTGAGCAAATTAAAGTTGAACCTAGTGTTGCTATGGTTAAAGATCTCTTGGTAGAAGATTTAGATGGACATGTTATTTACCTCCAAGAAGAGTCTGCTAGAATAGCCAAACCCAATGCTAGGAATAAACATAGACCTATTGTAGGCTTGCCTGTTATCTCTGTTAAGATAGGAGATCATTGCTATCATGGTTTATGTGACGTAGGTGCTAGTGCGAGTATTATCCCTCTTACCTTATATCAAGAAATTATGCATGATATTGCACCTGTTGAGTTAGAAGGGATTGATGTTACTATTAAGCTTGCTAATAGAGACACTATTTCACCAGTTGGGATTGTTAGAGATGTTGAGGGTTTGTGTGGGAAGGTTAAATACCCTGCTAATTTTCTTATTCTTAGTTCCCCACAAGATAAATTCTGTCCCATTATATTTGGTAGACCCTTCTTGAATACTGTTAATGCTAAGATATACTGCGTGAAGGATATTGTTACTGTTGGGTTAGGGGATATGTCTCATGATTTTAACTTTGCTTAATTTCGTAGACAACCCCTTGATAAAGAACTACCTAGTAAGGATGAAATTATTGGTCTTGCTTCTATTGCTGTGCCTCCTAATGATCCTTTAGAACAATACTTGCTAGACCATGAAAATGATATGCATATGAATGAGAGAAGGGAAATAGATGAACTATTCTTTAATCAGGGACCCGTATTGAAAAATAACTTGCCTGTTGAAATCCTAGGGGATCCTCCTCCACCCAAGGGTGATCCCGTGTTCGAGCTTAAACCTTTACCTGATAATCTTAAGTATGTTTATCTTGATGAAAAGAAGATATATCTTGTTATTATTAGTGCTAACCTTTCAGAGCGGGAAGAAGAAAAATTATTGAAAACTCTGAAGAAGCACTGTGCTGCTATCGGATATACTCTGGATGATCTTAAGGGCATTAGTCCCACTTTATGCCAACACAAGATAAAATTGGAAGAAAATGCTAAACCGGTTATTGATCATCAGCGATGGTTAAATCCTAAGATGAAAGAAGTGGTAAGTAAGGAAATACTAAAGCTTCTAGAGGCAGGTATTATCTATCCAGTTGCTGATAGCCAGTGGGTAAGTCCTGTCCATTGTGTCCCTAAGAAGGGAGGTATGACTGTTGTTCCTAATGATAAAGATGAATTGACCCCGCAAAGAATAGTTACATGTTATAGGATGGTAATTGATTTCCATAAGTTAAATAAAGCTACTAAGAAAGATCATTACCCCTTGCCATTTATTGATCAAATGCTAGAAAGGTTATCCAAACATACTCATTTTTGCTTTCTAGATGGTTATTCTGGTTTCTCTCAAATACCTGTGTCAAAAGGGGATCAAGAAAAGACCACTTCTACTTGTCCTTTCAGTACATTTGCTTATAGACGTATGCCTTTTGGTTTATGTAATGCACCTTCTACCTTTCAAAGATGCATGATGGCTATATTCTCTGATTTTTGTGAAAAGATTGTTGAGGTGTTCATGGATGATTTCTCCATTTACGGAACTTCTTTTGATGATTGCTTAAGCAAACTTGATCGAGTTTTGCAGAGATGTGAAGACACTAATCTTGTCTTGAATTGGGAGAAGTGCCACTTTATGGTTAATGAAGGCATTGTCTTGGGACATAAAATTTCTGAAAGAGGTATTGAAGTTGACAAAGCTAGAGTGGATGCTATTGGAAAGATGCCGTGCCCCAAGGACATCAAAGGTATACAAAGTTTCCTTGGTCATGCCGGGTTTTATAGGAGGTTCATTAAGGACTTCTCCAAAATCTCCAGGCCTCTGACCAATCTCTTACAAAAAGATATCCCTTTTGTATTTGATGATGATTGTCTAGAAGCATTTGAAATACTTAAGAAAGCATTGATCTCTGCACCTATTGTCCAGCCTCCTGACTGGAACTTACCCTTTGAGATTATGTGCGATGCTAGTGATTATGCTGTAGGTGCTGTGCTAGGGCAAAGAGTTGATAAGAAATTAAATGTTATCCAGTATGGTAGTAAAACTCTAGATAGTGCCCAGAGAAATTATGCTACTACTGAGAAAGAATTTTTAGCAGTTGTATTTGCTTGTGATAAGTTTAGACCCTATATTGTTGATTCTAAAGTAACTATTCACACTGATCATGCTGCTATCAAATAGCTTATGGAAAAGAAAGATGCTAAACCTAGACTTATTAGATGGGTTCTCTTGCTACAAGAATTTGACTTGCATATTATTGATAAAAAGGGAGCTGAGAACCCCGTTGCAGACAACCTGTCTAGGTTAGAGAATATACTTGATGACCCACAACCTATTGATGATAGCTTTCCTGATGAACAATTAGCTGTCATAAATACTTCTTGTACTGCTCCATGGTATGCTGATTATGCTAATTATATTGTTGCTAAGTTTATACCTCCTAGCTTCACATACCAGCAAAAGAAAAAGTTCTTCTATGATTTGAGACTTTACTTCTGGGATGACCCACATCTTTAGAAAGAAGGAGTAGATAGTATTATTAGACGTTGTGTACCCGAGCATGAACAGGAACAGATCCTACGCAAGTGCCACTCCGAAGCTTATGGAGGACACCGTGCGGGAGATAGAACTGCACACAAGGTATTGCAATCCGGTTTTTATTGGCCTACTCTCTTCAAGGGTGCCCGTAAGTTTGTCTTATCTTGTGATGAATGTCAAAGAATTGGTAATATCAGTAGATGTCAAGAAATGCCGATGAATTATTCACTTGTTATTGAACCATTTGATGTTTGGGGCTTTGATTATATGGGACCGTTTCCTGCCTCTAATGGATACACACATATTTTAGTTGCTGTTGATTACGTTACTAAGTGGGTAGAAGCTATTCCAACTAGTAGTGCTGATCAGAACACCTCTATTAAGATGCTTAAAGAAGTTATTTTCCCAAGGTTTGGAGTCCCTGGATACTTAATGACTTATGGTCGTTCACACTTTATTCATGGTGCTTTTCGTAAAATGCTTGCTAAATATGATGTGAGTAATAGAATTGCATCCCCTTATCACCCACGGACTAGTGGTCAAGTAGAACTAAGTAATAGAGAGTTGAAATTAATTTTGCAAAAGACAATTAATAGGTCTAGAAAGAATTGGTCCAAGGAACTTGATGATGCATTATGGGCCTATAGAACTGCTTATAAAAATCCTATGGGTATGTCTCCATATAAAATGGTTTATGGAAAGCTTGTCACTTACCTCTTGAGCTAGAACATAAGGCATATTGGGCTATTAAAGAGCTCAATTATGATTTCAAACTTGCCGGTGGGAAGAGGTTATTTGACATTAGCTCTCTTGATGAATGGAGAACCAAAGCCTATGAGAATGCCAAGCTGTTTAAAGAAAAAGTTAAAAGATGGCATGACAAAAGGATACAAAAGCGTGAGTTTAATGTAGGTGATTATGTCTTGCTATACAACTCTCGTTTAAGATTTTTTGCAGGAAAGCTTCTCTCCAAGTGGGAAGGACCTTACGTTATCGAGGAGGTCTATCGTTCCGGTGCCATAAAAATCAACAACTTCGAAGGCACAAATCCGAAGGTGGTGAACGGTCAAAGAATCAAACATTATATCTCAGGTAATCCTGTAAATGTTGAAACCAATGCTATTGAAACCGTAACCCCGGAGGAATACCTAAGGGATACTTTCCAGAATGATTCAGCCTCCGAAAAGGAAGAGGTATGTGATACGGTAAGTAAACCGACTCCAAAACAGTTCGAAAGGCAATTTATCTCCGTTTTGGAATATTTAGAAAAATAGAAAAATAAGTAGCAGTCCGAAAGAGACACGAGCCGTCCACGAGGGTGGAGGGCGCGCCCCCTTCCCTGGGGCGCCTCCCTGCCTCGTGGGCAGCTCGTGTGCCTCCCGGACTCCGATCTCTTGTATGTTACTCTTTTTGGTCGGTAAAAAATCATTATATAAACTCCCGAAGGTTTTAACCTCTGTATCACGCAAAAATCCTCTGTTTTCGTTTCGAGGTGCTGTTTTTGACAGATCTAGATCATCATGGCATCCTCCAACATCCCCAAGGACAAGTTCTTCGAGAAGGTTATCAACCCCTACCTTGCGGAGGTGCTGCATCACCCTAAAACCATGGAGTTGCATGAGGGGGTGCTACACATCCGTGATGTTGAGGGGCCAAGGAGGACCGGAAGCGTGGAGACAAGACTCGAAGCAATAGAGCAGCAAGTTTTCAAGTGCCAAGGTATGGTGGAACGAGGACTCAACGCCAACCACATGATGATCTCGGAGCTCGCCAACAACCTCAAGCTGGACTCAAGGATCTTCGGGGAAGCTATCTCCAATCTTCAAGAGAATATCGATCACTTTCAAGCCTAGATCTATGACCTGCAAAACTAAAACTGTGAGTATGAATATAGATTCAAGAAGATAAGTTTGGCTGCAGATTTGAGTATCCCGGAGATTCGATCATCCTTCTACGATGGTGAGCCCATGCCTTGGAAGGTGGACGACAAGCCTACATCATCAACAACTCCTACATCACCACCCCCAAAGAAGGAGACATAATCATATGGGTATGGGCACTCCCCTTGGCAACTGCCCAGCTTGGGGGAGTGACCCCGGTATCGTATCACCATCACTCCTATCTTTACCGTTTTTCTTAGTTCGATCCTTTTGGTAGTATCTTGATATAGTAGAATAAAGTTAGCATGATCTAGTTGTGAGCTTTTGCCTTATGATCTTTACCCATTGTAATCGAGTCCTTGAGCTATATAATAAAGATTAGTGTTGAGTCAAGGGCTTCTCCTCACTTTGGTCATGATTAAAAAAGAAATAAAACATAAAGAGTATCCAAGAGATCATATTGATCTTATAGGAAGTAATGACTTCACATATAAAGAGTATGATGAATAAAAGTTGTTGGGAGTTGACAAACATAGTTTTGGTCATCGTTGCAATTAATAGGAAGTAATAAAGGAAGAGAGACTTCACATACAAATATACTATCTTGGACATCTTTTATGATTGTGATCACTCATTAAAGTATGACATGCTAAAGAGTTGATGTTGGACAAGGAAGACAACATAATGGGTTATGTTTTCCTATATCCGAAATAAAGTATATCGTCATGGATCATCCAACATGTTGAGCTTGCCTTTCCCCCTCATGCTAGCCAAAAATCCTCGCACCAAGTAGAGATACTACTTATGCTTCCATACATCCTTAAACCTAGTTTTGCCATGAGAGTCCACCATACCTACCTATGGATTGAGAAAGATCCTTCCAAGTAAGTTGTCATGTTGCAAACTCGCTAAAATATGTATGATTTATTAGTGTGGAGGAAATTAGCTTTATACGATCTTGTGATATGGAAGTAATAAAAGCGATGGACTGCATAATAAAGGTCCTTATCACAAGTGGCAATATAAAGTGACATTCTTCTGTGCTAAGACTTTGTGCATCCGACCATAAAAACACATGACAACCTCTGCTTCCCTCTGCGAAGGGCCTATCTATTATTCTTGCCTTATAAGAGTCAAGGTGAAATTCACCTTTCCTTTTTACATTTTAGCCTTTGGCAAGCACATTGTGTTGGAAAGATCCTGACATATATACCCACTTGGATGTAAGTTTTCATGATTTATTACTGTTGACATTACCCTTGAGGTAAAAGGTTGGGAGGCAAAACCATAAGCCCCTATCTTTCTCTGTGTCCGATTAGAACTCCATAAACATAAGTATTGCATGAGTGTGAGCAATTGTGAAATATTATATGATAGTTGAGTATGTAGGCTTGCTGAAAAGCTCTTATATTGACTCTTTCCGATGTTACGATAAATTGCAATTGCTTCAATGACCGAGATCAAAGTTTGTTAGTTTTCAGTGAAGTTTATGATTCATTCTTGATATGGTGAATGAATTGTTACTTTAGCATAAGAATCATATGACAATATATATATATGTTGCTGTTATAAGAATGATCATGATGCCCTCACGTCCGTATTTTGTTTTTATCGACACCTCTATCTCTAAACATGTGGACATATTTTTCGATATCAGCTTTAGCTTGAGGACAAGCGAGGTCCAAGCTTGGGGGAGTTGATACGTCCATTTTGCATCATGCTTATATGTTGATATTTATTGCATTATGGGCTATTATTACACGTTATGTCACAATACTTATGCCTTTTCTCTCTTATTTTACAAGGTTTACATGAAGAGGGAGAATGCCAGCAGCTGGAATTCTGGGCTAAAAAAGGAGCAAACTCTGGAAACCTATTCTGCACAACTCCAAAAGCCCCGAAACTCCACAGAACTACATTTCAGAAAATATAAAAAATATCCGGCGAATGAAGATCACGAGGGGGCCGCCTGCTGTCCACGAGGGTGCGGGGCGCGCCCCCCTCTCTGGGCGCGCCTCCCTGTCTCGTGGGCCAACCAACGGCCCCCCGATGCCCATCTTTTCCTATATGAGGTGTTTTGACCTGTAAAAAATCATAAGTAGGCTTTCGGGACCAGATGCCGCCGTCTCGAGGCGGAACCGAAGCGGAAACCAATCTTGGGCTCCGACAGAGTTGTTCTACCGGGGATACTTCCCTCCGGGAGGGGGAAATCGTCACCGCCATCATCACCAACAACTCTCCCATCTTGGGGAGGGCTATCTTCATCAACATCTTCACCAGCACCATCTCCTCTCAAACCCTAGCTCATCTCTTGTATCCAATCTTTGTACCCAAACCTCAGATTGGTACCAGTGGGTTGCTAATAGTGTTGATTACTCCTTGTAGTTGATGCTAGCTGGTTTACTTGGTGGAAGATCATATGTTCAGATCCGTTATGCATATTAATACCCCTCTGATCATGAATAATATTATGTCTTGTGAGTAGTTACTTTTGTTCCTGAGGACATGGGAGAAGTCTTGCTATAAGTAGTCATGTGAATTTGGTCTTCGTTCGATATTTTGATGAGATGTATGTTGTCTCTCCTCTAGTGGTGTCAATGTGAACATCGACTACATGACACTTCACCATTACTTGGGACTAGAGGAAGGCATTGGGAAGTAATAAGTAGATGATGGGTTGCTAGAGTGACAGAAGCTTAAACCCTAGTTTATGTGTTGCTTCGTAAGGGGCTGATTTGGATCCATATGTTTCATGCTATGGTTAGGTTTTGTAGGATCGAAAGTAAGTCTAGAGGGGGGGTGATTAGACTACTTGACAAAATAAAAAATCTGCCTTTAGATCATGCAATGTTTTTGGCAGTTTCACAATTAAGATCAATTCAAGTAACACCCTACACATGCAATTCTAGAGTATATGCAGCGGAAAGTAAATTGCACATGTAAAAGAGAGGTGGAGAAGATCAAACGCAGTTTGGTGACACGGAGATTTTTGTCGTGGTTCCGATAGGTGGTGCTATCGTACATCCACGTTGATGGAGACTTCAACCCACGGAGGGTAACGGCTGCGCGAGTCCACGGAGGGCTCCACCCACGAAGGGTCCACGAAGAAGCAACCTTGTCTATTCCATCACGGCCTACGCCCACGGAGGACTAGCCTTACTCGGGGTAGATCTTCACGAAGTAGGCGATCTCCTTGCCCTTACAAACTTCTTGGTTCAACTCCACATCATCAAGACGGAGGCTCCCAAGCGACACCTAACCAATCTAGGAGACACCACCCCCCAAAAGGTAATAGACGGTGTTGATGATGATGAACTCCTTGCTCTTGTGCTTCAGATGATAAACTCCCCAACACTCAACTCTCCTCACTGATATGGCTGTGGTGGAAGAAAGATTTGAGTGGAAAGCAACTTGGGAAGGCTAGAGATCAAGTTTCATATGGTAGGAATGGAATGGCTTGATCTCAACACAAGGGTAGGTGGTTCACTTCTCAGAAAGTGTATGGTAGAAGTGGTGGTACTTTCTGATGGCTCTCCTCACGAATGAGGAGGGGGTGGAGGGGTATATATAGCCTCCACACAAAATCCAACCGTTACACACACATTTGACCAATCTCGGTCAGACCGAAGTGAAAACTTGGTTAGACCGAAAGTTCAAATATAGTGAACGTTGGGATTTTCGGTGGGACCGAAAATACCATCTCGGTGAGACCGAAGTGAGTCAAAGGTTAGGGTTTGCCATCTCGGTGAGACCGAAAATATAAACTCGGATATTCCGAATTGATGTCAACTGATCACAGAAGGTTGGCAGCCCTTTTTCGGTGAGACCGAAACTCAGAATCGGTTTGACCGAGAAGCTAGGGTTTGGAGAAACAACTGAAGAGGTTCATCTCGGTGGGACTGAGTTGGAGAAATCGGTGTGACCGAGATGTTAGGGTTTGTGATAAGTAGTGAATAGTGCTGATAGTTGAGGGAGTTAGATCACCAAGCACTTGAGCAACAAGAACATTAACACAACCTCATCCCCTTTTAATAGTATTGGCTTTTCCTATGGACTCAATGTGATCTTTGATCACTAAACCAAAGATGGAGTCTTGAGCTTTTGCCAATGCTTGTCTTAGCATTTTGAGGGGTCCACTTCTTCAGACATTTCCATACCCATATCATCGAACTTCTCTGAAATGATTCTCAAGATAATATTAGTTCAATGATATATATGTTGTTATTAATTACCAAAACCACCCGGGGATTAGTTGCACTTTCAATCTCCCCCTTTTTGGTAATTGATGACAACATATAGATCAAAGCTTCGACAAAAGATATAATCAATGAATAACATCGTCGCTTTGAGAAGTATGTGATAAACAAGAGCTCCCCCTAAATTTGTGCATTATTTAAAATTTGCGTTTGAATGCAAATGCACAATCGATTAGGATTATGGGTCACTCTTCCATGTCACATACATCTTGGTGGAGCGCACAAAATGATAAGAATGAATAACATGCACTTAATCACCAAGACAAAAGTAAATAGCCATACAATAAGGAATAGCACATGATAAGCAATAAGCACACATTAAAGCATAGTATGACTAAGCACTCATTAAGGTAGCATCAAACGTAGTAGCAAGCACACTTAAAGTATCTGGAACCAAAAGAAACCAAAGTATCTCAAGGAAAACCGGCAAAAGAACGAAAAGACGAAAGAGCACTCTCTCTCTCGAAGCCCTATGATCTATAACAATTTCTCCCCCTTTGGCAACAAGTTACCAAAAAGTTCGAAAAGGTATAGAGCTAAACGTCACTGCAGGCTCGGCTGGCGGCTCCCGTCTGGGTCGATGTCGGTGTAGAGATGGCTGCATCGGCGAAGACTTCTGCTGATGTCTGCGCTGGAGGAGTGGATGCTGGAGCTGAAGGAACTGCTGGAGCTGTAGCTGGTGCTGAAGTGGTAGCCCTGGAGTCTGTCACTGGGATAGCTGCAGACCTGGATCCTCTGGGAACCGGAGCAGTCTGGCGATGAGAGTCCTGGACTAGATCATCCTGCATAAGCTCTGCTCTCTCCTGCCTAGTCTCCTCCATGTCTGCCTCAAGCTTGTTGACAGACACCTGAATCTCAGTCAGCTTCACGTCCAGAGCGTGGATCTTGTCCTCGACAATCCTCTCAAGGCTCTCCTGAGATTGCTCAATGCTGGCCAGGCGTTGTTCAATTCTCCGGGTTGCTTCAAGAATCTGATCTCCGAAGCTCTTTGGCTTAGCTGCTGCTGCTGCTGCCTCTTTGTCAGCTTTGGCTTTCTTCGCAGCTTCAATCTTGGCTTGCCCTTCAACTGAGGTGGGATCCTCTTCATCCATCACAACTACGTTGTCCTCATGCTCTGGCTGCAGTGGCAAGTGCTTCCTATCCAACATGAATTTGCCCGTGCCAAACTTGGCGTTGATAAGCATCTGTATCTGTGGTGCAAACCCACACGACCTCTTCTGGTCAGCTGCAGTCCTCTTGATGGTCTCTACCATCAAGTCCATCACCTTAAAAGGTGCCTTCTCATCGAGAATGTGCAGCATGTTGATAGAATAGCCTCGTATCATCCGGTGGTCACCTGACTTAGGCATCAAAGTATGCCTCAGGATAGTGTTAGTGGTGGTCAGACCTGCCTGGAGATAATACACTGAGCCGAGTTTCCATCCCTCCAAATCAGCAGCTGGGATCTCCTTGTACATATTCTTCATGGAATCATGACTCTTCTTAGGAATCCCATAGACATCAATGTCGTCCTCTCTCTGCACTGGAGCGTTCAGAAGTTCTGCCCATTCTGCAACAGTTGAAGAAAACCTTTGACCTTCAGTCATCCAGGTGATCTTGCCATCAGGATAGAAATGGGCTGTGGCATAGAACTGCATGATCATCTCGTCATTCCAGGCTGTCAGTTCTTGACCCACAAAGTCAGCAACTCCACATGCAGTAAAGCTCTCATGCACATGGGGAAAGAAGTCCCGATGCTCTCTGCTGTCAATATACTTCCAGTCGACATACCTGGTGTCAGCAACAATGGGCTTCTTATCCATTAGCACGGTCTCATAGAAATCCTGCTGCTCTCTGGTGTGGAATCTGGGGTCCACAGCAGTCCTTCTTCTTACGGCATATGGATCAGATTGTCTCCATAGCCTGAGACCTTTGTCCTTTCTTGCCTTCATATCCTCAGCTTGAGGATGAGCATCATTGTGGAGTGGCAACTTTGGACGGAGCTTGAGCAACACATGCTCTTCATCTGACTCAGAAGGTGGCATCTCACCTTTGTTCTTCTCAGAAGCTGGAATGCTTCTGGTTGTTCTCTTGGGCTTGGCTGGAGCTGCCTTAGCTTGAGCAGGCTTCTTGGGCTTGGAGGAGGCTTGAGCCCGAATAGCATCACCCATGAACTTAGCTTTCTGAGGAGGAGGCTGGGGTGCATCTTCTTCTTCTTCTTCTTCAGCAACCTCTTGAGGTTCAGCATATACAACTCTCTTCCTTTTGGAAGTCTTCTTCACCTTGCTTGGAGCTGGCTCTTCCAAGTTGAGCTTCTTAGCAACTGCAGACTGCTTCACTTTGCTTGTGCCTTTCTTTGGCTGCTGCCCTTGGAGCTCTTTGGCAACCACTTGCCTCTTTGGCTTGGAGGTAACTTCCTCAGCAACAAAGTCGGAATCCTCATCATCAGACGTTCTCTTCTTCCTGGTTCTCGTAGCAGCAGGAGGCAGACCACTAGGGGTACTCCTCTCACCATCATCACTAGAGCTGCTAGCCTCAGGACTTGTACCTGCCTCTGGAATCTCAGCAAACGGTGATTCGGACCTGTTCTGGCTGTCACTGACATCTGACATGGCTGAAAGACCTGTGAATAGATAAGGTGTAGGCAGAGTAGAAGAGTTATCACAACTGCAGAAGTTTTTGAAAGAAAAATGAGTTCAAAAACTTAGTTTTGAGTTTTCACAGAATGTATTTCGGTCAAACCGATTTCAAGTTTCGGTGTAACCGAAGTGTTCAACAGAACCTACACACCACTTTCGGTCAGACCGAAATGGGTTTCGGTCCTACCGAAAACTTAGGGTTTCACAGAAACTTTAATTCGGACATTCCGATTTTCACAACTCGGTCAGACCGAACTATGTAGTGCAATGGTCAGAGACCAAATCGGTCAGTCCGAGTTTCAGGAATCGGCTTCACCGAGATGCATTCCGTGGAAACCTAAACCTAAGAATTTTCCTCGAAACTAAACGATCTGAACAATGTATTGGGATCATATCAAACGTGGATTGAATCAGGGCAGTCCTATCATGCAAGAATCAGAAGTGGAGCATGAAAGGGATCGGGACACACCCTAACTTGGTGGTGTCCCTCTACGGCGGCAACGGCGGAGAAGATTACCGTTGACGGCGGCGGAGACCTGCGGCGAGGGCGCACAGGCGACGAAGGCGACGATCCTTAGATCAGGGCGACGGCAGCAGGGGTCTTGGAGGGCGAACGGTTTGAAAGGAATAGATCACGCGCAGCCCTCAGTATATATAACCCCGTGCTGTCGGTGGGACCGAGTTGAAAAACTCGGTGTCACCGAGATGCATAATTGCAGTGCAGTTACGCATATCGGTCAGACCGAGATTTTGAACTCGGTTTCACCGAGATGAAACCTAGATCAATCTAAGTGTTTCGGTTGGACTGAGATTGAGAAACCGGTCAGACCGAAATGGACTTAGAAGGTTTTGGAAGTCAGCCTTAGACGAATCGGTGGTTCCGAGTGCTCCTCACTCGGACTGTCCGAAAAAGACTTGTTCAAAGTTGTGATATGAGCATGAAAAGAATTTTTGAGACAAGAAAGCATAGATAGCTAGGGAAGGTGCTTAGGCATTCTTGTCCATCCATTTGGCCAGAAGAAGAAACCAAAACAATCAAAACCACAAATGGATGTCCTTGAATGGATAAAATCATGCATTCAACATGCTCACACAATAAGATAGCAAATGAAATATGTGTCAAACATGCACAACCAATCACTCTAGCTACTAGCACACAATTTGTCGATGACTAGGTCATCTATATATGAGTATGTTGACTTAGGAGTCAAATGAGAACATTTGATCATAGGTCATACTCATCGTTTAAGCACAAGTGGGGTTACCACTTTTACATAAAGCATTTAAGTGTTCACATCATTAGAAGATGCTTTAGCTCAATTTTTTTAGAGCAAAGCTCCCCCTAGATGTGAGAACCCCTTTTAAAGGGTCAAACTAACCTTGGGTTGTCGTAGAAGACTTCATGTAGATGTTGAAGACGTGGATGCTCAATGTTGATGTAGATCATCATGAGTTAGGAGCAATCCTTTGAATTAGGGCACTTTCAATACCTACATGGGTTAGTCCCACAAGGAACAAACAAGAATATCCATAGACATAGAGTGAAGTACACAAAAGATGATGTCCATGAAAGCAATGATTACCTTGTCCCTTGACTTACCAACAAGAGGGTTTGTGACTCCATGAACAAGTGCATGATGTGGAAGTTGATTGCACAAGTTCTTGCCAAAATGAATATGAGTGAAGTTTGTTGGCGGAGTCACCCTCAAGAACCTACTAGTTCTTCTTCTTTGGGATCCACATCATCTTGATGGGAATCCTTGGTGTTGTAGTTGAGCTTGACGAAGTAGAACTTGATGTGTCCTTGGGAACCCACTTGACCATGGCTTGAGGTGCTTCAATGAATGCATCAATCTCCTCTTGAAGCTTGTCCTTGGCCTTTAGCTTGTGGTCTTGTGTTGGAAGGTCATCTTGAGCTTGTTCCACATTGGAAGAACTAGGATCATACTTCTCCTTTTGTGAAACAAACTGTGGAGTAGGGTATTGACCTTCTTCCCACTCAACACCTTTGGCGTTGAACTTTCGCTCAAAACCAATCCCTTGATTCTTCCGGTGTCTTCCTTGTTTGCGAACAATCTCCTCAAAGTTCTTGCTTCCGGCAAGACTCTTGTAGACACCTTTCTCTATGATTTCCTTCAATAGGCTATTTTCTTGCTCAAGTGTAACTTGGCTTGAAACATTGTTAGTGGAATCAAGAGAACTACTAGAAGCAACAATATTGGATTTAACATTGTTATTGTTACTACTAGAGGAAGAATTTTTCTTATGCTTGTCATGCTTAGTCTTAATAGGTGGCAAGAAATTAGACAAGAGAAGTCGTTTGGCAAGATACGAAGAACTCTTCTTTCGAAGATCGTCATTGATCGCTTTTAGAAACTCATGTTCTTGCTCTAGAGTGAGCTTCTCGAAGCGTAGCTTCTCATGAGATCTTAGGAGCTCTCTATGATCTTCTTGAGTTGTTTCATGAGCTAACTTAAGAGTGTTTAGTTCTTTAGTTAGACGCTCAATCTCCTTCATAGCATTGTCATTCGACTCTTCTCGACTATAAAGACTACTAGCATTTTCATCATTACTAAGCTCACTAGATTTATCATGCAAGAGCTCATCTTCACCAAGTAAGTCATCCTCATCACTATCAAAGTCAATGAATTCAGGGTGTGTTACCTTGGGGCCTTTAGCCACGAAGCATCTTCCAATTCCCTCATTTGGTGAATCAAATAAGTCGTAGGAGTTGGAGTTGGAGGATACGAGTGCAAGTCCGGCAACACCTTCATCTTGACTATAGTCGGAGTCGGAGTGATAGCTTCCATCGGATTGACTGTCAGAGTCGGAGCCGGAGACCCATTCACCAACATGAGCTTGATGTCTTCTTCTTGTGTAGCTCCTTGATGACTTGTCTTTCCTCTCCGAATCCTTGCTTCTCCGAGAAGGTCTTCGTTCATAACGATCATCTCTACTCCTTCTCTCTCTCCGAGGTGACTCATCTCTTGCTCTTCTTCTTGGAGATTCTTCTCTTCTCTTGTGGGGAGCCGTACACTCATTTGAGAAGTGTCCGGGTCGTCCACAATTGTAGCAGTTTCGATCACGACTAGAAGATCTCTTTCCATCATATGATCTAGACTTTGAGCTTCTTTCTTTGCCTCTATTCTTGTAGAATTTGTTGAAGTTCTTGACCATTAGGCTTATGTCTTCATTGGAAATTTGCTTGTCACTTGAGGTAGTAGGAGCATCACTTGTAGCTTTGTAAGCACCACTTGACTTGTTGTGAAGCTCTTCCTTATCCTTAAGTGTCATCTCATGAGCAACAATCCTTCCAATGACTTCAGTTGGCTTGAGAGTCTTGTAGTTTGGCATCATTTGGATCAAAGTGCACACGGTGTCATACTTTCCATCCAAAGCTCTGAGAATCTTCTTAATGATGAATCGGTCGGTCATTTCTTCGCTTCCTAAGCCTGCAATCTCATTTGTGATGAGAGCAAGCCTAGAGTACATTTCAGCGACTCCTTCACCATCCTTCATCTTGAACTTGTCAAGTTGACCTTGAAGAATATCTAGCTTTGATTCCTTAACAGATTCAGTACCCTCGTGCATTTCAACCAAAGTATCCCAAATCTCTTTAGCATTTTCAAGACGGCTGATTTTGTTGAACTCTTCGGGACACAAGGCATTGAAGAGAATGTCACAAGCTTGAGCATTGTTTTGCAACATCTTCAATTCTTCGGGTGTAGCTTCGCGATCCGGAACTTTTCCATATTCAAAGAAGTCACCTTGCATACCAACACAAATAATGCCCCATGCGGCTGGGTTATGACCAAGAATATGCATTTTCATTTTATGCTTCCAACTAGCAAAATTTGTACCATCAAAGTAAGGACCTCTACGATAATTACCCTCACTAGACGCCATACTCTCCTAGGTTGTGAAACCAAGCTTATGGAGTCCAATGCAATGGAAACCAAGGCAATGGAGACCAAAGCTCTGATACCACTTGTAGGATCGAAAGTAAGTCTAGAGGGGGGGTGATTAGACTACTTGACAAAATAAAAAATCTGCCTTTAGATCATGCAATGTTTTTGGCAGTTTCACAATTAAGATCAATTCAAGTAACACCCTACACATGCAATTCTAGAGTATATGCAGCGGAAAGTAAATTGCACATGTAAAAGAGAGGTGGAGAAGATCAAACGCAGTTTGGTGACACGGAGATTTTTGTCGTGGTTCCGATAGGTGGTGCTATCGTACATCCACGTTGATGGAGACTTCAACCGACGGAGGGTAACGGCTGCGCGAGTCCACGGAGGGCTCCACCCACGAAGGGTCCACGAAGAAGCAACCTTGTCTATTCCATCACGGCCTACGCCCACGGAGGACTAGCCTTACTCGGGGTAGATCTTCACGAAGTAGGCGATCTCCTTGCCCTTACAAACTTCTTGGTTCAACTCCACATCATCAAGACGGAGGCTCCCAAGCGACACCTAACCAATCTAGGAGGCACCACCCCCCAAAAGGTAATAGACGGTGTTGATGATGATGAACTCCTTGCTCTTGTGCTTCAGATGATAAACTCCCCAACACTCAACTCTCCTCACTGATATGGCTGTGGTGGAAGAAAGATTTGAGTGGAAAGCAACTTGGGAAGGCTAGAGATCAAGTTTCATATGGTAGGAATGGAATGGCTTGATCTCAACACAAGGGTAGGTGGTTCACTTCTCAGAAAGTGTATGGTAGAAGTGGTGGTACTTTCTGATGGCTCTCCTCACGAATGAGGAGGGGCTGGAGGGGTATATATAGCCTCCACACAAAATCCAACCGTTACACACACATTTGACCAATCTCGGTCAGACCGAAGTGAAAACTCGGTTAGACCGAAAGTTCAAATATAGTGAACGTTGGGATTTTCGGTGGGACCGAAAATACCATCTCGGTGAGACCGAAGTGAGTCAAAGGTTAGGGTTTGCCATCTCGGTGAGACCGAAAATATAAACTCGGATATTCCGAATTTATGTCAACTGACCACAGAAGGTTGGCAGCCCTTTTTCGGTGGGACCGAAACTCAGAATCGGTTTGACCGAGAAGCTAGGGTTTGGAGAAACAACTGAAGTGGTTCATCTCGGTGGGACTGAGTTGGAGAAATCGGTGTGACCGAGATGTTAGGGTTTGTAGAAATAACTTCATCTCGGTGGGACTGAGTTGGATTGACCGAGATTACTTATGGGTGTGTGTTAAGTAGTGAATAGTGCTGATAGTTGAGGGAGTTAGATCACCAAGCACTTGAGCAACAAGAACATTAACACAACCTCATCCCCTTTTAATAGTATTGGCTTTTCCTATGGACTCAATGTGATCTTTGATCACTAAACCACAAATAGAGTCTTGAGCTTTTGCCAATGCTTGTCTTAGCGTTTTGAGGGGTCCACTTCTTCAGACATTTCCATACCCACATCATCGAACTTTTCTGAAATGATTCTCAAGAGAATATTAGTTCAATGATATATATGTTGTTATTAATTACCAAAACCACCCGGGGATTAGTTGCACTTTCAGGTTTACCTTAATACTTCTTTTGTAGTTGCGGATGCTTGCATTAGAGGTTAATCATAAGTGGGAGGCTTGTCCAAGTAAGGATAGCACCCAAGCAGCGGTCCACCCACATACCAAATTATCAAAGTACCGAACGCGAATCAGATGATCGTGATGAAAACTAGCTTGACGATAATTCCCATGTGTCCTCGGGAGCGCTTTCCTTTATATAAGAGTTTGTCCAGGCTTATCCTTTGCTACAAAAAGGATTAGGCCACCTTGCTGTAGCTTATTTACTTTTACCTTTTGTCACTTGCTACCATTTACCCTATCACAAAACTATCTGTTACTTATAATTTCAGTGCTTGCAGAAAACACCTTACTGAAAACCGCCTATCATTTCCTTCTGATTCTCATTGGGTTCGATACTCTTACTTATCGACAGTACTACGATAGATCCCCTACACTTGTGGGTCATCATTGATCTCAAGTCATTGGGTTCCTACCTCATGAACTACATAGCATCACCACATGTATCCATTTCCTACTCATGCAAAACTGTGAGGGTATAACTAATGCAAGTAAAACTGGGTATTGAAGAGCATGATCAAAGTGTGAACTTGCCTTGTACTGTTGACGTAAATTATTTGCACTCATAACTCGTGATAGATCTACTCGTCACACTCTGATCAATCTATCGTAAGCAATCATTAGTAACCACACATAAGCAATCATACAAAAGAATCGAAGAAAAGATCTCGAAAAGCTTCAAAAACAAGCAAATAACTCTTGCAATAGAGAACAATTTCTAACAGTACCAAAATAGAATGAATTTGGTCTTATCAGAAAGTTTAGGTCAAGAGCTTCGATTTGCAAAAAGAATCAACTCAAACGGAGTTACGAAACTCAGGTTATGACAAAAACAAGTTTAAATTCAAATCTGGTTGAATTCAAATTTTAAAAATTTCATAAATAAAATTGAGTTGGTTTACTGGATAGAGGAGATCATAACGAAGAAGTGGGCGTTGGTTTCGTTGGATGTGGACTAACGATTAAAAAGTTACGAAGTTTAAAGATGAGGGGCTAAAATGTAAATAAACTAATTGCATCTAGGTCCATGGCCGAAATCAAAACAGAAAAAGAAAAATCTATCGAACGAACGTTCATTAACAGAGACTAAAGAACGAAAATGTTCGTTACAAAAACGTTCGTTACAAAAACTAAACGAACGATCGTTCGCTAAATAAACTATCCTAAATAATAAACCGGGTTTAGAAGGAAAAACCGAAAATGAAAAAAACCGGGCCGGGGTTATACCGGTTCGGCGGTTCGGCCGGGAAAATCGACTGGTCGCGGAGCGGGTCGGAGCGGATTGGTGGGTCGGGCGGACCGGGGTGACGGATCGAGTTTCGAGCTTCTGCGGCGACGGTGGACTCCGGCGGCGCGGACGAGCAGCGGCGGCGGCGCGGTGGCTGGCGGCGGGCTGAGGAGGGGAGCGAGGTGTGGACGAGGCGCGGGCGGCGAGCGGCGGCGCGGCACCGGCGGTGGAGATGCAGCGGCGGGGGCTATGCAATGCGAGGAGGAGAGAAACGGGGCGGCGGCAGTGGTATTTATGGATGGGAGGGGGAGGTGATGGGAGGGGGAGGTGGTGTCTTTGGGAAGGGGTCGGGGCGGCGAGGTGCCCGAAGGCGGCACGACGGCGGCGGTCGGCCGGACTCCAAAGGAGTCTTGGTCGAGGATGACGGGGAAGACGGCGGCTTACTGGGCCGCGGCCTGGCTGGGAGCTGGGCCGGCCCAGTTCGGTCGAGAAGAGTTTTTTTAACAAACAAACAATAATAATAATAAAAAAACTAAAAATGATATATATCATACTATATATAAAAAATTTCAGAAAAATATTTCCTACAACATGAACATTTTTCTAGAGTAAAATAAAATACAATAAAATTTAAATAAATCAAACAGTGCTTCTGGTTTATTTAAAAATCAAATAAACTATTTTAAAATGCCAAAATTATTTCAAAATTATTTTTCTCCAATTTTCTATTGTAGGGAATCATTTTACCCTATTTTACATATATTTTCTTTTTGGAGAAAAATAATTTGAATAAAACTCAAATAACTCAAATTTGAAAATGAGTTTCAAAATATTTCGAAAGAACTTCCAATTCATATTTCTTATAATTTGAAGAAGTCATTTTATCTTCTCTCATGAAAATCATTGAGTTGCATAAAGTTTCTGAATTTGCAATATTTTCAAATGGAATTTAATTCTTTCCAAAACCCTTTTCATTTATTTAAGTGGAAGAAGTCATATCATCTTCACTATAGGGTTTTGTGATGAAATATATTTGAATTCTTGGGGAACTTAAATGCAAAGTGAAAGTTTGGGAAAGTCATTTCATTCTCTCTCATATAACTTTCAAAATTTTCAAATTTCACTCAATTTCACACATCACATCACACAAGCAATCAAAACTATCTATTTAATTTAACATTCCAAAATTCAGAATTTTGGGATGTTACATCTCTGCTCGTGGAACATGCTCTGCTTGCAGACCGTCAAAACGCTCTTCCAACTTCCTCACTTCATCCACATAAGCTTCCATCAGCGGGCTCTGATAATCCTTGTTCACCTGCTTCACTATGAGTTGCGAATCCCCACAGACGATCAACTTTCTGATCCCAAGGTCTGCCGTGATCCTGAGACCGGCAAGCAGCCCCTCATACTATGCGGTGTTGTTTGTCAATCTCTCCCGGGGAAAACACATTTGGACTACATACTTGAGGTGCTCTCCGGTGGGCGCGACAAGCAGCACGCCAGAACCCGTGCCTTACAGCGAGAAAGCCCCATCAAAGTACATAATCTAGTTGCGGCTTGTTTCCTTGTCGGGGAGAGTGGTCTCTTGATGTCTACTACACAACCTTCTTCTTGTAGACATTGTTGGGCCTCCAAGTGCAGAGGTTTGTAGGACAGTAGCAAATTTCCCTCAAGTGGATGACCTAAGGTTTATCAATCCGTGGGAGGCGTAGGATGAAGATGGTCTCTCTCAAACAACCCTGCAACCAAATAACAAAGAGTCTCTTGTGTCCCCAACACACCCAATACAATGGTAAATTGTATAGGTCCACTAGTTCGGCGAAGATATGGTGATACAAGTGCAATATGGATGGTACATATAGATTTTTGTAAACTAAAAATATAAAAATAGCAAGGTAACTAAAGATAAAAGTGAGCATAAAGGTGTTGCAATGGTAGGAAACAAGGCGTAGGGTTCATACTTTCACTAGTGCAAGTTCTCTCAACAATAATAACATAACTAGATCATATAACTATCCCTCAACATTGTAATGCCCAGGATGCGACTATGTCTCCCACGTGTCGGGGCACGACTTAAAGACATATGCGCATTCTAGAATGATCGCAAGCGTGGTATCTTTGCACAACTCATGTAAAAGTTCAGGGATGAAAGTGTAAAAGATATTTGGCTTACACTCGCCACGTCACACAATGAATATAATAACATACATTCATCCAAATAACACAGGGTCCGACTACGGATGAAAACCAAACGAGAAAGATACCACGAACACAAGCCCGGATCACTCCTAGTAGGAACCACTACTGATCGTCGGGATACGATACATAGTAACGACTGCGTTCTTCATCGAACTCCCACTGAAGTTCAGATCCATCTCCTACATTGTTCTCAGCGGTACCCGCATCTGGTGTGTGTTGTAATCTGTGAGCCACAAGGACTCAACAATCCCATTCCCGGGTATCAAAACTACCGAAGCCTTAGGTGTGGAACATGTATTAAAGTGTTTGCGGCAAGCACTAAGCAACTAGCTTACGAGTTTAGAGAGAGATGAGAACAAGTGCCAACGGTCGCAAAGTTGATCAAGAAGTGATCCTAGCTACTCACGGTCAAACATAACCCAACCGTGTTCACTGCCCGGAGCCCTTCGGAAAGAGACCATCACGGTTACTCACACAGGTAGTGTATTATTAAGGATATGGTGTCAAGTTATCTACAACGGGATATTAACAAATTCCCATCTGCCACATAACCGCGGGCACAACTTCCGAAAGATCAAAACCCTGCAGGGGTGTCCCAACTTAGCCCATCCCAAGCTCATGATCTGCGGAGTCGCAACTCCAAAGTGGGAAGACCCGAGTATTCTCGGAATCTTGTGCTCAAGATACTTCGACAAAGGTAAAACTAATCCAGGAAGACCTCCCGGCATGCCTACACCCTGATAGTAGCCGCGCGTATCTCGTCTCAGGCCACGACCGGATAGGTCAGACTACAGGTATATACCAAACCTTGGGTTTCCCCAAGGAGGCCCCGCAGTCAACCCAGTTTGGACCAACACTCATGAGGAGCACTGGCCTGGGTTGTTAATTAAGAACTCGGGTTTGCAACGCCCTATGCAAGTTTTAGTTGTTAGGCAAACGTAAAACAAATGTTGGGCCTTGCTAGAAAAGCTTTAAGCAGAGCGAATTATCAAGGGGGCCCATAAATCCCAACCGTGTTAGGAACACAAAATCAAGGAACATAACACCGGTTTGTCGGGTCCTAAGGTGGCATGAGTGGAACAAAACACCAAGCAGAAGGCCAAGCCTTCCACCCATTACCAATATATAAGTGCATTAATTTAACAAGATATATACTATGTTATGCCAATAAAACAAGTCCGAACGTGGAGCAATCCTCAAACTTCACTTGCAACTAACAATGCTATAAGAGGGGCTGAGCAAAAGCGTACTTAGCCAATCAACGGTTTGCTAGGAAGGTGGTTAGAGTGCTTCATGGCAACAATAGGAGGCTGACAAACAGGATTAGGCATCGAGGCATATCTAAAGAGCGAGACAACTAACATAGGCAAAGATAGAGGTGATATCGGTGAATGGTCATCTTGCCTGTTAAGTCCACGGAGGGATCGTAACCTTGCTCCTCAAACTCAGTCTCGATAGGAACCTGGAACTCCGAATCGTCACCGGGCTCTAACCAACACAACAATACAAACACCGGAACAACAGTCAATCATCATGCAATGCTCAAACACATGATGCAAAATATGATGCATATATGCATATGGGCAGGATATGATGCATCTCAAAGGAACATGAGGAGTGCACATGTGACAAGACAAAGCAAGAACACAACATGTAGGGGGTCATATCATGCAAAAGGAAACAAGAACAAACATAGTCACAAGTGGTTATGTAGTTGAATTATCCAAGCACCCAACAAGTTTTACAAGTTGCTTAACATGGCAAGGGGTGCAACTAGGACCAACAAAAACATGCTAGCATTTTAAATGGGCCGGAAAGAGCAAACAACAATTTCTGGAAACTCCCATGCACATAAAAACACATATAGGACAGATCTGTAGCAACCATGTTTTAGAGTTGTTAAACATGCAAAGTGACATCACCATCTTAATCTACACATTTTTCCACCCCAAATACATATAAAGTTTGTCAAATTTGGAGTTGTGGTTATTTAGTTATGAATTTAACAAGTTTGAGCATATTTTAAACTCAAAATAATTCAAACAACAATTTAAATGTTTTTAACATGGCAACAAACTGCATATAAATAATCTACACTAAGAACTAGGTAGTTTTCATATATAAAGTATTTTGAACAGATGCATATATCAAAAGATATGGAAAATATGCAAAACAAAAACAAAAACTGAATTTAAAACAAAAACAGGAAAGAGAAGAGGCTAAGCAGACCCAGCCTGGACTAGCCCTAGCCACTGACTAGTGGGTCCAGGGGCTGATGTGGCGCCTGCGTGGGTGCGGGAGTGTGTGTGGGTGCGCTGGGAGACTGCCTTGTGGGGCCAGACTGTCAGCGAGACAAAAAACATAAATGGGACCGAATCAACTGGCCTGGCGGGGTTTCGATCCCAGGTCTGCGCGATGCGAGGGAAAGGCTCAGGCCACTGGACTAGGTGCATGTGTTTGACAGAGTAGAGGCGCATATACTAAAATATAAACCTCAACAACTAGCAGGGCCACTCGACGCCGGCGAGACAGAGGCAACGACGAGGGCGTTGGGACAATTCCGGCGACCAAAAGGAGCGGCGGATGTGCTAGATGGATTCACTGAGGAATCACGCACCTCTGGGTGCCACTGGAAGAGCCATACGACGATGGAGTCGATGTCGACGAGCTATGACAGAAGTGGCATGGTGGAGGTGAACGCGGCGAGGCCAGGGGCTCTACTCGCAACTATGCAGGGGGAAACGCCTAAGATGAGCACGACGAAGCTAACGGGCATCTAAACGGGGCGAGAGGGGGTCGGAGCACTCGTCGGCGACGAGGTCCGACGGTGATGAGCTCGGGTGCTCGGCGAACTAGCATCTAGAAGGTGCAAAAGAAGGGGGAAAAGGCACGGGGAGAAGCAGAAGCTCACCACGAACACAGTGGTGTGTTCGGCTGGCCGAGAAGAGGATGGAGTCGACAACGACGTCGATCGAGCACTTGCGGTGGCCGGAGTCGAAGTCAAGGAAGAAGAAGAAGTAGTCGTGGCCTTCAGCTCCGTGTAGCAGGCATAGAGGACGTAGTCGACGTCAGGGAAGAAGAAGGACACCCTTGGCGAGGTAGCGGAGGACGAGGAGCACGCCGATGACGAGCCCGTGCGCTCAGATGCGCTCTGGACGATGATGGCGCGGCGGATCTGGTGGCTCTCAGCTCTCCTGGCGGCGGGAGGAGGAAGACGTGAACCCTAGAGGTCTAAAGGGCAAGGAGAGAGGGTTAAAAAAGAGCCAGAACAACGACGGTGCACGACGGCGTACTCGGCTCGCGGTCCCAATGGCGCGGACGCGAGGAAGAAGAAAAGGTGGATGCGGCGCTGTGCATGGTCGCTGACCTGCGGGCCTGTCTCGTCCACATGGAGACGCAGCAGAGGGGGTGAGTGTGTGCGTGGGTGCAAACAGGCGCAAGGGACGTGCGGGCTGAGCTAGCTGGGCTGCTGCGGCTGGTTCCTAGCTGGGCCGAGGGGGAAGGCCAAGCCCAGCCGGCTGCTGGGCTGCGCTGCTGCTGGCTGCTGGGTTTTCTTTTTCATTTTCCATTTCTTCAGGCAGAAAACAAAAGGGAAAAGCCCAGGTCAAAAGAAAAGGAATTAGGAGGAAAATAAAATATTCCCTAGCTCCTGGAATTATGCCCTATTTTATAAAAATGACTTGGACATTTTTAGAGGTAGAAAAATAAAACAAGTTTGAATATGGGTCAAACTTCTCTCATTTTTGAACCTGACCAAATCATTCCCAAATAGGTTGAGGTTTTGCAAGGTGACTTAGGACAAGGTACCAAAGAAGTAGGGAGGAGATGAACATTTAAAAGAAGAGTTAAAAGCCACTAACAAAATTTAAAGAAAGGGGAAAAGAAGGAAGGGAAGTGGTGCAAGTTGAAAGGGGGTTTAAGATTAGGCATGAACTTGCACCCATCACCACAACAAGATCAAGAGGAACACACTTGACATACTAGGGATGAGTAAAACACAATGACAAATGAAATGCCATGATGTTCATGATGCAATGATGATGATGAAGTAATGCATGGATGCATAAGAAAAGAAAATATGACAATGCAACACAAAAGAGAATGCATAATGATAAAGAACCCCCAAGGAAAGGACAAGGACCAAAAGGTAAATGTTTATATTGCCATATAAGGAAGTATTACATATAGGGTGTTACAAACTCTCCTCCACACAAAAAGATCTCGTCCCAAGTTCTAGGACCGAAAGAAGGCGGTATACTCAAAACGGAGATGATCTTCTCGTTCCCATGTAGCTTCTCGGTCGGTATGGTGTGACCACTTCACTTTCAAGAATTTCATGGACTTGCTGCGGGTCTTGCGCTTAGTTTATTCAAGAATAGCAACGGGGTGCTCACGATAAGACTAGTCTGGGTGAAGATCAATCTCTTCGAAAGGAATGGTGCGTTTAGGCGTCTTGAAGCACTTGCGGAGTTGGGACACGTGAAACACATCATGCACATTTGCAAAGTTGGAGGGAAGCTCGAGTTGGTAGGCTAGATCGCCTCTCTTGCCAAGAATCTTGAAAGGACCCACCTATCTTGGAGCAAGCTTGCCCTTGATACCAAACCTCTGAGTGCCCTTCATGGGAGAAACACGGAGATAGACATGATCTCCAAAGTCGAAAGCCAAGTCACGATGCTTGCCATCATAGTAGCTCTTTTGACGCGATTGCGCGGCCTTGAGATTCTCACGTATGACTTTGCACATTCTTCGGCTTCTGAGATCAAATCATTTCCAAGGAGTTGACATTCACCAGTCTCGGACCAGTTGAGAGGGGTACGACACTTTCTGCCATAGAGGATTTCAAACGGTGCTTTGCATGCACTTGCTTGGAAGCTTTTGTTGTAGGAGAATTCGGCAAATGGAAGGCAATCTTTGTCACATCCCTAGTTAGCACTTGCATTAGGGTTAGTTGGTGTGTGCATCATGTCTACTTTCAAAGAAACTGGAAATGAGATTAACAGAAACCCCAGCACCCCTCTCCTAACAACTAGGGTTTGTTAAAACATTTTCCAATGTACCCAAAATGCCCTTCAAAAATGTTTATCATTTCTGCCTTGGACTTAAACCTCTGCCAAAAATGGTGCACATTTTTCTAGGACACTCTAGGGCTTTGGATTAAATCATATGGTATTTGTATTTGGGCATTTAAATACTTTTAAATATTTTAAATGCTCAAATAATCATGAAATATAATGTTTCCTACTGTTCATATTATATACAGTGGGCATGACAAGTTTCATGAGTAATAAAAATGTTTTGGCATTTTTAATAATTGAACAAAGCTGCAAAAGAAATGAAACAGAAAAAGAAATAGGAAAAAGAAAAAGGGAGAAAGCACTTACCTCGGGCCCAGCCCTGTAGCAGGCCGGCCCAGCCCACCAGCCCTCCTCTGTCGTCTTCCTCCTCGCGCCAGAAGGACGCGCGCGTGGCCGCCGCGCGCCGGCACGCGCCCGGCCACCTCCAGGCTGCTTGCCTGCCTCCCCGATGGCCTGGATGACTCCACGAGTTGACACGCAGCTGCTCCGACCGCTCTCACTTCTCCCCCTCGTCTCCTTCGCCCTCCCCTGGCTCTCTCCTCCTCCATCACCGAGCCGCCGTCGCCGCCGCTCGCCGTAGCCGCACTTAGAGCCACCCCCTCGCCCCGTGAGTGTGTCCAGAAGATCCGCCGCGTCGTCCTCTTCCTCCTCGCTGAGCCACGAGCCGCCGGAAGCCCTGCAACGCCTCCACGCCGTCGTCCCCTTCCTCGGATCGCCGGAGCACCTTGCCGCCGTTACGAAGCTACAGCGCGTCCTCGACCCCTCCGTCGAGCTCGTTAGCACCGCAGTGAGCTTCTACGTCGAACCCCTCCTTCCTCCGCCTCGTTTGCACCTTGTAGCCGTCGCACCGTTGATCACCGAACGCACCGCCGCCGTGCTTGCCGCCGGTGATGCTCCGGTGACCATTTGGTCACTGGCACCCGTCCATCACACTCACCGGAGCGCGTAGATGCGATAGGTGCTACGCACGCATCGCCTAGGCCCCTGCGGCCGCATCTCCACACACGCCCGACGCCGGTCGCCGCCGTCGAGCTTGTTGCCGTCGTCTCCGGCCACCCCAGGTCCGGCGACCACCACCATCCGACGCGCAAGAGCAAGAGCTTTCCAACGCGCCTAGCCGCAGCTCGAGCCGTGCCCCGTAGACGATTTCCGAAGCACGCCGCCGTACTTGGCCTCGCCGGCGTCACGTCGCCGGCGGGTTTGACCTGTTTGACCAGGGGGTTGACTACCCCTGGGTCACTGAGGTGTGGGCCACCTTTTGCTAATTAGTTAGTATAATTAAGTTTCTGTTAATTTAGTTAATTAATTAGTTTAGTCACTGACCCGTGGGCCCAGGCCCCACTGACAGCTAATTAGTTTTAGTTTAAATCTAATTAACTTAGTTAATTAGCTGTGACACTAACATGCAGGGCCCACATGTCATGTTTGACTTGGACTAGCTCCTGTTGACTGACTGACGTCAGCATGATGTCATGCTGACGCAGTAAAGGTTTTTCTGGGATTTTTAGATTAAAAATAATTCAGGAAATTCCAGAAAATACCCAAAACTTCTAAAAATCATATAAAATCAACCATAGCTCAGATGGAAAAGATTTATATATGAAAAATGATCAGAAAAATCCAATCTTTCCAATGGCACAGGTTTCATGCATGTTTGAACAAGTTAACTTGCTGTATACATCAAAAACAAGATAATGCACTTATTTAAATAATAGTTTGAACTTCAATTTGAATCTTTGATTCAAATAAGCTCAAACCCTTCTGGTTTTAGTTGCATTAGCCAACACACATGCATCTTGCCATGTCATGAGCATGCATCATATTGTTGCATTTGTTTGTTAATGATTGTATCGCCGGTATTCTCTGTGTTAGGTCCTGCTCCCGAGGATACTGCTGCGTATCCAGTTGAAGAGCAGTACCCGACAACTACCTTGTCAGGCAAGCAATCATTGATCATTCCGATACAAACCCAATCTTCTCGCTCCTGCTCTCTTTTACTGCATTAAGGCAACAGCGTGTGAACTGCTACTTGCTGCGGTAGTTGAACCCTATCCCTTGCATGACCTATCATTGCCACAGTAAATAGTTGAAACCCACTAGCATGTGTAGGAGTTGAATGAGCCATGTGATGTGTGATCCACCATGCTATTTGTTTATGTTGCCTGCTATGCTTAGAGTTGTTTCTGGTCTGGTTCATCTGGGTGATGGATCAGAGTGAAATGATCATACCGATAAAGAGAGGGAAGTGTGGAACACGCTTGGTAAAGGTATCGATGAAAGGCCATGTAGGAGTACATGGTGGGTTGTTTCATTGGTATCGTCCATAGGACCCGAGATCTGTGTGTGTGATTCAAGTTACAGTTACTACCACACATTGGGCCCTGAAATATGACCCCGCTCGACTTATTGACTGCCCTTGTACTCTGTCCAGGAGTTGCAACTAGTTTCTGGTGTTTATAGCTTACTGGAGGTCGTGCATAGCGCTGACCCTCGGGGTGGGCTGTGATGCGACAGGTACGTGGCACGGTGTACCGGTTGCCCGTTTGGTGACTCGGGAACCCTGTACACATCGTTTGGGGCCGTGAGCGACACCCCAGCCGGATCTCCCCACGGATGGAACCCAAATAGGCGATAAACCTGGACGAGAGACATGATTGGTTGGTTAGGTCGTGGTCTACACCCACGTCGGCTTTCGCTTGAAGTCTGCCGAGCACATGTCGTGTGCAGACGCTAAGTGGTGAAAACATGTGTGAAGAAGTACACCCCTGCAGGGTTATCAAACTATTCGAATAGCCGTTGTTTGCGGTACGGACTACTTGGTTGCTCTTACAGTTCAAAGACAAGTTGATGGATACTACTAAAAGCCTCAAGATAAGTGTGAGTGCCGTGGATGGCCCTTCCGTAGGATGATGGAAGAGGATCCTCGGTAGTGTATTGATGTGGTGAGTAGAGGACTCGTGTTCGTAATAACATCTTGCAGTCTGTTGAGAGTTGTAGTATAGGTTAGCCAAGGTCAAAGCTGGCATTCTGCTATGAACTCCACTACCACCTTTGATAATGTTGCATGTATGATAGGTTCTGTGGTAAGACTTGCTGAGTACCTTTGTACTCATGTTTGCGTAATAACTGTTGCAGAGGAGAACCCTGCCCTTGCTGATGGGTTCTACATAGACGTTGACGTCGATGAGTAGCTTGACACCCAGACGGAGATCTGGAGCTTGTGAAGGGCCTTGTAGATAGTCAGGCTACACCAAGCCTGTTTTATTTTCTAAGTTGTCTGTACTCAGACATGTAGCTTCCGCTTGTGCTTGTATGACTGTATGACTTGAGTGTTGGGTCATGTGACCCCTACCTGTATGGATATGTTATGTATGGCTCTTGGAGCCTTTTAAATAAAGTACTTTGAGTCATAGAGTTCTGTTGTGATGCAATGTTGTATTTGCACATATTGAGCATATTGCGTGTATGATTGAAATGCTTGGTATGTGTGGGATCCGACACCTAGTTGTTTTCCTTTGGTAGCCTATCTTACAGGGAAATGCCTCCTAGTGTCTCCAATGAGCCTTGGTAGCTTGCTACTGCTCGGAACACGTAGGCTGGCCGGCATGTGTCCTTCTTCGTTCCTGTGTCTGTCCCTTAGGGGAAATGTCACGCGTTGTTCCTTTAAGTCCATGTAGCTTGCTACGACTTGGGTTCATACGTTGATGACCGACACGTTCGTTGCTGGGTCATGGATGCCTGTCTCTGTAATTTAGTGCCACTTTTGGTTTATAACTAGCCATGTCGGCCCGGGTTCTCTGTCATATAGATGCTAGCGACACTGTCATATACGTGTGCCAAAATGCGCAAACGGTCCCGATCCAGGTAAGGTAGCACCCGTGGGGTTACCGTGCGTGAGGCCGCAAAGTGATATGACGTGTTACAGCTAGATCGGTGTGACTTAGGATCGGGGTCCTGACAGCGTTGGCACCAGAGCTGGACTGCCTGTAGGTTTCTCAAGCCAAACTGGTCGATGTTGAGTCTAGAAAAATTCTTAGTTATATGTAGGGGAATTGATTGTGGAAGGGAACGTAAGGCTCTTTTTACTCCTTTACCTTATGCCCTTTTGATCTGAGTCAGTCTATTCTTTCTACGGGGATTTAGGACTAGGCCTCTTATCCTTACTAGGTTCACGTGTTACTAATCCGTAGACTCTTAGGATTGTTGGTTTCAAGCCTCAGTTCAGTTTCTATCCTTTTAGTATGATGATTGTTGGACCTGGAACCTTGATATGGATTGTTGAGTGGCTATGCTATCATTTGTATGATGTCTCAAATCTTTGTTTGAGCATTTACAGTTGTTATGCTGCCCGATTTCTTCCAGAAACACTAATGCCTTTGCATTATTCCGTGTTTCAGATGTCTGGCCGCATCCCTCACCAAGTGGTTCGTTTGACTCGGTGCATTAATGTGCCCGGTCACACGGCCATGCTAGTCCATGTGCTGACTGAGACTGGTTATCGCTGGTATCCTGAGTACACCGTGGAGGAACAGTACCGGGATTTCAATCAGAGTCAGTATTTCTACACAGTCTAGATATACCCCTCATATCCTGGAGCTAACGACCCCATCCATTGGTCTTATGGACTCGGGGTTACCATCGAGATGGCAGTGCAGGATGCCGCTTATTCGATGATGACCATTCTCCGTGCTAGGCATGCCCTGTTGCTGAACACTGAGTTCTGTTACATGCCAGCCTCACTTCCCGGAGAGGAAGGCTACTACACTGGTCTGTATACTGATGCTGCTCATGAAGAGCCACTGCTTCAGACTACTGTCCAGATGTTGGAGGATAGGGACCGTGAGGTCCGTGCCCTCCGAATGGAGCTGTATAACACTCGAGCCGCTCATTGGACTACTTTGACACGGCTTGCACCTGCTGTGCACGCCGGATATCTGGACATGCGGGATTTGTACCCCGTGCGGACTCGTCTGCCTGATCGCATGGATTGGCGTGAAGTTGGGGGTATTACACCTCCACGTGGGCGTCGGTTACCACCAGCATCGGGACCGAGGCCACATCTGTGTCCTTATGGTCCACAGCCTTCGAGTGCTCGCGAGTTCCAAGATCCATCTGTTCCACTTCCAGGCTATGGTGGTAATCTTTACGAGGATTACTACGCGAATGTCTGAGCTAGGCCGTGGTTGTAGTAGTATTGTAGTAGTTGTATTTCCACAGTACTGCGCGTCTTATGGAATATGACTTAGTGTGTACTGAGTTCCGGAGGTGTAGTTAAATAATGTATAGGAGCTTGGAATGCCTCTGATGGGATGTATCGTCTTTCACCGCAGTTGTACTTTAGCCTTGGCTTGTACTAAACTTTGTATGGTGTGTATGACCACTGGTGTATATATAGCAGTTCCTATATTACCATGTCGTACGGATGAACATCTTTGCATTCCGTGTCATCCATTACATTCTGCACTTCTATGTCAAATTTTGCCATCCTTGTCTAAACCGTTGTTTTGTTTTCCTAGGATGGTCAACACTCGCAACACTCCTGCTGCTCAGGAGCAGGGTGAGGCTAGTGGGGCTAGAGATGGGAATCTGCCCCAGCCACCCTCCTTGGCGGAAGTTATGCTTGAAGCAGAACGGAACAAGAGAGAGACCAACCGTCTGCTGGTACGCATAGAGCAGAACACTGGGTTCCGTCAGAGGAATGACGTGGTGTCAATCCACGATTTTATCAAGATGTGTCCACCGAAGTTCCATCACTCCACTGAACCTCTGGATGCTGATGACTGGCTACGTAGTATCACCCACAAGCTACACTCTGCCCGTGTGGCCGAAGCTGACAAGGTTATCTACGCCGCCTACCATCTTGAGGGCCCTGCCAGTCTTTGGTGGGAAAACTTTGAAGCTATGCATCCTGCTGGCCAAGTCACTACCTGGGTTGAGTTCAGTGAGGCATTCCGTGAACACCACATTCCGGAAGGTCTCATGGATCGCAAGCGGGAGGAATTCTGCAATTTCACCCAGGGCCGTTTAACTGTGGATGGCTATAGTCGTGAGTTTGGTAACCTGGCACGCTATGCACCTGAAGAAGTATCCACCGATGCCAAGAAGCAGGCGAGGTTCCGCAAGGGACTCAGCCCTGAACTCCGCCGAGATCTACGTCTGCACGAGTGCACTTCCTTCCAGAAGTTGGTAAACAAGGCTATCAGTGCTGAAACAGGCCAGACCGACTTCGTGGCCACCCGCAAGCATACTCGAGACTTTGGTTCCTCATCCGGCTCTGGCTCTCACAAGCGCCGTGTGTGGGTTCCTAACACTGCTCTGCCACCCAAGTACACACCGAGGCCATCCTATGAGGCGCCTCGCCCAACTCAACAGTTTGCACCTGCCAAGACCTATGGAGGACCACCTTCCAACTTTGCTCCACGCACTACCACTGTGACATGCTTCAAGTGTGGAGAACCGGGACACTACATGCGTGATTGTCCCCAGAACCAGCCAGGAAAAACCGTTGGCCGTGGCAAGCCAACCGGCAAGGTGAATTATGTCAAGCCAATCCCCACTACACGTGGTCATGTCAACTATGTCTCTGCTGAGGAAGCCTATGAGGATCCTAACGTCGTCCTTGGTACGCTTCTCGTCAACTGCCATCCGACATCTGTTCTTTTCGATACTGGAGCATCCCATTCGTTCATATCTGAGAGCTATGCTCGATTGCACAACATGACTTTTTGTGACATGCCTACTTCCATGGTTATTCAAACTCCCGGTTCAAAGTGGCAAACCTCTAGGGTAAGCCATGGAAATGAAATCCTTGTCGATAGACTTGTTTTCCTTGCATCTCTAATCGCTCTCAAGTCCTCGGACATAAACATCATCTTGGGTATGGATTGGATGACAACTCATTACGCTAAGATTGATTGCTATACTAGGACCGTTCAACTTACACACCCATCCGGCAAGATAGTCAATGTCTTGACCCAAATGGCTGAGCGTCAGCTCTACTCTCTTAATGCCAGCCCTCTACCAGAACTCGAAGATATCCCGGTAGTCCGTGACTTCCCGGATGTTTTTCCAGAAGAACTGCCAGGAATTCCACCTGACAGAGATGTCGAGTTCGTGATAGATCTTATCCTTGGAACTGTCCCAATCTCTAGGAGACCTTATAAGATGGCACCACTAGAATTAGCTGAGCTAAAGAAACAACTCGATGAGTCCTTGCAAAAGGGTTTCATCCGTCCTAGTTCTTCCCCTTGGGCTTGCCCCGTCCTCTTCGTCAAGAAGAAGGATGGAACAGAGCGGATGGTTGTAGATTACCGACCTGTCAATCTGGTCACCATAAAGAATAAGTATCCGCTCCCCAGGATCAACGACCTGTATGATCAGCTCGCTGGATCCTCAGTCTTCTCTAAGATGGATTTGAGGTTGGGCTACCATCAAATCAAAATCAAGAACGGGGACATTCCTAAAACGGCTTTTGTTACTCGTTATGGACAATATGAGTACACCGTTATGTCCTTCGGATTAACCAATGCCCCAACTACCTTTTCTCGGTTAATGAATTCTATATTCATGGAGTATTTGGATAAATTCGTCGTGGTATACCTCGATGATATACTCATCTATTCCAAGAACAAGGAAGATCATGCCGAGCATTTAAGGCTGGTATTGGCGAAACTTTGAGAGCACCGCCTTTATGCCAAATTCTCTAAATGTGAATTTTGGTTGCCAGAAGTAACCTATCTAGGTCATGTGATCTCTGGCAAGGGTATTGCTGTCAATCCCGAGCGAGTTCAAGCCGTCCTTGATTGGACGCCCCCTGAATCGGTCAAGCAAGTTAGGAGTTTTCTTGGCTTAGCAAGCTATTGCCGACGCTTCGTCGAGAATTTCTCCAAGGTTGCCAAACCTCTAACCGAACTCCTCAAGAAAGATAAAAAGTTTGAGTGGACCCCACAGTGCGAGTCCAGTTTTCAGGAACTGAAAAGACGCCTGACATCTACACCAGTACTGGTACCACCAGCCTTTTCCAAGGATTTTATAATCTACTGCGACGCCTCGCGACAAGGACTAGGTTGCATACTCATGCAAGATCATCAAGTGATTGCATACGCATCTCGATAGTTGCGTCCACATGAGGATAACTATCCTACTCATGATCTAGAGCTTGCAGCTGTAGTCCATGCACTCAAAACATGGCGACATTACCTCCTTGGTAATCGCTGTGAAATCTTCACTGATCACCAAAGTTTGAAGTATATCTTCACCCAACCGGATCTAAATCTCAGGCAAAGACGTTGGGTTGAGTTGCTCACAGACTACGACTTAGGAATCACTTATACCCCTGGAAAGGCCAATGTCATGGCTGATGCACTAAGTCGTAAGTCATATTGTAACAACTTAATGTTACAACAAAGTCAACCACTTCTCCACGAGGAATTCCGTAAGCTTAACCTTCACATTGTTCCTCGAGGATTCCTTTCCACCTTGGTGGCGAAACCTACCCTTATGGATCAAGTTATAGCTGCCCAGAAGCGTGATAAAGGTATATCCCGACTCCAAGAGAACATTGCTAGCGGACTCGCTAAAAGTTTCTCTATGGATGATCGAGGTGTTGTTTTCTTTGAGAATCGTGTAGTGGTTCCCAAGAACCACCATCTACGACAGTTAATCCTTAAGGAGGCTCATGAATCTCCTCTCACGATTCATCCCGGTAGTACCAAAATGTATCAGGATCTACGCCAGAGATTCTGGTGGACTAGGATGAAGAGAGAAATCGCTCAATTCATTGCTAACTGCGACGTTTGTCGTCGAGTCAAAGCAGAGCATCAACGGCCTGCTGGCACCCTTCAACCTTTAGCTATTCCTGAATGGAAATGGGACAAAGTCGGTATGGAGTTCATTACCGGATTTCCCAGGACCAGGAAAGGGAATAATGCTATCTTCGTCGTTATCGACCGCCTCTCTAAACTAGCTCATTTCCTGCCTGTTCGAGAGAGTATTACCGCTAGCCAGCTAGCAGATTTGTATGTCTCTCGGATAGTATCACTTCATGGTGTGCCGTTGGAGATTAACTCAGACCGTGGAAGTCTTTTCACCTCACGATTTTGGGAAAGTTTCCTGAATGCTATGGGAACTCATCTCTCCTTCAGTACCGCCTTCCATCCCCGGTCAAGTGGTCAAGTGGAACGAGTCAATCAAATTCTGGAAGACATGCTTCGAGCCTCTGTCATTTCTTTCGGTATGGAATGGGAAAAATGTCTTCCATTTGCCGAATTCGCTTATAACAATAGTTATCAAGCCAGCTTGGGCAAAGCTCCCTTCGAAGTTCTATATGGACGAAGGTGTCAAACACCTCTTAACTGGTTAGAGACTGGGGAAAGACAATTCTTTGGCCCGGATATGATCTAGGAAGCAGAAGAGCAAGTTCGCATCGTTCGTGAGAGATTGAAAACAACCCAGTCTCGCCAGAAGAGCCAATATGATAGTCATCATAAGGCTATGACTTTTGAAGTCGGCGATAAGGCTTACCTTCGGGTTACTCCTCTTAAGGGAACCCATCGCTTCGGTATCAAAGGCAAATTGGCCCCTCGTTTCATCGGTCCTTTTCGCATTCTTGCCAAACGAGGAGAAGTTGCCTACCAATTGGAACTACCTCCGCACCTCTCCCGAGTTCATGATGTTTTCCATGTTTCTCAACTCAGGCGTTGCTTCTCGGATCCTATCCGCGGAGTGGACCACGAAACGCTTGATCTCCAGGACAATCTCACATATCGAGAATACCCCGTTCATATTCTTGATCAAACCGAGCGCACCACTCGACGCCACAATATCAAGTTTCTCAAGGTTCAATGGTCACATCATTCCGAGAGTGAAGCTACTTGGGAAAGGGAGGATCGTCTTCGACTTGAGTACCCCACCCTCTTTCCGGAGGAACCCGTATCTCGGGACGCGATTCTTTTAAGTGGGGGTGAGTTGTCACATCCCTTGTTATCACTTGCATTAGGGTTAGTTGGTGTGTGCATCATGTCTACTTTCAAAGAAACTGGAAATGGGAATAACAGAAACCCCAGCACCCCTCTCCTAACAACTAGGGTTTGTTAAAATATTTTCCAATGTACCCAAAATGCCCTTCAAAAATGTTCATCATTTCTGCCTTGGACTTAAACCTCTGCCAAAAATGGTGCACATTTTTCTAGGACACTCTAGGCTTTGGATTAAATCATATGGTATTTGTATTTGGGCATTTAAATACTTTTAAATATTTTAAATGCTCAAATAATCATGAACTATAATGTTTCCTACTGTTCATATTATATATAGTGCGCATGACAAGTTTCATGAGTAATAAAAATGTTTTGGCATTTTTAATAATTGAACAAAGCTGCAAAAGAAATGAAACAGAAAAAGAAATAGGAAAAAGAAAAAGGGAGAAATCACTTACCTCGGGCCCAGCCCTGTAGCAGGCTGGCCCAGCCCACCAGCCCTCCTCTGTCGTCTTCTTCCTCGCGCCAGAAGGACGCGCGCGTGGCCGCCGCGCGCCGGCACGCGCCCGGCCACCTCCAGGCTGCTTGCCTGCCTCCCCGATGGCCTGGATGACTCCACGAGTCGACACGCAGCTGCCCCGACTGCTCTCACTTCTCCCCCTCGTCTCCTTCGCCCTCCCCTGGCTCTCTCCTCCTCCATCACCGAGCCGCCATCGCCGCCGCTCGCCGTAGCCGCACTTAGAGCCACCCCCTCGCCCCGTGAGTGTGTCCAGAAGATCCGCCGCGTCGTCCTCTTCCTCCTCGCTGAGCCACGAGCCGCTGGAAGCCCTGCAACGCCTCCACGCCGTCGTCCCCTTCCTCGGATCGTCGGAGCACCTCGCCACCGTTACGAAGCTACATCGCGTCCCCGACCCCTCCGTCGAGCTCGTTAGCACCGCAGTGATCTTCTACGTCGAACCCCTCCTTCCTCCGCCTCGTTTGCACCTTGTAGCCGTCGCACCGTTGATCACCGAACGCACCGCCGCCGTGCTTGCCGCCGGTGATGATCCGGTGACCATTTGGTCACTGGCACCCGTCCATCACACTCACCGCAGCGCATAGATGCGATAGGTGCTATGCACGCATCGCCTAGGCCCCTGCGGCCGCATCTCCACACACGCCCGACGCCGGTCGCCGCCGTCGAGCTTGTTGCCGTCGTCTCCGGCCACCCCAGGTCCGGCGACCACCACCATCCGACGCGCAAGAGCAAGAGCTTTCCAACGCGCCTAGCCGCAGCTCGAGCCGTGCCCCGTAGACGATTTCCGAAGCACGCCGCCGTACTTGGCCTCGTCGGCGTCACGTCGCCGGCGGGTTTGACCTGTTTGACCAGGGGGTTGACTACCCCTGGGTCACTGACGTGTGGGCCACCTTTTGCTAATTAGTTAGTATAATTAAGTTTCTGTTAATTTAGTTAGTTAATTAGTTTAGTCACTGACCCGTGGGCCCAGGCCCCACTGACAGCTAATTAGTTTTAGTTTAACTCTAATTAACTTAGTTAATTAGCTGTGACACTGACATGCAGGGCCCACATGTCATGTTTGACTTGGACTAGCTCCTGTTGACTGACTGACGTCAGCATGATGTCATGCTGACGCAGTAAAGGTTTTTCTGGGATTTTTAGATTAAAAATAATTCAGGAAATTCCAGAAAATACCCAAAACTTCTAAAAATCATATAAAATCAACCATAGCTCAGATGGAAAAGATTTATATATGAAAAATGATCAGAAAAATCCAATCTTTCCAATGGCACTGGTTTCATGCATGTTTGAACAAGTTAACTTGCTGTATACATCAAAAACATGATAATGCACTTATTTAAATAATAGTTTGAACTTCAATTTGAATCTTTGATTCAAATAAGCTCAAACCCTTCTGGTTTTAGTTGCATTAGCCAACACACATGCATCTTGCCATGTCATGAGCATGCATCATATTGTTGCATTTGTTTGTTAATGATTGTATCGCCGGTATTCTCTGTGTTAGGTCCTGCTCCCGAGGATACTGCTGCGTATCCAGTTGAAGAGCAGTACCCGACAACTACCTTGTCAGGCAAGCAATCATTGATCATTCCGATACAAACCCAATCTTCTCGCTCCTGCTCTCTTTTACTGCATTAAGGCAACATCGTGTGAACTGCTACTTGCTGCGGTAGTTGAACCCTATCCCTTGCATGACCTGTCATTGCCACAGTAAATAGTTGAAACCCACTGGCATGTGTAGGAGTTAATTGAGCCATGTGATGTGTGATCCACCATGCTATTTGTTTATGTTGCCTGCTATGCTTAGAGTTGTGTCTGGTCTGGTTCATCTGGGTGATGGATCAGAGTGAAATGATCATACCGATAAAGAGAGGGAAGTGTGGAACACGCTTGGTAAAGGTATCGATGAAAGGCCATGTAGGAGTACATGGTGGGTTGTTTCATTGGAATCGTCCATAGGACACGAGATCTGTGTGTGTGATTCAAGTTACAGTTACTACCACACATTGGGCCCTGAAATATGACCTCGCTCGACTTATTGACCGCCCTTGTACTCTGTCTAGGAGTTGCAACTAGTTTCTGGTGTTTATAGCTTACTGGAGGTCGTGCACAACGCTGACCCTCGGGGTGGGCTGTGATGCGACAGGTACGTGGCACGGTGTACCGGTTGCCCGTTTGGTGACTCGGGAACCCTGTACACATCGTTTGGGGCCGTGAGCGACACCCCGGCCGGATCTCCCCACGGATGGAACCCAAATAGGCGATAAACCTGGACGAGAGACTTGAGTGGTTGGTTAGGTCGTGGTCTACACCCACGTCGGCTTTGGCTTGAAGTCTGCCGAGCACATGTCGTGTGCAGACGCTAAGTGGTGAAAACATGTGTGAAGAAGTACACCCCTGCAGGGTTATCAAACTATTCGAATAGCCGTTGTTCGCGGTACGGACTACTTGGTTGCTCTTACAGTTCATAGACAAGTTGATGGATACTACTAAAAGCCTCAAGATAAGTGTGAGTGCCATGGATGGCCCTTCCGTAGGATGACGGAAGAGGATCCTCGGTAGTGTATTGATGTGGTGAGTAGAGGACTCGTGTTCGTAATAACATCTTGCAGTCTGTTGAGAGTTGTAGTATAGGTTAGCCAAGGTCAAAGCTGGCATTCTGCTATGAACTCCACTACCCCCTTTGATAATGTTGCATGTATGATAGGTTCTGTGGTAAGACTTGCTGAGTACCTTTGTACTCATGTTTGCGTAATAACTGTTGCAGATGAGAACCCTGCCCTTGATGATGGGTTCTACATAGACGTTGACGTCGACGAGTAGCTTCACACCCAGACGGAGATCTGGAGCTTGTGAAGGGCCTTGTAGATAGTCAGGCTACACCAAGCCTGTTTTATTTTCTAAGTTGTCTGTACTCAGACATGTAGCTTCCGCTTGTGCTTGTATGACTGTATGACTTGAGTGTTGGGTCATGTGACCCCTACCTGTATGGATATGTTATGTATGGCTCTTGGAGCCTTTTAAATAAAGTACTTTGAGTCATAGAGTTCTGTTGTGATGCAATGTTGTATTTGCACATATTGAGCATATTCCGTGTATGATTGAAATGCTTGGTATGTGTGGGATCCGACACCTAGTTGTTTTCCTTTGGTAGCCTATCTTACAGGGAAATGCCTCCTAGTGTCTCCAATGAGCCTTGGTAGCTTGCTACTGATCGGAACACGTAGGCTGGCCGGCATGTGTCCTTCTTCGTTCCTGTGTCTGTCCCTTAGGGGAAATGTCACGCGTTGTTCCTTTAAGTCCATGTAGCTTGCTACGACTTGGGTTCATACGTTGATGACCGACACGTTCGTTGCTGGGTCATGGATGCATGTCTCTGTAATTTAGTGCCACTTTTGGTTTATAACTAGCCATGTCGGCCCGGGTTCTCTGTCATATGGATGCTAGCGACACTGTCATATACGTGTGCCAAAATGCGCAAACGGTCCCGGGCCAGGTAAGGTGGCACCCGTGGGGTTACCGTGCGTGAGGCCGCAAAGTGATATGACGTGTTACAGCTAGATCGGTGTGACTTAGGATCGGGGTCCTGACAATCTTCCCATTTCATACCGAAGGAAATGACACAAGCTCTGAGCATATCTTCAAGGATTTGATTCACTCTTTCGACTTGGCCACTAGTCTGAGGGTGAAAAGCTGTGCTGAAGCGAATCTTGGTGCCCATGGCTGACTGAAAGGAATCCCAGAACTTGGAAGTGAACAAGCTTCCATGATATGAGGAGATTACTTGAGGGATACCATGCAAAGAGACAATTCTAGAGGTGTACAGCTCTGCCAGTTGAGTAACGTTGATGGATTCTTTGACTGGAAGAAAATGAGCCACTTTAGTTAGCTTGTCAATCACCACAAAGATAGCATCATTTCCTCTCTTGGACTTGGGAAAATCGGTGATGAAATCCATCTCAATGTGATCGAATTTGCACTTGGGAATAGGTAGAGGTTGAAGGAGTTCGGCTGGACGTTGATGCTCTGCCTTCACTCTTCTGTAGACATCACACTCGTTCACGAATTGAGCAATCTCTCTTTTCATGCGAGTCCACCAATAGGATTGCTTGAGGTCATGGTACATCTTGGAGCTTCCTGGATGTATCGAGAGGAGTGAGTCATGTCCTTCGTTCATTATGAGCTTTCTGAGATCACCTTTGGGAACCACAATTCTGTCCTCAAAGAACAAAGTGTCTCTGTCATCAATGCGATAGCACTTGTACTTGGAAGTACCCTTAGCAATACCATGTTTCACCTTCTGCAGCATAGCATCACTGACTTGGGCCTCATGGATTTGATCTTCCAAGGTAGGAGCAACTTGAAGGTTGGCAAGAAATCCTTGCGGAACAACTTGGAGGTTGAGCTTCCTAAATGATTCACAAAGTTCAGGTTGGAACGGTTTGAGAAGGAGACTATTGCAATAATCCTTTCTGCTCAAGGCATCTGCAATGAAATTGGCCTTGCCAGGAGTATACTCAATGCTTCGATCGTACTCTTGAATCATTTCAACCCAACGAGTCTGGCAGAGGTTAAGGTTTGGCTGAGTGAAGATGTACTTCAAGCTCTTGTGATCGGTCAAGATGTCCACTTTTCTGCCCAACAGAAGGTGTCTCCACATGATCAAGGCATGAACAATTGCTCCTAGCTCAAGATCATGTGTTGGGTAATTCTTCTCATTTGGTTTAAGCTGGCGTGAAGTGTATGCAACAATCTTCTTGTCTTGCACAAGAACACCACCAAGACCTTGCAATGAAGCATCACAAAAGACTTCATAAGGCTTGGACTCATCCGGAGGAGTAAGAACCGGAGCAGAAATGAGCTTCTCTTTGAGTGTCTTGAATGCCACATCACAATCAGGAGTCCACGAGTACTTGACATTCTTCTGCAGCAAGTTGGAAAGAGGCTTGGCAATCTTGGAGAAGTTCTCAACGAACCTTCTGCAATAGCTTGCGAGACCGAGGAAACTTCGGAGTTGTTTGACATTCTGCGGAGGTTCCCAGTTGACAATAGCTTCAACCTTCTCGGGATTAACAGAAATGCCCTCGGCAGAGATAATATGGCCAAGATAGAGGACTTTATAAAGCCAGAATTCACATTTGGAGAACTTCGCATAGAAACGGTGCTCACAGAGCCTGTCAAGGACCAAACGGAGGTGCTTGGCATGGTATTCTTTATTCTTGGAGAATACCAAGATATCATTGAGGTAGACGAGAATGAATTCATTGGTGTAAGGGTTGAATATGAAGTGCATCATCCGAGAGAAAGTGGGTGGAGCATTTGCAAGCCCGAAAGACATGACCGTGTATTCGTAGGATCCATAACTCGTTCTGAATGCGGTCTTGGGAATATCCTCTTCACAGATACGAATCTGATGGTAACCCATCCGGAGATCGAGCTTCGAGAAAACCTTGGCTCCTTTGAGCTGCTTGAACAATTCATTGATGTTGGGGAGCGGGTACTTATTCTTTATTGTCTTCTTGTTAAATGGCCGGTAATCAATGCAAAGGCGTTTCGTGCCATCCTTCTTCTTGACAAATAGAACACCACATCCCCAAGGAGAAGTACTTGGTCTGGTTAGACCCATTCGTTCTTGCTCACCGAGTTGTTTCTTCAGCTCCTTCAACTCTTTAGGAGAAAGCTTGTACGGACGCTGACATGATGGTTCGGCACCAGGTTCAAGTTCAATGACGAATTCAACTGGATGGTTGGGAGGCATGCCTGGAAGCTCTTCAGGGAATATATCCTCATATTCACAAACCACCAGAATCTGGGAAATGGCATTAGTCTCGCCCTTGTCATTGAGAGAGAATAGCCTGATTGTGTTATCTCGAGCTTTGAAGATAATCACATCTTCGGAAGGATGAGTTAGATTGACCTCCTTGTTTGCACAATCAATAAGAGCATCATGCTTAGAAAGCCAATCCATCCCAAGAATAAGATCAATGTCCGAGTTACCGAGAACAACCGGAGAAACCAGAAAACTATAATCTCCCATGTGAATAGATATATCCAGAGCAATCAAATTAGAAGTCATGTGTTTGCCCGGAGAAATAATTGATAACTTCTTATCCAGAAATGCCGAAGTGAAATTATGCTTGGTAAAGAATGGTCTTGATATGAAACTGAGTGATGCACCGGAGTCAAACTAAACTTTTGCAGGAATAGAGTTAACTGAGAGGTTACCCATTATCACATCGGGAGAATTCTCTGCTTGAGCTGCATTCATCAGGTTCACTCTTGCATGCTTGGGATTGTGCTTGACAATAGCATTGCTGACAGGTGGAGGAGGCGGAAGGCGCCTTGGGTTGGGACACTTGTTGGCATAGTGACCCTTCTGAGAACACTTGTTGCAAGTAGCTTCTGAAAGAGGCCGATGATAAGGACCGCTTGGTCTTGGAGCTTCGAACTGAGGCTTGGACTGGTTGCTTGGGTTGGGTGGGTGGGAGAATCCATGACCACCTGAGTGCTTGTTGTTGCTTGGAGGATGGAGCACTAGAGGAGGCGGTAGCTAGAACTTCTGCTACTTGGCAACCACTTGAGAGGAAGAGGAGGAGTGAACAACATCTCTTATCCTATTTTTGGAAGCTTCACACTTGAGCTGAGCTGCCTCTTGCTTAAGAGCCATGTTGGAGAATTGATCAAATTCATCCGGCTCGAACAAGGTGAGAGCAAGTTGGAGTTCATCTTTCAGACCACCTCGGAACTGCTAGATTTTGCTCTTGGCATCGGGGATGTCTTGCTTCACATAACGAGCAAGATTCTGGAACTTGACATTGTATTGATAGACAGGCACGGTGCCTTGCTTCAGGTTGCGGAATTGCTCACGCATGCCTTCAATGACACTGTTTGGAATGTGATGAGAACAATAATTGCGGCAGAAATCAGTCCACGAGATCTCACGACCACCTCTGGAGTCTTTGTACTGTTGCCACCAATGTGCAGCTTGGTCTTTGAGTTGGAAGGCGACAAACTTGACATAATCTTCAGTTCTGACGTTACTGCATTCAAAGTGCTTTTTGATGTCTGTGATCCAATCTTCAGCATCTAGCGGGTCCACACAGTAACTGAAAGACTTGGGCTGATTTGCCAGGAATTGGTTCAATGTCGCAAAGTGAGGTTGATTGAACATATTTCCTGTAACACCCCAAAAATATATTAAGATTTTGCCTTCTGCTGAATATTCCTTTGGATGTCCAGGACAATCTTGTTCTGTTATGTTGGAGTTTTTACCCCTAGTAAAAACTTTCCAGTTAATATTAGATTCCGTTGTGCCCCTTTTAAAACTTTGCTCACCTCAGCAGGATTTATTATATATTGGTCATCCTAATTTTCTTCTCTATATAAATGGTTAACCCTAGTCTTAAGGCCTCTGTTGAACTGCAACCACTTGATAAATTTACTTATAAATTCAACCAAAAATTGGAGAAGTCAAGTGATACTATTGGGTCACTTTTATGCAAGATTATAATTATTTCATTTATTATTTTGAGCTCCACAACACGTTTTCCAATCTGGCTCAGTAGGCCAAATTGCACTACAACACCTTTAAATATTCCTGTGTTGCTTCCACCAAAATTATGGGATGTTCATAGCAGTATGTTATTCAACTTTATGCAAAAACCCAGCTTGGTCCTTTGGAAAATTTGAGTGAACCAACCTCTTTTCCATTCTGGTTCAGTTTGGTGATTTGCACTGCAACCATAGTCTATTTTGCTCTAGTGTCATTGAGCTTCCTCATGGTTGAAGTCTTTCTTGCAAAACCCTTAAGTCCAAAAGAGTGGGCCATTTGGGATAGTTTTGGTTCATGAATCAATGCTCTGCATTTCCTGTCCAGAACTGAGATCTTGCAAAACTTGCACTAGCAAGTTTCTGGTTTTTATGAACTATCCTGACCACCCTCTTGCTCATCCAAGGAGACACCCATCTGGTAAATTTGGCCACCCCAAGAGCTAGCTAGATGCCTCTGGCATTCTGTCAAACACCTTGAGTGCATGACCATGTTTGGCTCAGTTTCTGGTTCATATTATGAACTTGATCCCTTGCCTAAACCAGCATGTCTCATAGCTTTGCCCTAACCTATAACCCCACCCTGCTGACCCCCATGCAGTTTGGAGCTCACTAGCACGCCTTGGCATATCGCAGAGCACGTTGCGTGTGTGCTCTGGGCGCGCCCAGAGCGCGCGTTTTGCACGTGCGTGCGCTCGGGTCGCCGCGTCGCGCCCCTGGCCCCAACTCACCAGCAGAGCCACGCCCGGCCTTATCCGCACACAAGAACGCGCCAAGGTTCCTCTGGGAGTCAACAGCACCGCCGTCAGGGCACTTTTGGCGGCACGCCGGCAAGCACAGTGGCTGTCTACCACGGTCGGCGTCGCCCAAGCCACGCGCACTCGCCAGCTGCCCCCTGGAGCAGCGCGAGATCATCCGCAGGCCCGTCCGCTAGCTTTCATCGCCGCCACGTCCCCCTACTGCAACAGAACGGCGGTCGCCGGCGAACTTATCCCCTGCCGCTGCTGAACTGCCATAGCTCGCCTATTTAAAGGCGCCCGTACCTCTCCGCAACATCAGACCATCACTAGGTACCTCGCAGAGCAGCCCCGTGGCAGCCATTCGCCCCCAGGAAGCTTCCTTCTTCATCTCCGGCGAGCACGGCCGCCGTCTCTGCCTCGAGCAATCCGGCGCCACCAGGGCCTCCCCCGCCCGTCCAGCACCACCATCGCCTTCCCCTCGACCCTGCGAATCCACCCATCACCTCAGACTCGCTCGGGAACCACTGCATCGCAAAGCCCCAAACTCACCCGAAGCTTCCTTCGCCGCGGAGCTCGCCACCGGCGACTCCCTCCGTCCCCTCCGACCAGCCGACTATCGGGAGGACTGCCAAGGAGTCGCGGATCCATTCCCGCACTCGGTGTCCCTCGAGGGACCCCCGTTCGCCGACGATGATCGCCGGAGCCCCGCCTCCTTTCGGGCAGAGGAAAGAGAAGGGGGGAAACGACTGGTCAAACCTGACTAGTGGGCCCCCTGGACCCACTGTCAGTGACCCAGCTCCGCCCACGCGCGCATAAGTGGAGGCGCAAAACACCAGAGTACGTCTCCACTATTTCGAAAGCGTATTCTCAGCCGAAACGTTTTCTTTTCCGTTTTAGTTTAAAAATCAGTTTTGACCAAACTTTGACTGGCTTTAACTTTTTAACTACAGCTCCAAATGATTTGATTCTTTTTCTGTTGTTTCCCAAATATTGTCTAGTTTATTTTCATATTTATATGAAAATTTTCCAGACAACTTTTTGGGGGTGTTCTAAGTCTATGTATTGATTTCCTTTTCATTCTTTTAGGATTTTTGAAGAGGGAGAAAACTTCCAAAATTCTTGGAATGCTTTTCTCCTCCCCTCTACTTGAAGGCAAGCATCTTGAATGCCTTTTCGATACATGTTGTGTGTTGTTTACTATAGCCCAAGAACTCCATTGATATGACAAAATGGAGCCTGATTATTTCATGTGGGAATCATACTCTTGCATATCAACATGTGGTGAATAAACCTTTTCAGTCATGTATGTGATATTGGTGACAGCTACCACTCCTCATGCCACATATGCCTGGTGATAGTTCGGATGGAGTCCGAAGGAAGGTTGTGTTTCGATGAACCGACCACGTGAATGACATCTCGTTGTGACGAGGACGTGCAGTGAGGCAGCATGTAGCATGAAGGGTGTGACCCTGTCAGGGAACTGTGAGATCATTGCGGCACTAACGGTGCAAAGAATTTATATAACCTCCTGAGTCGACCATAGATCGAGTCTTGCTCCGGTAACCCCCATACTTGTTTCGTGCTACCACGTGTCCCTACTACCGGTAGGGTGCGGTTCAGTAAATTTGTTGACCCCTGTTCTATCACACACCGTATAGAGAGGCCACGGTGGAAGATACCGGCTGCATCCGGTAGGCAGGCCACCTGGTCCGGGGGCATGGGTGTTTCGGTTGTAGCCGAAGGGGATAGCTTCCCCAGTTTTCGCGTGCGTTATAAATTGTTGTGATCCCATGCTAGTCGAGGTTGTAGCCTCCCCACTTAAAGTTTGGCTTAACTGGTGTCGTGGGTGATTCCAGACACCGGTAAGTTAGGCTGGTGTGTGCAGTCAGGTGCGTCTTCAAATTAAAAGACCGTTGGCGGAATTAGTCCAGAGGGGCTATAGAAAATCCGTTATTCGTCGGTAAAGATTACACCCTCTGCAGAGATATCAAATCTATTCGAATAGCCGTGTCCATGGTTAAGGATTACAGTTTGGGATGGGTCGAGTGTCGGTCTTAGTGTCGGTTTTCGAAGGAGAAATCTATTAAACCAGAACATTATTTATGACCTGTGACAGGTAGTGTTTGTGATTTATCGTTATTACGGGCTAACCTTTCATGTTATTTGAAACAAGGAGTATCCTTGGGACGGTTCTACCTCCCGGATATTCACTGTTATTTATTTTTCTTTTTATGAGCCCTTTCTGTGATGTCGCTCAGACGTCCAACGATTGCATTCTTTTTATGAGCCCTTTCTGTGATGTCGCTCAGACGTCCGACTGTGGCATTCTTTTTATGAGCCCTTTCTGTGATGTCGCTCAGATGTCCGACTGTGGCATTCTTTTTATAAGCCCTTTATGTGATGTCGCTTAGACGTCCGACTATGGCATTCTTTTTATTTATAAGCCCTTTCTGTGATGTCGCTTAGACGTCC
>LR738714.1:186488222-186575421 GCA_902687465.1 Secale cereale
CAGAAGCGTAGTCTTCGTTTGGATTAGCTATCCCCCTCTTATTCCCGCTTGCTGCAGTTCAGTCCACCGATATTACCCATATCATTGATACCGTTGCATATGTAGTGTAGATCCTTGCTTGCGAGTACTTTGGATGAGTACTCACGGTTGCTTTTCTCCCCCTTTTCCCCCTTTGTCCCTTCTTCCCGGATGCCGCAACCAGATGATGGAGTCCAGGAGCCAGAGGATCCCGATGATGTGTCTACATGGAGTTCGGCTTCGAGGAGTAGTTAGGAGGTCCCAGGCAGGAGGCCTTGCCTTTTCGATCGTTGCTACTTTTGTGCTAGCCTTCTTAAGGCAAACTTGTTTAACTTATGTCTGTACTCAGATATTGTTGCTTCCGCTGACTCTTGTGTTTCCGAGCTTTTGTATTCGAGCCCTCGAGGCCCCTGGCTTGTAATATAAAGCTTGTATTATTTTAATTTGTGTCTAGTGTTGTGTTGTGATATCTTCCAGTGAGTCCTTGATCTTGGTCGTACACATTTGCGTGCATGATTAGTGTACGGTCAAATCGGGGGCGTCACATCAGCCTACATGTATATACCAACACTCATGAGGAGCACTGGCCTGGGTTGTTAGCTAAGAACTCAGGTTTGCAACGCCCTATGCAAGTTTTAGTTGTTAGGCAAATGTAAAACCAATGTTGGGCCTTGCTGTAAAAGCTTTAAGCAAAGCGAATTATCAAGGGGGGCCATAAACCCCAACCGTGTTAGGAACGCAAAATCAAGGAACATAACACCAGTTTATCGGGTCCTAAGGTGGCATGAGTGGAACAAAACACCAAACAGAAGGCCAAGCCGTCCACCCATTACCAATATATAGGTGCATTAATTTAACAAGATATATATTGTGTTATTCCAATAAAACAAGTCCGAACATGGAGCAATCTTCAAACTTCACCTGCAACGAACAATGTTATAAGAGGGGCTAAGAAAAAGCGTACTTAGCCAATCAACAGTTTGCTAGGAAGGCGGTTAGAGTGCTTCATGGCAACAATAGGAGGCTGACAAACAAGAATAGGCATCGAGGCATATCTAAAGAGCGAGACAACTAGCATAGGCAAAGATAGAGGTGATATCGGGGAATGGTCATCTTGCCTGTTAAGTCCACGGAAGGATCGTAACCTTGCTCCTCAAACTCAGTCTCGATAGGAACCTCAAACTCCGAATCGTCACCGGGCTCTAACCAACACAACAATACAAACACCGGAACAACAATCAATCATCATGCAATGCTCAAACACATGATGCAAAATATGATGCATATATGCATATGGGCAGGATATGATGCATCTCAAAGGAACATGAGGAGTGCACATGTGACAAGACAAAGCAAGAACACAACATGTAGGGGGTCATATCATGCAAAAGGAAACAAGAACAAACATAGTCACAAGTGGTTATGTATTTGAATTATCCAAGCACCCAACAAGTTTTACAAGTTGCTTAACATGGCAAGAGGTGCAACTAGGACCAACAAAACATGCTAGCATTTTAAATGGGCCGAAAAGAACAAACAACAATTTCCGGAAACTCCCTTGCACATAAAAACACAAATAGGATAGATCTGTAGCAACCATGTTTTAGACTTGTTAAACATGCAAAGTGACAGCACCATCTTAATCTACAAATGTTTTCACCCCAAATACATTAAAGTTTGTCAAATTTGGAGTTGTGGTTATTTAGTTATGAATTTAACAAGTTTGAGCATATTTTAAACTCAAAATAATCCAAACATCAATTTAAATGTTTTTAACATGGCAAAAAACTGCATATAAATAATCTACACTAAAAACTAGGCAATTTTCATATATAAAGTATTTTGAACAGATGCATATATCAAAAGATATGGAAAATATGCAAAACAAAAACAAAAACTGAATTTAAAACAAAAACAGAAAAGAGAAGAGGCTAAGCAGACCCAGCCTGGACTAGCCCTAGCCACTGACTAGTGGGTCCAGGGGCTGATGTGGCGTCTGCGTGGGTGCGGAGTGTGTATGGGTGCGCTGGAAGACTGCCATGTGGGGCCAGACTGTCAGCGAGACAGAAAACATAAAAAGGGGCCAAATCAACTGGCCTGGCGGGGTTTCGAACCCAGGTCTGCGCGATGCGAGGGAAAGGCTCAAGCCACTGGGCTAGGTGCGTGTGTCTGACAGAGTAGAGGCGCATATATTGAATTATAAACCTCAACAACTAGCAGGGCCACTCGACGCTGGCGAGACAGAAGCAACGACGAGCGCGTTGGGACAACTCCGACGACCAAAAGGAGCGACAGATGTGCTAGATGGATTCGCTGAGGAATCCCGCACCTTTGGGTGCCACTGGAAGAGCCAGACGACGACAGAGTCAACGCCGGCGAGCTATGACAGAAGCAGCGCGGCGGAGGTGAACGCGGCGAGGACAGGGGCTCTACTCGCAACTACGCAGGGGGAAACTTGATATTATTGCAATATGTAGAAGCATATGATCCTCTCTCATAATAATTTTCAGTAGCATCATGAATGAATTCAACCATATAACCAACACATAAAGAATTCTTTTCATGATCTACTTGCATAGAAATTTTACTTCTCTCCACATAAGCAAAATTCTTCTCATTCGTAGTAGTGGGAGCAAATTCAACAAAATAACTATCAAGTGAGGCATAATCCAATTGAAATTTAAAATCATGATGACAAGTTTCATGGTTATCTTTATTGTTTATAGCATACGTGTCATCACAATAATCATCATAAATAGGAGGCATGCTTTCATCATAATAAATTTGCTCATCAAAACATGGGGGACTAAACATATCGTCTTCATCAAACATAGCATCCCCAAGCTTGTGGCTTTGCATATCATTAGCATCATGGGTATTCAAAGAATTCATACTAACAACATTGCAATCATGCTCATCAGGCACATATATTATGCCAAGCATTCTATGTAATTGTGACTCCCCGAGACCGACGCTCCAGAAGACTTCCATATGTTCTGGGTTCTTCCCGTGTGTTTTTATTTACTTGCTCTATTTTATCTTGCACTGCATCATGTCATCATGCCATCATGTCTTTTAATTTTAAAACTCAACTAAATAAATCGTATGGATCTTCAATCCATTTAAATCGAGGGATATTCACATGGTGATTTCTCTGTATAACCTATACAAAGTCTCCTAATATTATTAAGGAGCTATAACAAAATATTCCATTGCCTTGGAATCATCGAAACACACTTGCAAATTCTCCATATTCTTTTCACTCCAAGTTTTGACTCCCAACACTTGCCAATAATTCTTTATCTCTATTATCGAGGCTCCACCAAAATTCTTAACATTTTTGGACCTCCCAAATACCCACTTCTTTCTCACACTCGTTGAATTAAATTCAAAGGAATTTGAATTTAATTTTTCAATCATGCCAGTTCTATTTTCCTGGATAAGGCTCATTTTTATGAGTCCGGAAAAATTACCCGCTTGCGCAAAATCTTTCTCTAAGCCTCTCTTTCTTTCATCTTTCTTCTTCTTTTCTGTTAAAGAAAATTAGAAGAGAGAGAAGGAGAAGAGCCCAGCTCGGCCTGCTGCACCTCCTAGGCCTAAGGCCCACCACTCTCTGCCAGCCACCCACTTCTGCCCCAACTGGGCCGGCCTCTAGGGCCCATCTCACCGCATGCCCATTCTACTGTCTAACCCTAGCCCATCCTACCCCACAGCCTCTCCCCTCCATCTCTCCCTCGCTCGTCCTCCCCCTCGTGCCGCCATCTCTCTCTCGCTCGATCCCCTGCCTCATTCCCTCGACCCCGAGCCCTGCAGCGCTGTGCCTCCCCTCGCTCCTAAGTCGAGCCGCCCTCCGTCCCCCTCGCCGATCCGGCCGCTGCCCTCGTCGGGGACCAGCGTCGCGCCGTCCTGCTTCCTTAGCGACACGCGAGCTCTGCCGCCGAGCCGCACGGCTCTACCACCTCGAACAGCGCCACCGCCCCGACGCTCTCCTCGCTCTCTCCTCTCGTCTTCCCTCCGTCCGCCTCTTCATCCGCGCCGGTGGGCACGAGCAGCCGCGGGCCGTCGCGACAGCGCCTACGCCGCCGCCCCTCCACTTCGTCCCCGTACGCCTGCGCCTCGTCGTTCCTGCGCCGATCCACGACCATCGCGCCCAAGCTCCTTGATCCGGAGTCGTCCCCGAGTGCCTCCCCCTTGCTGCTTCAACTGTCGCCGAACGGGAGCTCCGCCGCCTTGACTCCTGGTCCGGTCGTCTTCGGCCGCTCCTATCTCGACCTCTTGTACCCTTGCCACACTTTGACGCCCCGCTGTCTTCATGCACCTCCACTTGCTGTCGCGGTTGATGCCAAGTTCAATGACTACCGAAAAGGGAGCAGCACCAAGATCCACTGTTGAAGATTTCGTCAAGTACCTCTACCGCCTTCTCCGGGATCGCCAAGTACCACGACACCGAGAACATGAACATCTACGGAATGTGTACATCTACGAACGTGAACGACTACCGTCATCGAGACCCCGAGTACCACGACTTCCACCGACCGTCAAGTAACACTATGCTCGACGATGCGACAAGAACCTCTACTGTCGACCCTGAACATCTACGAGAACGTGTACCACTACCGTCGCCGAAGACCCGTGTACCACTACCGCCGACGTGATCGACTACGGAACGTGTACGACTCCGAAACATGACCGACTACTTCCCTCAATGAACTCGTTCCGCCCTGAAAATGCACGCTTCGAAGGTATAACCGCCGGCCGAAACGATGCCTGTGACCGATGTGTGTTGTATGAGATGCACCCCTTGTTTGCACCGTGTCCATTTTGCCACTCGTTTCCATGCCACAGTCTCGTGGGAACCCGGTATCCGGAGCACCCCATCATCTTGCATGACACGCTCTCCGTACTTCTTTTGAACCGGTCTCTCAACGAGTTACCGGAACCGATATGTTGCCGTGGCATCATTTTCGGATCGCGTGGCACCCCTTCCTTTCCACCACGGTGACAAATGCTTGATAACATGCTCATGTCAACTTTTAATAAAAATTGCATAAAACTTGCTTTTGTCATCCGCATCATGATAACAACCTTTAAATGCTTAAAATTGTTGAGTGCTTTAAAAATTGCTAATTATGCACAGGGGGATTTTTCCGGAATTGTTGTTGTTATTTCCGGCCTCTTTTGAAATGCCTAGATAGATAGTTTACTTTTGCTTCACCTCTTGCCATGTTAACAAACATTTAACCTTGTCTTGTAAATAAACAAGAGTCAACTAAATAAATATAGTGTGGTGTTTTGTCAATATGCAACTTGTTGCATATTGAGCTCCACTTAAATTGTAGTGCTGTTTGCGCACTTTGCCATGCCATGCATAATTAAACCGGACATGCATCATACTTGCTTGTGCATCATGACATGGTTATGATATGTGTGTTTACCGTGTTGTTTGCTTCTTTCCAGTTCGCTTCTATCTTGAGCTTAGGTTTCACTCCGGAGTTGTGAGGTTTTGTTCGACTACTTCATGGACTCATTCTTCTTCCTTGCGGAATCTCAGGCAAGATGACCATTCCCCGATATCACCTCTATCTTTGCCTATGCTAGTTGTCTCGCTCTTTAGATATGCCTCGATGCCTATTCCTGTTTTTCAGCCTCCTATTGTTGCCATGAAACCTCTAACCTTTGACACCTTCCTAGCAAACCGTTGTTTGGCTATGTTACCCGCTTGCTCAGCCCCTCTTATAGCGTTGTTAGTTGCAGGTGAAGATGAAGATTGCTCCATGTTGGAACTTGTTGTTGGAATATCACAATATCTCTTAAATATATTAACACACCTATATACTTGGCAATGGGTGGAAGGCTTGGCCTTTTGCTCGGTGTTTTGTTCCACTCATGCCACCTTAGGACCCGATAAACCGGTGTTATGTTCCTTGATTTTGCGTTCCTAACACGGTTGGGGTTTATGGGCCCCCCTTGATAATTCGCACTACTTAAAGCTTTTCCAGCAAGACCCAACTTTGGTTCTACATTTGCCTAACAACTAAAACTTGCCGAGGGAGTAATTAACCCGAGGATTTATTAATAAACAACCCGGGCCAGTGCTCCTCAAGAGTGTTGGTCCAAACTAGGGGTCCTGCGGGGCCACCTTGGGGAAACCCGATGGCTGGTATTACCTGTAGCATCACCCATCAGGTCGTGGCCTGAGACGAGATACACGCGGCTACTATCAGGGTGTCGGCACCCCGGGAGGTCTTGCTGGATTAGTTTTACCTTTGTCGAAATATCTTGAGCACGGGATTCCGAGAATACTCAGGTCTTCCCACCTTGGATTTGCGACTCCGTAGATCGTGAGCTTGTGATGGGCTAAGTTGGGACACCCCTGCAGGGTATTGAACTTTCGAAAGCCGTGCCCGCGGTTATGTGGCAGATGGGAATTTGTTAATATCCGGTTGTAGATAACTTGACACCATATTCATAAGAAGACACTACCTGCGAGAGTAACCGTGACGGTCTCTTTCCGAAGGGCTTCGGGAAGTGAACATGGTGGGGTTATGTTTGACCGTGAGTAGCTAGGATCACTTCTTGATCAACTTGGCAACCGTTGGCACTTTTTCTCTTCTTGCTCTAAACTCGTAAGCTAGATGCTTAGTGCTTGCTACAGACACTTTTATACCCTTCCCTCACCTAAGGCTTTGGTAGTTTTGATACTCGAGAATGGGATTGCTGAGTCCTCTGTGGCTCACAGATTCAACACACACCAGATGCAGGTACCGCTGAGAACAGTGCAGGAGATGGCCAAGAACTTCACTGGGAGTTCGATGAAGAGCTTGGCCGTATGTATGTGACGTTTTCGATGATTAGTAGTGGTTCCTACTAGGGGCGATCCGGGCTTGTGTTCTTTATGGTATCTTTCTCATTTGGATTTCCGTCCGTACTCGGACCCTGTGTTCTTTATTTGGATGATGTATGCTATTGTATTCATTGTGTGACGTGGCGAGTGTAAGCCAACTATCTTTTCTATTTCATCCCTGAATTTTACATGAGATGTGCAAAGATACCATACTTGAGATCATTCTAGTATGCGCTTTGTGCCTCGACACGTGGGAGACATAGTCGCATACTGGGCATGACAAGTTGGTATCAGAGCCTTCTCCGACCTAGGAGCCCCCTGATTGATCGAATCATTGACGGTTGAGTCTAGGCACACACAAAAAAATGTTTTGAGTCCTATATATATATATCGGAGAGTAGGATTTCGTTTACTCCTCATCCCTTCATCGCTTTGGTGAGGACTCCTGACCTTGTTCTATCTCCTCTACTCTCAAAAATTCACTAATGTTTTTAGGATCACACGAGTATTGTTCGGATTATTCCGATATCTTTGTGACGAGAACATTGTTCTCGATGCCTCCTGTCATTTACGGGTTGTGGCAGTGTCCCGGGGAGTTGATCTCCGAGGTGTTGTCGTCACAAACGTATCGTGGCGGTTCTAGAATACTTAAGACGGCTGACATCAAAAACTCTTCTATGAGGTTAGTGGTGAGATAACCCCGACGTCACCCAGTACTGGCGGGATAGTTCGGGAGTATTGCCACAGCTAGTATAGCGGATGCGTTTCGAAGGTCCGAGGTAAACAATTTCTGAGGATGACTTGTTATGTGTTGACGGATGGATACAGCTGGATGTAGGTTTAGAGTTGAGTGCGCGGTGCTTCCCCTGTATCCCCAACACCAGATTACATAACCGGAAACCTTCGGGAATTAATAGGTGGGTTTCAAGTAGCTCGTAGGCATTCTTCCAACGAGTGCATGGTATGAGGTTTGGGGTTCAACATCTAGTGAAGAGGTTTCATGGGCGCTGTTCCAATTGGGAGTTGCATCTTAAAGGATCCTTGGCTATGCTGATCCGGGGATTGCAAAACCCTTTGTAACACACGCCATGGGACATTCAACACGAACATGTGGGACGAAACCTCTATTATGTATTTGTTCCATCTGTACCTTGTTGTTTTATTTTATCATTTTGTTCTCCAAGTGGCTTCTCGACAAGTTGATGTACCATTAAGCTTATGGAATTCATTCGTTCAATCCTCTGTTGAAATGATATTGTGAAGATTATGTTGCAACATATCTATCCTTTGTTTTTGTTTTGATTCTGGTATTCGAGTTGCTTCGATGTCAAGTGTTGATTCCATACCTTTCCTAATCGGTGTTCTCATATTTCTATGGGAGTGCTAATCCTTCTTGATCATCGAGATTGCTATGTTAAATTCTTTTCAATCGGCGTGCTTCTCTTCAAGTTAATCCGATCTCTTCATCATTTGCAAGATCAACTCTCAATCTTGTCTCAACGGTGTCTGTTTCATTCATCCCAAATTGTCTTTAGTTTCCCGCCCTCCCTCCCTTCTTCTTCTCGGAGCCAGAAATTCTAAAATGAAGTATCCATTTTATTCATGTGATGTTTCTTCATTCTTTTCTTTCAATTTCATTATCCTGTGATTTCTCAGGAAGATGCTCAGGAACTTTAAGTTTATCATTCTCCGTTCTTGTTTCTTCTCCGGTGGACTAAATTCAAGCTACGGTCAAGATCATATCTCTTCCTTTTTGTTTCACATGTTTTCCCATGTTGAAATTTCTTATCCGAAGTCTCTCTTGATAATTCAACTCTCTCTAATTCTTATCCGGAGTCTACAAGGTATTTCAGAAGATTCACTTTTCCATTCTTAATTTGTTCTAGCTATGTTGAGGTTGTTATCTCATTCAAGCCATTTAATTCAACTGGTGCAATACCTCACAAGTAATCAGTTCACTGGTGTTTCTTTTGAGTGGGCCCTAACCCACAGGTCTTTTCCCAGGATCTTACCTGACTCGTCTAATTTTTCCGGAGTTATTCTCAAATTCTTTCAAGTTTGACGTAAGAATGGATCTCTCATCGATCAAATGTATCCTCCAAGATCGCGTTCAATTCTTTTCACCATTGGTTCAACCTTTTAATTCTTCATTCCGGAGTGCCTCAACAATTCATGCTGGTGTATCTCGTCGTCATTCTCAGGTTTTGAAGACCAAAGAATAATTTCTCTTAAATCTTGGCCCCTTCTCTTGAAGATTCGTGGTTCTAGCTTCATACCATCCTCATAAGTGTTTTCGATTGTGAGAATTCTTTTTATACTCATCCGAAGCATTTCATGAATCCTTTCCATTGTGATCCTCCGAAGGCCATCATTTCAGAAGATTTCTTTGTTCTCAGTTTTCAACTTTGCCCTCCAACTATTCTTTATTGAGGCCTCTTCGTTCGTCTCCATATTCTTCCGGTGCTTTGTTCAAGTATTCTTTAGTCAGTCCACGATCTCTTTGTTCTCTTGTATCTAAATTTCCTTAAGTGGTTATTCTTCCCAGTGGGTTATTCTCTTTCATCACCCGGTTTCAATGAACTCATTTGTTCTTTTCATAATCCTACCGGTGCTTCGTTGAATACTTTCCCAAGTCTACGCGAGATCTCTCTTTAATACTTTGCAACGAGAATAAGTAGTATGCCAAACTCATTGGTTGTCATCAATTTAAATTGGTGGAGGATACTCATAACATAATTCTTATTCTTGTTCCTTCCAAGTGTTTAATTCCTTCGTTTGGATTTCGTTCATGATATCAAATTATTGGTTGTTCATCTTTTCTTTCAGGAGTTCCAAACTCTCTCAATTATCTTGTCATGAAGCTCTATCTAAATCATTGCAAGGCTTAAATTTTATTCTTTTCATCCTCCACTTTTCATCCTTTTGTTACCAGAGTTCTTCTTGGTGGTTCATCATGATTTAATTCATCCTCGAAGTCTTCATCAAGATTCTTGTTGCAGCTCAAGTATTCTTCTTCGTGCATTACGAAGTGCAATTCTTTCTACCTTTTTCTTTTGAGGTGGTGTTATGTCATTCTTGACAATTTCCCTTCGTGCTTCATGATTCACAAGTTATCAAGAATGAGATATTTAAACCATCATTTTCTTGTTCAGGAGATCTTTCCAACCCTTCAAATTATTCGTTGGAGTAATCTTGGGTCGTATCTCACCTAAAAGCTTTTCCCTAAGGATTGTTGCTATTGTGGTGCTTATAAATGACCCAAATTCTTCATTTATCCTCTCGGTGAAAGAGTTTTCATCTCTTCGTTGATTTCTACCAACAATTGGTTTCCGTTAGTGGATGGCGGTCACCTCATAATGTTGAGATGTTTCCCATAAGCCCACATCAAGCTTATTCTTTTCGTTGTTGAGTTTCCAGCAATTTCGTTAAACCCTTCTTCGTAAGGATGTTTTTCAGATTCATTTGTGGGACAAAGTTGTCATTTTCTTATCCGTTCTTGTCTTTCCAAAACATCTATTCTTTCATTCCGGAGGCTTTGTGATATTGCTCTCTTCGAACCATCATCTTGTCATATCAAGATCACGCTCTTGTTCTTTCCAGTCCATTTAATTGGAGTGTTGTGTCCTCCGTTCAAGTTCTCTCATCCTATCAAGTTTTGCCTCTCTTTTCAACCGGAGTGATGTCTGAAATCTTTGTTCCGGAGGCATTGTGTTGCTGATTTCATCAAGTATCATCCCATCTTCTCAAGCTCATGTTAATTCCTTCCATTTTCAGTCGGAATGCTGTCCAAATTATTTCATTCTTATTCCTTCTCCATCTTGTTTTAACCGGAGTGGTTTTGAAATTCTTTCGTCATCCTTGAGCTGTTCGTTTAAGTCCTTGCAACCTTCAAATTCTCGTGGTGTCCCTTGTTCCTCCTTTTTACCGGAGTGCTCTTAACTTCATTCATCTCTGTTCTATTCTTTCTTTCAAGATTGTTCAACCTCTCAAGGTTCGTGGTTTCACCAGTTTGTCGAAGAAGCAACTTTGTTTTACCTATTCATTTTCTCTTCTATCTGGTGCTATCTCCAGGATCTCAGGTCGAGATCCTCTGTTAGTGTGGGAGAGTTGTGACGCCCCGAGACTGACGCTCCAGAAAACTTCCATATGTTCCGGGCTCTTCCCGTGTTTTTTATTTACTTGCTCTATATTATTTTGCACTGCATCATGTCATCATGCCACATGTCTTTTAATTTTAAAACTCAACTAAATAAATCGTATGGATCTTCGATCCATTTAAATCGAGGGATATTCACATGGTGATTTCTTTTTATAACCTATACAAAGTCTCCTAATATTATTAAGGAGCTATAACAAAATATTCCATTGCCTTGGAATCATCGAAACACACTTGCAAATTCTCCATATTCTTTTCACTCCAAGTTTTGACTCCCAACCCTTGCCAATAATTCTTTATTTCTTTTATCGAGGCTCCACCAAAATTCTTAACATTTTTGGACCTCCCAAATACCCACTTCTTTCTCACACTCGTTGAATTAAATTCAAAAGAATTTGAATTTAATTTTTCAATCATGCCAGTTCTATTTTCCTGGATAAGGCTCATTTTTATGAGTCCGGAAAAATTACCCGCTTGCGCAAAATCTTTCTCTAAGCCTCTCTTTCTTTTCATCTTTCTTCTTCTTTTTTGTTAAACAAAATTAGAAGAGAGAGAAGGAGAAGAGCCCAGCTCGGCCTGCTGCACCTCCTAGGCCTAAGGCCCATCCCTCTCTGCCAGCCACCCACTTCTGCCCCAACTGGCCGGCCTCTAGGGCCCATCTCACCGCAGGCCTATTCTCCTGTCTAACCCTAGCCCATCCTACCCCGCAGCCTCTCCCCTCCATCTCTCCCTCGCTCGTCCTCCCCCTCGCGCCGCCATCTCTCTCTCGCTCAATCCCCTGCCTCATTCCCTCGACCCCGAGCCCTGCAGCGCTGTGCCTCCCCTCGCTCCTAATTCGAGCCGCCCTCCGTCCTCCTCGCTGATCCGGCCGCTTCCCTCGTCGGGTACCAGCATCGCGCCGTCCCGCTTCCTTAGCGACGCGCAAGCTCTGCCGCCGAGCCGCGCGGCTCCACCACCTCGACCAGTGCCGCCGCCCTGAGGCTCTCCTCGCTCTCTCCTCTCGTCTTCCCTCCGGCCGCCTCTTCATCCGCGCCGGCGGGCACGAGCCGCCTTGGGCCGCCCCGACAGCGCCTACGCTGCCGCCCCTCCGCATCGTCCCCGTACGGCTGCACCTCGTCGTTCCTGCGCAGATCCACGACCACCGCGCCCGAGCTCCTTGATCTAGAGTCGTCCCCGAGTGCCTCCCCCTAGCTGCTTCAACTATCGCCGAACAGGAGCTCCGCCGCCTTGACTCCTGGTCTGGTAGCCGTCGGCCGCTCCCACCTCGACCTCGCTGGCGCCATGGCCTCGACCTCCTGTACCTATGCCACACTTTGATGCCCCGCTGTCTTCATGCACCTCCACTTGCTGTCGCGGTTGATGCCAAGTTCAACGACTACCGGAAAGGGAGCAGCACCAAGATCCACCGTTGAAGATTTCGTCAAGTACCTCTACCGCCGTCTCCGGGATCGCCAAGTACCACGACACCGAGAACATGAACATCTACGGAATGTGTACATCTGCGAACGTGAACGACTACCGTAATCGAGACGCCGAGTACCACGACTTCCACCGACCGTCAAGTACCACTACGCTTGACGATGTGACAAGTACCTCTACCGTCGACCCCAAACATCTACGAGAACGCGTACCACTACCGTCGCCGAAGACCCGTGTACCACTACTGCCGACGTGATCGACTACAGAACGTGTACGACTCCGAAACATGACCGACTACTTCCCTCAATGAACTCGTTCCGCCCCGAAAATGCACGCTTCGAAGGTATAACCGCCGGCCGAAACGATGCCCGTGAACGATGTGTGTTGTATGAGATGCACCCCTTGTTTGCACTGTGTCCGTTTTGCCACTCATTTCCATGCCACAGTCTCATGGGAACCCGGTATCCGGGAGCACCCAATCATCTTTCATGACACGCTCTCCGTACTTCTTTTGAACCGGTCTCTCAACGAGTTACCAGAACAGATATGTTGCCGTGGCATCATTTTCGGATTCGTCGTGTGGCACCCCTTCCTTTCCACCACGGTGACAAATGCTTGATAACATGCTCATGTCAACTTTTAATTAAAATTGCATAAAACTTGCTTTTGTCATCCGCATCATGATAAGAACCTTTAAATGCTTAAAATTGTTGAGTGCTTTAAAACTTGTTAAGTATGCACATGTGGATTTTTTCGGAATTGTTGTTGTTATTTCCGGCCTCTTTTAAAATGCCTAGATAGATAGTTTACTTTTGCTTCACCTCTTGCCATGTTAACAAACATTTAACCTTGTCTTGTAAATAAACGAGAGTCAACTAAATAAATATAATGTGGTGTTTTGTCAATATGCAACTCGTTGCATATTGAGCTCCACTTAAATTGTAGTGTTGTTTGCGCACTTTGCCATGCCATGCATAATTAAACCGGACATGCATCATACTTGCTTGTGCATCATGACATGGTTATGATATGTGTGTTTACCGTGTTGTTTGCTTCTTTCCGGTTCGCTTCTATCTTTAGCTTCGGTTTTGCTCCAGAGTTGTGAGGTTTTGTTTGACTACTTCATGGACTCGTTCTTCTTCCTTGCGGAATCTCAAGCAAGATGACCATTCCCCGATATCACCTCTATATTTGCCTATGCTAGTTGTCTCGCTCTTTAGATATGCCTCGATGCCTATTCCTGTTTGTCAGCCTCCTATTGTTGCCATGAAACCTCTAACCTTTGACACCTTCCCAGCAAACCGTTGTTTGGCTATGTTACCCGCTTGCTTAGCCCCTCTTATAGCGTTGTTAGTTGCAGGTGAAGATGAAGATTGCTCCATGTTGGAACTTGTTGTTGGAATATCACAATATCTCTTAAATATATTAGCACACCTATATACTTGGCAATGGGTTGAAGGCTTGGCCTTTTGCTCGGTGTTTTGTTCCACTCATGCCACCTTAGGACCCGATAAACCGGTGTTATGTTCCTTGATTTTGCGTTCCTAACACGGTTGGGGTTTATGGGCCCCCCTTGATAATTCGCACTGCTTAAAGCTTTTCCAGCAAGGCCCGACTTTGGTTCTACATTTGCCTAACAACTAAAACTTGCCGAGGGAGTAATTAACCCGAGGATTTATTAATCAACAACCCGGGCGAGTGCTCCTCAGGAGTGTTGGTCCAAACTGGGGGTCCTGCGGGGCCACCATGGGGAAACCCGAGGGCTGGTATTACCTGTAGCATCACCCATCCGGTCGTGGCCTGAGACGAGATACGCGCGGCTACTATCAGGGTGTCGGCACGCCGGCAAGTCTTGCTGGATTAGTTTTAGCTTTGTCGAAATATCTTGAGCACGGGATTCCGAGAATACTCGGGTCTTCCCACCTTGGAGTTGTGACTCCGCAGATCGTGAGCTTGTGATGGGCTAAGTTGGGACACCCCTGCAGGGTTTTGAACTTTCGAAAGCTGTGCCCGCGGTTATGTGGCAGATGGGGATTTGTTAATATCCGGTTGTAGATAACTTGACACCATATTCACAAGAATACACTACCTGTGTGAGTAACCATGACGGTCTCTTTCCAAAGGGCTTCGAAGTGAACATGGTGGGGTTATGTTTGACCATGAGTAGCTAGGATCACTTCCTGATCAACTTGGCGACCGTTGGCACTTGTTCTCTTCTCACTCTAAACTCGTAAGATAGATGCTTAGTGCTTGCTGCAGACACTTTTATGGCCTTCCCTCACCTAAGGCTTTGGTAGTTTTGATACCCGGGAATGGGATTGCTGAGTCCTGTGTGGCTCACAGATTCAACACACACCAGATGCAGGTACCGCTGAGAACAGTGCAGGAGATGGACAAGAACTTCACTGGGAGTTCTATGAAGAGCTTGGCCGTATGTATGTGACGTTTTCGATGATCATAGTGGTTCCTACTAGGAGCGATCCGGGCTTGTGTTCTTTATGGTATCTTTCTCATTTGGATTTCCGTCCATAGTCGGACCCTGTATTATTTGGATGATGTATGCTATTGTATTCATTGTGTGACGTGGCGAGTGTAAGCCAACTATCTTTTCTATTTCATCCCTGAATTTTACATGAGATGTGCAAAGGTACCATACTTGAGATCATTATAGTACGCGCTTATGTCTTTAAGTCGTGCCTCAACACGTGGGAGACATAGTCGCATACTGGGCATGGCATTAATTCTTCTTCTTGTACTTGAGCACAATTTTCCTTCCCATCATTTTCATGAAAGATATTAAAAAGATGAAGCATATGATGTAAACTTAATTCCATTTTTTTGTAGTTTTCTTTTTTAAACTCAACTAGTGATAAAACAAGAAACTAAAAGATTCGATTGCAAGATCTAAAGATATACCTTCAAGCACCAACCTCCCCGGCAACGGCGCCATAAAAGAGCTTGATGTCTGCTACACAACCTTCTTCTTGTAGACGTTGTTGGGCCTCCAAGTGCAGAGGTTTGTAGGACAGTAGCAAATTTCCCTCAAGTGGATGACCTAAGGTTTATCAATCCGTGGGAGGCGTAGGATGAAGGTGGTCTCTCTCAAACAACCCTGCAACCAAATAACAAAGAGTCTCTTGTGTCCCCAACACACCCAATACAATGGTAAATTGTATAGGTGCACTAGTTCAGCGAAGAGATGGTGATACAAGTGCAATATGGATGGTAGATATCGGTTTTTGTAAACTGAAAATATAAAAACAGCAAGGTAACTAAAGATAAAAGTGCGCATAAACGGTGTTGCAATGGTAGGAAACAAGGCCTAGGATTCATACTTTCACTAGTGCAAGTTCTCTCAACAATAATAACATAACTAGATCATATAACCATCCCTCAACATGCAACAAAGAGTCACTCCAAAGTCACTAATAGCGGAGAACAAACGAAGAGATTATGGTAGGGTACGAAACCATGTCAAAGTTATTCTTTTTGATTGATCTATTCAAGAGTCCGTAGTAAAATAACACGAAGCTATTCTTTCCGTTCGATCTATCATAGAGTTCGTACTAGAATAACACCTTAAGACACAAATCAACCAAAACCCTAATGTCACCTAGATACTCTATTGTCACCTCAAGTATCCGTGGGCATGAATATACGATATGCATCACACCATCTCAGATTCATCTATTCAACCAACACAAAGTACTTCAAAGAGTGCCCCAAAGTTTCTATCGGAGAGTCAAGACGAAAACGTGTGCCAACCCCTATGCATAGATTCCCAAGGTCACGGAACCCGCAAGTTGATCACCAAAACATACATCAAGTGAATCAATAGAATACCCCATTGTCACCACAAATATCCCATGCAAGACATACATCTAGTGTTCTGAAATCCTTAAAGACTCAATCTGATAAGATAACTTCAAAGGAAAAACTTAATCCATTACAAGAAGATAGAGGGGGAGAAACATCATACGATCCAACTATAATAGCAAAGCTCGCAATAAATCAAGATCGTGCCATCTCAAGAACACGAGAGAGAGAGATCAAACACATAGATACTGGTACATACCCTCAGCCCCGAGGGTGGACTACTCCCTCCTCGTCATGGAGAGCGCCGGGATGATGAAGATGGCCACCAGAGAGGGATTCCCCCCTCCGGCAGGGTGCCAGAACGGGTCTAGATTGGTTTTTGGTGGCAACAGAGGCTTTCGACAGTGGAACTCCCGATCTAGGTTACTTTTCGGAGGTTTCAGTATATATAGGAGGTGTTGGAGTCGGGGGCAAGTAAAGGGGGTCTCCGGGCTGTCCACGAGGCAGGGGGCGCGCCCAGTAGGGGAGGGGGTGCCTCCTACCCTCATGAACAGCCCGTGGACCTTCTGGCCCCCCTCCGGCACTTTCTGGGCTTCTTCTGGTCCAAAAATAACCTCCGTTGAGTTTCAGGTCAATTGGGCTCCCTTTGATACTCCTTTTCTGCGGAACTCAAAAATAAGGATAAAGCAAAAACTTGCACTAGGCTCTAGGTTAATAGGTTAGTCCCAAAAATCATATAAAAGTGTATATAAAAGCCCATAAAACATCCTAGAAGGATAATATAATATCATGGAACAATAAAAAATTATAGATACGTTGGAGACGTATCAAGCATCCCCAAGCTTAATTCCTGCTCGTCCTCGAGTAGGTAAATGATAAAAACATTTTTTTGATGTGGAATGGTACCCAACATAATTCTCAATGCAATTCTTTTTATTGTGGCATGAATGTTCAGATCTGAAAGATTCAAGACAAAAGTCTATATTGACATAAGAATAAGAATACTTCAAGCATACTAACAAAGCAATCATGTCTTCTCAAAATAACATGGCCAAAGAAAGTTATCCCTACAAAATCATATAGTCTGGCTATGCTCCCTCTTCACGACACAAAATATTTAAATCATGCACAACCCCAGTTTCAGCCAAGCAATTGTTTCGCACTTTAATTCTTTCAAACCTTTCAACTTTCACGCCATACATGAGCGTGAGCCATGGATATAGGACTATAGGTGGAATAGAATGGTGATTGTGGACAAGACAAAACAGGTAGAGAGTCTCACATCAACTAGGCGTATCAATGGGCTATGGAGATGCCCATCAATAGATATCAATGTGAGTGAGTAGGGATTGCCATGCAACGGATGCACTAGAGCTATAAGTGTTTGAAAGCTCATCAAAAGAAACTAAGTGGGTGTGCATCCAACTTGCTTACTCATGAAGACCTAGGGCATTTGAGGAAGCCCATCGTTGGAATATACAAGAAAAGTTCTATAATGAAAATTCCCACTAGTATATGAAAGTGACAAAACAAGAGACTCTCTATCATGAAGATCATGGTGCTACTTTGAAGCACAAGTGTGGAAAAGGATAGTGGCATTGTCCCTTCTCTCTTTTATTGGAGGGGCTTTCCTCTTTTTTTAGCCCCTCTCTATTTTTTTGGGCCATCTTTTTTTATTTGGCCTTTATCTTTTATTTGTTTCCTCACACGGGACAATGCTCTAATAATGAAGATAATCACACTTTTATGCACTTATAACTCAAAGATTACAACTCGAAGCTAGATGTGATGCCCCCGATTTGTCCGTACACTAATCATGCACGCAAATGTGTACGACCAAGATCAAGGACTCACTGGAAGATATCACAACACAACTCTAGACAAAATTCAAATAATACAAGCTTTATATTACAAGCCATGGGCCTCGAGGGCTCGAATACATAGCTTGAAAACACAAGAGTCAGCGGAAGCAACAATATCTGAGTACAGACATAAGTTAAACAAGTTTGCCTTAAGAAGGCTAGCACAAAAGTAACAACGATAAAAAAGGCAAAGCCTCCTGCCTGGGACCTCCTAACTACTCCTCGAAGCCGAACTTCATGTAGAAACATCATCGGGATCCTCTGGCTCCTAGACTCCACCGATCTGGTTGCATCAACCAGAAAGAAGAAAGAAGGGGGAAAAGGGGGAACAAAGCAACCGTGAGTACTCATCCAAAGTACTCGCAAGCAAGGATCTACACTACATATGCAATGATATATGTGTCAAGGGGTAATATCTGTGGGCTAAACTACAGAATGCCAGAATAAGAGGGGGATAGCTAATCCAATCGAAGACTACGCTTCTGGCAACCTCCATCTTGCAGCAGTAGAAGAGAGTAGATGGAATACTAACAGGCGTCAAAGCTTCTGGCAGCCTCCATCTTGAGTAGCTGAAGAGTTCAGCAACTAACATCGTATAGCATAATCCTACCCGGCGATCCTCCCACACATCACCCTGTGAGAGAGTAACCACCGAGTTATATCTGGAACTTGTCTGGGTGTGTTTTATTAAGTATCCAGTTCTAGTTGTCATGAGGTCAGAGTACAACTCCGGGTCGTCCATTTACCGAGGGACACGGCTATTCGAATAGATTAACTACCCTGCAGGGGTGCACCACATAACTCAGCACACTCGATCCCATTTGGCCGGACACACTTTCCAGGGTCATGCCCGGCCTCGGAAGATCAACACGTCGCAGCCCTACCTAAGCACAACAGAGAGGTCAGCACGGGGGTCTGGGCCCATCGCCCAATGCACACCTGCACGTTGCAAGGGCGGTTGGTAAGCAGACCTAGCCTCTCCTAATACCAGAGTAGGCGTTTCGGTCCAATCCGGCGCGCGCCGTTAAGTCGCTGACGCCAAGAAGGCTTCGGCTGATACCACGATGTCGAGTGCCCATAGCTATTCCCACGTAGCTGGTTAGTGCATATAGGCCAATGGCCAGACTCAGATCAAATTCCAAGATCTCGATAAGCGTGTTATTATGAAATAACCGTGGACAACGACCAGGGTCAGGCCCAGCTGTCTCCTAGGTGGTCGCAACCTGCCCTGTCGCTCCACCACAAAGTAACCATCAGGGGGCTGCCGGGAACCCAGGCCCACTACTACCTATGTGGAACCACCTGCCCCTTCAGCCCCCATCTCCGAATCATCATCATGTGTATGCAATAGTATAGTATATACCCGTGATCACCACCCGAGTGATCATGGCCCGATAGTATAGCATGGCAGACGGACAAGAATGTGGGGCCACTGATGGAAATCTAGCATCCTATACTAAGCATTTAGGATTGCAGGTAAGGTATCAACAGTTGTAGCAACAATGACAGGCTACGCAACAGAATAGGAGTAACCGAACAATAACATGCTACACTACTCTAATGCAAGCAGTAGAGAGAAGAATAGGTGATATCTGGTGATCAAAGGGGGGGGGCTTGCCTGGTTGCTCTGGCAAGAAAGAGGGGTCGTCAACACCGTAGGCAATCGAGGCAGCAACGACGTCCGTCTCGTAGTCTACCGGAGAGAAGAGGTGGAAGAAACAATGAATACAGAGCAAACAAGCATCACAAAATATAACATGGCAAAACACGGTGCTACGTGTGACCTAACATGGTAGGAGGTGTTACCGACGATGGGGGCAAACATCCGGGAAAGTATTCCCGGTGTTTCGCATTTTCGGGCGGGGGAAATGGAGGGGGAAAGTTGCAGGTTCGATATGCTAGGTACGTGTGGTTCACGAACGGTCTGCGTATTCGGATGCGTCTCGAAATTCCGAGCAACTTTCAAATATAAAGTATTTTCATCCGAGTTACGGATTATTTTATATTAATTTTTAAAGTTTTTAAAACATTTTCTGGAATTTATTTGATTAATTTAATTCAACATTATCCAGAATAGTACGGATGACGTCAGCATGACATCAGCACGACGTCAGCAGTCAACCAGTCAGTTGACTGAGTCAAACTGAAGTGTGGGGTCCGCATGTCATTGACATATTAACTAATCAAGAGTAATTAGGTTAACTAGTATTTAGGTTAAGCTAATTAAGATTAATTAAGTTAAGTAATGAAATAACTAAATAATATTTTATTTATTTATTTAAATTTTTTATTCTTTTTTTAAAAATATATATTTAAACCTTTTGAGGCCTGGCCCCCACTTGGCAGTGAGCGGGGGGCCTAACGGGGCGGTGGGTAAACGGGCGATCGGGCACTAGCGCCCAGCCCGTTCGGGCGTGCAGCGGGCGATCCCGGTTGCCACCGAGCGCCGGCCGGGGCAGAGGAGAGCGCCGGCCAGGGCGGAGGGGAGCGCCGGCCAGGACGGAGGGCGCCGGCGGCCCGAGCCAGCCGCAGTGGCAGGGCCAGCCGCAGTGGCCAAGGCGGCGGGCTGGCGCGGTCGGTGGTAGGGCGGACGACGGAGGCGACGGAGCCTGGGGAGGCCGGTGGTCTGGGGCCATCGGTGAGGGGGTGTGCGTGTGTGCGCTGTGCTCCTGGGAGCACCAGGAGCACGGTGCTGGGGTCGGGCGAGGCCCACGACGGCCGGGGCCGCGTCGGCGAGTCGAGCAGCGGCGGTGGGGCTATGACGCAGCGGCGAGCGTGGTCGAGCTCGAATCCGAGCTCGGGAAATGGGGAGGAAGTGGTGGAGCTCACAGTGGTGCAGAGGAGGAGCTCGACGGAGGTGGGGAGGCAGCCATGGCAGTGGGTCGACGATGGTGATCCGCGGAGCCGAAGGTGGAAGACGAGGGCGTTGGCGTCGATGCAGTGCTCCCCGGTGTCGATCTTGCAGTGCAGAGGAAGAAGGGGAGCCCCGCGGAGCTTCTTGACACCAAGAGGAGGCACGGAGGTGCCGGTGGCCGCGGCAATTGGCGAGTGGTGGCGACGGACGAGCTCGGGCGAGGTTGGCGGCGGGGAAGACGAGCGCGTGCGAGGGGGAGGAATGGATTCGGGGCGCTAGGGTTCGGGGTGGGTGAGAGGGAGCAGGGGATGCTCTTATCCCCTCACGGCTCGGCCGTGCGCGTGCGCGGTGCCGGGTGCTCGCAACCATGGCACCCCGGCCTTCTCCTGTAGCGAGGAGGAGGAGGAAAGGCTAGGGCTGTTGGGCTGGGCCGCACTTTATGCGCCTAGAGCCCAGTCCAACAATGCGCCCGATTCCTTTTCGTTTTTCCTTTTTTTCTATTTCTTTTATTTTCTAGTGTATTTAGTTTTACAAAATATAAAATCAACCCCTAAATTAATGTTACAATTTAGCACAGTACCTCAAAAAGCTTGGTGTTATAATAAAATAATTTGTACAATTTTATTATTTAAAAGTTATTTGAATATTTGTTCTAGCCACTATTTTACTCATTTAGTGCATTTAAATACTTTTTATAAAAGTGTAGTTTCTCCACCATTATTACTTATGGATTATTTGGCACCTTTCGAACAATTTAGTTTTTACTTTCGAAAACTTTTATTGTTTGTTTTTATTTTAAATTTGAATTTGAACGGGTTTTGAATCAAAGTGAGATTAGCAACAGTAACTAAGACGACATGGCACCGATTACTGTAGCTTAATTATCCGGGCGTCACAATTCTCCTCCACTACAAGAAATCTCGTCCCGAGATTTAGGAGCGGGAAAGGGGGGGGGGGGTTTGGTTACGAAATTCTAACGAGTCTTCTCGATCTTGGTTGCTCTTCTCGAAGGGGTCGGTCCATTACGATGATGTCTTAATCCCTTTGCTTCAAGTCATTGTGATCAAGTCGTCATCATTTCTTCGGGATCTCCATCGTCCTAGAAACGCGACCAGGTTTTTTTGGAAGAACGCATCTCCACAAGGCTGGGCATCTGACGGTGAACTAATTGGGAAATACACGAAGTACCCTACGAGTAGTCTTATAGTGAACTCATTGTGAGCAATACGCGATGGTACAAAAGTTTCAAATGGGTAGGCATTCGCTCGATGCCTAAACGGAAGCTGAAATGGGGGCTTGAGCAATGAGAACAATTAATGTGTTTGATACCAGGATGTAACATTGTATACCATATAGCTCATGAATTACTTACGAGCCAAGTGTAAAGGATACTTTAGAATCAAGGTTGTACAGAAGTGTCAGGTTTCGGTCCCGTGGACCTATGGGTTATGGGCCCACCATGTGGGTTTAAAGTAGGAAGGGTGGTGACATCTTGCACAGTCATGAAAGCAAGGCATGTCAGAGGATAGTCTGCCAGCTATATCAGCAACAATGTCGGTACCAAGGGTGGGGGACGAAGAGAACCATTTTCTCGCTCGTTTAAATAAGGCGGACCAATAGGCAAGGTTCTCGTCCACCGGAGGTTACTGGAATGTTAACAACAATAGTAACGAGGTCTTACTGGCAGAGTTGTACAACGAGGTTTTTACATAAGCAGAGAATTATTACTGCTTAGATTATATGTAGATCAAGGAAAGGTTAAACAAACAAATGAAAAGGAAAATTGTGATACTCACAATTATTAGGAGTATATATATCTCATGGACAAGAAGAACATGGCATACAGGGTAGGAGAGCAAGTACCCAATCATTTAGATAAAGAGGCAAGGATTAATCAAGATGTTACCCATACAACGGTGTTTAGATCACTGACCAAGAAACATTTAGCATCACGCCTCCAATGTTCTTGTTGATGAGCGGGGTATCATAGTCATGCTTCGAGGTAGCAATGATATGGTGTTTCAATCAAGGGCCAGACTTTGGATACACAAATGATCCGTCAGAAGCAACTTATAGAATAAGTCTTACAATTTCCTCCGGCAAGAATGGCTATCCTTGCAAAAGAAATTATAATGATTGGTCCTCCAGCCAGGGGTGCTAGGCATGGCATCATATTACTGGGTCATCAAAGGACCAACATTATAACTACTGGAAAGTTGTCCCAACCATCATATCTGACCGAGATTCAAATCCGATTGGTGTCATGATACCTCACACTCAGGATGTTCGAGAAGAAAAGGTGCAACTCAAATTGACGAAATGACATAGTAAGATTCTCGGGAAATGAACTATGGGAGCGGTTTCCCGAAACAATAGTTCATCATTAAACCAAGGAGAGGATGAGGAGGTGGCTGATGGGCTCAGTGACAATTCATTGACAATTCCAGACGGATGGATTTTCACAATAATGTGAACAAGAAGATGACACTTGTCAAATCCAATGATATAATGTTGTATGCTCGAGGAAAACATACACCATTAATCATTAGTTGAAAGGTGTGCCCGAAATATGACCTTAGGCAGCAAGATCAATGTTAGCGTGACGATTCAATAACCAACAGTCTAAGAACGAACTGTCGATCGTTAACTTCAAAGCAATAGGGTTGCTAGAAGTACAGAACTCAAGTAGCATCGTTAGCATATTGGTATCCCGGTTAAAAACAACACGGGGACCATGGAAGAATGGTGATGGTGAGAAGTATCATCATACCTAGAATTTCTAAGAGGTGGAGCAATCGCCATGACATTCTCGACATAAAAGTCAGTAATACTTCAAGGTAGAACACAACACTCATTGGAGAGCAAGTTGTATTCATAATGTGGACAAGTTCGCGATGAAAGGAAGTCAAGGGTGTTGCCGATGATAATAAAAATCATCGAGAGCAAGGAGGGTATTTCTCATCATGAACACAGCTGACATCTCGGAAGAAGTCAAAGTGTTCAAGGTGGTTCGACACATTTGTCGGGAGGTTTCAAGAGGATGCAATCAAACAACAACGGCAACAAGCAAGAGAATGACGAAGTGGCAAGTTATAGGGTCAATATATAAGATGCAAGCTCGGAACCAAAGTTGCCTTTCAAGACCAGCAACAAGATGTTGAAAGCTCGACCTAAGTCGTGCTCACACACTGAAGAATTCATGCACCAGAGAAGGATGAGGTAGCACAGTCAAAGATAGCAAGACCAGGATGCAGTCGATAGTCTAGGAATGACCAGATTGAGTTCAGAATTTCCCAGTAAAAATACTAGGGGTATTTGATTTGTAGTGCGGAATAATTTCACTAGTCGGTGTCCTCGGTTGACAACAACCTAGAACCCGTAGAGTGATTATGACAAGGAAAGACATTACTTCAACAAAGTTAGTAAGATGTGGTGCAATGGCAAGATATCTTCGAGATACCAGCGGGTAATACTCGAAGGTAAAACATGATAGAAATAGAACCAGGTCGTTGACCTATGACAGTAGATACTTCAACCTTGCCAAAAATAGACGAGGCACTGGAATGAATTCCCATCAGATATATCAGATCAGGACAACATGGTTGGAACCATAACTGTAAGGAATCAATTCAAGAACACCGAAAGAATCATACAGCTGGATAATCATTTTGCAAGAAGCTTCCGAGATGATCTACATCATTTTCATGGGCATGAACACAAAGTTCAAGGTCGACTCCCACTTCTTTAATGCATATCATTTCATTCACCTCTCGCTTTGATAAAATTGTAGTGTTGGAATTTTATTTGGTAGAACACTGAAAGAGTATGACTTGTGAAATCTTTCGGGTAATCTGTAACTTTTGAATACTTCTGTAACTCTAAATATTCTTAAATAAATTGGTGGACGTGAGGAATTTGTCTATTGATCATATGCAAAAAGAACCAACTAAAAAGCACTCTCCAGTAAAAAATGGTAGCTAATCTCGTGAGCGCTAAAGTTTCTATTTTTTACAGCATGATTGCATAAACTTCACACAAGTCTTCCCAAAGGTTCTACTTGGCACAAACAGTAATTAAAATAAAAAACCAGATCTAAAAAGAAGCTAGATGCAATATTTATTCCTAAACAGAAGCAAAAAGCAAAGAACAAAAATAAAGTTGGGTTGCCTCCCAACAAGTGCTATCGTTTAACGCCCCTAGCTAGGCATGATGATTTCAATGATGCTCACATAAAAGATAAGAATTGAAACATAAAGGGAGCATCATGAAGAATATGACTAGCACATTTAAGTCTAACCCACTTCCTATGCATATGGATTTTGTGAGCAAACAACTTATGGGTACAACAATCAACTAGCATAGGAAAGCAAATCAAGCATAGCTTCAAAACTTCAAGCACATAGAGAGGAAACTTGATATTATTGCAATATGTAGAAGCATATGATCCTCTCTCATAATAATTTTCAGTCGCATCATGAATGAATTCAACCATATAACCAGCACATAAATAATTATTTTCATGATCTACTTGCATAGAAATTTTACTACTCTCCACATAAGCAAAATTCTTCTCATTCATAGTAGTGGGAGCAAATTCAACAAAATAACTATCATGTGAGACATAATCCAATTGAAAATTAAAATCATGATGACAAGTTTCATGGTTATCTTTATTCTTTATAGCATACGTGTCATCACAATAATCATCATAAATAGGAGGCATGCTTTCATCATAATAAATTTGCTCATCAAAACTTGGGGGACTAAACATATCGTCTTCATCAAACATAGCATCCCCAAGCTTGTGGCTTTGCATATCATTAGCATCATGGGTATTCAAAGAATTCATACTAACAACACTGCAATCTTGCTCATCATGCACATATTTTATGCCAAGCATTCTATGTAATTCTTCTTCTAGTACTTGAGCACAATTTTCCTTCCCATCATTTTCACGAAAGATATTAAAAATATGAAGCATACGAGGTAACCTTAATTCCATTTTTTGTAGTTTTCTTTTATAAACTCAACTAGTGATAAAACAAGAAACTAAAAGATTCGATTGCAAGATCTAAAGATATACCTTCAAGCACTAACCTCTCGGCAACGGCGACATAAAAGAGCTTGATGTCTACTACACAACCTTCTTCTTGTAGATGTTGTTGGGCCTCCAAGTGCAGAGGTTTGTAGGACAGTAGCAAATTTCCCTCAAGTGGATGACCTAAGGTTTATAAATCCGTGGGAGGCGTAGGATGAAGATGGTCTCTCTCAAACAACCCTGCAACCAAATAACAAAGAGTCTCTTGTGTCCCCAACACACCCAATACAATGGTAAATTGTATAGGTGCACTAGTTCAACGAAGAGATGGTGATACAAGTGCAATATGGATGGTAGATATGGGTTTTTGTAAACTGAAAATATGAAAACAGCAAGGTAACTAAAGATAAAAGTGAGCATAAACGGTGTTGCAATGGTAGGAGACAGGGCCTAGGGTTCATACTTTCACTAGTGCAAGTTCTCTCAACAATAATAACATAACTAGATCATATAACTATCCCTCAACATGCAACAAAGAGTCACTCCAAAGTCACTAATAGCGGAGAACAAATGAAGAGATTATGGTAGGGTACGAAACCACCTCAAAGTTATTCTTTCTGATTGATCTATTCAAGAGTCCGTAGTAAAATAACACGAAGCTATTCTTTCCGTTCGATCTATCATAGAGTTCGTACTAGAATAACACCTTAAGACACAAATCAACCAAAACCCTAATGTCACCTAGATACTTCATTGTCACCTCAAGTATTCGTGGGCATGATTATATGATATGCATCACACAATCTCAGATTCATCTATTCAACCAACACAAAGTACTTCAAAGAGTGCCCCAAAGTTTCTATCGGAGAGTCAAGACGAAAACGTGTGCCAACCCCTATGCATAGATTCCCAAGGTCACGGAACCCGCAAATTGATCACCAAAACATACATCAAGTGAATCAATAGAATACCCCATTGTCACCACAGGTATCCCACGCAAGACATACATCAAGTGTTCTCAAATCCGACAAGATAACTTCAAAGGCAAAACTCAATCCATTACAAGAAGATAGAGGGGGAGAAACATCATAAGATCCAACTATAATAGCAAAGCTCGTGATACATCAAGATCGTGCCATCTCAAGAACACGAGAGAGAGATATCAAACACAAAGCTACTGGTACATACCCTCAGCCCCGAGGGTGGACTACTCCCTCCTCGTCATGGAGAGCGCCGGGATGATGAAGATGGCCACCGAAGAGGGATTCCCCCCTCCGACAGGGTGCCAGAATGGGTCTAAATTGGTTTTCGGTCGCAATAGAGGATTTCGGCGGCGGAACTCCCGATCTAGGTTACTTTTCGGAGGTTTCAGTATATATAGGAGGTGTTGGAGTCGGGGCAAGTAAAGGGGGTCTCCGGGCTATCCACGAGACAGGGGGCACGCCCAGTAGGGGGGGTGCCCCTACCCTTGTGGGCAGCCCGTGGACCTTCTGGCCCCCCATCCGACACTTTCTGGGCTTCTTCTGGTCCAAAAATAACCTTCGTTGAGTTTCAGGTCAATTGGGCTCCGTTTGATATTCCTTTTATGCGAAACTCAAAAACAAGGAAAAAACAAAAACTGACACTGGGCTCTAGGTTAATAGGTTAGTCCCAAAATTCATATAAAAGTGTATATAAAAGCCCATAAAACATCCTAGAAGGATAATATAATAGCATGGAACAATAAAAAAATATAGATACGTTGGAGACGTATCATCTCTTGAATTTCTTTGTCAAGCGTTGAGGTCCATTCTACAATGAACTCCGCCAAATCTCTGCTCTGGATTGTCAAAGTGCTTTCAAACTTGAGGCCAAAGCTTGACAGTTCCAACGCCCACTCCACAATCCTTCCGGTCGTATCTGGGTTGTGCAAGATTCATTGCAACGGGAAGCGAGTGATGATGGTGATCTCATGTGCTTGAAAATAATGGAGCAGCTTCCTCGAGGCCATAAGGAGGCTGAAGAGCAGCTTCTGCACACTAGAGTATCTTGATATAGCCCCCTGCAAGAGGGAGCTGACAAAGTAAACTAGGTGCTGCATCATCTTCTTCCTCTGTATTACTTCGTTTGCTTGTGTAGATCCTGCCTTGCCGGCGCCAGACCCTGTCGAGGCTCCTGCCTTGCCGATGCCGGACTCTGCCGGGGGTCCTGCCTTGCCGGCACCAGACCCTGCCAGGGAGAATTCTGGCTTGTCATCCGACGGTCTTGACACTGCTACCGCTTCTTCGTCAACCTCCCTCTGCACCACTAGCGCAACACTGACCACTTGATTTGTTGCCGCTAGATATAGCAACAATGACTCTTGTGGTTCAGGCGCAACTAGTATTGGTATGGAGGAGAGGTACCTCTTCAAATCCTGCAGTGCTGCCTCGGCCTCCGGGGTCCATTTCATGGGCCCTACCTTCTTTAAAATCTTGAAGAAGGGGAGGGCACGCTCAGCAGATTTGGAGATGAATCTACTTAAAGCAGCAACGCAGCCAGCAAGCCGACACACATCTTTGACTCGCCTTGGTGCTTCAATCTCCTCAATTGCCGTGATCTTGTCAAGGTTTGCTTCGATCCCACGCTGAGACACAAAGAACATGAAAAGTTTGCCGGATGGAACACCGAACACACACTTGCTCGCGTGAAAGTTGAAAGGTTTGAAAAAATTGAGTATGAAAACAATTGCTTGGCTGAAACCGGGTTTGTGCATGATATGAATATTTTGTGTGATGAAGAGGGAGCATAGTCAGACTATATGATTTTGTAGGGATAACTTTCTTTGGCCATGTTATTTTGAGAAGACATGATTGCTTTGTTAGTATGCTTGAAGTATTATTATTCTTGTGTCAACATAGACTTTTGTCTTGAATCTTTCGGATCTGAACATTCATTCCACAATAAAGAAATTACATTGAGAATTATGTTGGTTAGCATTCCACATCAAAAATTCTGTTTTTATCACTAGCAAATATGCCTGTGCGTTGCAACGGGAGACAAAAAAATTATGCGCTAGCCAAATAAATATGACTCGATACCCTGACATATGAGTGTCTTTTATTTTAACATAGTGGCTCACCATGTTGCCATTTATTTTTCTTCCCCCCTCGCCGATGATGATCGTGATATCCACATGACCGCAATGCATTTGACATGGTAAATCTCAAGGCTATGAGCTTGCCACTTCACACCACACTTCTCATTATGTTGCGCAAGGTAATCTTTAAAAGTTTGAAAAATATCATCGATCATGAACTACTCCCAAGGCCTAGACATATAAAGACTTCCAAAAAACTAATCAAATCCTAGATATAAAGACTTCTGAATCGGTGAACATTTTTTTCAAATCAACAATCATTTTTCTAATTTTGGATTTTCTCAAAAAAAATGACGAACATTTGTTGAAATGCATGAACATCTTTAGAATTCATGAACACTTTTTTACTCACCAACCATTTTGTAATTGATGATTTTTTTAAAAAACAATTGAGGAACAAACTTCAGATTTTAAGTTTTTTAGTTATTTCATTTTTTTTGAAATTTCATGGATTTTTTTTCAGATTAACAAATTTCAAAAATTGCGTCTTTTTCTAGTTTGAAATTTTTCTAAATTTCATTGACATTTTTTTTCAGATTCCCGAACATGTTTTGTATACACGGTCATTTTTTCAAATTCATGAACAAATTTTATTTCCCGACCATTTTTCCCATATCGTGATTTTCTTTTTATAAGTTGCGAACAGTTTTGCAAAACCACAACATTTTGTGAATCCGTGAAAATTTTATGATTTCCTAAAAACTTTTGTCACATACATTTTAGGATTTTGTTGTTTTTTTTTTGGAAACTCACAACTTTGAAAATTTGGAAATCCCAAATTAGTTTAAAGGAGGGAGAAAAGATAAAAGAAAGAGGAATGGAAAATAACAAAAGGGTCAAGCCCTTACATGGGCCAGCCCAAGAAAGCATATGAGCGGGAGGACGTGCGTGAGAAAAGGGAAGGAAAAAGTGGAACCTGGGGATTGAACCATGGTCTCTTGGTTAGAAGATCAATGCGCCAACCACCGCGGTGCTTATGCATCTATGTTTTATGTTGGTATGGCGTATATAAATTAATAAAGCATGACAACAATTTTGAAAATAAAAGCGAATCATTTTATTTACTTGCGGGTGGCATAGTGGGTAATTTATAGCAACTTTTAGGGTGCTTTTTTGGACGGACGACCAGAAACCCAATTTTCTTTATTATTGGGTAGAGATTTACCTACTCGAGGACGAGCAGGAATTAAGCTTGGGGATGCTTGATACGTCTCCAACGTATCTATAATTTTTGATTGTTCCATGCTATTATATATTATGTTTTGGATGTTTAATGGGCTTTATTATACACTTTTATATTATTTTTGGGACTAACCTATTAACCCAAAGGCCCAATGTAGATTCCTGTTTTTTTTGCCTATTTCAGGGTTTCACAGAAAAGGAATATCGAACAGAGTCCAAACGGAATGAAAACTCCGCGAGAGTTATTTTTGGAACGATATCAACACAGAAGACTTGGAGTACACGCGAGGGAATGAAGGAGGCGGCCACGAGGGTCCAGGGCGTGCCCCCACCCTCGTGGGCCCACTCTGGCTCCCCGATGCCCTCTTTCCTCCTATATATACCCATGTACCTTGTAAACATCGAGGCAACAGATAAAACCCTAATTCCACCGCCGCAACCTTCTGTTCCCGTGAGATCCCATCTTGGGGCCTATTCCGGAGCTCCGTCGGAGGGGGGGGGGGATCTTCCACGGAGTGCTTCTACATCAACACCATCGCCTCACCATGAGTTTGAGTAGTTTACCACAGACCTTTGGGTCCATAGTTATTAGCTAGATGGCTTCTTCTCTCTTTTTGGATCTCAATACCAAGTTCTCCTCGGTCTTCGAGGAGATCTATTCGATGTAATCTTTTTGCGGTGTGTTTGTCGAGGTCCGATGAATTATGGGTTTTTGATCAAGACTATCTATGAGAAATATTTGATTCTTTTTTGAAATCTTTTATGTATGATTATAATATCCTTGCAAGTCTCTCCGAATTATTGGTTTGGTTTGGCCTACTAGATCTATAGTTCTTGCAATGGGAGAAGTGCTTGGCTTTGGGTTCAATCTTGCGGTGTCCTTTCCCAGTGACAGCAGGGGCAGCAAGGCACGTATTGTATTGTTGCCATCGAGGACAAAAATATAGGTTTTATATCATATTGCTTGAGTTTATCCCTCTACATCATGTCATCTTGCTTAAAGCATTACTCTGTTCTTACGAACTTAATACTCTAGATGCATGCTGGATAGTGGTCGATGTGTGGAGTAATAGTAGTAGATGCAGAATCGTTTCGGTCTACTTGTCATGGACGTGATGCCTATATATAATGATCATGCCTATATATTCTCATAACTATGCGCTTTTCTATCAATTGCTCGACAGTAATTTGTTCACCCACCGTAGAATAGCTATCACGAGAGAAGCCACTAGTGAAACCTATGCCCCCGGTCTATCTTTATCATTTTACTTTCCCGTCAACTTCAATTTCTGTCTCCGTTGCTTATTTGCTTTATTTACTTTCTGTTCTTATATCCAAAAATACCAAAAATATCACACTATCCTATCTATCAGATCTCACTTTTGTAAGTGACCGTAAAGGGATTGACAACCCCTTATCGCGTTGGCTGCGAAGTTCTTATTTGTTTGTCCAGGTGCGAGGGACTTGCGCGTGGTATCCTACTGGATTGATACCTTGGTTCTCAAAAACTGAGGGAAATACTTACGCTACTATGCTGCATCACCCTTTCCTCTTCGAGGGAATACAATGCAAGCTCGAGAAGTAGCACCTCCAATTTCCTAATGTCCTCGATGATAAACTCTTGCCGCTCCAAAGCTTGATTCCTGACCTTCTGCTTGACGGGCCGTGCATGAGGACAGACAACAAGGTGGTGCTCAATCACCTCCCGGGAACGCCGGGGATGTCGGATGCTTGCCATGCAAACACATCGACATTCGCCCGTACGAAGGCGACAATCGCGCTTTCCTATTTGTTAACGAGGGTGGAGCTTATAGTGAAAGCTCCGCTCGTGCCGTCCTCCCTGACGGGCAACTTTTTGGTCTCTAGTGGTGCAGCCTTATATTTCTTGCTCTTGCCGGTGGAGCTCTCTGGTACATCCTCAATGGTAACGCAGCACTCCGAAGAGACGGCTTGCCGGAGTGGGTGCAAGAGGCTTGGCCGGGGCCAGAAACCTTGCCGGTGACTGAGGTCTTGCCAGTCTTTTTCCCCTCGGGGCCTCTAGTGGCAGGAGCAAGTGACTTGGCGGCAGGTGCTACCACCGCTTCCTGGTAGAGCTGGTCGGCACAGATGAGTGTGTCCTTCTTGTCAAAGTTGATAGTGATGATGCTCATCGGGCCGGGCATCCTCAGTGTGTTGTAGGCGTAGTGTGATGATGTCATAAACTTGGCTAGTGCTGGGCGGCCAAGGATTCCACTATATGGCCACGTGATCTTGGCTACATCAAAAACGATATTCTCTGTCCTGTAGTTCAGCTCGCCACCAAATGTAGCTGGTAGTGTGATCTTACCCTTTGGCTAGCTTCTCCCCGGATTGATCCCTTGAAACGTGCCCGTCTCTTCGAGATCCCCCTTGGGGATTTGCAACTTCTTGATTACTTGGGGTGAGATCAAGTTCAGACCGGCCCCACAATCAAGTAGCATTTTCATCACCTTGAGGTTGCCAATCGTTGGTGAAACCAACAATGGCAAGCACCCAACCGCGGTTGTGCGATCAGGGTGGTCCTCGGCGTCGAAAATGATAGGCGTGCTAGACTATTTCAGTTGCTTCTAGGCATTGATCGATGGCTCCGCTGCATTGACCTCGCGCGCCCACTGTTTAAGCCGGCGGTGAGAAGTATGCAATGAGGCTCCGCCATCAATGCATATGGCTTATGTGGCCTTTTGAAATTCTTGGTCACTGGACTCGTCATCCTCTTCGTGGTCATCATCCCCCTCTTTCTTGTCGCGGCCTCGAGCAGGCCTCTCTTGTTGCTTATCCTTGCCGCGGTGCCACACTCGGCAACTGTGCTTCTTACTAGACCCTTCGGCACCATCCCGGCCCTTCTCCTTGTCTCATCTCTCATACTCAGCTTTTTGCCTCTCCACAAGTTGTTCAACTTGCCGGAAGTTCTGGAGGTCATGGCCCTTGGTGCGATGGATCTTGCAATATTGCTTGTCGAAGCCCTCCGACTTATCAGCAGCCGCCAGGTCCTGGCAGGCGGCACACCCGGCAACGTCCTTGCTGGGGATGTAACCTTGGCCTTCTTGGCGGTGCCGGGGTCGCCGGATTCCTCGATGGCAAGCACGGTTTTGCCCCTGCACTTCCTATTGCGTTGCCGACCTTTTTTTGCTAGGGTGACGGCATCTTCGTCTCTAGAATCGCTTTCCGCATCGGCATCTTCACCGGGGTACTTCCTCCCTTCTTCAAGCACATCTATCAGCCAGAACATTTAGTTCGGGAACATCCCTAACTTTGTTCATGGCCAACTCTTCACGCATCTTGCGGTTGCACATGTTATGATGGAACACACTGATGACAGCGGCATGATGAACATCTGGGATGTTGTATTGCACACGGCTGAATCTCTATATGTACTTGCGCAGGGATTCCCCATCCTTCTTGGGAATGAGATGCAAATCACTTGCCTGGCCAGGAGCATTATGGCCTTCGGTAAAGGCACCAACAAACTCGTGGCACAAGTCTAACCAAGAGGAGATGGAGTCTATCGGCAGGTGCATCAACCATGACCTAACGTTGGGTTTGAGCACCAACGTGAAGTAGTTGGCGAGCAACTTTCTGTCCCGAGCCCTGGCAGCTTGCATCGCAATGGTGCATATGCTCAAGAACTCGGACGGATGGGTCTTGCCATCGTACTTCTCTGGGACCTCAGGTTTGAATGTGCGGGTAGTGGGCCACTGGAATTACCGCAAATCACAGGTAAAAGCTGGACAACCTACGTCGTAAGGCAGGTCACCAGAATCCCTCGGTGTAGGCCTGTACGCAGTGGGCCCTGCACACTTATCATATTGATGGCATGCTTCCTGTCGCCACTCGATGGTAGTTCGAGCATCCACTTTAACCCACTCCGGAAGAACTTGACGTTGGTCGCGACGAGTTCGTGGATCAGACGAAGCCATGAATCCATCATCACGGGAGTCGACCCGCCGAGCTGGCGACCGTTGCTGCCATGGTGGAGGGGAGTGCACCGTGGTTGTGGTGCCTCCGGCCCTCCCGCCGTCGGCACGCGCCGGCCAGGTGGACCGACATTGCGAGGGACCTGCCTCCTGGTATCGATCCTTATCGGCGTGGGCAATAAGGCTCTGGATAGCAGCCCTCCACTCTTCTTGTTTCTCTGCAGCAGGAGGGAACTCGAGGAGTAGCTGCACTCGCGCTAATGCTTCTGCTGGCATAGGTGGTAGGGTCAAGCGCGAGGAATGGGAGGTGCTCGGACTTCTAACCATGTTAGAAGGAGCGCCGTCACGGTTCCGTGGCCGTGCACCATCTTGACCAGCATTTTGGCGTGTCTTCCAGCCCTGTGCATCGAGAATGATGTAGATGGATCTTCCCGCAGCGGCGTTCGGGGTCACCAACGTCGCGGTGCAGTTCACCGCGCACGACCTGGGAGGACTGCGGTGCGGGCGCTAGCAGGGGTGTCTTGGAGGTCACCGCGCCGCCCGTAGGCAGCATGGCTCCGCCCTTGGAGGTCCCCGCGCTGCCCGCGGACAGCACAACTCCATTCTTGGACACATTGGCGCGCGACTCGTCGTCTTGGGCGCGAACGACGCCACTCGCCTGACTTCGATTGCCAGACTGTCGTGGATGCTCACGAGTCACACCTCCGCCACCATCCACGACTACCCCGTCACCTGTATGCGCTGGCACGAGCGGATCGGCTCTAGACGAACCGATCACCGCGATCCCCTTCTTCTTGGGAGCCATGGTGATCGAGGAGATGACGTGCTAACCGCTAGATCGGGTTTGCAGAACTCTTGCCCCTACCTGGCGCGCTAAAGATCTCAGCGTAGAATGACACCTATGGGGTCACGTGGATCCCTTCTGCTATTGCCAGGGAAGAGGGGTAGAGCAAAGAGTGGATCTAATGATCAACATGACGGATTTTTACCTAGGTTCGGGCCGCTGAGAAGCGTAAAACCCTAGTCCTGCTTGAGTGTATATTTTGTGTTCTTGAGCTTCGGCTCGCTGCTCTGCATGCAAGCTGGGCCGAGAGGTTCAAAAGATCAAATCCTCCTTCAGTATGCTATGGGCCTCCTTTTATATGTCCAAGGGGCTGCCACAGTGGCATACATGAGGTGTAAAGTAGCTACAATGTCTATGGTTATCATTGGCGTTTTAGGACAAATGCCTTAAATGCGTTGCTTACGTGCCCTCCAACTTTATCAGGGACGGGAGTAGAACCCGTCTCGTCCGTCGCCGCCCCGCTCCGTTTTGACACGCGTCCAAGATGAAGAGTCATGCAGTGCCAAGTTGGCTGGCCAGCTACTGCACTGGATAGGTGACAAGATCTTCACAAAGATCTGCATGCCACCACACAGGTGCTTGCTAGCCTGGCATGCCGGCTACTGCGCTGGAGTGGTGATGGGGTGGCGGAGCCTTGCCGTGGTCTTGCCGATGTCCCCGGCAAGGATCTTGCCGGGGTCTCACAGGCTCCTCCGACAAGGATCTTGCTAGGCACCTTGTCTCCTAGCCTTCATAAAGATCTGCACGCCACTACGCGCACGCCCCTAGGTCTTGGCCTTAACGTTGTCGATGGTGTCAGAGCTCTCAACCCCGAGGGTGGTGCTATTGTCAGTGCTCGGAAAGTTTTCCCGGCAAGGATCTTGCTGGGATCTCGCAAGCCATCCCGGCAAGGATCTTTCCGGGGGTCCAGCTTGTCATCTGCTCTCTGGCTTGACCACTTCTCTTCACCTTGAACCTGTCCTCGATCGCCCCCATCAGGCCTTGTCGCGGGCATGGTTACAACTGCCCGTGCACAATTATGGGGTGCTAAAGGGCCCAAACTTTAGTACACTGACTGGTCCGAGTGGACATGACCGAAACAGGGCACAAACGAGAGGAGGACCATGCGTGGGAGGTGATCGTGCTCACGTAGGGTTGGTTGGCGGGGTAGACCGAGCTCGGGGATGACCGATGGCGATGAGCTCCTACCGTAGAGGAAGAAGACGGAGGGGACGACACTAATCGAGGCGACGGTGCTCAGTCCCTGAAGAAGACGAAGTAGAGGATGCGGGCATCGCGGCCTTGACATCCCACGGTGATGCAGAGGACATCGGGGATGAAGAGGAACTTGGCGAAACTCCTGGGCACCTTGGATGCGGCTGTACTTGACCAAGAGCATGCCGGCGACAAGTTGGTGCTCTCTGTTTTGTTTGGGTGTTCACGAGGAAGGAGAAGGATGGCAGGGGAGAGGCCCCTAGGTGGCGGCGGCGATGAGGAAACCCTAGGGTGGGTGCAGACGCCGAGGGGGGTTATATAGGGGAAGGGGCCGACAACACAACCTCGGCGTCTGTGAGCTCACGACGATGACGCAAGCGCTCTGTCTCTAGAGGAGTATGTCGGCGTTAGGAGGGGAGCAGGTGGCCATGAGGGAGAGGGAGTTGGGCCGACCTTGAGGAGGGGAGGCCCAACCGGGCTGTGGGTGATGTTGGGCTGCGCCGGGCTGCTGCCCTCGTCACCTTGTTCCCTGTTTTTCAAACAGAAAAGAATAGAAAAAAGTGCAGGGAGTTTGGATAGGGTAGTGGCCAAGATGAAAATATTTATGGACTATAGGTATAATGGATAATTAATTAAAATTGGTTTGGAAATTTTTAGAGACAGTGATTTAAAACAAGGTTGAATTTAATTCAAACTTGAGTTAAATTCTAGCCCAACCAAAACAACTTACAAAGAGCTGCAACTTGGCAGAGAGGGTGCTTGCATGGTGCACCATTATTAAGCAAAGAATGAACATTAATGGAGGCAGCAAAGAACTCACTTGCATAAAGAAGTAAAAGAAGAGGAAGAAGAAGAAGGTGGTGCATGGATAGATTTGAGAGAGATAGCAAGGGGGTTCATCTCAAACCACATATATAGAGCAAACCACAACATAATTAATAGTGCAATGCACATGATGATCTTGATAGATTGCAATAAAATTACAAGAGGCACATAAAAAAATCATGAAGCATATAGCAAAGCAAGATGATCATGGCACAACAAGGATGGAAAAATATAACCAATGATGAACATGATGCAAGAAGCAAAATATGACAAGGCACTCAACATGGTTATGGCATCAACATATATGAATGAAATATGGAAAACAAGTATGATCATGCAACAAACACAATAAACACACGACACCAATTAAAATAAATGGATGGCGTCTGGAGCATCGGTCTGGGGGTGTCCCATATACCAAAATCCAAAATCTTAATACATGCTAGGTCTCACCGATATCTATGAATGTTCCCTTAATTTTCACTTAGCGGATTCAACTATTAAGAATGCATTGGGTAGAATAAATGATGTTCTCATACTTGCTAATAGAAACTATGTGCCTATGAATTTCATTGTGCTTGATATTGAATGCAATCCGTCTTGTCCTATAATACTTGGTAGGCCTTTCCGACGCACCATGGGAGCTATATTTATATGAAAGAAGGAAACATAAGGCTCCAGTTCCCATTAAAGAAAGGGATGGAATGCTTCCCAAGGAGAACAATTAAACCACCATATCAATCTATTATCATGGATACCTATGGAACTAATTTGAAAGATGAAAAAACTTGAAACAATGCCTTACGCCTAGCAAGGGCATAAAACAATAGCGCTTGTTTGGAGGCAACCCAATAGTTATCTTAATTTTTTGCTTTTACCTTATGTTCTTAAGTGTTCACACAACTATGGCTACTGTTATGACTGTGTTTTTATGTTTTAATCAGTGTTTGTGCCAAGTAAAGCATTTGGGATGATTTTTATAATTGTTGACTTGATTTTGTGAAAAAACAAAAACTTTTGCTTCCAGTACAGAAACTTCTAGAATTTACTGGAGCGTGATAAATTGCTAATTTTTGTACACATGATTGATGTACAAACTTCCCACGTTGTCCTAATTTTTAGAATTTTTAGAGTTGCAGAAGCATGGTATTTGCTCAGCATTACAGGTTGTTTTGTTTTACATAGATTCTGTTTTTGTTGCATAGTTTGTCTGTTTTAGACATATTCTATTTTTGTTGCATAGTTTGCTTGCCTTAATGATGTTATGGATTATATCGAGGGGTATAACTCATTGAGTAGTTTATGAATGGGCTCATAACATTACCTAAAGTTTATGGTTTGTCTGTTATACTAACGGATCTCACGAGGTTTTGTTGAGCTTTTTGTGCTAAAGTTTTCAAGTTTTGGGTGAGATCACAATGTATGAAGGAATAAGGAGCATAAATACTCTAATCTTGGGGATGCCCAAGGCACTCCAAGGTAATATTCAAGGAATACCCAAGCGTCTAAGCTTGGGAATGCCCCGGATGGCATCCCCTCTTTTGTCTCCAATCTATCGGTATGTTACTTGGAGCTATATTTTTACTCATCACATGATATGTGTTTTGCTTGGAGCATCTTGTATTATAGTCTTTGCTTTGTTTGCTTTTTAGTTTGCCACAATCATCATTTGTTGGACACACCTTTTGAGATGGACACACATTTATTCATGATTTATAGAATACTCTGTGTGCTTCACTTATATCTTTTGAGCTAGGCAGTTGCTCTAGTGCTTCACTTATATCTTTGGAGCACAACGGTGGTTATATTTTATAGAAATATTTGCACTCCCATGTTTCACTTAAATATTTTTGAGAGTCCATAAATAGTAAGTGGCGAGGATTACGAGTTATAAAACTAGTCCGGAATTGATAGGTATGGAAGGTGATATAATAAAAACTTTCATGTAGATCACTAAATAAGAAATGCATGGTTTAATGATATTGATGTCATAATATGAAAGGATATAGGTTCATGATCATTGGTTAGTAAAAATATCAATAGTAAATCTTGTTATTAAGTTCTCATCTAAGTGTTGGTCATGGCATGGTGGGGAAGTCTGAGCATTCTTAGGTCTGGTTGAAATTCCATGTGTTGTTATAATTGGGGTGGCAGGGCGATGGTTAACTCCTACCAACCTCCTCCCTAGGGGCATGCCAGGAGTACTTTGCTTTGAGGGCTAATAGACTTTTAAAATAAGTATGTGATTTTTTATGACTAATGTGAGTCCATGGATTATACACACTCCTATCTTTCCGCAATTTTCTAGCCTCTACGGTACCGTACAATACCCCTCGTCACCTGAGAGTTGGTGCAAACATAGCCGTTGCATCCAAACCCCGTGATATGATATGCACTATCGCACATAAGCCTCCTTATATCTTTCTCAAAACAACCACTGTACCTACCTATCAAGGCATTACAATAGTCATTCCGAGATATATTGCCATGCAACTTCCATCGTTCCGTTTTCATGACATACTCATTCATTGTCATATTGCTTTGCATGATCATATAGCTGACATGATATATGTGGCTCAGCCGCCGTTCATCATTATTATGCATGTTACGCTAGATCATTGGACATCCTGGTAGCCGGAGGCATTCATATATAGTCATATTGTTCTAGTTATCGACTTATAATATTGACTTGTAAGTAAATAAAAGTGTGATGATCATCATTATGAGAGCATTGTCCCAGTGAGGAAAGAATTATGGAGACGTTGAATCCCCCACAAGTCGGGATGATACTCCGGACGAAAAATAGATATAAAAGGAAAAGAGACAAAAAGAGGCCAAAAGAGCCCAACAAAAAAATGAGAGAAAAAGAGAGAAGGTGCAATGTACTATTATTTTTCCACACTTGTGCTTCAGAGTAGCACCATGTTCTTCATTGTAGGGTATCTCTTGAGTTGTCACTTTCATATACTAGTGTGAATTTTTTCGTTATAGAACTTGTCTTGCATATTCCGATTATGGGCTTCCTCAAATGCCCGCGGTTTTCATGAGCAAGCGAGTTAGACGCACACCCATTTAATTTAGACTGAGCTTTCATACACTTATAGCTCAAGTGCGTTCGTTGCATGGCAATCCCTACTGATAACCCACAAGTATAGGGGATCGCAACAGTTTTTGGGTGTAGAGTATTCAACCCAAATTTATAGATTCGACACAAGGGGAGCCAAATAATATTTATAAGTATTAGCAGTTGAGTTGTCAATTGAACGACACCTGGAGATTAAATATCTGCAACAAAGTGATCAGTATCACAATAGTATGATAGTTTTGATAGCAGTAGTGACGGTAACAATAGTAGCAGCAATTTTGTAGAAATTGTAACAGTAGCATCAACAATAGTAAATTATCAAGAACAATATGTGAAAAAATCGTAGGCACTGGATCAATGATATCGTTGGATAATATTCATCATATAACAATTATAACCTAGGGCGACACAGAACTAGCTCAAGTTCATCGATATAATGTTGGCATTTATTTCGTAATTAGTCATACGTGCTTATGGAAAAGAACTTGCATGGCATCTTTGTCCTACCCTCCCGTGGCAGCGGGGTCCATAAGGAAACTAAGGGATATTAAGGCCTCCTTTTAATAGAGAACCAGATCAAAGCATTGACACGTAGTGAATACATGAACTCCTCATACTACGGTAATCACGAAAAAGAATCCCAATTGTTGTCACCCTGGGGTATGCGGATCCTAACACATAGTAGGTGCATATGACTTGCAAGATTGGATCAAGAACATAGATATAATGGTGATAACATAAACGGTTCAGATCCGAAATCATGGCACTCAGGCCCTAGTGACAAGCATTTAGCATAGTAAGGTCATAGCAACACCATTCTCGGAACATAGTGTATACTAGGGATCAAGCCCTAACAAACTAACTCGATTACATAATGAATCTCATCCAACCTCTCACTGACCAGCAAGCCTACGAAGGAATTACTCACTCCCGGCGGTGAGTGATACGTCTCCAACGTATCTATAGTTTTGTTATTGTTGCATGCTATTATATTATCCATCTTGGATGTTTATATGCATTATTATGCTATTTTATGTCATTCTTGGGACTAACCTATTAACCTACTGCCCTGTGCCAGTTGCTGCTTTTTCCTTGTTTTTGTCTTTTACAGAAAATCAATACCAAACGGAACAAAACTTTTTGACGATTTTTTTTGGACAAGAAGACACCCAGGAAGCTTCGGGGGAAGGTCAGGAGACCTACAAGCTGACGACAAGCTCGTTGGGCGCGCCCTTGGGAGGCTCCCTACAGGCTTGTCGCCACCTCGTGCCCCCCTAACCCTAATCTTCGCTCTATAAATACCCAAATATTCCCTGTATACTAGAGGGCACATCAAAAATACTTTACCGCCGCCGCAAGTTTCTGACTTTGTGAGATCCCATCTGGGGACCTTTTCCGATACTCTGTCGGAGGGGGATTCGATCACGGAGGTCTTCTACATCAACCTTGCTACCCTAGAAATGATGTGTGAGTAGTTTACCATAGACCTATGGGTGCATAGCTAGTAGCTAGATGGCTTCTTCTCTCTCTTTGATCTTCAATACAATGTTCTCCTTGATGTTCTTGGAGATCTATTTGATGTAATCTTATTTTGCGGTGTGTTTGTTGAGATCCGATGAATTGTGAGTTTATGATCAGATTCTCTGTGAATATTATTTGAGTCTTCTAGAATTCTTATATGCATGATTTAATAGATTTGTATTTCTCTTTGATCTATTGATTTGGTTTGGCCAACTAGATTGATTTTTCTTGCAATGGGAGAGGTGCTCTGTAATGGGTTCAATCTCGCGGTGTCCTCACCCAGTGACAAATGGGGTAGCGAGGCACATATTGTATTGTTTCCTTTAACGATAAAAATATGGGGTTTATTTCATATTGATTGGATCTATCCCTCTACATCATGTCATCTTGCTTCTCTGTTTTAACTTAATACACTAGATGCAGGCATGAGTCAGTCGATGTGTGGAGTAATAGTAGTAGATGCCGGTCTAATTGTCACATACGTGATGCCTATATTCATGATCATTGCCTTAGATATCGTCATGATTGTTCGCTTTTCTATCAGTTGCTCAACAATATTTTGTTCACCCACCGTATGCGTTGTTTAAAGAGAGAAGCCTCTAGAGAAATGTATGACCCTTGGGTCTACCTTTATCATATTTTTTCAGATCTATAAAATCAAAAACACAAAAATACCTTGCTGCAATTTATTTACTTTTATTTGTTTTACATCTATCACTATCAGATCTCATCCTTGCAAGTGACCGTGAAGGGATTGATATCCCCTTTATCTCATTAGGTGCAAGTATTTGTTTGTTTGTGCAGGTGCTATCATTGGAGACTTGCTTGTACCTCCTACTGGATTGATACCTTGGTTCTTAACTGAGGGAAATACTTATCTCTACTTTGATGCATCATCCTTTCCTCTTCAAGGGAAAAACCAACACAAGCTCAAGAAGTAGCAGGAATAATTTCTGGCGCCGTTGCCGGGGAGGTTCTACATCAAGCCTACCAAGTACCTATCGTAAACACTCATCTCTTGCATCTACATTATTTTCCATTTGCCTCTCGTTTTCATCTCCCCCGCTTCTAAAAAGTTTTACAAAAATATATATATTTTGTTTGTCTTTATGTCTTACTTGGTTTGTTTGCTTGTTTGCTTGGCGTAATTGTGAGTTTATTGCAATTCAAAAAGCAAAAGATTTATGGATCCTCATCCACTTTCTAATCTTTTTAAAAGATCCAATTATGATGAACCAATTGCTAGTGAGTTGAGTGCACTAGATCACCTTTATGAAGTTTTTCATGAAATTCGTGAATCTGAAAATTGTGATGAAGTGTTAAAACAAGAAATTTATAAAAGTGATTCACGATAGCTCTTTGAATGGAAAGCATGATTGCAATGATGTTATTATAAATTCTGTGAATGTCAATTGTCTTAATGATATGCAAAACGCCAAACTTGGGGATGCTAATTCTACTATGTCCACTATTTATTGTAATGATCATGATTTGGGTGATGCTTCTTATGATCTTTAAAATTTATTTAAGCCTCAAGATGAATATGATATTGATAATAGTGTTTGCAATAATATTTAAATTGAGTTTGGAGAGGTCATGACTTTATTTGATGATAATCCCACTATTTTGGAATAGTGTCAACTTTGCATGCATGTGGATCATGTACAAAATATGTTATATGATAGCTATTTGAATTTGATTATGATACTGCATGCAATTATTATGAGAGATGAAAATATGGTTGTATAAATCTCCATGTTACTTAATTATCTCCCGTGATGCTTAAATTGTCAAAGGTTTATTCTTCTTCCTTGCATATGCTAGTTTTTGCTTGTTTAGATAATCTGTTTGTTTATAAAATGCCTATGCATAGGAAGCACGTTAGACTTAAATGTGTTTGTCACATGTTTTATGATGCTCTCTTTGTGCTTCAACTCTTGTCTTTCATGTGAGCATCATTAAAATTATGAATGCCTAGCTAAAAGGCTTTAAAAAAAGCGCTATTGGGAGAAATCCCAATATTTTCTTTTCTGTTTTAAATAAATATATATATTTTTTCGCCTCTGGTTATATGTGTTTTTATGCTTTTAATTAGTGTTTGTGCCAAGTATGACCTTTGGGATGATTTAGAAGATTGTTGGTTTGATTCTGTGAGAAAACATAAACTTTTACGCCCAGTACAGAAAATCCTAAAAATCACCAGATCATAATAATTTTCTTGATGTTTTACTGTTTATTTATATACAAATTTCCCATGTCCTTCTTTTTCAGAATTTTTAGAGCTGCAAAAGTATGGCAAATGTCCAGATTACTATAGGCTGTTCCGTATTCAATATATTGTTTACTTATTTTGAGGAATCTATGAGTAGTATCAGCGGGTATGAATCATGGAGAAGTTTCAATACAGTATATATAACACAAATATAAAATTGGAATGAGTTTACAACAGTACCTAAAGGTGGTGATTTGCTTTATTATACTAACGGATATCATGAGTTTTCCGTTGAGTTTTGTGTTGTGAAGTTTTCAATTTTTGCATAAGGTTTCGATGGACTATGTAATAAGGAGTGGCAAGAGCCTAAGCTTGGGGATTCCAAAGGCACCCCAAGGTAATATTCAAGGAAAACCAATCATCTAAGCTTGGGGATGCCCCAAAAGGCATCCCCTCTTTTGTCTTCAATCTATCAGTATTTTACTTGAAGCTATATTTTTATCTCCTACATGATATGCTTTTTTGTTGCAACATCTTGTATTATTTGAGTCTTTGCTTTTTAGTTTGTCACAATCATCCTTGCTGTACACACCTTTTGAGAGGGACACACATCAACCGTGAATTAATTAGAATACTCTATGTGCTTCACTTGTATCTTTTGAGCTAGGTAGTTGTTCTAGTGCTTCACTTATATCTTTTTGAGCACGGTGGTGATATTATTTTGAAGAAATAGATGAACTTTCATGATTCACTTAAATTATTTTGAGAGTCTTATAAACAACATGGTAATTTTCTTGGGTTATGAATCTAGTCCTAATATGATGGGTATTCTAGAGGGATATAATAAAAACTGTCATAAAGATCGTTGAATATATGAGAAGTTTGATTCCTTGCATTTGTTTGGAGATATGGAGATGGTAATATTAGAGTCATGCTAGTAGTAAATTATGGAATAGTAAAAATACTTGTGTTAAGATTTGTGATTCCCGTAGCATGCACGTATGGACTTCTTGTTATGTGATGAAGTTGGAGCGCATTTTATCCTTGATTGCCTTCCTTTGTGTGAAACTCGGGAGCACGCATTGGTTAACTCCTACCAACATTTCCCCTAGGAGCATGCGTAGTAGTACTTTGCTTCGAGGGCTAATATTGTTTTTGCAGTAAGTATGTGAGTTCTTTATGATTAATGTTGAGTCCATGGATTATATGCACTCTCACCCTTCCACCTTTGCAAGCCACTCTAGTACCTCACTACGTTCGTCGGTGCATTAAACCCACCTTATACATTTCCTCAAAACAGCCATTCCGAGATATATTGCCATGTATAACACCACCATTCCGTCATTATGAGTTTTCACTTTGAGGTGTAATTTTTGAGTTGTAAGTAAATAAAAGTGTGATGATCATCATCATTAGAGCATCGTCCCATGTGAGGTATAAAAAATAAAAGGGTCAAATGAGTCCAAGAAAAAAGAGAGGCCAAAGTGCCCCAAAAAGAAAAGAAAAAGGGAAAAAATTAGAAAAAAACATAGAAGGGACAATGTTACTATCCTTTTCCACACTTGTGTCCAAAGTAGCACCATGTGCTTCATGATAGAGAGTCTCCTATGTTGTCACTTTCATATATTACTAGTGGGAATTTTTCATTATAGAACTTGTATTGCATATTCCAATGGGCTTCCTCAAACGCCCGAGGTCTTCATGAGCAAGCAAGTTGGATGCACACCACTTAGTTTTCTTTTTGAGCTTTCATACACTTATAGCTCTAGTGCGTCCGTTACATGGCCATCCCTACTCACTCACATTGATATCAATTGATGGACATCTCCATAGTCCATTAATTTGCCTACTTGATGTGAGGCTTTCTCCCTTCTTTTGTCTACAACCACCTTCTATTACACCTATAGTTCTATAACCATGGCTCACGCTCATGTATTGCATGAAGAGTTGAAAAGGCAGAAGCGCGTTAAAACGTATGAACCAATTGCTAGGTTGACACCGGGGTAGTACATGATTTATACTTTGTGTTGAGAAGAGGGAGCATAACAAGACTATATGATTTTGTAGGGATAACTTGCTTTAGCCATGTTATTTTGAAATTTCATGTTAACTTTTTAGTATGCTTGAAGTATTATTGTTTTTATGTCAATATTAATTTTTTTTGAATCATATGGATCTAAATATTCATGCCAATTAAGAAATATTACATTGATAAATATGATAGGTAGCATTCCACGTAATAAATTCTGTTTTTAACATTTCCCTAGTTGAGGACGAGTTGGAATTAAGCTTCGAGATGCTTGATACGTCTGCAACGTATCTATATTTTTTGATTGCTCTATGCTATTATATTATCCATCTTGGATGTTTTATATGCATTATTATGCTATTTTATATCATTTTTTGGGACTAACCTATTAACCAAGTGCCCAGTGGTAGTTGGTATTTTTCCTTTTTTTGTCTTTTACAGAGAATCAATACCAAACGAAATGAAACTTTTTGACAATTTTTCTTGGACAAGAAGACACCCAGGAAGCTTCAGGGGAAGGTCAGGAGACCTACGAGCTGACGACAAGCTCGTAAGGCACGTCCTACAGGCTCGTTGCCACCTCGTGGCTCCCTAACCCTAATCTTCGCTCTATAAATACCCAAATATTCCACGTATACCAGAGGGCGCGCCAAAAATACCTTTTCGCCGCCGCAAGTTTCTGTCTTCATGAGATCCTATCTGGAGACCTTTTCCGGTACTCTGCTGGAGGGGGATTCAATCACGGATGGCTTCTACATCAACCTTGCTACCCTACCGATGACGTGTGAGTAGTTTACCATAGACTTACGAGTCCATAGCTAGTATCTAGACGACTTCTTCTCTCTCTTTGTTCTTCAATGCAATGTTCTCCTCGATGTTCTTGGAGATCTATTCGATGTAAACTTCTTTTGTGGTGTGTTTGTTGAGATCCGATGAATTGTGAGTTTATGATCGGATTATCTATGAATATCATTTGAGTCTTCTCTGAATTCTTATATGCATGATTTGATAGCTTTGTATTTCTCTCCAATGTATTGATTTGGTTTGGCCAACTAGAATGATTTTTCTTGCAATGGGAGAGGTGCTTTGTAATGGGTTCAATCTTGCGGTGTCCTCACCCAGTGGCAGAAGGGGTAGCGAGGCACGCATTGTATAGTTGCCATTAACAATAAAAAGATGGGGTTTATTTCATATTGATTGGATCTATCCCTATACATCATGCCATCTTGCTTCTCTGTTTTTAAATTAATACACTAGATGCAGATAGAAGTCTGTCGATGTGTGGAGTAATAGTACTAGGCAGGAGTCGGTCTACTTGTCACGGACATGATGCCTACATTCATGATCATTGCCTTAGATATCGTCATGATTATTCACTTTTCTCTCAATTGCCTTAGGCACCTTAGGAGACACAACCCACAACTCGAAAAAGCTCAAACAAATTTGGGTTATGTTGGGGTGGCGGAAATGTATGGTGTGCTAGGTTATGTGGAAGTTATGGTGGTGGCTGATGAAGACGTAATCGTCCATAAGTAGCCAAAACACTTTAGGAGACTCGAATTACTACTCAAGAAACCACAAATGCTATATAGATCAAAATGGGCTCGGTTGCGAAAGTCGGTGGTGGTATAGCGGATGATGTGGTGAAGGCCCTAGGAAAAGATGCCAAAGTTCCAAAAATTTGATGGAGTCAAATGACGTGGAAGTATTTTTGTGGGATGGGGGATGTTAATAGCTTCAAAACGAGCTAAAGAACGTAAGAAACGGAGTTCGGATGAATTAGTTATGACCAAAACAAAATTTCAGCCGCGTCAGTTTCAGGGTTACCCGGACATTTAGGTCCATCTGATCCGGGCTATGTCCGGATGATCCGAGAGTACATCGGGATGATCTGGGTTCGTCAACTCAAGTACGAGTATTCAGGTGTATAGGTTATCCAGACATTGGGGAGAGGGTCCAGCTAATCTGGGAGGCGTCCGGATAATCTGGGACCTTGTCTGGATGATCCAAACAAGTCAACGTGCTCGGGATTTCCTCCCGCGGATGAATTTGTGGGCGGAAATGAATGATTTCGGGGTTAAAATTGACGAGATTTGGTGTATGGAAGGCGGGGAAACTTATGGAGAAGTTAGATCCACTCGAAGCACGTTAAATCCATGGATCAAAATCAACAAAACTTTATCAAACCAACAAGTCACAAAAAATGGGGCTATTTTTCATAGGGATTTTTTGATTTTTGGACGAAATCAAAGAAAACAAGGGTAGGGACTCCAAATTGGTGATCAATGTGGCTCATGATACCATATGATACCATGAGCAAGCTGGCTCTGATACCATATGATATGAGGCTAACCGGATGTAGGCCGATCTTTCATGATTGTAGGTGATTCCCACAAAAAACATGAAGAACACAAGGGGAACGAGAGGAAATACTCAAATAGACAAGATCTAATCACACATATGCTAGAGCCACATACAAAGAGAGCTCACAAAGATCCAAGAACAACAAAGGAAAGATACAAGATAATTAGTTCATCCCAATCCTATGAGGAAAGAGGTCTTGAATCCATATAGGATCTTCCCGTGAGGGGTCTTGAATCCCGAAGGATCTTCTCACATGCTCACACGGGGGTCTTGATTTCCATGGGAGTGGTAGTCTCTCTCTCTCTCTAGAGGAGGAGTGGTACAAGGAGCAAAGCTGTGTATCAAATGAGCTCACACTTTTTTAACCCTAGAAAGTGGGAGGAGGAGGTCTATTTATAGTCTAGGACACGAAGGGGTAAGTGAGGGGGCGAAACAGGTACATGGGCCTCGGCCCGGATACATGTACGCATGCAAGGCCGGATGATCTGGATGGTGTCCCGGATGATCCGGGAGTTGGGTGTTCGGATGATCCGGACGGAGTCCCGGATGATCCGGCTTCGAGGGGATGCCTTCGGGTGTCTTTTGACACAATTATCCGGGCGATCCGGGGGAAGGTCCGGATGATCCGGCCGATCTCGAGTAGTTGTCATCTGGAAGCTCGAAATGGGCACTCTCCAATGTCGCACCTTCTTGGGATTCCTACAAAAGGAGCAAGGACAACAAACACTTGGAAAAACAAACGTGGTTAGTGCAAAACCAAGCATTCAAGTCGTGATTAACCTAGCAAGTGTCGTCATGAATCATAGCATATAGTGTGACAAAGGATTGTGACATGGCATGTAAGCATATGAATTGAGCACAATCAAGGTCATCATGGAAACAAGCATGTAAATGTGAGGTAGAAATGCTATTATGTGTGACAAGTGAACAAGCATCTTCCTCAAGGTCATAGCAAGTATGCATCAAGAACTCAACAAATGGTCTATGGTAGGCATAGGAAGCATTCACAACACCAAAGGAAATAAAGTGTCTAAACACATGGGTCAAGTGGAAGACAATCCAACCATAATGTGCATGGGGTGTAGTGAAAATAGTTTGCGACTCAATACAATAGAAAGAGCAATTGTTCATCATGTGTGACTCTATCATGTCAATCATGTGACAAGCAATGGGACATGGCATATGTGAAGAGATGATATTGTTGCAACCAAGCAAATGATAGGAGCAAGTAATCCAAGAATTAGATGCAACACACAAGGCATATATATCATGAGGCATGGGAATGTGGCAATGGAAAGTCAAAGCAAGATCGCTAGCATGTGTGCAAAGTGTCATGGGGCAAGCAACACATGAAGTATGATCCACAATATTCTTGCTCATGGTTTTGGGATTCTCAAAAGAGAAGGATATCACCTCAAAAGCATATCCTTGTGCGTCGTTCACAATGCTGAAGCACAAACAAATATGGTGTAGAAGTGAGTCGTGGTAGAATGTACGAGGTTCGCTCTCAAGAGCTCGAATGGTCAACTCACGTGAAGTGGAAGTTGACACAATGTCCAAGTATCCTACACATGCACATAACTAAGCAAAGAACTTATGCACATGGTACATGTCCAAGTACTCCCTCCGTTCCTTTATCTAAGGTGTATTATTTTCGGCACGGTGACCAAGGCACATAATTATAGACGTGTTAGGACAAAATTACCCCTTGGCAAATTCATTGGTTAGTGGCACGTAAATCAGTTAGTCCAGGAAAGTTAGAGATACATGCAATCAACATAGAGATAGTTTCCTTATATTGCTATAAGGAGAGATACAAACAATCAGGAGAGAGATATTTTCCCTTTTCTGAAGGGCTAACAAGGGAATTTTGAGGAATTAGAAGAAATGCACCTTACATTCTAGAATTTTATCAAGAAACAAATACACCTTATATAATTGAACAGAGGGAGTAGCAATGGCAATATTAATGGCACTAGGTATATGGTGCAAAGAGGTAATACAAGCATGCTTCAAAAGAAATATGTCAAAATCTCCAAATATATGTGAGAATGATATGGGGGAAATCTCTTTAGCAAGACTAAAATTATTGTTGCACTCAATACATGGCAAATCATCTAGCATGAGAGAAGCAACATATGGAGCAATTAGACAAGAAGCAATATGAATCATGTGCAAAGCATGGCAATAGTGGGTATCAACCGCATGCAATAATGAAGTATGAATCATGGGTGATGCACTACACAGAGCAAGAAATCAAGTCGTGCAAACTAGTGGAGCGAAGACACAACACACTAGGGGAAATCATGGCAATCATGTCATGTGAACAAAAAACAGGTATAGGCACATGACATATCACAAGCACGAAAGCAAAGCATGGCCAAAGTATCATCATAGGCATTTGGCACAAAGCAAACATGGAAATAACAAGCAATATCTCCACCAAGGTTGCAAATACACATACAAGTACTAGAATTAAGGATCATGTGAAATGCAAAGCATGGGTCATCAAAGCTTGTCATCCAAAAGGCAATGAGCATGTCATGCGAAGTGAACATGGCAATATGATAAAATGATATATAATGGAAAATATCCCATAGCCAAGTGAGGACCATGTAGAAGGAATGCACGAAGTCATGGCGCAATGGAAACAACGTGAAAAACAATTCCCATGATCCCAAGTCATCATTGCTCTCTAGAGCTTGTTTCGTCAATTCATGTGTTTGTGAGGTTGACTAGTATTCATGGGTACCTACACAAAAGAGACACAAAATCAAATAAATTGTGTGCATGGTAAATGCACGTGTGAGTTAGCACAAGATAAGCAATGATCAAAGATATTTGAAACATGGTATATGAACATGTCATCCATCATGAAAGAATAGTTGTTATGTATAATATGATGGGTACACAAATTGAGAATGCAGGTATATGGCACATCAATAGCATGTTTATTCATGGGGAGCATATGGTGCACGCAATCATGGGAATCATGCAATAAATGACACGGATCAAAATCTCCTAAAATGTATGAGGAAACTATTGGGGTCTCCTCATGAGAAATATCGAAAGCATAATATTGAGAAGTGGAACAACATCCAAAACAATGCATATCCGAAGCTAGGTGGTCATGGCATGGCATATGAGATAAATGAGGAAACTATGGGGGTCTCCTCATGAATGACACGGATCAAAATCTCCTAAAATGTATGAGGAAACTATGGGGGTCTCCTCATGAGAAATATCGAAAGCATAATATTGAGAAGTGGAACAACATCCAAAACAATGCATATCCGAAGCTAGGTGGTCATGGCATGGCATATGAGATAAATGATGCAAAGGAAGCATGTCAATATCATCACAAGAAAAACAAATGCCAATCACTACTGCAGGATGCTGCTAACGCGACACTACGATCAGAGACCCTTCGACGAAACTGTGTGCTATGCCATAATCGCAAACCGGGAGGGGGGGTGTAAAAACCCGTCAAAAAAGGTGCAAAACGTTTGCGATGGAGGATGCATCAAACACGGTTCAAATTTTAGTTGTGTGTGCGATGCAGGGCATACGATTCGGTTCAATTAACTGTTTGCGATGAGGAGGAACAGAAGAAACGGGCAGCCAGATGAAGGCGTGTGCGATATACAACATACAGTTCACTCGGATGAACTTTTTGTGATTAGGCAACACAAAAGAAATGGTCAGCCAGATCAAGGTCTGTGCGATATACGTCATGTGGTTCAGTCGGATGAACTGTTTGTGTTGAGAGATGAGAACAGAAATGGTTCAACTTAACAAGATGTCTGTGATACGTGGCAAACAAGTCTGAAATCGAAAACGTGTGTGAAGACCTATAACAACACAGATGATCACTGCTAACAAGCCATGTGTGTTGCGAGCAAACGATTGCTGGTATACAATTGTGAGTGATTGATGAAAACATCACCAACGGGTTCCATTGTTTAGTCCGTGTGCGAAGTGATTTTCTTTGTCCGCACAACATCTACTCTCTGTCTACATAGCATCAACATATATACTTACAAAGACAACATTGCATAACCAAATTAAGCATACAATTACAGAAGTGACTACACACATAACATTTCCACACACCAAAGTAAGGAATTACATGCATACTAAAGTAGGAGAAGCGAGGATCTAATCATCTACTTATTGTTGCGATGACGCTTGCCATTGCTCTGCTTCCGGCTAGATTCCTAGCCGTTTCGGGGAAGGGGGCACTTCCTCATGTTAACGATCCGCCTGTACATGTCGTAGCTCGTGTACGTGTGACACCCCGAGACCGGTGCGCCAGGTGTCAGCCAGTTATTCGTCGTCGTTGCCATGTCATCTGCTTGTGTGTTGCATCTTTGCCATGTCATCATGCGTGTTGCATCAGCATGTTTTCAATACTTGCATCCGCCCGAGTCCCCTCGTCCTTTCCGTTGTCCGTTCTAAGCCCAGACACACTTGCACGCGCCCGCGTTGCCTCCGGATATTTATTTTGTGAGTGGCCGGAAAATGTTCTCGGAATTGAATGAAACTTGGCGTGTGGTCTTATTATAGTGTAGACAGGCCGCCTGCCAAATTTCATCACATTCTAAGCTCGTTTGATAGCCCAACGGATATATATAGCAACACTAGTCGCCGGTTATTTCGTCGGATGTTTTCGGTCTCAGAAAACCCCGTGGGCCTCTCCCTCTCTTCTCTTCCCTAAGCCCAAGGCCTTCTACACAGCCCACCTAAGTCACCTACCTCCCCCCTCCGCTCGGAGCCGCACGATCGAGATCGTACGGCTCGAAACGGAGCAAAACCCCCCCTAAACCTAGCCCTAGGCCTATATAAACACCCCCCTTGCCATTTTTGGCACCCTAGTCCGTTCCCCTACCTCTAGCCTACCCCCTCCTCCTCCAAATTCGGTGCAGCCCAGCCCCCTGCTGCCACTTGGCGGCTTCCTATTGGTCTCAGGCCGCCAAGTCAGCCGCCCTGGCCAACCGCAGGCCGCCGCGTGGGCGGAGCCACATCGCCCGCGCCACCTCAGCGCCTTCCTCCCACCGCAGCCCGCGCAGGCCCTTCGGGCCCAGCCACAGCCCGCTCCTCCGCCCGACCGGGCCTGAGCCAGCCCCGTCGCCTGAGGCTTCACCCCGCAGGCCTCGTCTGCGCCGCCGCCGTTGTACGATCGCCGCCGCCGGCCATCGATCTCGCCGCCCCGTCGCCGTCGGTAGCCGATCCGGCCTCCCAGCTGCCGGATCTGGGAGCCCCGCTGCCGCCCATGAGCTGCCGGCCCCTGCCTCCTCCAAGCTCGCGCCGCCGCCGCTGGCGGGTCGCCGCCGGCCAGAGGCCCTCCGCCCCTCGTCCTCTCGTCGCCCCTCGCCGGCGTCCGGCCGGATCCAGGCGGGATCCGCCCAGCCCGGACCTCCTCCGCCCTCCTTCGCCTCGCCCGCGCGAGCCTCGCCGCCGGCAAGCGCAGCGGCCACGGCTCGCTCGGCCTCCTTCACCGCCAATCCCAGCTGCTGAGCAACTGCCATGTGGGCCCCGCACCGCTGCAGTCGCCGGACGTGTCCGGGAGGATCCCGGACATGTCCGCTTCTTCCTCCCGTGCCACTGCCACGCGGGCCCCAGTCGCCGGACGTGTCCGTTTCCCCGAGGTCTATTTTTCACTAAGTCCCAGAAAATGCATATTATGTTGCTATATTCATGTGCCTGTAACTAATTGTGTGCTTGTCCAAATGATGCAAATAATATGTCAAAATGATCGTGGTGATATGCTCTACACTTTGTTCCATTGTGCCATGCTCATTTGAGTTCATCTAGATGCTATAATCCCTGTTGCAAGAGTGCTACTTGTTATAAACTGCTGCTGCTTGTTATTTTCATGCCATGTTTGAGATATGATAACTTGGTGCATGTTTATCCAAATGATGCATATGATATGTCAAAATGGTCATTATGAAATGCTCTACATGATGGTTGCTGTAGCATGCTTGTTTGAGTCGATATTGCCATGTTAATCTCTGTTGCAAAAGTGCATTTGGCTGTTATGTCCTGAAACTTGTTATGAGATGCTGATTTCACATGCTCTTTGCTATTGATGTGTTTGTCCTCATGCCACATGTTTAGATGTTTTAGAAGCACCATTATATGGTCTTTGCTGTGGTGCATTTAATTTTCCATGATATGCCTTGTGTTAACTTAAACATGCTTGTAAACATGCCATGTTGTTATTGCTGTTTTATACTTAGTGAAATTCTGATAAGTCTGGAATCTGTTATAACCTGATGCTATGTTTGCTTGATGCCCTAGTCAAATCCATGCTTGTTTTGGAGTGGCCAATGATCATGCCTTGTTGTCCATGTTATTGTCTATCCATTCATGCCCTTACTTGCTCATATGACCTGCTGTAGCTTATTTATTTCTTGCTCTCAAGTTGCTATAAAATATACCTGTCAGGATTTTATCAGCATGTTCAATTTGGTGTAGCTTGTTGCTATTGATCCATGCCTCCTATGGAGTTGCTCCAATGGAGTTGTTTGCTGTAGGATATGCCTACTGCATGTCCATGCTCTTTATATGCTTAATGGAGTTGATATGGTTGTTGTTTTGTGCCTCCGAAGGCAGCATCGTGATGATGTTTTTGCCTTCCCAGATTTTGGCTAAGTCTGGAATATTTTATTGCAACTTGCCATGCTTGTTTAAATGTGTTCCAGCAAGCTTTTGGGTGTGTTCTAAGTTCCTACTTGTTAAGTAACATGTCTACTTCACATCCATGCTTCTTTTTGTCATGTTTGGGTGCTGTAGCTTATATTTACCTTGCTCCAAAGTTGCTATGTGGCTGTTAACTTCAGCTTGTTGTTATATCTTGTTTCATGTGTATCTTTTAGCCCGTTGCTCCGTTTTGAGTGTGCCCTATATGAAACTTGTGTGATTTTGCATGTAGAATCATAATATCATGTTGTTTTCATGTTTGGAGGGTGTTTTCTTGATGTTTGGGTGCATCTTGCACCGTTGCCATGCTTGTCTTGTTTTGCTCATATCTTCTAGGCCGTAGATCCGAATTAAACAAATTTTATATGAAAATTGACTAGAATTTCATGTAGATCATCATGGTGCATGTTAATCTGCTGTTTAACAACTTTAACTTAAGGTTTTCTCAGATCTGGACTAATTTCAAAACATGCATATGAGGACTTACCGGATTTGTTATATGTAGTTTCCGGCCTCATTTAAACTAGTTGACTTGTGTTGTTTTTCTGTGCTTCCTACCTTGCCATGTATTGCATCATATATAGACTTGTCTTGCATCATACTTGCTTGAGCATATTGTCATGTTCTTGTGTTGTTTTTCAGTGCTTCCTACCTTGCCATGTATTGCATCATATATAGACTTGTCTTGCATCATACTTGGTTGAGCATATTGTCATGTTCTTGTGTTGTGTGTTTACCGTATTGGTTGCTTCTTCTCGTTAGTGCTTGTTCCATTGCGATCGTGAGGATTCGTTCGTCTACCCGTGGTTCTTCTTCAAGGCTTCTTCTTCGTCTACTTCATGGATTCATTCTTCTTCCTTGCGGGATCTCAGGCAAGATGACCATCACCTTGGATACCTTTACTATCATTGCCATGCTTAGTTGTCTCGATGCTTTCTTACATGTCGCGCTACCCATCAATTATGTCAGCCCCTCTCCTTGTTGCCATGAAACCTCTAACCTTTGAAACCTTCCTAGCAATACATTGTTTGGCTATGTTACCCGCTTGCTCAGCCCCTCTTATAGCGTTGTTAGTTGCAGGTGAAGATGAAGATTGTTCCATGTTGGAACTTGATGCTTTGGGAATATCACAATATCAATTATTATTATTAACACACCTATATACTGGGCGTGGGTGGAAGGCTTGGCCTTTTGCTCGGTGTTTTGTTCCACTCATGCCACCTTAGGCGCCGATAAACCGGCATTATGTTCCTTGATTTTGCGTTCCTTACACGGTTGGGTATATGGGGACCCCTTGACAATTCGTCTTTGAATAAAACTCCTCTAGCAAGGCCCAACATTGGTTTTAATTTGCCTCATAATAACAACTTAATTAATTAATTAAAATTGCATAGGGGGTCGCGCCCTCGGGATTCTTTTCTACATAGCAGGGGGGCCAGTGCTGATGGTGTTGGTCCCAAACGGGGGTTATGCGGGGCCACCTTGGGGAAACCCGAGGGCAGGTTTTACTCATATAATCGCCCATCCGGTCGTGGCCTAAGACGAGATACGCGCGGCTACTATCAGGGTGTTGACACACCGGGAGGTCTTGCTGGACTTGTTTTACCATTGTCGAAATGTCTTGTGCACCGGGATACCGAGCCTGATCGGATTTCCCTAAGATAAGGGGTGATGATATTATATTTATCACTTCAGCTAATCGTGAGAGCTTGTGATGGGCTAAGTTGGGACACCCCTGCAGGGTTATGATCTTTCGAAAGCCGTGCCCGCGGTTATGTGGCATATTGGAATTTGTTAATGTCCGGTTGTAGAAAACTTGATAGAGGATCCGAAGTAAAACACACAACTGTGTGAGTAACCGTGACTGTCTCTTTTCACTTTGAGAAGAGAACACGCTGGGGTTATGTTTGACTCGTAGGTAGTTCAGGATCTTTAGCGATCACTACTAGTTGCGACTGTTTGCGTAGATGCTCATCTTATTCTTGTACTCGTAAGTTAGCCACCATACATTTTTTGCTTAGCCGCTGCTACAACCTCACCACTTTACCTCTTCCTACATATTAAGCTTTGATAGTCTTGTTACCCATGGTTATGGGATTGCTGAGTCCTCGTGGCTCACAGATACTACAACAACAGTTGCAGGTGCAGGTTTTCGATGACTTGACGTGAGAGCGTTGTTCTTTTGTTGGAGTTCTTCTTCTTCAGTCCTGGGTTAGGTTCCGGGTCGGTAGCCTGGGATAGCAGATGGATGTCCTGTGTTTTTCATGTTTGCATCCGTAGTCAGATGCCTTGTATTGATCTTGTTGTATTCATGTGACTTGTATGTATTGTTGTATCCCCATGTATGTATGTAATGGTACGATGTAATGATATCCATCTTGCTAAGCGCCCGAAATGCAGTTGTGCCCCAATCATGTAAGTGTCACGTGATCGGGATAGAATCGCATCTTGGGCCTGACAGTACGCCTCCTTGGCCGCGTACGCAACGTGAGCTTCGTCGAGTTTCTCCATCCAGGCCGAGTGCCAGGCACGCTTGTCCTTGTTGCACGAATCCTTCATGTCTCTGTAGTAGGGGTCGATGATGGTCTCGGCGAGGTGAATGAGTGAGTCCTTCTCATGCTCCTTGCTACCCCAGATCTTGTATTGGCCCTGGATGTCGACAAGATTCTGGCAGGGGGTGCCCGAATTCTTGAGTGCCTTTACATCGTTGGTGATGTCCACCGTAGTGAACATGTAGTGGAGGCCGTTGACAAACCTAGCGAAACACTCGCAAGGCCTTGTGTGTAATGCCCAGTATGAGATTATACCTCCTACGTGTCGAGGCATGACTTAAAGGCATAAGCTCATACTAGAATGATCTCAAGTATGGTATCCTTGCACGACTCATCTAAAAGAGGGATGAAATTGCAAAAGAGTAGTTGGCTTACACTCGCCACGTCACACAATACATTACATAAGCAAACATCATCCAAATAACATCAGAGTTCGACTACAGACGAAGATCCAAATGAAAGATACCACATATAAGTAACAACACGAGGTCCCGATCATAACATCCTAGTAAGAGCCCTACTGATCCTCCGGATAAGACCCGTAGTATCGCCCATGTTCTTTGTCGGACTCCCATTACAACTCCGAACCACCAGCTATGTAGTTCACCACGGTACCTACATATGGTGTTGTGTAGAATCTGTGAGCCACGGAGGACTCAGCAATCCCGTTCCCGGGTAGCAAAATTATCTAAGCCTTGGGTGTGGAACAAGGCTGAAGAACAAGGTTGCAGCTGCACTAGCACTAGCTTACGTGTTTAGAGCGAGGAGAGAAGTGCCACGATCGTCAAAGTGATCACGAAGTGATCCTATCTAAGCACGTCAAACATAACCCCACCGTGTTCACTTCCCGAACCCCTTCAGAAAGCGACCGTCACGGTTACTCATGCTGGTAGTGTATTATGATCATAGTGTCAAGTTTTCTACAATCGGATATTAACAAATTCCCAACTGCCACATAACCGCGGGCACGGCTTTCGAAAGATCAAATCCCTGCAGGGGTGTCCCAACTTAGCCCATCACAAGCTCACAATCTGCGGAGTTGCAACTCCAAGGTGGGAAGACCCGAGTATTCTCGGAATCCCGTGCTCAAGATATTCCGACTAAGGTAAAACTAATCCAGCAAGACCTCCCGGTGTGCCGACACCCTGATAGTAGCCGCGCGCATTTCGTCTTAGGCCATGACCGGATGGGTGATGCTACAGGTTTTTACCAGCCCTCGGGTTTCCCCAAGGCGGCCCCGCAGGCTCCCCAGTTTGGACCAACACTTATGTGGAGCACTGGCCCGGGTTGTTGATTAAGAAAAGGGTTTATAACTCCCTATGCAAGTTTTAGTTATTAGGAAATGTAAAACCAATGTTGGGACTTGCTGGAAAAGCTTTTGCGCTAAGCAGCTTATCGAGGGGGGGGGGGGCATAAACCCCAACCGTGTTAGGGACGCAAAATCAAGGAACATAACACATGTTTAAACGGTTCCTAGGGAGGCATGAGTGGAACAAAACACCAAGCAAATGCTTAGCCTTCCACCCATTGCCAAGTATATAGATTAATTAGTTAAACAGATTATATAGTGTGATATCCCAACAATAACTTCAACATGAAGCAAGAATCTTCGAATCTTCTCCTGCAACTAACAATGCTATAAGAGGGGCTGAGCAATGCTTACGTAGCCAATCAAAGGTTTGCTCGGTTGGGTGGTTAGAGATATTCATGGCTACAATAGGAGGCTGACAAACAGACATGGGCATCAAGGCAATATGCTAAAGAGCGAGACATCTAGCAATAGGAAAAGATAGTAATGATATCTGGGTCAGGTCATCTTGCCTGTTGAATCCTCGGAGGGAACGTAATCTTGCTCCTGACACTCAACCTCGATAGAAACCTCGTACTCAGTATCTTCACCAGGCTCAACCAAACACAACAATGCAACAACGGAACAAAATCAATCAGCATGCAGTGCTCAATCACATGATGCATGAACATGAAGCATGTGAACAAGGAAAACATGATGCATGGCCTAGGGGTCACAATAGTGCAATAACATCACAACCATAAGATCCACCACACATAAAGAAACAAGCAAAAGAACAAGTTGGCAAGTTTATGTAGTTTAACAAACAAGCAACCAACATGTTTTAAAGAGGTTTGTTAACATTGCAAGGGTTCAACTAACATAACAGCAATATGCTAGCAAAATTAAATGGGCTGGAAAATAAATGCAACAATATCCAGAAACTCCCATATTCATTTATTTGCATTTGGGACAGATTTGAAATACTTCTGTGATGGAGTTGTCAAACATGCTAAACAACATCACCAAAATATTCTACACATTTTTCTACCCCAAATGCATATAAAGTTTGTTAAATTTGGAGTTGTAGTGAATTAGTTATGAATTTTGCAAGTTTGAGCATATTTAAATCAAGTTTAAATTCAAACAGCATTTAAATGTTTTTAAACATGGCAGCAAATGACATTTTCATAATCTACACAAAATTGTAAGCACTTTTCATATAGGGCTCATATTCATGTGAAGCATAAATATGCAGATATTAATTAAAATAGAAAACAGAAAAGAAAAGAAAACAGAAAAAGAATATAAAACAGAATAGGCGAGCTGAGCTGGCGAGCAGGTGCACGTGGGGGCTGGGGCTGGAGCTGTGAGGCTGGCAAGTGGAGCCCTGCTGTCAGCCTCACACAAAAAACGAAAAAGGGGCGAAATAACCACAGCTCCCGCGAGGGATCGAACCCGCGCCCTTCTGACGAAACTGGCGGAGACACACCACTACGCCACTGCATCGATCTCGACAGATAACATGCATCAAGTCTGAAGAATATACAACAGAAGCAGAACAGGGGAAAACACTGGCCCTCGTCGGAGCATGCTCGTCTGAGACGCTCCGGCGACCATTAGCCACGGCGGAGGGGTGCGAGGGGCTCCTTGCAAAGTCCCGCATCCAAACAAACTACTAGCAGCGCCTGAGGGGCACTGCATCACCGGCGGCGAGCATATACAGCACGGCGACGACGGAACGACGGCGAGGCGATGCAAGGCACTAGGCGGCACGGTGATAGCAGAGAGAGGTTCTACGCATCTAGGTGAAGCTAACGGGCACCACAGCAAGGGCTAGAGAGGTCGGAGCACTCGCCGGCGACGAGGTCCAACGGCGGCAGCGTTCGGGCGCTCGTGGAACTACGACCTAGAGCATGCGCAGAAAGGGGGAAAGGGCTTGGGGAGAGAGAGGAGCTCACCATGAGCACGGCGGTGTGCTCGTCTGGCCCTGGCGTGGACGGAGTCGACAACGGCGTGCCTCGAACACCTCCGGCCACCGTAGAGGAAGAAGAGGAAGACGAGCTCGACGGAGAGACGCTCGGGTCCGCGTGGTTGACGTAGGGGAAGAAGAGGACGTCGTGGAAGAGGCTGGACAACTTTGGCGAGGCCGAGGACGACGCGGAGCTCGCCGACGACGCGAGGTTGCTCTCAGATGCGCTCGGACGGTGATGGTGGTGGCGGATCTGGGGGATCCCAGCTCTCCAGAGGGCGAGAGGGGAAAGGGGAGACCTAGAGAAGAGTGGTGGACACGATTTGGGTTTAAAAGAGGGGATCGGCGCACGGCCTCGACGTTCGTGAGCTGACGGCGTGACGGTGAGCATGGCGTGCTCTGCTTTTCTGACGGAGGAAGACGGAGGCGAGGGGGATGTGTCGCTGACTGGTGGGGCCTCGCACTCGGAGTGGCTACGGCGCGACTGCGCGGCTCTGGCTGGGCCTGCGGTGCTGGGCTACGCTGATCTGCGGGTGGGGAAGGAGCTGGGCCGGTGAGAGAGAGAGAGAGAGAGAAGGAGGAGGCCCAGGTAGTGCTGCAGGCTGCTGCTGTCACTTCTTTTCTTTATTTCTTCAGGCAGAAAAAGAAAAGAATGCACAGAAATAAAGAAGAAGAATTAGGGGAAAAGAAAAATACCTCTATGCTCAGTGAATTAAGCTCTATTTAAATAAAATGACTTGGACATTTTTAGAGGCAGAAAAATAAAAGGAATTTGAATATAGGCCAAACTCTTGATATTTTAAAACCCAACCAAATCATATTCAAATGAGATGATATTTGGTGGAGAGGTTGCTCACATGGTGCAAGATTTAAAGGAGAAGGAAGGACCACTATGGCACTTGGCTAGGTGGCTTGCAAAATAGTTCAAAGAAGAGGCCAGAGAGAAAGAAGGAGAAGAATAAGAAAAAGAAGAAGAAGAAGAACAAGAAGAGGGAGAGGGGTAGGGTTTTAGCTAGGATAGCTTGAAACCACTCACAACAACACATCATAAGGTCTCACAATGCACAAAAGAAATTAAACTATGATGCCATGATGATATGATGATGAGCATTGCAAGGATGCAAAAATAATAAAAGGTATGCAATGCAAATAAAATAGAAGACAAGGAACCCCCAAGGATAATGACAAGGATCAAAGAGGAAGCTTTATTGCCATTATAGGAAAGTGTTACATATGGGGCATTAAAAACTCTCCTACACTACAAAAAGATCTCGTCCCGAGATCTAGGACTGGAAGAAGGAAGGATACTCGGAACGAAGGTGATCTTCTTGTTCCCACGTAGCTTCTCGGTCGGTATGGTGTGACCACTTAACTTTCAAGAACTTGATTGACTTGTTGCGGGTTTTGCACTCAGTTTCCTCAAGAATAGCAACAGGGTGCTCACGATAAGATAAGTCTTGTTGAAGATCAATCTCCTCGAACGGAATGGTGCGTTCATGTGTCTTGAAGCACTTACGGAGTTGAGACACGTGAAACACATCATGAACATTTGCAAAGTTGGAGGAGAGCTCAAGTTGATAGGCTAGATCACCTCTTTTGCCAAGAATCTTGAAAGGGCCCACATATCTAGGAGCAAGCTTTCCTTTGATACCGAATCTTTGGGTTCCTTTCATAGGAGAAACCCGGAGATAGACATGATCCCCAATGTCAAAAGCCAAATCACGATGCTTGCCGTCATAGTAGCTCTTTTGACGCGATTGAGCGGCTTTGAGATTCTCATGTATGACTTTGCACATTTCTTCAGCTTCTGAGATCAAGTCATTGCCAAGAAGTTCACGTTCACTAGTCTCGAACCAGTTGAGAGGGGTACGACACTTTCTGCCATAGAGGATTTCAAAAGGAGCTTTGCCGGCACTTGCTTGGAAACTGTTGTTGTAAGAGAACTCGGCAAACGGAAGACAATCTTCCCACTTCATGCCAAAAGAGATGACACAAGCTCTGAGCATGTCTTCGAGGATCTGGTTTACTCTTTCGACTTGACCACTAGTCTGAGGGTCAAACGCAGTGCTGAAACGGATCTTAGTGCCCATGGCTGACTGAAAGGAGTCCCAGAACTTGGATGTGAACAAACTTCCATGGTCTGAGGAGATGACTTGAGGAATGCCATGCAACGACACAATTCTGGAACTGTACAACTCTGCCAACTGAGCTGCATTGATGGATTCTTTGACGGGAAGGAAGTGAGCTACTTTGGTTAGCTTGTCAATGACAACAAAGATAGCATCATTCCCCTTCTTGGACTTAGGAAACCCAGTGACGAAATCCATTTCAATGTGGTCGAATTTCCACTCGGGAATAGGTAGAGGTTGGAGGAGACCGGCCGGACGTTGATGCTCTGCCTTCACTCTTCTGCAGACATCACATTCATTCACGAATTGGGCAATCTCCCTTTTCATGCGATTCCACCAGTAAGATTTCTTGAGGTCTTGGTACATATTGGAACTTCCAAGATGAATCGAGAGGAGGGAGTCATGTGCTTCGTTCATTATGAGCTTCCTGAGATCACCCTTGGGAACCACAATTCTGTCCTCAAAGAACAAGGTGTATTTCTCATCAACGCGATATCACTTGTATTTGGGAGTACCCTTAGCAATACCATGTTTCACTTTCTGCACCATAGCATCACTTAGTTGGGCCTCACGGATCTGATCTTCCAAGGTAGGAGCAACTTGAAGATTTGCAAGAAAGCCTTGCAGAACAACTTGGAGGTTGAGCTTCCTGAATGATTCACAAAGCTCAGGCTGAAACGGCTTGAGAAGGAGGCTGTTGCAATATGCCTTTCTGCTCAAGGAATCTGCAATGACATTTGCCTTGCTAGGTGTGTACTCAATGCTTGGATCATCTCAACCCAACGAGTCTGGCGAAGGTTCAGGGTCGGCTGTGTGAAGATGTACTTCAAGATCTTGTGATCGGTGAATATGTCCACTTTTCTGCCCAACAGAAGGTGTCTCCACGTGATCAAGGCATGTACCACTGCTGCTAGCTCAAGATCATGTGTGGGGTAGTTCTTGTCATTTGGTTTCAACTGGCGAGAAGTGTATGCCACAATCTTCTTGTCTTGCATGAGAACACCACCAAGTCCTTGTAAAGAAGCATCACAGAAGACTTCATAGGGCTTAGACTCATCCGGAGGAGTAAGAACCGGAGCAGAAATGAGCTTCTTTTTTAGTGTTTTGAACGCCACATCACAATCAGGAGTCCAGTTGTACTTGACATTCTTCTGCAGCAAGTTTGAGAGAGGCTTGGCAATCTTGGAGAAGTTCTCAACGAACCTTCTGCAATAGCTAGCAAGACCAAGGAAGCTTCGGAGTTGCTTGACGTTCTGCGGGGGTTCCCAGTTGACAATAGCTTCAACTTTCTCGGGGTTGACAGAAATACCCTCAGCAGAGATGATATGGCCAAGATATAAGACTTTATCCGGCCAGAATTCACACTTGGAGAACTTCGCATAGAACTTGTGTTCACGGAGCCTGTCCAGAACCAAACGGAGGTGCTTGGCATGGTCTTCTTCATTCTTGGAGAATACCAAGATGTCATCCAGATAGACGAGAACAAATTCATTGGTGTAGGGGTTGAATATGAAGTGCATCATCCTCGAGAAAGTGGGTCGAGCATTTGCGATGCCAAAATACATGACCGTGTATTCATAAGAGCCAAAACTCGTTCTGAATGCGGTCTTGGGAATATCTTCTTCACGGATACGGATCTGGTGATAACCCATCCGAAGATCGAGTTTTGAGAACACCTTTGCTCCTTTGAGCTGCTCGAACAATTCATTGATATTGGGGAGCGGATACTTGTTCTTTATTGTCTTCTTGTTCATTGGCCGGTAATCAACGCAAAGGCGCTCCGTTCCATCCTTCTTCTTGTCAAATAGAACACCACAACCCCAAGGAGAAATGCTAGGCCTGATTAGACCCATATGCTCTTGCTCATCGAGTTGTTTCTTCAGCTCCTTCAACTCATCAGGGGAGAGCTTGTACGGACGCCGACATGCTGGCTCGGTACCAGGCTCAAGTTCAATGACGAATTCGACTTGACGATGCGGAGGCATGCCTGGAAGCTCTTCGGGAAAAACATCTTCATACTCATTGACCACCGGAATCTGAGAGATGGCATTAATCTCGCCCTTGTTATTGAGAGAGAATAGCCTGATTGTGTTATCTCGAGAGGCGAAGATAATCACATCTTCGTCAGGATGAGTAAGCTTGACTTGCTTATTTGCACAATCAATGTTTACATCATGCTTGGAGAGCCAATCCATCCCAAGAATAAGATCAATGTCGGAGTTACCAAGAATAACCGGAGAAACTAGAAAACTGTAATCCCCCATGTGAATAGATATATCCGGAGCATACACACTAGAAGACATTCGTTTCCCCGGAGAAGTAACTTGCAACTTTTGAGGTAAGCTTTTGATGTCAACATTGTGCTTGGATGCAAAAGGTTGAGACATGAAAGAACATGATGCACCCGAATCAAACAACACTTTTGCAGGAACAGAGTTAACTGGAAGATTACCAAGTATCACATCTGAAGAATTCTCTGCTTGAGCTGCATTCATCAGATTCACTCTTGCTTGCTTGGGATTGTGCTTGACAATAGCATTGCTGACAGGTGGTGGAGGCGGAAGGCGCCTCTGGTTGGGACACTTGTTAGCATAGTGACCCTTCTGAGTGTACTTGTTGCAAACCACTTCTGAGAGAGGACGGTGATAAGGACCACTTGACTTCGAAGCTTGAAAGTGATTCTTGGACTGGTTGCTTGGGTTGGGTGGGTGGGAGAAGCCACGGCCACCAAAGTGCTTGTTGTTGTTGTTGTTGTTGGGAGGGCGGAGCACTGGAGGAGGTGGAAGCCAAAACTTATGCTGCTTTGCGACCAGTTGGGAAGACGAGGAGGAGTTAACAACATCTCTGATCCTCTTTTTGGAAGCTTCAACCTTGAGCTGGGTTGCCTCTTGCTTAAGGGACATGTTATAGAATTGATCAAATTCATCCGGCTCAAACAAGGTGAGAGCTAGTTGGAGTTCATCCTTCAGACCACCACAGAACTGATAAATCTTGCTCTTGAAATCTGGGATGTCTTGCTTGGCATAGCGGGCAAGGTTCTGGAACCTTGACATTGTATTGATAGACGGACATGGTGCCTTACTTCAGGTTGCGGAATTTCTCACTCATGCCTTCGGTGACACTAGTTGGAATGTGGTGAGAGCGGAAATCCTTGCAGAAGTTAGTCCACGAGATTTCACGTCCACCTCTGGAATCTTTGTACTGTTGCCACCAATCAGTGGCTTGGTCCTTGAGTTAGAAGGCGGCAAACTTGACATAATCCTCAGGTCTCATGTTACTGTATTCAAAGTGCTTCTTGATGTCTGTTATCCAGTCTTCAGCATCTAGCGGATCCATACAGTAACTGAAAGACTTCGGTTGGTTTTCCAGGAACTGGTTGAGTGTAGCAAAGTGAGGTTGATTGAACAGATTGCCTTGGCCTTGGTTCCCATGACCACCTTGATTTGCTTGATTTGCTTGGATGTTCTGCATCATTTGCATAAGCATCTGGGTGTTCTGGTTTGTCACTTGCATAATTGCTCTCCAGGCCTCATAAGGAGGAGGAGGGGAAGGAGGACGATCAGGAACTTCTTCACCCTCTGGGTTAGCATTGGGAACCTTATTAGGAGCCATCCTGAAGGAGATGACAACCATTAGACATTGATTGAAAGATATAAGCTGAATCAACGGCTAGAATTGCAACATATGTCTTCAAAAGAACATCTGAACAAAATGAACGAATGTAATCCACAGTTTAATGGTACAACAATCTTCTTGAGAAGCCACTCAGGAGAACAAAAGGTAAATAAAAACAACAAGGAGCAGATAGGACAAATACAAGATAGAGCTTCGTTCCACATGTTTGTGCTGAAAGCTCATGGAACGTGTTACGAAAGGGTTTTGCAATCCCCGGATCAACATAGCCAAGGACCCTTTAAGATGCAACTTCCGATCAGAACAAACGCCCATAAAACCACTTCACTCAATGTAGAACCTCGAACTCCATATCATGCATTCGTTGGAAGAATGCCTACGAGCTACTAGATGAACCCACCTATTAATTTCCGAAAGTTTCCAGTTATGCAATCTGGTGTTGGGGATACATGGGAAGCACCGCGCACTCAACTCTAATCCTACATCCAGCTGTATCCATCCTTCAACACATAACCAGTTATTTCCGGAAACCGTTTACCTCGAATGTTCGAAACGCATCTACTATACAAGCTATGGCAATGCTCCCAAACTACCTCCCCAGTACTGGGTGATGTCCGGGTTATCTTGCCACTAACCGCACAGAAGAGTTTTCGATGTCGGTCGTCTTAAGTATTCCAGGACTGCTACGATAGATTTGTGACGACAACACCTCGGAGCTCAACTCCTCGGGACACTGCCACAACCCCTAATGACAGGAGGCATCGAGAATAATGTTCTCGTCACAAAGATATCGGAACAATCCAAACAATACTCGTGTGATCCTAAAAAAAAATTAGTGAATTTTTTGAGAGTAGAAGAGATAAAGTAATTGTCAGGAGTCCTCACCAGAGTGATAAGGGATGAGGAGTAAAAGAAATCCTACTCTCCAATATATATATAGGACTCAAAACATTTTCAAGTGTGTGCCTAGACTCAACCGTCAATGATTCGATCAATCAGTGGGGGCTCCTAGGTCGGAGAAGGCTCTGATTACCAACTTGTAATGCCCAGTATGAGATTATACCTCCTACGTGTTGAGGAACGACTTAAAGGCATAAGCTCATACTAGAATGATCTCAAGTATGGTATCTTTGCACGACTCATGTAAAAGAGGGATGAAATCGCAAAAGAGTAGTTGTCTTACACTCGCCACATCACACAATACATTACATAAGCAAACATCATCCAAATAATATCAGAGTCCGACTACGGATGAAGATCCAAATGAAAGATACCATATATAAATAACAACACGAGGTACCGATCATAACATCCTAGTAAGAGCCCTACTGATCCTCTGGATAAGACACGTAGTATCACCCACGTTCTTCGTCGAACTCCCGGTACAACTCTGAACCAGCAGCTGTGTAGTTCACCACGATACCTGCATTTGGTGTTGTGTAGAATCTGTGAGCCACGGAGGACTCAGCAATCCCGTTTCCGGGTAGCAAAACTATCTAAGCCTTGGGTGTGGAACAAGGCTGAAGAACAAGGTTGCAGCTGCACTAGCACTAGCTTACGTGTTTAGAGCGAGGAGAGAAGTGCCACGATCGTCAAAGTGATCATGAAGTGATCCTATCTAAGCACGTCAAACATAACCCCACCGTGTTCACTTCCCGAACCCCTTCGGAAAGCGACCGTCACGGTTACTCATGCTGGTAGTGTATTATGATCATAGTGTCAAGTTTTCTACAACCGGATATTAAGAAATTCCCATCTGCCACATAACCGCGGGCACGACTTTCGTAAGATCAAATGCATGCAGGGGTGTCCCAACTTAGCCCATCACAAGCTCACGATCTGCGGAGTCGCAACTCCAAGGTGGGAAGACCCGAGTACTCTCGGAATCCCATGCTCAAGATATTCCGACTAAGGTAAAACTAATCCAGCAAGACCTCCCGGCGTGCCGACACCCTGATAGTAGCTGTGTGTATCTCGTCTCAGGCCATGACCGGATGGGTGATGCTACAGGTTTTTACCAGCCCTCGGGTTTCCCCAAGGTGGCCCCGCAGGCTCCCTAGTTTGGACCAGCACTCATGTGGAGCACTGGCCCGGTTTGTTGATTAAGAAAAGGGTTTATAACTCCCTATGCAAGTTTTAGTTATTAGGCAAATGTAAAACCAATGTTGGGACTTGCTGGAAAAGCTTTAGCGCTAAGCAGGTTATCGAGGGGGGCCCATAAACCCCAACCGTGTTAGGGACGCAAAATCAAGGAACATAACACCGGTTTAAACGGTTCCTAGGGAGGCATGAGTGGAACAAAACACCAAGCAAAGGCTTAGCCTTCCACCCATTGCCAAGTATATAGAAGAATTAGTTAAACATATTATATAGTGTGATATCCCAACAATAACGTCAACATGAAGCAAGAATCTTCGAATCTTCTCCTGCAACTAACAATGCTATATGAGCGACTGAGCAATGCTTACGTAGCCAATCAAAGGTTTGCTAGGTTGGGTGGTTAGAGATATTCATGGCTACAATAGGAGGCTGACAAACAGACATGGGCATAAAGGCAATAAGCTAAAAAGCGAGACATTTAGCAATAGGCAAAGATAGTAATGATATCTGGGTCAGGTCATCTTGCCTGTTGAATCCTCGGAGGGAATGTGATCTTGCTCCTCACACTCAACCTCGGTAGAAACCTCGTACTCAGTATCTTCACCAGGCTCTAACCAAACACAACAATGCAACAACGGAACAAAATTAATCAACATGCAGTGCTCAATCACATGGTGCATGAACGTGAAGCATGTGAACAAGGAAAACATGATGCATGGCCTAGGGGTCACAATTGTGCAATAACATCACAACCACAAGATCCACCACACATAAAGAAAGAAGCAAAAGAACAAGTTGGCAAGTTTATGTAATTTAACAAACAAGCAACCAACATGTTTTAAAGAGGTTGGTTAACATGGCAAGGGTGCAACTAACATAACAACAATATGCTAGAAAAATTAAATGGGCTGGAAAATAAATGCAACAATATCCAGAAACTCCCATATTCATTTATTTGCATTTGGGACAGATTTGAAATACTTGTGTGATGGATTTGTCAAACATGCTAAACAAAAACACCTAAATATTCTACACATTTTTCTACCCCAAATGCATATAAAGTTTGTTAAATTTGGAGTTGTAGAGAATTAGTTATGAATTTTGCAAGTTTGAGCATATTTAAATCAAGTTTAAATTCAAACAACATTTAAATATTTGTAAACATGGCAGCAAATGACATTTTCATAATCTACACAAAATTCTAAGCACTTTTCATATGGGGCTCATATTCATGTGAAGCATAAATATGCAGATATTAATTAAAACAGAAAAGAAAAGAAAACAGAAAAAGAAAATAAAACAGAATAAGCGCCAGGTCTAAATTGACCCAGGCCCAGCTAGCCTCAGACACTGACAAGGGGGGCTAGGCGAGCTGAGCTGGCCAGCGGGTGCACGCGGGGGCTGGCGCTGGAGCTGTGAGGCTGGCAGGTGGAGCCCTGCTGTCAGCCTCACACAAAAATGAAAAAGGGGCAAAATAACCACAGCGCCCGCGAGGGATTGAACCCGCGCCCTTCTGACAAAACTGACGGAGACACACCATTACACCACTGCATCGATCTCGATAGAGAACATGCAGCAAGTCTGAAGAATATACAACAGAAGCAGAACAGGGGAAAACACTGGCCCTCGTCGGAGCGTGCTTGCAGAGTCCCGCATCCAAACAAACTACTAGCAGCGCCTAAGGGGCACTGCATCACTGACGGCGAGCATATACAACACGGCGAGGCTAACGGGCACCACAGCGAGGGCTAGAGAGGTCGGAGCACTCGCCGGTGACGAGGTCCGATGGTGGCACGATCAGGCGCTCGTGGAACTACGGCCTAGAGCATGCACAGAAAGGGGAAAAGGGCTTGGGGAGAGAGAGGAGCTCACCACGAGCACGGCGGTGTGCTCAGCTGGCCCTGGCGTGGATGGAGTCGACGACGGCGTGCCTCGAACACCTCCGGACACCGTAGAGGAAGAGGAGGAAGATGAGCTCGACGGAGAGACGCTCGGGTCCGCGTGGTTGACGTAGTGGAAGAAGATGACGTCGTGGAAGAGGCTGAAGAACTTTGGCAAGGCCGAGGACGATGCGGAGCTCGCCGGCGACGCGAGGTTGCTCTCAGATGCGCTCGGACGGTGATGGTGGCGGCGGATCTGGGGATCCCTGCTCTCCAGACGGCGATTGGGGAAAGGGGAGACCTAGAGAGGAGTGGTGGACACGATTTGGGTTTAAAAGAGGGGCTCGGCGCACGGCCTCGACGTCCGTGAGCTGACGGCGCGACGATGAGCGCGGCGTGCTCTGCTTTTCTGACGGAGGAAGACGGAGGCGAGGGGGATGTGTCGCTGACTGGTGGGGCCTCGCACTCGGAGTGGCTATGGCGCGACTGCGCGGCTCTGGCTGGGCCTACGGTGCTGGGCTGCGCTGCGCTGCGGGTGGAGAAGGAGCTGGGCTGGTGAGAGAGAGAGAGAAGGAGGAGGCCCAGGTAGTGCTGCAGGCTGCTGCTGTCACTTATTTTCTTTATTTCTTCATGCAGAAAAAGAAAAGAATGCACAGAAATAAAGAAGAATTAGGGGAAAAGAAAAATACCCCTATGCTTAGTGAATTAAGCTCTATTTAAATAAAATGACATGGACATTTTTAGAGGCAGAAATATAAAAGGAGTTTGAATATAGGCCAAACTCTTGATATTTTAAAACCCAACCAAATCATATTCAAATGAGATGATATTTGGTGGAGAGGTTGCTTACATGGTGCAAGATTTAAAGGAGAAGGAAGGACCACTATGGCACTTGGCTAGGTGGCTTGCAAAATAGTTCAAAGAAGAGGCCAGAGAGAAAGAAGGAGAATAATAAGAAGAGAAAGAAGAAGAAGAAGAAGAGGGAGAGGGGTAGGGTTTTAGCTAGGATAGCTTGAACCCACTCACAACAACACATCACAAGGTCTCACAATGCACAAAAGAAATTAAACTATGATGCCATGATGATATGATGATGAGCATTGCAAGGATGCAAAAATAATAAAAGGTATGTGTCGGTGTACTAAGATAGGGGTACCTTAGTACCCCAACTTGTGCACGGGCAGTAGCAGCTTTCCGCGGCAGGGCTCACCACGTGCTCGCCGGAAACCTTCTCGGTCCCTATGAAGCCATTCAAAAACAAAGTATACAAGACAGAAGATCGAGACCCCGGCAAGTGGAGCTTGCCGGGAAGGCCGCGCCAGGCTCAAGATTATCACGTTAGCACAAGACCCTGGCAAGAGGAGCTTGCCAGGAAGGCCAAGGAACGCATACTTCAAGAGACGCCTCGGCGCATCACGCGCCCCGGCAGGGCCCGGGGAGCGACAAGCTTCCGGGCCCTACAAGATCAAGACCCCGGCAAGGTGTTTGCCGGGGGAAGCCTGCGCTGTGTGCCCGCGCTCCAGCTCATCGGCCCACGCGTCGCCCTGGGGCCCTTCCAGGGACGCGTGGCGGATGGCTATGCAGCCCGGGGGACACGGTGGCATGCCACGGTGACGAGGCTACCGCCGTGGCGAACGGAGAAGCATGGGCGGGCGCTTTTGGGGTCGACGGTGACGGGCATTTAATGCCCTTGTCCCCCACTGTCAAGATTAGGTGAAGACCACTGTTCGCCCACTATTCATGCACTGTTCCCGCACTGTTACAACTACCACCAAAGTTACATTTCTACCCTCCTCTACGTTGACACCTGTCGGTGACCCCTTGAGCTATAAAAGGAGGCCCATGCACAACGTAGAAAGGGTTCGGAACCTAGATAGCTCTCTTGCTCGGTGTAGCTAACTCTTCAAGCTCCCGAGCTCAAGAACTCAATACAATCCAAGCAGGAGTAGGGTTTTACGCGTCCGCACGGCCCGAACGTGGGTAAACTGCCCGCGTGTGCTCCTCGATCTGCTCTTCGTGCTCCCTCCGCTCCTTTACCGCAACGTAGAAGGGGCTTCGGTCCCATAGGTGCTCGTGGGAGGACAGTTTCCCCCGACATCTTTGGCACGCCAGGTAGGGGGCGTCGAGGTTGTGCGAACCTGATCCGGCGCTCACGCGGGCGCATTCTTCATCAACCTCTCCAACTTCATCAACTTCACCAGCTGCAACAACATGGCCCCGAAGAAGAAGGCTTCGGAGGTCGCAGGCCCGTCTGCATCGATCCCACCACCACCAGAACCAACGGTTGGTGGAGGAGATGCCGGCGGAAGGGTGGTCGCCGGCAAGGAAACTCACGGCGCCACCAAGTCCAAGGACAAGACGGACGACCGGGCAAATTCTAATGCCTCGGTGTCCGTGGATGCACCGCGTCTCTCTCAGCAGACGCCAGGCCAGCAGCGCCGTGGTACAGGAGGTACCATTCGCTTGCTGGGGCAAGGACAAACCGGAGGATTGCGGGACGCCCAAGGCCACCGTCCTGGTACGAGCAAGGCGCGGTCGCCGGGTCGAGAGACTGCTCCTTCTAACCCTGTTAGAAGTCCGAGCATATCTCGCTCCTCGCACCGCTCGCCGCCGCTCCCCTCCTCTCCAGCAGAAGCTCTAGCAAGAGCCCAACTACTCCTCGACTTCCCTCCAGCGGCAGACAAGGCCGAGGACTGGAGGGCGACGATCCAAAGCCTCATCGCCTTCGCCAACAACGACACGCCGCAGCAGCCGGCGACATCGCGGCCGCGGCAAGTCGACCAGACGAAGGCCGACGGCGACAAGACCGCCGGGGGTGCGACCACCGTGCACTCCCCGCCGCGGAAGCAGAAGACGCCACCCTGCCGGATCAACGTCGACGACGACTCTGCGGCGTCGTCGGATCCGCGGGCTCGTCGGGACGAGCTCCAAGTCCTCGACGATCGGCGGCAAGAAGACGCTCGGACGCGCATCGAGCGTCGACGAGAAGCCCGGTGACAATCAGATCACCGCGCTGGGACCGCTGTCGACACGTGCGCGCCCGGTGAGCCAGGCGACTTGCCGTACGCGGCAGGTTGCCCTGCGTTCACCCGTGAGCTGCGGCGCGTCCAGTGGCCCAGCATGAAAAACTTCAAGCCCGACGTACCCGAGAAGTACGACGGCAAGACGCACCCCTCGGAGTTCCTCAGCATCTACACCATCGCGGTGCAGGCTGCCGGGGGATGCGACGAGAAGATACTAGCCAACTACTTCCCACTGGTGCTTAAGCCAAACGTCCGCTCTTGGCTTATGCACTTGCCGGAAGGCTCCATTTCTTCGTGGGCAGATTTGTGCCACCAGTTTGTTGGCGCCTTCAGGGGCGGCCACAAACCCCACGGCCAGGAGAGTGATCTCCACATCTTGGCCCAGAAGGAAGGAGAATCCCTGCGCAAGTATATCCAGAGATTCAGCCGCGTGCAACACAACATTCCCGACGTCCACCCTGCCGCGGTTATCAGCGCGTTCCACCAGAACGTGAGTAACCGCCGCATGCGGGAAGAGATGGCCATGACCAAGATCCGGGATGTCAGCGAGCTCTACGCTCTGGCTGACAAGTGCGCGCGCACCGAAGAGGGGAGGAAACTCCCCGGAGAGGATGCTGGCGCAGGAGGAAGCGACAGGGAGGACGCCGCCCCGGCAAAGAAGAGCCGGCGGCGGAACAACAGAAGAAAGAAGAACAAGGAAGTGCTGGTCGTCGAGCAGTCCAGCAAGGAGGCTCCCACCAAGAAGGTGCAGGCTGGCGGCTCCGGCAAGGAGCCTGCCCCTGTAGCGGCAGCCGACAAGCAGGATGGCTCCGACAAGCAATACTGCAAGATCCACCGCACCAAGGGCCACGATCTGCAGAATTGCAAGCGAGTTGAGTACCTCGTAGAACAGCAGAAGGCTGAATACGAGCGGCGCGACAAAGAGAAGGCCCAAGGTGGCGGAGGAGAGACAAGCAAGAAGCGGCCATTCAATGGCCGGGGAGGGCGCCGCGGCAAGGCCAAGCAGCGGCAAGGTGATCGACCTCCCCGGGGCCGCGACAAGGATGAGGAAGAAGACGACGACGACGACATGGAGGAAGGAGATAACAGCGAGCAGGAGTTCCAGAAGGCCACAGAAGTTCTGTGTGTCGACAGAGGCGCCTCTCTGCATGCTTCCCACCACCAACTCAAACAGTGGGTGCGGGAAGTAAACGCAGCTGAGCCGCCCGTCGAGTCACGCAGGCTGCTGAAGTGGTCCAGCACGCCATCATTTTTTATCTTGAGGATCACCCTGACCGCACAACGGCGGTCGGGTGCTTGCCGATGTTGGTCTCACCAACCATCCGGAACCTCAAGGTCACCAAAATGTTGGTTGACGGCGGGGCCGGCCTGAACTTGATCTCCTCGGCTGTGATCAAGAAACTCCAGATCCCAGACGGCGAGCTCGAAGAAACCGGATCGTTCCAAGGAATAAACCCGAGGAGGAGCAAGCCGAAGGGGAAGATTACTCTGCCAGTGACCTTTGGCGGGGAGCTCAACTTCAGGACGGAGAGGATAACCTTCGACGTGGCCGATATCCCATTGCCATACAATGGGATACTTGGACGTCCTGCCCTCGCCAAGTTCATGGCAGCTTCCCACTATGCCTACAACGTACTCAAGATGCCGGGGCCGATAAGCGTCATCTCTGTGCATGGCGACAAGAAGGACGCGCTTATCTGCGCCGACAAGATCTACCGGGACGCAGCAGCCGCAGCAGAAAGCAACACACTTGCCGCTGAAGCTCCCGGGGGGAAGACCAAGACCAAGTACGGCAAGAGCTCTGGGGCCCACTCCGGCAAACGCACCTCTTCGGAGTGCTGCGCTGCCGTCGAGGACGTTACATCGAGCTCCACCGGCAAGTGCAAGAAGGGGATGGCCGCTCCACCGGCAACCAAGAAGGTGTCCGCCAAGGAGGACGGCACTGGTGGTACCTTCACCATCAGTGCTACACTTGACAACAAATAGGAAAGCGCGCTCGTTGCCTTCCTGCGGGCGAATGTCGATGTGTTTGCTTGGCAACCATCTGACATCCCCGTCGTTCCCAGGAAGGTAATTGAGCACAAGCTTGCTGTTTGTCCTCATGCGCGGCCCGTCCAGCAGAAGGTCAGGAAGCAAGCCGCGGAGCGCCAAGAATTCATCGCCGAAGAGATAAAGAAGCTAGAAGCAGCAGGCCTGGTTAGAGGCGTGATCCATCCCACGTGGTTGGCCAATCCAGTTGTCGTACGCAAGGCCAATGGGAAGTGGAGACTCTGTATAGACTTCACTGATGTGAATAAAGCATGTCCCAAAGATCCATTTCCCTTGCCGCGTATTGACCAGATTGTTGACTCCACCGCTGGATGTGAGCTGCTTTCCTTCCTTGATGCATACTCAGGTTACCACCAGATATTCATGGCCAAGGAAGATGAAGAGAAGACTGCATTTATTACTCCATGCGGCACATATTGCTTCATACGCATGCCCTTTGGATTAAAGAATGCAGGCTCAACATTTGCAAGGGTGGTGCACACTGCTTTTGAGCCACAGATCCACAGAAATGTAGAAGCTTACATGGATGACATAGTGGTCAAGAGCAAGAGCAAAGATACCCTGATCCAAGACTTGGAAGAAACATTTGCAAATCTGCGCAAGATCCAGCTTAAGTTGAACCCCGAGAAGTGCGTCTTCGGAGTCCCCTCCGGCAAGCTTCTCGGGTTATTTGTGTCCCAGAGGGGGATTGAAGCCAATCCCGACAAGATAAAAGCCATCAAGCAGATCGAAGCCCCAAGGCGCGTCAAGGACGTAAGGAGACTTGCTGGTTGTGTGGCTGCCCTCAGCAGGTTCATTTCAAAGTATGCAGAACGCGCCCTGCCTTTCTTCAAAATCTTGAAAAAGGCAGGTCCTATGAAATGGACTCCGGAAGCGGAGGCAGCGCTGCAGGATTTGAACGGATACCTGTCCTCCACTCCAATACTTGTCGCACCTAAACCACAAGAGAAGTTGCTGCTGTACTTAGCGGCAACCAATCAAGTGGTTAGTGCTGCGTTGGTAGCGGAAAGGGAGGCAGAGGAAGAGCCCACACCTCCGGCAAGCGAATCCAGCGACAAGCAGGGGGCTCCACCGGCAAGCTCTGGCCCCGACAAGGACAACTCTGCGCAGGAGCAAGGAGAAGTGCGAAGAAGGGTGGTGCAGCGCCCAGTGTATTTTGTAAGCTCCCTCTTGCAGGGGGCTAGATCAAGATCCTCTGGGGTGCAGAAGTTGCTTTTCGGCCTCCTCATGGCCTCGAGAAAGCTGCGCCATTACTTCCAAGCACACGAGATAACAGTGGTCACTCGCTTTCCGTTGAAAAGGATATTGCAGAATCCAGAGGCAACAGGCAGGATCGTCGAGTGGGCACTGGAACTGTCAAGCTTTGGTCTCAAGTTTGAGAGTACTTCAACCATACAGAGCAGAGCTTTGGCAGAATTTATAGCGGAATGGACCCCAACGCCAGATGAAGAAGTCCCAGAGACAAGTGTCCCCGTCCAAGAAACAAGCAGCGAATGGGTAATGTACTTTGATGGTGCTTTCTCGCTGCAAGGCGCCGGTGCTGGCGTGGTACTCATAGCGCCCACCAGAGAGCACCTCAAGTATGTTGTCCAGATGCACTTTCCCAAGGAACAAGCGACAAACAATACTGCTGAGTATGAAGGTTTGCTTGCTGGCCTCAGGATTGCAGCCGAGCTTGGGATCAAGAAATTGATTGTGCGGGGAGATTCACAGTTGGTGGTCCGGCAAGTGAACAAGAGTTACCAGAGCCCTTTGATGGAAGCTTATGTAGATGAAGTGAGGAAGCTTGAAGAGCACTTTGAAGGTCTGCAAATGGAGCACGTCCCGAGAGCTCAGAATGATATTGCGGATGGCCTTTCAAAGTGTGCTGCAATGAAGTTACCTGTGGAACCAGGGACCTTCCTGCTCAAGTTAACTCAACCATCCGTTACACCATCAATTGGGCAGAACAAGAAGAGAAAATTGGTCTCCGGTGACTACTTGCCGGCGGATCTTCCTGAAGCCGCCGCCAAGGTCCCCAAGATCAACAACCAAAATGCTGAGGAACAGTTTGCTCCTGCAGACCTAGGGGTCTGTACAGTTGAAGCAAGCGTTCCCGACAAGCTTTGCCCCGGCAGGCTAGCCGGGGGACCATCAGCTCCGGCAGAACCAGAGGTTCTTGCCGTAGAAGCTGGGGTTCCCGCAGCGGCCCTCATGCCTTTAGTCCTTGCCGTTGAGCCTCGGGCTCCGGCATGGGCACAGCAGATCGTCCGTTTTCTGCAAACTGGAGAACTTCCCGACGACCCAGAAGAGATAGAGAAAATAACCAGGCAGTCAAGTATGTACCAGTTCGTGGACAACGAACTGTACAGAAGAAGACTCAATGGTGTCAGGTTGAAGTGCATTTCCAGAGAAGATGGACAGAAGCTGTTGGCAGAGATACATGGAGGCATATGTGGCCACCACATTGGCGCAAGGGCACTTGCCGGGAAGGCGTTCCGGCAAGGGTTCTTCTGGCAAGAAGCCCTCCAAGATGCAACTGCACAAGTAACCAAGTGTGAAGCGTGCCAGTTCCATGCCAAGCAAATTCACCAGCCAGCTCAAGCTCTCCAGACGATTCCTTTATCCTGGCCCTTCTCGGTCTGGGGGCTCGATATCCTCGGCCCCTTTCCCCGCGTTGCGGGGGCTTTGAATACTTGTACGTTGCAATCGACAAGTTTACAAAGTGGCCAGAAGTGGAACCAGTGAGAAAGGTGACAGCACAGTCAGCAGTCAGGTTCTTCAGGTCAATTGTTTGCCGTTTCGGAATCCCTAACAGGATCATCACCGACAACGGCACACAGTTCACAAGTCGCACCTTCATGCAGTACGTCCAAGACCTTGGCGCCAAGGTCTGTTTCACTTCTGTTGCTCACCCAAGGAGCAATGGTCAAGCGGAGAGGGCCAATGCTGAAGTGCTGCGTGGACTCAAGACAAGAACCTTCGACAGGCTGCGCAAGTGCAGAAGAAACTGGATAGAGGAGTTACCGGCGGCTCTTTGGTCAATCAGGACGACACCAAGTCGAGCCACCGGACAGACACCCTTTGCTCTTGTCTATGGAGCAGAGGCAGTTCTCCCCACGAAACTCGTATACGGATCTCCTCGAGTGCTCGCTTATGATGAGCTCGAGCAAGAGCAACTGCGACAAGATGATGCATTGCTCCTTGAGGAGGAACGTCTCCAGGCTGCGGTATGAGCTGCTCGATACCAGCAAGCCTTGCGTCGCTACCATAGCCGCAAGGTCAAGGCCAGGAGTCTCGAGGAAGGCGACCTTGTTCTTCGGCGTGTTCAGTCCGCCAAGAATTCCAACAAGTTGACGCCAAAGTGGGAAGGCCCTTATCGGGTGAGACAAGTCACAAGGCCCGGCGCTGTCCGCCTTGAGACTGAAGAAGGCTTACCGGTGAGCAACTCCTGGAACATAGAGCATCTTCGCAAGTTTCACCCATAAGGCGCGGTTGCCGTGATCCGCTCCGGCAACCACCTTTTGTACAATTCTTGCCGCTGTCGCATGTAAACCTCTGTACAAAGCCGGGCGCAGATCCCGTGCATCAGTAAAGCTTTTGTGTTTCGCACTATTTGCCATTTCCATGCTTTTCTTTGTTATTTGCATGCATTGTTTGGCACTCTGTGCAACGCACCTCCCCGGTAAGCACTAGCAAGCCGAAAAGCTATATACTTGTTTTTCCTCCTCTTTTTCTTTCCCTCTTAAGCAGAAGGAACATTCCTCGCGCACAAGTTTGCCGGGGGGGAAGGAGGTGGAGGACGAACCAAGTGCTGTTCAAGAAAGAAAAGCCTTGTCGGAGGACAAGCAATCTATGAAAGCTAAGTCACCAGAATTTGAGCAGTTCAAATTTTTAAATTTTAGTTGTCTTCCTTGAACAACCACACTTTGTATGGAAAACCTGTACGCGGAGGAACCTACCCGTGGCTAGCCGCACCCTTACTTTGTTTTCGAGCACGCTCAACGACTTAAGAGAGTTGCGACAAGTGTCGCGCCCTTACTTCGTTTTCGAGTTTGCTCAGCAAGCTAAGTGTGTTGCGACTAGCTGCGGCGAGGTTGCTTGCCGACAAGGCGTTTGCCAGCAGGCTGTTCAGAGTCCAGCACTCAGCGCTCGCGGCAAGGGCCCCTTGCCGGCAAGTTCCCTAAAAGCGTAGGGTAAAAAGCATACGAAGTAAAGGACCAAAGCAAGGGAGATAACACTGCATTGATTGATCAAAATAAGACTGTATATTACAATGATAACTTGCCGCAATAACTAATCGATTCATGTCCATAACATAACTTGCAGCGGCAAAGGAAACAGAAATGAAGAAATCTAATCTACGCGGTCGCCTTCACACCTTGAGATCTTGTTCACCTGGGCGATGATGTGGGCGACCTGCGCCTTCAACGCCTCCTGGTCAGCGTCGTCCGGCAAGGAGCGGAGGACGTTGACGAGGTTGATGCCGGGGTTGCGGTAGACAATCTTCGTCAAGACGCGCTCCAAAGTGCCCGCGCAGAGCTGACGCGACTCGTCGGCCAGCTGCGCGGGGAGCTTCTCCCGCAGCCGTGCAAGCGCCGGCGCGATTCCCCTGAAGAAGAGACTTAACTTGGCGCTGTGGGGGAGGGCCTCGTCGGGAGAATATACGAGGTGATCCGCCCTCAGCGCCATCATCTCCTTGTCAATGTTGGCGGCGGAGGTGACCATATCGTCAGTCCACTGCTCCACCGCCCGGCTGAAGTTGTTCGACGAGACGGTGGCGCTCTCCACCAAGTTCCGCTCCTTGCGGAGCTCGTCCTTCAGCTTCGTCTCGTGATCCCGGGCGGCATCGAGCGAATCAGTCAAGGTGGAGACCTTCAACTCCAAGTCAGCAATTGAATCTTTGGCGGCAGTGAGCTCGTCGCCCTTCTTGGAGAGTCGTACCTGCAAGTCTGAGTTGGTGTGGGCATCTTTCTCGCGCTCCACATTGAGCGCGGTGACTCTGTCCTCGCTTGCCTTCAGGTACCGCTCCAGCTGATCCACCTTAAGCTCCAGGTCCTTCTTGGCGGTTTCCCCGGCGGCCGCGGCATCCTTTGCCTCCTTCAGGGCCCCGCCAATGGCCTGCTCCCGGGCGGTGAGCTCGTCGTCATGGGCGTCGAGCTCGACCTTCCGCTGGTTGAGCGCCCCCTCCCGCCGAGACAGCTCCTCGGCGGCCAGCCGCTGCCGCTCTTCTGCCTCCGCCTTCTCCAGGAGGAAGGCTTGCTGCTCCCCGGCAAGCTCTTCCCGCTCCTCCGCCAGGTTGCGGAGGGCGGCCTGGTTGGCGGCGCGAAGCTCCGCGGCCCGCTTCTCCAAGTCAACTCCAGCCTTGGCGGCAAGAGCTTCCCGGGAGTCCAGTTTCGCCTGCCTGGCCCGGTACAGGGCCAGGAGTCGGCGGAGTAGCTTCTCCTCTTCGGGCTCGTCTCCACCGCCAAGTGCTTCAACGACCTTTAACCCCGCGGAGGGGAGGACCTCTCCATCATAGGTCTCTCCCTCCACGGGGGCTCGCGACGAGGACCCCCACGGGACTTGTATGAAGACTCCGTTGGGGGCCTCAAGATAGACGCCTGGCCGCTCCGTGGTGGCGGAGGGGTCGGCGGCCGGTGCAGCACTTGACGCTCCTGCTGCCTCCGGGCCAGCGGTGTGGTCGCCACCCCCCTCCCCAGCCGCGGCGTCTGCGGTCGGGGCGGTCTCGTCAGCGGCAGGCTCGTCGGCTCCAGCCACGCCCTTAGCGGCACTGGCGTTGCCGCCGTCGCCTTGCGCACCCTCCTCGCCGGCGGTCTCTGTCTCCATCCGCTCCGGGGCAGGAGGATCTAGCAGAAGAAAAAGAAAAGAAAAGATCAAGCAAATATCCAAAAGGACAAGTTCAAGAAGGAAAAGCTGCAAGGACTTACCTTCGCGGACTTCTTCAACGACAGGCTCCGTCGCCGGGGGGTTCTCCCTTGGCGGGGGAGTGGTGGCCCCTGCTGGCGGAGGGCCGCCCGCGCCCTCCCTTGGCGGAGTGCTCGCCCTTGTCGGGCTGCTCGCCCTTGGCGGGGTACTCGCCCTTGGCGGAGTACCCGTCCTTGGCGGAGCGCTCTCCCTCGCCGGGGAGCTCGCCCTTGGCGGGGAGGGTGGAACATGTAGCTCGTCGGGGGCAGTCTCCGAGCGCTCCTGCGGCTGCGGCTCCACCTCTGCGCAAGACAAACAAGACAACAAAATATCAATACAGATAGCAACCTCAAGCGCGCCCGTCAATCAGAAAGACAAAAACCAGACTTACGCTGGGGGCTGCGCTGGGGGCTGCTCCTCGGAGCAGCGGGTTGATCCGGCAAGCTTGCCGCTGGCACGTCTCCAGTCGCCGCGGCGGGCGAGTCGTCTTCAACCTCGACCACAGGGATCTTGGCCCTCTTCGCCATCCGCTGGGCCAGGCACTTGAAGGCAAAACAAAAACAAGATCAGAATCAACAAGGAAAATCAAGACAAAGTCAAAGAAGTTACAAGTTGCAAGTACTTACTCCTCTTCCTCGTCGTCGTCGGAGCTGAGGGCGGAGAAGTCAAACTCCACCTGAGATGCTCCCGCGTGAGGAGCAGGAGGAGAAGGCTCCCTCGGGCGCTTGGCGGTCTCCGGGGCTGTGGGCTGCGAAGACCCAGCCTCTGTTGACACCGAGGACCGAGGAGCAGGAGGAGCAGCCGTTCCGCTCCGGGAGGATACTCCTCCGCTTGGCGCCGGTGCGCGGGGCGCCTCCGTCGCGGCTTGGCTCGCCCTGGTGGCGCGCGTCGCCCGCCGCGCAGGCTGCTGTCTGGGCGCCTGCGGCCTCGTCGCTGTAGCCGCCTTGCGGAGGCGCTTCCTCGGTGTTTGCGTAGGACTTGCCGGGGGCGGGGAGTTCTCTGAGGACGAGGAGGCATCGTCGTCAAGTCCCAAGGATCCGCCGGTGTCTTCATCGGCCTCGACGTCCTCCTCCTCCTCCCCGGCAGGCCCGCTGGGCCCAACACCTTGCCCGGCGGCTCCGCTCCCTCCGGCGACTCCGCTCCCTCCGGCAACCTCGCTCCCTGCGGCGGCCTCGCTCACAACCCCAGGTATCCCAGAAAGCCTCAGGGAAGGAACCCCGGCAAACTCTTCGGGCGGAAGCTTGAGCAACCTGAGGATTTCAGCCTCCTCTGCTTGGCTCAACACGTTCGCGGCCTCTGCATCGTCCACGGTGTATCCAAAATCTCCCACCGCTGCGGCTGCGGCGGCCTCTTCCATCCGGGAAGCAATGTAAGCTATATCCCGGGCCGTAGTGGCCCGGGTGAGGCCCCTGTTGTCTTCGGTGTTCTTGGGCGTCTCAACTAAGTTGTCGAAGAAGCTCAGCACAGTATCCGGCGGAGGCTCGATCCAGGTGGGGACGATGCCATGGGAGTCGCACTCCGGCATCATTGCGCGCAAGGAATCGCAGGCGGTGCTGTTGCACAGTGGCACCACTCCCTTGGCGGGTCTGAACCACTCCGTATGAGCCGGGTCATGCTTGAAGAGCTCTTGGACCATTCCTTTCAGCTCCAAAGCAGTGAAATTGAAGTTTAATCCTGGGCGTAGCCTCATGATATCCGCCGCATTGCCAAATTCCCAGGCGAGCCTTTTCCTCTCTTGTAAAGGGGCAATGCGGCGGCGGAGGAAATCTGCCCCAACCTCTCCGATGGTCAGATTAGCTACCCGGAGACGGATAATCCTGACGAGGGCAATACTGAGCTTGTTGTCCTCCGGGGCTAATTCGCTCCAATTCCTGCCGCGCACTATGGCTGTTGTGCACGGCGCAGTGAAAGGCTCTGGCTTATCCTCTACTACCCAGCACCAATCTGCACGCCATTCTTCCCACTTGCCGCGGAGTTCTCCCTTCAGGTATGAATCCTTCTTGTTCAACCGGAAGATCCAGGAGATGCCGCCGGAGAGGGGAGCGCCAGCCTCTACTCTAGGCATAAAGAAATGGCGAAAGAGTGCTACGTTTGGATGGATCCCAACATAGTTTTCACACAGATGTGCGAAAACGGCCATCGTAAGGATGGCGTTGGGGGTAAAGTCTAGGAGGTGGAGGCCATATGTGTTCATAATGTCGCAAAAGAACTCCGAGTATGGAGAGCACAATCCACAATGGAAGAAAGCAGCGAAGAAGAAGTACCCGCCGGGAAACATATCTCTGGCGACGGTGGGGAAGGCTCTGGTGCGGGGATGAGCTTTGGTCTCCCCGGACCAGAACAGGTAGTACTTGTTCCGCAGCTCCTTCGCGCTGAGCCTCGGCGCGAAGACCACATTCCTCTTCCGCAGGGTGGCCAGCTTCGCCGCCTGCTCAGACTTCTCCTTCTTGGCCTTGTCCGCCTTCGCCTTTTCGCTCTTCGGGGCCATGGCGGAGGCGGCGAGGGAAGAGGCGAGGAGCTCGGCGGCGCCGCGGATGCGGAAGACGGCGAAGGAGGGGTGGAGGCAAGGAGCAGCGGAGATTTTCTAGAGAGTCAAGACGCAATGAAGACGAAGGAGGAAACTGCCCCTGCTTCCTCTGCTTTTAAGGGGGGGAGTGGGGGACGTTCCGCATTTCCCATTAAAGAACAAGGCCACGATCTCTCCCGCGACGCCGCAATCGACGCGTGCCGTTAGGGAGGGGCGCGGCGGATGCGGAAGGGGATAAGGCTTGCCGTGGGCCGCGTGTGCCCGTGCACTGTTTTGGGCCTGCCCCAACAGCGCTCGGCACCATGTGTGGCCCAGGCCCGGGGGCTCCTGTCGGTGTACTAAGATAGGGGTACCTTAGTACCCCAACTTGTGCACGGGCAGTAGCAGCTTTCCGCGGCAGGGCTCACCACGAGCTCGTCGGAAACCTTCTCGGTCCCTATGAAGCCATTCAAAAACAAAGTATACAAGACAGAAGATCGAGACCCCGGCAAGTGGAGCTTGCCGGGAAGGCCGCGCCAGGCTCAAGATTATCACGTTAGCACAAGACCCTGGCAAGAGGAGCTTGCCAGGAAGGCCAGGAAATGCATACTTCAAGAGATGCCTCGGCGCATCACGCGCCCCGGCAGGGCCCGGGGAGCGACAAGCTTCCGGGCCCGGCAAGATCAAGACCCCGGCAAGGTGTTTGCCGGGGGAAGCCTGCGCTGTGTGCCCGCGCTCCAGCTCATCGGCCCACGCGTCGCCCTGGGGCCCTTCCAGGGACGCGTGGCGGATGGCTGTGCAGCCTGGTGGACACGGTGGCACGCCACGGTGACGAGGCTACCGCCATGGCGAACGGAGAAGCATGGGCGGGCGCTTTTGGGGTCGACGGTGACAGGCATTTAATGCCCTTGTCCCCCACTGTCAAGATTAGGTGAAGACCACTGTTCGCCCACTATTCATGCACTGTTCCCGCACTATTACAACTACCACCAAAGTTACATTTCTACCCTCCTCTACGTTGACACCCGTCGGTGACCCCTTGAGCTATAAAAGGAGGCCCATGCACAACGTAGAAAGGGTTCGGAACCTAGATAGCTCTCTTGCTCAGTGTAGCTAACTCTTCAAGCTCCCGAGCTCAAGAACTCAATACAATCCAAGCAGGAGTAGGGTTTTACGCGTCCGCGCAGCCCGAACCTGGGTAAACTGCCCGCGTGTGCTCCTCGATCTGCTCTTCGTGCTCCCTCCGCTCCTTTACCGCAACGTAGAAGGGGCTCCGGTCCCATAGGTGCTCGTGGGAGGACAGTTTCCCCCGATAGTATGCAATGCAAATAAAATAAAAGACAAGGACCCCCAAGGATAATGACAAGGATCAAAGAGGAAGCTTTATTGCCATTATAGGAAAGTGTTACATATGGGGCATTACATTGTGGCCATGCAGTAGTGGTAGACAAGGACGTGGTGGCGCATGCACATCTGGGCGACGGTGACCATGGGACGAGACCCGACACGAGCGCGGGTATATTCGAGGTCGAACCCGACCACCTTGTACTTCTCCTCGGCAAGCAACAGCTCCATGATGTGGATGGATTGCTCCACCTAGACTGGGTCATTGGTGTACACCACTGAGAGGTTCATGAACCTTCTATGGGTGTCCACCACGGCACGCATGGCGAACTGCTACTCGTCGTCGGTAGCCGCTCGGAGCGGCATTGGAGCCGCGCAGGATACCCTCTAAGATTTTCTCGTGGTGGGTGTGCTTCTTGCAATGGTGGGGCACGATCGAAAGGTTGGCCGATGTAATCAATGGGGGCCAGCCGGCCTATAATTGTCACGTCTTGTCATGATGTTCATAGCGAAGGATTCCAGTGCACGCTTTACAACACCACATCACACGCGTGGGCTCAAAGTGGCGCCAAATGTATCGTCGCTGAGCCTGCTGCCTCGCTACCGCGCAGTTTACCGCGCAAGGTTCCCACCCGGTTAGTTTGGCCATGCGTCGGTTAGAAGAGGGACAAATCACGAGCGTTTATTGGCAAAAAGCTTTGTAAAAACAAAGTGTGTGGAATGACTTCGGTCATAAGTTTACCCGTGGGTGATAAGGTTAAAGTTACACAAAAGGGTGATGATGGACACTCGAGTGCGACAATTAGTTCTACGCTCTACAGGGCACACGGTGGAAGAAACCAACTTTGTGCAATAATGTTGAAGATCACAGTCAAGTTAGTTATACAGATCGTGTGCTGTGAGATCAACAAGGTAAACAAATTGGAGAATGATTAATAAAATCTAAGACCATTGCATATTAAGGTCAAAATAGTGCTACAAATATACGAGTCTCATACGATGCCATTTCAACGATTGTACCACAAAATCTTGAAATATTACAAGGTTCAAATTCCAGAGTTATATGGCTCAAATTCGAAGATTACAATGTTCAAATTGATATTAGAAATGAAATTCAGCTCATCAGCTGCAAACGCTCGCGCTGATCCGCTGAACATGGATATCAGAGAGGTTCAAACTAATATTACCACTTCTTAGTCTCGTTTCGAAACTTCACAATTTTTGCAAAGGGGTCAGCCACTGAGAAGTCATGTATGGGGTTGACACGATGACTTCCGATTACTCTATCATTTGAAGTTCCAAAATGAAATTCAACATTTTTGGATCCTATTCCATTCTGTCGTAGGCGCCGGCGCTGATCAACAAACCATTCATTTTTGCGAAATAAATGTAGGGCAAACCTCATTACCTTCAGCACCCTTGCTCTGAGAACAAAGAACCTGGCGAATATAATCTCTGGTAAGATCCCTCGGTAGGAGTTCAATGTAATTTATGAGAAATGCAGATCTAGGCATTCGACGCGATTGTTATATTCTACTACATTATCCACCACCGGGCCTAATCTTATCTGCAAAAGAAGAAAACGTGTTAGTGCCTATTTGGTTTGCAGGATTTGTAAAATGCACTAACTTGCCATCTTCGATCTGACATGATTAACATGGGCATTTGATTTAAATTCTAGAAAAAAGGTAGCCTTCTTCACAAGAGGATGGAGTGGATGAAAAGTTCCCTAAGAAAACTAGTACAGATGAATCCAAAGGAGAAATGCTTATTGATCGTAACCATATGGGTCAAGCAACCAATACGGGGGGGGGGGGAC